>CM077082.1:112410002-113010002 GCA_039513925.1 Platanthera zijinensis | reverse complement strand
TCAGGATAGTCGACGATCGGAGGTCGACGATAGTCGAGCCTGGGACACGGCCTTCGACACGGGCGTGTCCCAGGGCGTGTCACTCAATAAAATGCCGTATCGAGTCAGAAATGTACACGGCCTGGAACCAAGCCTTGAACACGGCCGTGTCAGTTTTGACACGGGCGTGTCAGAGGGCGTGTGCCTACCCGTGTACTGCTCTGACTGGTTTTAGCGCTCGTTGAGTACCGTGTAACAGGTGTGACACGGGCGTGTCACATGACCGACACGGGCGTGTCAGGTTCGACACGGGCTTGTCGATGCCCGTGTTCTGGTAATTTTCAGTCGGTGCGAGTGCTGCGTGTGCCGCTTTAGGGTACACGGCCTGTGACACGGGCGTGTCACAGGCCGTGTCGGCCAAAAAGTATAATTTTTCAGGCATATCTTGGCAATTCATTTTCCTTAAAGAAGATCCTGTGGCTGGGGCTTATTCCTGGGCTGATAAGGCCGCGAAAGAAGGAGGAAAGTCTACTTTTGAGGTTCATCTTCTCTTTCTAACTTTAAAAGAGAGGTGAGAGCAAGGTGAGGAAGAAGAAGTGGAATCCGGCTGCCGGTGGAGCTACGGTGGTCCAAATCGCGAGCCGAGTTCGGATTTGCGAAGGCAACGCATCTGCGAAGGCTTTCATCCATCTCAATTTCTCTCCATGGCTCCGAAGCGAGTTCCTAGGGTAACGATTTCCTGCTTGGACATGTGAAGTCCTTAATTCCTGCATTGCATAGGGATAACCCTTCCCCGCGAGTGTGCGGTGGTTTGTGGCATCCCTTGGGGTAGATATGTGAAGTCCCCCTTGTTAGAGTCTGGAATTAGAGTATGGATGTAGACATGCTGTATGAAGCCCATCTGGACATGGTCTGGATTGGTGATGCTTGTTTGCATATCGAAGAAGACTCCGTGATTATTGCTTGTAGGCAAAGTACTGGAGGAAGTGCAGGAAATTATGAGAGTTGGACTCTCTTGTGGCCGTGAGTTGCTACGTTGTGTGAGGTTGAGCCGTTGGGCTGCAACTAGGCAAATGCCTTGGTGGTGGAACGGGCAAGGTGAAGCTGTACCCGCGTCAGTCCAGGCATGAGTCTGACGATTTGAGCAATGGGCAAGGTAGATCTGTACCCACGTTATGGTTGTCTAACCTTGAGTGCTTAAGACCCTATTAGGATCACATAGCGAGAGTCGACGGTCTGTGTGCCGATCAGACTAGAATGCTCATATTGGACCGTTATGTCTGGGACCTCTGAACGGTGGTGTGGCCGTGGAACTACGGAACACCGATAATGTGCCCTGAGTGCACGGAGCGTCGGGCCGTCGTGCCGGCGTTTGTGATATGTGACTGTGCGATCGTTCACGTCTTGCTTGAATTGCTATATATATCATATTGGAAGATTGTTATGCAGGGATGGAATTCCGCTGCCCCATGCCAGGGGCCGGGTCATTATAATTGGTCAGCTGAATGCTGACCATTGCCTTGTTTGCCACCGTTTGGTGGATTGGTTATTACAGGTACTGGAGGTGCTGGTCCGAGTGGGACTTAGCGGGCTGAAGCCCAAAGCTGCGCTGCTGCCCTCGAAGGCATTGTTTTGTTTCTTTTGTTGATGTGTGGCCGGCCTGCATGCCGATGTCTGTAATCCACACTCTTGTTAAGAGAAACTATTGTAAGGCCTTAAGGCCAGACTCTTGTGACGTTTGTATATATTCCTACGTTTTAGTGGACAATGTTCTTTATCTTGAGTTCAATTATTCAACCGTGAAACTTCCGCTAGAATGCTCTGTGTTAGGATGCGTGGTTATGATATTATTTCGTAGCGTCTCCGCCTATTTGTGGAATATGGTGTGGGGCCCCGGCCGGACCCTCTATTATATTCTTCTTGACGGGTAGAGGTGTTACACGGTGCCCTCGCTACCGTCAGTGATCGATGTGAGTTTGAGAAACTCATGATGTGGCCCCTTTAGGCAAGTTTTAACCGTACTCTTATATTTTAGAAGCTTGTTGTAGCTTCTTTATTTGTTTTACTTTTTCACTATTATTACTTATGTGTAGATTGATTTCTGTTTTATATTCTTGGTTGGGTTGGCATTGGTTGATATTAGTTAGAGCCAACATGATATGCGTCTTGTGGTAGAGGTTTGCCCGAGTGCTAGCGCTACTGCAAGACGACTGTTCTGGGCATACGACTCCCCTCATGCCGTGTTTTGTGTTTCTAGAGGGGGGTTTACCTATCGTGCGCCACTGATCGTGCACATATATATTAATTTTTCTGCCTGCTGTAGGTTTCTCTAGAGAGGAGCACACAATCATCAACCATTAGTGTGCACGACCACTAGTCTTGCGATAGTGATCGTGCGCTCTGGTTCTCTACTGCTATATTTAAGCCCGTGCTCCGCAATTTAGGTCAATGCCTTCCATTTTTCACCCCGCTGCTGCGCGCAAAGCGCCGAATCCCCCCCCCCCCCCACATATCCTCCACTCATCTCCATCCTCCGGGAAGCTTTCTCCAGTGATCTAAAGCCATCTTCAACACTTCGTAGAGTTTGCGACCATTAGTAGGTTGCAACAAGACTCTTTCAGTACAACTCATTTGGTAACGGTAGAAAAGATTGAAGTAAGGAGAGAAGACGGAGGGAGACAAGTGGATTGACAACCCATTTACCTCCGGAAGCAACCAACAGTCCGAGTCGAGAAGTGGATTGACAACCCACCACTTTGGCCAAGAACCTCAGCTAGGCTTTCCTCCTATCAAATTATTCTACCCTCTTCTCAAAGTGAAGTGTATTCATAAGCTTTTAATGAACTTAAACTTACTTTATTTGTCTATGAATGAAGTTTTTTTTGCTTGTTTCATTCTTTGCTGTTAGCTGTGTTGCTCTCGCCTCAATCCGCATCCACTCCACTCATGCACTAGAACCACACTAGCAAAGGCTAGTGTTGGTAGTTGAAGAGGTGATTGCGACCCTCACTTTCCGCACTTGTGATCATTCCATCCGCTTGCTCTCCCTCCATCCGCCCAACGAAGCACGACATAGCGGCCGAAACTAATTCCATCCACCAAGCGAAGCAGTGCTTACGACCCGCTTTAGTTTTCTTTTTGTTTTGAAAGCATTAGGAATCAAAAACCAAACCCCTTGTGATTTCTTTAAACTCTTAGTAACGATCTTCTTACAATGCAATCACGATACCTAACCTGCATTCCCTAGAGATCGACATTCGGGGAGGCTATTCAAAAATTTATTACTTGACAGAGACCGGTGCACTTGCTGACGCATCAGTTAACTTGGTGAGTAAAGTTGGCCATTTTAAGGTAATAGGCTTAATTCTTAAATAGTGCACTTAGAGTGGTTGAGCGATCAACCCTTCAACCAAGCAAGGTAAAACCTTGGACCTTAACATATTATCACTTGAAACATCTCTTAAAACAATTTAAGAAGTATTTAGGGTTGGAATATCATGAAACCCTAGTTTAAACCTTAGGGTTGCCTTTTAGGGTTAATGAAGGGAATAGGGTCAAATCTTCAAGTCTTGGCTCAAGACTTTGTCTGTAGTTTCATTGGGTGGAGAGACACCTTGGATAATTTAATTATAATTTTATGAGTAATTGTCTTGCACAAATCACTTATTAACAAGAATATGAACTTTCCTATCAAGTGCAAAATACATGTCTATCTTGTGTTCAATGGTCATGAAACTTGGGTATTGGGTCTTTTCTGATGTTATTTATGTATGCAATTTTTATTGTAATTTTTGGTTGAAGAATTATGGTACTTCCTTTGTAATTTTATAAATTGTTAAATTGAGAAATAAATAATTTTAGGACAAACTGAGAACTAGAAAATTATGAAACTTGGTTAGTAAACATTCCAAATATACCCTGTTAATTTTATTGTAATTTTTGGAAGAGATTAAATAGAGGTTTCTTTACAAAATGCCCTGGGAGATGTTTTATTCATTAATTTATTCATGGGGAAAAAAGAAATTTAAAGATGATGAAATTTAGGTAGTTACACTTTCTGATCCTATTTAATCTATGGTAATTTTTTTATAATTTCTAGAAGATTAAATCTTGTAGTCTCTTTGTTAATTGTTATTTAAATCAAAAAGTTTATATTTTAGTTTATGATAGAATTCTTCTCTAGAAAATTTTGAAACTCATACCATGTTATTAATTAGTCAATAATATGCTCTGGAAATTTAGGTGGGATCATTGCATGTCAAAATTTTATCTCATGATTAGAATCATAGGATTTGATGATTTAGGGAAAATTATTTAAAGGCTGATTTAATTAGGAAACTTACAAAGTCTTTATTTCTGGCTCAATAAGTCATGGTAGACCACCAGTAATAGATATAAGTCTATAGGTAAAGTAATTTGGAGTATTTACTCTCATATGCTCAGGATAGATCACTTGGACTATATATAGTAAATTCAAGTATTCTGGATAGAAATGTAGGCCATACATGGGTGGAGATATAATGGGTACACCTAGTTGGGTGGAGTCTTGATGAGGACACCCTTAGGGCCATATCTTAAGTAGTCTAGGTAACATGGAGATGGGTTATGCTTGGGGTCGATGGAGTAACTTCTTCTCCCAGGGAATATTAATCCACTTAGGATTATCTAAAAAGGCCATGTGGGATAGGGTTGGTAAAAAGTAGTTACCTATAAGAATAAGTGCCTTGAGAAAGGGAGCTTTGGCTTTAGCCCATCTTAGTTCATAGTGCCCTCGAGAGCCCTTCACAGGGCATGCCCTGGGCAGTCCAAGGTTAACCCTAAATTATAAGAATAAGCAGATTAAAAGAGTAACTTTAATAAATCACCATCACATACATTCATACCATCATTTCAGGAGGATAGATTGTTTAGATTCAAGAGTGGTGGACTCGGTGTTTGATGGAATTGATGGCTTAGATTGGTTAGCTGATTGCTTGAGAGCTCTTTATAACATATGTGTATGTGCATTAAGTGACGAATCCTCGTTATTGGATGATTGTTCACACCAATGTCATTGCGTTGACTCGACAAGTGTCAGTATTTACTTATCCAATAAAAGACTGGTGGTTTTTCCAGCATTAGTAAAAGAGACTCCGTAGCACCCGATTATGGGTGTACTGAGTAGTACGCAGGGTCTACGATGGGTTCTGTGAATACCGACCTAAGAGTGGGGAGGCCCAACCCACTTAGATCATTTGGAACTATAAAGGTACCTGAGAGTTTAGCTAACTCCAAATGTGGGAACTAATAGTTTGTGCGCATAGAGATGGGTGGGTGTGTTGCAATTATGTGGAATCAATCATTTAACATGCATTACATTCCATGTCATACATAACCTACATAAAACCTTTACCCCAAACATTTAAATTATTATGGGATCTATTATTTAACATCCCTTTTGCGGCTAGACCCCTGGAAGTGGTTTTGTCATAACAGAACCTTAGGAAACCCAGGAATTTAACATTATCGACAAAAATTTCAAGGCAAGGGGTGGTCACGCCGGTGACCGACCCGTCACGCCCGTGACCTAGGGCGTGACCCCTTCGACGATCGTCGACCTCAGAAAGACGATCGTCGAGCTCAGAAATTTCAACATGGGCCTGACACCCCCGTGACAGGTCCGTCACGCCCGTGACCTTGGAATGGCGTTGAGTGAGCTAAGCTCACTCAACGCCGTGGGCTGGATGGCGTTGAGAGAGCTTAGCTCACTCAAATCCATAAGCCGGATAGCGTTGAGTGAGCTTAGCTCACTCAAAGCCATAAGCTGGATGGCGTTGAGTGAGCTTAGCTCACTCAAAGCCATAAGAAGGATGGCATTGAGTGAGCTTAGCTCACTCAAAGCCATAAGTTGAATGGTGTTGAGTGCACTGACTGCACTCAACGTCATCTGGTGCCGGCAGGAATGGCGTTGAGTGAGCTGATCTCACTCAATGCCGTAGACTGGATGGCATTGAGTGAGCTTAGCTCACTCAATGCCGTAAACGGTCAGGCGGGATAGCGTTGAGTGCATTGAGTGCACTTAACGCCATAAGATGAATGGCGTTGAGTGCACTGACTACACTCAACGCATTTTGGTGTTGTATGGATGGCGTTGAATGAGCAGAGCTCACTCAATGCCATAACCTGGACGGCATTGAGTTAGCTAAGCTCACTCAATGCCATCGTCTAAAAAGACATATTCCGGGTGGAGTTGAGTGAGTAGAGCTCACTCAACGCCATAATCCGGATGGCGTTGAGTGATCTAAGCTCACTCAATGCCATAATTCGGATGGCGTTGAGTGAGCTGAGCTCACTCAACGCCATAGTCTGGAATGGCGTTGAGTGAGCAGAGCTCACTAAACGCCGTAGCTTGATGGCGTTGAGTGAGCTGAGCTCACTCAACGCCATTATACTTAGACTTTTTTTCTGGCATTTTTATTTCCAACTGGGTGCTGGTCTAGCTGAACCGGGCCGGTTCAGGAGTGATCCGTCTTCTCCAATAAGACCTGATAAGTTTTATTAAATTTAAGTTGACCAGTCATGTTATGCCACGTGGACCACCGGTTTTGCAAAAGGACGGTTGCGGCCATGGCCGAAAGCTTGTAGTCACGGCTATCAATTGCATTTGATGCCATGACTCTTTCCCTTCCCCTGAAACTGCTGGATTAAACTCCTCTCAGGGAGAGGAGGAGTGTCCAGCCCTCCTCCAGCTGTCATAGAGCCATTTCAGCCCCCTACATCATGGTCGAGCCAAGCTTTTATGGGCCATTAATGGCCACCAGCTTTTGGCCGATCCCCCTCCTTGCCCAAGCTTTTAAACACCTTTAGAGGCCCAAGGGGAATTTTTCCCAGCTGTTACCCGAAGTTTTTGAGCCTCCCCTTGTTGTTGAAGAATTTTGGGCGACGCCACCACCGCGTAAATGGCTTCCCGATGGTCTGCACGCCTCCAGCCTGCGAATAAGGTCCTCCTCTACCTCTTCTTATATGGATAGATCTTAGAAATCATTAGGAGAGATATCGGGCTCAAAAGAGCTGGATCGGGTGAGCGTTTCCAAGGTTTTTCCGAAATTTCATGGGTGCGGGTTCGCTGGAAACCGCCTCTCCGGCGGCCATGCCGCCGCCCGACGGTAGCCCTCACCTCAACAGAGGTGGTGGTATTGGTGGCCGGCCAGGGAGACGGCTGGGTGGCCGGGAAATAGCTTTAGAAAAGCTACAGGAAGTGTTTGTTTTTCTGATGCTGTTCGGGTTCGGGTAAAGAAGAAGGTGAACAGTAGCATTTAATTATATTATATAATGTATAGTTTGGAATTAATTCCCTTTACTGTACACTAGGTTAAAACTGAAAATTATAGCCCGTAGGGGCTGAAACATAAATATTGGTAAACATAGAAAATGTAGCCCTTGAAGTCTAGTTTTATTTAAAATTAATTACACTTGATTTGAAGTCCTGGTTAGACCACAACACACTTTTTGGTGAGGTCTATCCATAGGGCTGTCTTGACCTTAGAAAAATTCCCCACCCCAATCCAATAATCAAAATGACTTGAAATATGGAGTGTGGCCTAATCTTACCTATATCTAGGTGCTATCCAAAAATTAGAATTTTTGGAAAATGTTTTTCTTTAGTTTTTAGAAAAATTCAATAATCCTAGCATAATTTAATTAGATGGCTAAATGACTTCCAAACTCTCCCAAATTTTGGTCAGTAGTCCTTGGGTGTAACATAAGGTTCTGGTAAAAATTTCATCTCATTTGGAGATGTTTTGTATAGGTTTTTATCCCACCCTAGGTTGATCCTTATATGATAATTTAGGATCAAACACCCCCTTGGTATTTGAGTGTCCATATAACCTCAACAGGGGCTGATATTTTGGTCACTGACTTTTTAGAGCATGACACACCCTCCAATGGAGTTTGGGGTGGTTTGGTGTAGGGTAGCCCTAGAACCCTAGGGAAAATCCCTTAATGGTGATTTTGGGGTTGTGAAGGTCATGGGGTCAAATGACCTTGGACTGACTTAAAATTTGGTGGAGAGAACCATAGGCTTAGTATAGTTCTCTGGACAAAATTTTAGGGTATTTGGAGACAGCTAGGCCACCTAAAATTCTAACCCTAGTTTAGGTCACCAACTTTAATTTGAATTATTAAGCTATCAAATGAACTTCAAATCAAGTAAAATTAGAGTAGGGTTATTTTCTAATCTAAATGGCCATGTTATAATTTTGTTAAGATTTTTGGGTAAATTTATACAGTACTTCATTTACAACCCTAGTTGTGCCCTAGATATTTATTTTGATGATTCTAGAATTTCTGTTTACTAGAATGTTATGAAATCTTGGATTAGGACCTATTATAGCATGTTATACCTTCTGTATTTTTCTTGGGAGTTTTATATGATTATTTTGGGTACAGATCTCTTGAACGTACTAGTTGTGACATTTAGTCAAAAATAAAAATAATGTCTAATTACTGTCTGAAAATTTATGAAATTTGGTAAGTGGGTGTTTAAAATTATGTTAGTCACCTTGTAATTTTCTCTGGAATTTTAGATGATTAAAAATAGTATCTCCTTCTCTAAGCTAGGAAAATTAGTATTTTTTATTAAAATAGATTCAGAGCTCAAATATTAGACAAAAATTATGGTACTTGGTTTCTGATGGTTTTAGGTTACCATAAAGCTTCTATAATTTTCTTGGGATTTTTGGACATATATTTACAGTACTTCCTTCTAAATATAGTAGAAATGGCCTAAAACGATAAATTAGGTAATATAGGCCTAAACACCTCTGGAATTTCTCAAAACTTGGAATTGCTGTTTAAATGTCTCATAGGATTTTTACTAATATTATGATGATTTATTGTTGATAATTAGTGCACTTCATGTTCATACTAGGGCATTTGGAATCTTAGAATAAATTAATTAAATGCCCGATAAATAGGAAAATTTGGAAATCTTGGTCTTAGCTATATTAGTTCGTGATAGACCTCCAGTAAATATTATAGGAGATTCGGAAGACAATTTTGAGTACCTCCCCTCATACTCCTCACGTATCTTAGGATGGTCTACATGTAGTAAAACCACGGAAACTGAACTAGAGCGGATAATGAACTTTGGGAGATGGAATTTTTGGTAGTTGCTGGTTGGATAGGGCAAGCTAAGTTAAGTTCTTTATTGGAGGTCAGGATAAGTAGAGTGCGAGACTGGTTAAGGTTTAGTGGCGTACGGGAACGACGAAAGATCGTCCACCCTGGGTAGGAGTGGAAGAGTCTTAATACGCTAGGGCTAGATCTAAAGCAACTTAAAAAGGGATCGGGTAATGGGTATCAACCAATAATAATAAGTGCCTTGCGAAAGGGAACGGTGGGCTTCAGCTACCATCATAGTTCCTAGTGCCCTTCGAGAGCCCTTCACGGGGAATACCGGGGGCATTCCTGGGCTAACGTAAACTGTAGAAATAATAATCTAAAGAGCAACTAGTATGATTAGGGTTACACACACATACACCCCATTAGCTAGGAAGGTAGAATAATTGGTTTGGTTGCCATTAAGACGGTAGCTCTGAAGGTAGATGCACGGACGGGACAGTCCGTGGAGCCGAGGGCTCGAGGGTTGGAGTACAGAATAAAGGTGGTGGGTCTTCGATATCTGATTGTCGTTCACACCGACATCTGTATGTTGACTCGGCGGTGTGGGACACTTAGCCAAGGAAAGTCTGGTGGATATAGCCAGCAGTAGTAAGCAGATACTCTAGGTTGTGTTCTTCTAGGGGCATACAGAAGGGCTAGGCCCGGTAGTGTGGATACCCGCCTAGGAGTGGGGGGCCCGACCCACTGTCTCCGTTTGCCACTACGGAGGTTCCTGGGAGTGAAGCTAGCTGCCTGAACAGGGGGAACTAAAGGTCTGTGCGCATAGAGTCGTGTGTGTGAGTTACACTTGCATGAATCATGACATAACATATCACTACACTCATATTTTCATACAACCGACACCCCAACGTATAAATCGGTATGGGACTTTTTATACGATGGGAGCCTTGCAGAAGACCCCTTAACTTATAAGTTTGTTTGGGCATTCACATAAGTTAAGGTTACCTACTTATTTACTTGCTTGTTTACTTACTGTTCTCTAGCTGCCTTTTTATACAATTGCTACTTACTACTTCTCTTCTTTACCACTTACTACCATAGAATTGCTAGTTGTACTTTATTCTGGATAGTTGTTAGAATAACTTCCCTGTCACCTGCTTGATTATTCTCCACCTTTATAGCTTCCCTTTCCTCCTTTTCGCTCGGTGCTCAGGAGCCGGGGGGGGGGGGAGGGGTAGGGGATGATAGGGCTTAGTCTTTATGACTAATGGTTTTCGAACCACAACATTACAGGAGCTCCGGATGGGAGACAGAGACCAGCAGTCCAGGGACCGGCACCAGCGGAGTACGGTGCACATGGAGGTGGGTCAGTCTAGCACCGGAGCACCTGCGACCAGCTCCGTGAGTGATTAGTACCTTTATAGTTCTGCGATGAGTGATTTGTAGTGAGGACTCTGATGTACTGGGCTCGAGCCCATTTAGCTATATTTCATCTGAACCGTATCTTGCAGTACTTCTATTATCTATTTCCTGTTATTATCTACTGATAGACTGGATGTGATTTCACTTTTATACATGCTTCTGTGGACTTGTTTACATTTATGTATAATTACTTCTCTCTCTTGTGATCGAAAAGGGCCGGCAGAATTGGCATTTTGTAGTGGCAGCCTTCCCGTGAGTCGGTGCCACCGCAAAGCGGCAGTTCTGGGCTAAGACCCCGGTGTCGAAAAAGAAAAAAAAAGGGGGGGGGGGGGGTCTTACAAGTGGTATTAGAGGAGACCTCGATCAAAAGAGAAGTAGTCCACAAAATCTTGGGCCACCCCCGTGTGAGCTTAGTTTGCGGACAAACTAGCAGCAGAAGCAGTGGTGTGCCTATAAGGGAAATCACATGTGAAAGTCCATCCTAACCCTTCTTAAAATTCCATTCATTCGCTCTCCAACAAATGGAATTTTTACTTATAGCCTGCGACGAACCCTACATCACAGCAGGGGACACCCCAGGCTCTGAATGTGGTCCCGCCTCCGCCGGCTCCAGCACCGTTCCAGCAGACGGAGATGGGGCAAACACTGACGGCCATTCTGGAGGCCTTTAGAGCTCAGCAAGCCCCGGCTCCACAGCCAAACCCCGGGGCCAATTGGATGACTGTCTTCCGGGTACTTTACCCTCAGCTTACTAGGGGACGCAGTCTATAGTACGTACGGAGGAGTGGTTGGACACCATTTACGAGATGCTGGCAAGGATTTTGTAAGACCCCCTTTTTTTCGACACTGGGGTCTTAGCCCAGAACTGCCGCTTTGCGGTGCCACCGACTCACGGGAAGGCCGCCACTACAAAACGCCAATTCTGCCGGCCCTTTTCCATCACAAGAGAGAGAAGTAATTATACATAAATATAAACAAGTCCACAGAAGCATGTAAATAAAAGGGAAATCACATCCAGTCCATCAGTAGATAATAACAGGAAATAGATAATAGAAGTACTGCAAGATACGGTTCTGATGAAATATAGATAAACGGGCTCGAGCCCAGTACATCAGAGTCCTCACTACATGTCACTCATCGCAGAACTAAAAAGGTACTAATCACTCACGGAGCTGGTCGCAGGTGCACTGGTGCTAGACTGACCAACCTCCATGCGCACCGTACTCCGCTGGTGCCGGTCCCTGGACTGCTGGTCCCTGTCTCCCATCTGGAGCTCCTGTAATGTTGTGGTTCGAAAACCATTAGTCATAAAGACTAAGCCCTATCATCCCCTACCCCTCCCCCTAGGGCTCCTAAGCACTGAGCGGAGAGGAGGAAAGGGAAGCTACAAAGGTGGAGAATAATCAAGCAGGTGACAAGGGAGTTTTTCTAACAACTATCTAGAACAAAGTACAACTAGCAATCCTATGGTAGTAAGTGGTAAAGAAGAGAAGTAGTAAGTAGCAATTGTATAAAAAGGCATCTAGAGAACAGTAAGTAAACAAGCAAGTAAATAAGTAAGTAACCTTAACTTATATAAATGCCCATACAAACTTATAAGTTAAGGGGTCTTCAGCAAGGCTCCCATCGTATAAAAAGTCTCATACCAATTTATACGTTGGGGTGTCGGTTGTATGCAAATATGAGTGTAGTGATATGTTATGCCATGATTCATGCAAGTGCAACACACGCACACGACTCTATGCGCACAGACCTTTATTTCCCCCTGTTCGGGCATCTAGCTTCACTCCCAGGAACCTCCGTAGTGGCAAACGGAGACAGTGGGTCGGGCCCCCCACTCCTAGGCGGGTATCCACACTACCGGTCCTAGCCCTTCCGTACGCCCCTAGAAGAACACAACCTAGAGTATTCGCGTACTTCTGCTAGCTATACCCACCAGACTTTCTTTGGATAAGTGTCCCACACCGCCGAGTCAACGTACCGATGCCAGTGTGAACAACAATCAGATATCGAAGACCCACCACATTTATTCTATACTCCAACCCTCGAGCCCTCGGCTCCTCGGACTGTCCCGTCCGTGCATCTACCTTCAGAGCTACCATCTGAATGGCAACCAAACCAATTATTCTACCTTCCTAGCTATCGGGGTGTATGTGTGCGCAACCCTAATTATACTAGTTGCTCTTTAGATTATTAATTCTACAGTTTACATTAGCCCAGGACTGCCCCCGGTATTCCCCGTGAAGGGCTCTCAAAGGGCACTAGGAACTATGATGGTAGCTGAAGCCCACCGTTCCCTTTCGCAAGGCACTTTTATTATTGGTTGATACCCATTACCCAATCCCTTTTTAAGTTACTTTAGATCTGGCCCTAGCGTATTAATACTCTTCCACTACTACTCGGGGTGGACGATCTTTCGTGGTTCCCGTACGCCCTTATCCTTAACCAGTCTCGCACTCTACCTATCCTGACCCCAATAATGGACCTAAACTTAGCTTGCCCTAACCAATCATAAACTACCAAAATTCCATCTCCCAAAGTTCATTATCCGCTCTAATTCAGTTTTCGTGGTTTTACTATATGCAGAACATCCTAAGATACGTGAGGAGTATAAGGGGAGGTACTCTAAATTGTCTTCCGAAACACCAATAATAATTACTGGAGGTCTATCGTGACATAATATAGCTAAGACCAAGATTTCCCAATTTTCCTATTTATCGGGCATTTAATTTATTTATTCTAAGATTCCAAATGCCCTAGTATGAACATGAAGTGTACTAATGAGCCAACAATAAATCATCATAAAATCAATAAAAATCCTATGAGACATTTAAACAGCAATTACAAGTTTTGAGAAATTCTAGAGGTGTTTAGGCCTATATTTCCTATTTTACCATTTTAGGCCATTTCTACTATATTATGAAGGAAGTACTGTAAATATGTATCTAAAAATACCAAGAAAATTATATAAGCTTTATGGTGTCCTAAAACCATCAGAAACCAAGTCCCATAATTTTTCTCTAATATTTGGGCTCTGAATCTATTTTAATGTAAAATGCTAATTTTCCCAGCTTAGTGAAGGAGATGCTATTTTTAATCATCTAAAATTCCATATAAAATTACAGGGTGACTAGCATAACTTTAACGAACCACTAACCAAATTTCATAATTTTTTATATAGTAATTGGACATTATTTGTATTTTTGACTACATATCACAACTAGTACGTTAAAGAATTATGTACCCAAAATAATCAGTTAAAATTTCCAAGAAAAATACAGAAGATATAACATGATATAAGATGCCCTAATCCAAGGTTTCATAACATTACAGTGCATATAAATTCCAAAATCATCAAGATAAATATCTAGGGCACAATTAGAGTTGTAAATGAAGTACATTATAAATTAACCCAAAAATCTCAACAAAATTATAACATGGCTATTTAGATTAGAAAATCACCCTACTCCAATTTTACTTGATTTAAAGTTCATTTGACAGCTTAATAATTCAAATTAAGGTTGGTGACCTAAACTACGGTTAGGATTTTATGTGGTCTAGCTGTCTCCAAATACCCTAAACTTTTGTCTAGAGAACTATACTGGCCCTATGGTTCTCTCCACCAAATTTTAGGTCAGTCCAAGGTCATTTGACCCCATGACCTTCACAACCCCAAAAACCACCATTATGGGATTTTCCCTAGGGTTCTAGGGCTATCCTACACCATACCACCCCAAACTCCCTTGAATGGTGTGTCATGCCCTAAACAGCCTTTGGACAAAATATCAGCCTCTGTTGAGGTGATATGACCACCCAAATACCAAGGGGGTGTTTGATCCTAAATTATCCTATAAGGACCAACCTAGGGTTGGATAAAATCTTAATCAAAACGTCTCCAAATGAGATGAAATTTTTACCAGAACATTATGATAAACCTAGGGACCACTCACCAAAATTTGGGAGGGTTTGGAAGTCATTTCGCCATCTTATTAAATTATGCTAGGATTATTGAATTTTTCTAATAACTATAGAAAAACATTTTCCAAAAATCTTAATTTTTGGATAGCACCTAGATATTGGTAAGATTAGGCCACACCCCAAATTTCAAGTCATTTTGATAACTGGATTGGAGTGGGGAATTTTTCTAAAGTTAAGACAACCCTATGGATAGACCTCACCAAAAAGCGTGATGTGGTCTAACCAGGACTCCAAATCGAGTGAAATCAATTTTGAATTAAACTAGACTTCAAGGGCTACATTTTCTACTTTAACCACGTTTTATTTTTAAGCCCATATGGGCAATAATTTTCAGTTTAAACCAAGTGCACAGTAAAGGGAATTAATTCTTAATTATACAATATATAATATAATAAAATGCTACTGTTCACCTTCTTCATTAGCCCGAACCAGCAACCTAAAAACAAAAGCTTGAAACCTGTAGCTTTTCTAAAGCTATTTCCTGGCCACCCAGCCATCTCCCTGGCCGGCCACCACCACCACCTCCTCTATTGAGGTGAGGGCTACCGTTGGGCGGCGGTACGGCCGCCGGAGAGGCGGTTTCCGGCGAACCCGCCACCATGAAATTTTGGAAAACCATGGAAACGCTCACCCGATCCGGCTCTTTTGAGCCCGACATATCTCCTAATGATTTCTAAGATCTATCCGCAGAAGAAGAGGGAGGGGAGGACCTTGTTCGCGGGGTGGAGGCGTGCAAACCGTTGGGAAGCAATTTGCGCGGTGGCGGCGTTGCCGGAACTTCTTCAATAGCAAGGGGAGGAATATGAATCCGTTTGATCGAGCGTGTAACCTTCTCCTCTTGCTCTAAGGAGGCTATTATTGATTTCCAAGTGGGGAGGTGAAAGGATGAAACATTCATGGCCATGAATGTTTCTCTTAATAACGTTTCGGTTATGATGTAGGGAAGAGGAAAAGGTGGAAGACGAAATGGCTGATACAGGTGGCGATTTTCTATTGGACCTCACTCCCTCTTTCTATTAAATAATTAGAGACAGAAACGGCCCATAAATATTCCTGCTGTACATTCCCATAACTAGAATTGATTATGACGTCGGTTACCGAAATTTCAAGTCTGGCTGACGTTTCGGCCTTGGTCACGGGCGTGACACAAAGGTCATGGGCGTGACAGGCCCGCGTGGCCAATTCTGAGTTCTACGATCGTCGAACTGAGATCGACGGTCGTCGAAGGGTGGTCACGCCCTAGGTCACAGACGTGACACATGGGTCACGGGCGTGACAGGCCTGGGTGGCCAATTCTGAGTTCGACGATCGTCGAACTGAGATCGACGATCGTCGAAGGTTGGTCACGCCCTACGTCACGGGCGTGACACATGGGTCACGGGCGTGACAGGGTCATCAGGCAAATTCCGCGCTCGGCGATCATCTCGCTGTGATCGATGATCGCCGAAGGGGGTCACGCCCTTGGTCACGGGCGTGACACATGGGTCACGGGCGTGACAGGGCCATGATGCGAATTCTGCGCTTCGACGATCATCCCGCTGAGATCGACGATCGTCGAAGGGGTAATGCCCTAGGTCACGGGCGTGACACATAGGTCACGGGCGTGACACATAGGTCACGGGCGTGACAGGCCTGGGTTGAAAATTCTGCGCCCGACGATCATCTCCCTGAGATCGAAGATCATCGAAGGAGTCACACCCTAGGTCACGGGCGTGACGGGTCGGTCACGGGCGTGACCAACCCGTGACCCGAAATCTCAGTTGATGTAATTCAATTTTTGGGCTTCCTAGCGTTCTGTCACGACCAACCGACTCCTAGGGGTCTAGTCGGAAATGTGATGTTACAAATCCCAATAAACAAAACAAAGATTTCGTCCCCGAAATAAAGGTTAAGCCTACGGGACTCTAATTGGGAAAAAGAAGCTTGTAACATCCCATGACAATTGAAAGATTACATCTCTACATTATGTTTGCTTTGTGCGATTTCAAATGTTTGATTAATTCGCCCAATTAACTAGGTATATACACCCTAATAAACAAAAGATTAGCCCATATTCTTGAAATTTCAGTCCTATTGGTTTAAAACAGGAAGGTAAATTGATTGTCCAGGGGGGTTGTGAGGTATACCTGACTAAAAGGTTCCGGGTATTTTGCAACATCAAGTCCTGTGGCTCCCATGTGAGCTCCTCCTACCCATGATTGTTCCACAGAACCTTGACTAATGGAACCTTCTTCCGTCGCAAGACCCGCACTGCTGTATCGTCAATCCTGATAGGCTCCAAGTTGACTGACCGATCCGAGGCCACCAGGCCTTCTGCCGAGGAAATCAGCTGCTCAGGGCGTAGCAGAGCCCTCCGAAGTGAGGAGACGTGGAAGACGTCATGCAATCCCGCTAACTCTGGTGGTAGCTCTAGTCTATAGGCTAAGAGGCTGATCCGCTCCAGGATCCTATAAGGCCCCATATATCTCGGGCTGAGCTTCTTCCGCCCGCGAACCCACGAGACTCTGTGCATCGGCCGTATCTTCAAGAAAACCTAGTCTCCCACCTGGAACTCCACTTGACGATGCCTCGCATCGTAGTATTTGGCCTGTCTGCTCTGGGCTTCAAACATCCTGTCCCGGATCAATCTAATCTGAGCATCTGTATCTCCCACAAACTCCGAGCCTAGTGCCTGGGGATCCTCATCCTGAACCCATGATAGTGGGGTCCTGCACCTTCTTCCGTATAATGCCTCGTATGAAGCCATGCCTATGCTGGACTGATGGGCGTTGTTGTACGAAAACTCAACCAGTGGCAGCAACCTCTCCCAAGGCTCGCCACGGTCCAAAATACACAGTCGCAACAGATCTTCTAGTGTACGGTTGGTGCGCTCTGTCTGCCCGTCGGTCTGAGGGTGAAAAGTTGTGCTAAATGTCAACCGAGAACCCAGATGGGCCTGGACTGACATCCATTCCCTGGATGTAAACCGCCCATCCCGATCCGAAACGATAGTCTTGGGCACCCCATGATAATGTACAAACTGCTCAATGAACCTCCGTACTAGTACACTAACCGGTGCGTCCTTCGCCAATGGAATGAATCTGGCCACCTTTGTTAGTCTGTCCACTATCACCCAGATTGAGTCATTCCCTGCATGGGATCGAGGTAGCCCATGTATGAAGTCCATGGCTATATCCTCAAATTTCCACTCCGGCACCGGAAGCAGCTGCAGCAAGCTTGCCGGGTTCCTACACTCCGCCTTCACGAGCTGGCAGGCCTCGCAAAGTGTCACAAAGTACGTAATATCTTTCTTTATACCCGGCCAGTACATCGTCCTCTTCAAATCCTTTACCATCTTGGTGATCCCCGGGTGTACCGAATACCGGCTGCAGTGAGCTTCCGTCAAAATGTCCTCCCGGATCCGTCCCCCTGCTGGTATGTAGACTCTGCCTCGGAAACACTGGAGACCATCCCTCAAAGAGTAATCTCCTGTCGTGCCTTCCTCCAAGGCTCGGAATATCGGCTCAGCTCTCTCATCCAGCATCTGCCCATCTCTGATGCGGTCTCGAATATCATCAGTAGTAACCATCAACCCCAGGTACTCCAAGTATAGCTCCGGGTCATCCTCAAACACTAGTGAAATCTACATCTCCTCGAATGATCTCACCAACTACAAGGCCATCAGCTGCGGGCCTACTCCTGTCGTACTCGCTCTCCGGCTCAGAGCATCCGCGACCACAATCGCCTTCCCCGAATGGTAGTGCATGGTATACTGGTAGTCTGACAGAAATTCCACCCAGCGTCTCTGCCTGATGTTTAGCTCCTTCTGGGTATCGACGTACTTCAGATTCTTATGGTCGGAGAAGATATCGCAATGTACTCCGTAGAGATAGTGTCTCAAGATCTTAAGAGCAAAAATAACTGCCCCCATCTCCAAATCATGCACGGGGTAGTTCTGCTCGTGCTGCTTCAACTGACGGGAGGCATAGGCTATTACGTGTCCGTTCTGCATCAGAACGGCACCCATCCCCTGATAGGAAGCATCTGTATACACCCGGAATCCCTCTTTCCCTGATGGAAGAGCAAGTATGGGGGCTGAGGTGAGATGATCCTTCAGCTCCTAGAAGGCAGATTCGTATCGAGAATTCCAGATAAAAGGGGACACCTTCTTCGTCAGAGACGTAAGAGGGAGGGCAATCTGAGAGAACCCCTTTACGAACTTCCGGTAGTAACCGGTAAGTCCCAAGAAACTTCGAACATCCGAGGCCGACTTTAGTGGTGGCCAATCCTGTACTACCTGGACCTTTGCCGGATCCACTGCCAGACCAGCTCCACTGATGACATGGCCCAGAAAGGCCACCTCCTTTAGCCAGAACTGGCACTTGCTGTACTTGGCATACATCTCATGCTCCCGCAGCTTCCCCAACTGCAAGGCCAGATATCTCGGGTGCTCCTCCTCCGTCCTTGAATAGATAAGGATGTCGTCGATGAATATGATGACGAAGAAGTCCAGATACTCCTCGAACACCCGATTCATCAAGGCCATGAATGCGGAGGGTGCATTTGTGAGCCCGAACGACATCACGGTAAACTCGTACAACCCATATCTACTGCTGAAGGTCGTCTTCGGGATGTCGTCCTCCCGAATGCGAAGCTGGTAGTACCCTGACCTCAGATCCAGCTTTGAGAACCAATGGGCTCCCTCCAGATGGTCAAAAAGCTCGTCTATCATTGGTAAGGGATAAGTATTCCGGACCGTCAACCTGTTCAGGGCCCGGTAATCTATGCACAGTCGAAGGGTCCCGTCCTTCTTCTTAACGAACAACACCAGGGCTCCCCATGGTAAAGAGCTAGGCCGAACGAACCCGACCTCCACTAACTCCTGAAGCTAGCTTCGGAATTCCACCAACTCCTTTGGGGCCATTCGATAGGGAGCTATGGATACCGGCTTAGCCCCCGGTATGAGCTGAATCTGAAATTCCTTCTCTCGGTGCGGGGGTAGCCATAGAAGCTTCTCCGGAAACACGTCGGCGAAGTCCCGCACTACTGGAATATCTGAAATGGAGTCCTTGGCCACGACCGCCTCAAAAAGGACCTGATAAACTTCTCCCCTCTTCAGGTGGGCCTTAACGGCCTGCACAGGCGATAATAAGGTATGAGGTGCTGGTATAATACCTTCTATGACAATGAAGGAGTCGCCGTGCCTCACGGTGATCCTCTTCACCATGCAGTCGATCTGGGCATGGTTCCAGCACAGCCAAGTCATGCCCAGGATCAGATCGTAATCTGGCATCTTCAGAATCGTCGTTTGTGCCTCAAATGCCTTCCCGCCGATCCTCGCTTCCATATTGTAATGAGCAGAGGTCATTATCTCTGATCCATCGGGTAGGCGCACCCTCATCATCTTCCTGGTGAATGGCTCCACACCTTCCAGTCCTTTCACGAAATCCTCCGACACGAACGAGTGCGAAGCACTAGTGTCGAAGAGGGTGTGAGCGGGCTTGCCGCTAACGAAGACTATGCCTGGGGTAATTAAGTGTCTTAGTTTTTTTTGTAGTTGTCTTCTCTTAATTTCTAACTAGGTTATGTCTAGAATACTAGTTTATATGAAGAGAATTTAAAGTACTGCCATAACTACAATAACCTGATCCGGGTTTTGGGGCTGTGTCAGGTCTAGAGCATACACCTGCTCCCTCTCTGGCCTGCGGCCTCGATCCTGAAATCCTCATCCTCAGTCCTGTCCTCGTCCGCCAAACTGTCGGGGAGGTGGAGCGCCCTGATCTGCTGGTGGGGGTGCTGGCCTCATAGGGCAGTTCCTCTTGATATGCCCCGGCTGGTTGCACATATAGCATACTGGTGGCTGCTCAGCTGTCCTTGGCATTTCTAGCATTTGTATAGGCCGGGGAGCCAGTACCCCCTGACTCCTCTACTCCTGCCCAAACTCCTGACGAGGCTGATCCCCGTTCCTTCTCTCCCCAATAACCTGGCCCCAAGGACGGTCTCTACGACCTCCAATCACTGTATCATCAGCCGGTCTCTTCCGGCTCTTCACTGTAAGCTGATCTGCCTCTCTCTTCTTAGCCATCTCCAGAATCCTGGCCAGACTCCCCTCTAAGAAGAAAAGGAGGGCCTGTCTCATGTCGTCTTGCAGTCCCTTATAAAACCTCCGGGCATAGCCAGCATCGTCTAACTGATAAGTGTCCGCATAACGGGCCAGGTGAGTGAACTCTTTATAGTACTCCACCACAGTCCTGTTCCCCTGCCTCAATCGCAGGAACCTATCCTCCAGGTCATCCCTCGCCGACTGAGGTACAAAATGTCCAAGGAGCGCTGCTCTGAACTCCTCCCAAGTAATATCAGCGCAATCCATCCCTGCAAAGGTGGTGTCAAGCTGAGACTTCCACCACCTCTTTCCATGTGACTCTAGGCAGGAGACCGCCAAAGCAACTTCCTCCTCAGTGGGGCATCGAATCCCTTCCAGCATCTCGTAAATGGTGTCCAATCATTTCTCCATACGTACTGCAGACTCCGTCCCCTTGTAAGCTGGAGGGGAAAGTCCCCGGAAGACAGTCATCCAATTGGCCCCGGGGTTTGGCTGTGGAGCCGGGGCTTGCTGAGCTCTGAAGGCCTCTAGAATCGCCATCAGTGTTTGCCCCATCTCCGTCTGCTGGAACAGAGCTGGAGCCGGCGGAGGCGGGACCAAATTCGGAGCCTGGGGTGTCCCCTGCTGTGATGTAGGGTTCGTCGCAGGCTACAAGTAAAAATTTCGTTAGTTAGAGAGCGAATGAATGGAATTTTAAGAAGGGTTAGGATTGACTCTCACGTATGATTTCCCTTATGGGCACACCACTGCTTCCGCTGCTAGTTTGTCCGCAAACTAAGCTCGCACGGGGGTGGCCCAAGATTTTGTGGACTACTTCTCTTTCGATCGAGGTCTGCTCTGATACCACTTGTAAGACCCCCCTTTTTTTTCGACACCGGGGTCTTAGCCTAGAACTGCCGCTTTGCGGTGGCACCGACTCACGGGAAGGCCACCACTACAAAACGCCAATTCTGCCGGCCCTTTTCGATCACAAGAGAGAGAAGTAATTATACATAAATGTAAACAAGTTCACAGAAACTTGTAAATAAAAGTGAAATCACATCCAGTCCATCAGTAGATAATAATAGGAAAAAGATAATAGAAGTACTGCAAGATACTGTTCAGATGAAATATAGATAAACGGGCTCGAGCCTGGTACTTCAGAGTCCTCACTACATGTCACTCATCGCAGAACTAAAAAGGTACTAATCACTCACGGAGCTGGTCGCAGGTGCACCGGTGCTTGACTGACCCACCTCCATGCGCACGGTACTTCGCTGGTGCCGGTCCCTGGACTGCTGGTCCCTATCTCCCATCCGTAGCTCCTGTAATGTTGTGGTTCAGAAACCATTAGTCATAAAGACTAAGCCCTATCATCCCCTACCCCTCCCCCTACGTCTCCTAAGAACCGAGCGGAGAGGAGGAAAGGGAAGCTACAAAGGTGGAGAATAATCAAGCAAGTGACAGGGGAGTTATTCTAACAACTATCTTAAACAAAGTACAACTAGCAATCCTATGGTAGTAAGTAATAAAGAAGATAAGTAGTAAGTAGCAATTCTATAAAAAGGCAGCTAGAGAACAGTAAGTAAATAAGCAAGTAAATAAGTAAGTAACCATTACTTATATGAATGCCCATACGAACTTATAAGTTAAGGGGTCTTCTGTAAGGCTCCCATCATATAAAAAGTCTCATACTGATTTATACGTTGGGGTGTCGGTTGTATGCAAATATGAGTGTAGTGATATGTTATGCCATGATTCATGCAAGTGCAACACACGGACACGACTCTATGCGCACAGACCTTTAGTTCCCCCTATTCGGGCAGCTAGCTTCACTCCCAGGAACCTCCGTAGTGGCAAACGGAGACAGTGGGTCGGGCCCCCCACTCCTAGGCAGGTATCCACACTACCGGGCCTAGCCCTTCCGTATGCCCCTAGAAGAACACAACCTAGAGTATTCGCGTACTACTGCTGGCTATACCCACCAGACTTTCTTTGGCTAAGTGTCCCACTCCGCCGAGTCAACGTACCGATGCCGGTGTTAACGACAATCAGATATCGAAGACACACCACCTTTATTCTGTACTCCAACCCTCGAGCCCTCGGCTCCCCGGACTGTCCCTTCCATGCATCTACCTTCAGAGCTACCGTCTGAATGGCAACCAAACCAATTATTCTACCTTCCTATCTATCGGGGTGTATGTGTGTGCAACCGTAATTATACTAGTTGCTCTTTAGATTATTAATTCTACAGTTTACATTAGCCCAAGACTGCCCCCAGTAATCCCCATGAAGGGCTCTCAAAGGGCACTAGGAACTATGATGGTAGCTGAAGCCCACCATTCCCTTTCGCAAGGCACTTATTGTTATTGGTTGATACCCACTACCCGATCCCTTTTTAAGTTACTTTAGATCTGGCCCTAGCTTATTAAGACTCTTCCGCTACTACTCGGGGTGGACGATCATTCGTCGTTCCCGTACGCCCTTATCCTTAACCAGTCTCGCACTCTACCTATCCTGACCCCAATAATGGACTTAAACTTAGCTTGCCCTAACCAACTATAAACTACCAAAATTCCATCTCCCAAAGTTCATTATCCGCTCTAGTTCAGTTTCCGTGGTTTTACTATATGCAGACCATCCTAAGATACGTGAGGAGTATAAGGGGAGATACTCCAAATTGTCTTCTGAATCTCCAATCATATTTACTGGAGGTCTATCGTAACATAATATAGCTACGACCAAGATTTCCAAATTTTCTTATTTATCGGGCATTTAATTTATTTATTCTAAGATTCCAAATGCCTTAGTATGAACATGAAGTGTACTAATGAGCCAACAAAAAATCATCATAAAATTAGTAAAAATCCTATGAGACATTTAAACAGCAATTCCAAGTTTTAAAAAATTCTAGAGGTGTTTAGGCCTATATTTCCTAATTTACCATTTTAGGCCATTTCTACTATATTATTAAGGAAGTACTGTAAATATGTATCCAAAAATACCAAGAAAGTTATATAAGCTTTATGGTGACCTAAAACCATCAGAAACCAAGTCCCATAATTTTTCTCTAATATTTGGGCTCTGAATCTATTTTAATGTAAAATGCTAATTTTCCCAGCTTAGTGAAGGAGATGCTATTTTTAATCATCTAAAATTCCATAAAAAATTACAGAGTGACTAGCATAACTTTAAACACCCATTGACCAAATTTCATAATTTTTCAGATAGTAATTGGACATTATTTGTATTTTGACTACATATCACAACTAGTACGTTAAAGAATTATGTACCCAAAATAATCCGTTAAAATTTCCAAGAAAAATACAGAAGGTATAACATGCTATAAGATGCCCTAATCCAAGGTTTCATAACATTAAAGTGCATTGAAATTCCAAAATCATCAAGATAAATATCTAGGGCACAATTAGAGTTGTAAATGAAGTACTGTATAAATTAACTCAAAAATCTCAACAAATTTATAACATGGCTAATTAGATTAGAAAATCACCCTACTCCAATTTTACTTGATTTAAAGTTCATTTGACAGCTTAATTATTCAAATTAAGGTTGGTGACCTAAATTAGGGTTAAGATTTTAGGTGGTCTAGCAGTCTCCAAATACCCTAAACTTTTGTCCAGAGAACTATACTGGCCCTATGGTTCTCTCCACCAAATTTTAAGTCAGTCCAAGGTCATTTGACCCCATGACCTTCACAACCCCAAAAACCACCACTATGGGATTTTCCCTAGGGTTCTAGGGCTACCCTACACCAAACCACCCCAAACTCCCTTGGAGGGTGTGTCATGCCCTAAATAGCCTTTGGACAAAATATTAGCCTCTGTTGAGGTGATATGACCACCCAAATACCAAGGGGGTATTTGATCCTAAATTATCCTATAAGGACCAACCTAGGGTTGGATAACAACTTAATCAAAACATCTCCAAATGAAATGAAATTTTTACCAGAACCTTATGATAAACCCAGGGACCACTCACCAAAATTTGGGAGGGTTTGGAAGTCATTTAGCCGTCTTATTAAATTATGCTAGGAATATTGAATTTTTCTAAAAACTATAGAAAAGCATTTTTCTAAAATCCTAATTTTTGGATAGCACCTAGATATAGGTAAGATTAGGCTACACCAAAAATTTTAAGTCATTTTGATTAATGGATTGGAGTGGGGAATTTTTCTAATGTTAAGACAGCCCTATGGATAGACCTCACCAAAAAGTGTGTTGTGGTCTAACCAGGACTCCAAATCGAGTGAAATCAATTTTGAATTAAACTAGACTTCAAGGGCTAAATTTCCTATGTTAACCACCTTTTATTTTTCAGCACCTATGGGCAATAATTTTCAGTTTAAACCTAGTGCACAGTAAAGGGAATTAATTCCTTATTATACAATATATAATATAATAAAATGCTACTGTTCACCTTCTTCTTTAGCCCGAACCAGCAACCAAAAAACCAAAACTAGAAACCTGTAGCTTTTCTAAAGCCATTTCATGGCCACCCAGTCATCTCCCTGGCCGGCCACCACCACCACCTCCTCTATTGAGGTGAGGGCTACCGTCGGGCGGCGGCACGGCAGCCGGAGAGGCGGTTTCCGGCGAACCCGCCACCATGAAATTTTGAAAAACCATGGAAACGCTCACCCGATCCGGCTCTTTTGTGCCCGACATCTCTCCTAATGATTTCTAAGATCTATCCACAGAAGAAGAGGGAGGGGAGGACCTTGTTCGCAGGCTGGAGGCATGCAAACCGTCGGGAAGCCATTTGCGCGGTGGCGGCGTCGCCGGAACTTCTTCAATAGCAAGGGGAGGAATATGAATCCGTTTGATCGAGCGTGTAACCTTCTCTTCTTGCTCTAAGGAGGTTGTTATTGATTTCCAAGTGGGGAGGGGAAAGGATGAAACTTTCATGGCCATGAATGTTTCTCTTAATAATGTCTCGGTTATGATGTAGGGAAGAGGAAAAGGTGGAAGACGAAATGGCTGATCCAGGTGGCGATTTTCTATTGGACCTCACTCTCTCTTTCTATTAAATAATTAGAGACAGAAACGGCCCATAAATATTCCTACTGTACATTCCCATAATTAGAATTGATTATGACGTCGGTTACCGAAATTTCAAGTCTGGCTGACGTTTCGGCCTTGGTCACGGGCGTGACATAAAGGTCACGGGCGTGACAGGCCCGGGTGGCCAATTCTGAGTTCGACGATCGTCGAACTGAGATCGACGGTCGTCGAAGGGTGGTCACGCCCTAGGTCACGGGCGTGACACATGGGTCACGGGCATGACAGGCCCGGGTGGCCAATTCTGAGTTCGACGATCGTCGAACTGAGATCGACGATCGTCGAAGGGTTGTCACGCACTACGTCACGGGTGTGACATATGGGTCACGGGCGTGACAGGGTCATCAGGAAAATTCCGCGCTCAGCGATCGTCTCGCTGAGATCGACGATCGCCGAAGGGGGTCACGCCCTTGGTCACGGGCGTGACACCTGGGTCACGGGCGTGATAGGGCCATGACGCAAATTCTGTGCTTCGACGATCGTCCCGATGAGATCGACGATCGTCGAAGGGGTGACGCCCTAGGTCACGAGCGTGACACATAGGTCATGGGCGTGACAGGCCTGGGTGGGAAATTCTTCGCCCGACGATCATCTCCCTGAGATCGACGATCGTAGAAGGAGTCACGCCCTAGGTCACTGGCGTGACGGGTCGGTCACGGGCGTGACCAACCCGTGACCCGAAATCTCGGTTGATGTATTTCAATTTTTGGGCTTCCTAGCGTTCTGTCACGACCAACCAGCTCCTAGGGGTCTAGCCGGAAATGGGATGTTACATATTCGATGCCCCACTGAGGAGGCAGTTGCTTTGGCGGTCTCCTGCCTAGAGTCACACAAAAAGAGGTGGTGGAAGTCTCAGCTTGACACCACCTTTGCGGGGATGGATTATGTTGATATTACTTGGGAGGAGTTTAGAGCAGCGCTCCTGGGACATTTTGTACCTCAGTCGGCGAGGGATGACCTGGAGGATAGGTTCATGCGATTTAGGCAGGTGAACAGGACTGTGGTGGAGTACTATCAGGAGTTCACTCACCTGGCCCATTATGCAGATGCTTATCAGTTAGACGATGATGGCTATGCCCGGAGGTTTTATAAGGGGCTGCAAGATGACATGAGACAGGCCCTCCTTTTCGTCTCAGAGGGGATTCTGGCCAGGATTCTGGAGATGGCTAAGAAGAGAGAGGCGCATCAGCTTACAGTGAAGAGCCGGAAGAGACCGGCTGATGATACAGTGATTGGAGGTCGTAGAGACCGTCCTCGGGGCCAGGTTATTGGGGAGAGAAGGAACGGGGATCAGCCTCGTCAGGAGTTTGGGCAGGAGCAGAGGAGTCAGGGGGTACTGGCTCCCTAGCCTATACAGATGCTAGAAATGCCAAGGACAGCACAGCATCCACCGGTATGCTATCAGTGCAACCAGTCGGAGCATATCAAGAGGAACTGCCCTATGAGGCGAGCACCCCCACCAGTACATCAGGGCGCTCCACCTCACCGACAGTTTGGCGGACGAGGACAGGACCGAGAATGAGGATTTCAGGCTCGAGGCCGCAGGCCAGATAGGGAGCAGGTGTATGCTCTAGACCTGACACAACCCTGAAACCCAGAGCAGGTTATCGCAGGTATGGCAGTACTTTTAAAATTTTCTTCATATAAACTAGTATTCTAGACATAACCTAGTTAGAAATTAAGAGAAGACAACTACAAAAAAAATACTAAGACACTTAATTACCCCAAGCATAGTCTTCGTTAGCGGTAAGCCCGCTCATACTCACTTCGATATTGGTGCTTCACACTCGTTCGTGTCGGAGGATTTCGTGAATGGACTGGAAGGTGTGGAGCCATTCACCGGGAAGATGATGAGGGTGCGCCTACCCGATGGATCAGAGATAATGACCTCTGCTCATTGCAATATGGAAGCGAGGATCGGCGGGAAAGCATTTGAGGCACCAACGACGATTCTGAAGATGCCAGATTACGATCTGATCCTGGGCATGACTTGGTTGTACTGGAACCATGCCCAGATCGACTGCATGGTGAAGAGGATCACCGTGAGGCACGGCGACTCCTTCATTGTCATAGAAGGTATTATACCAGCACCTCGTAACTTATTATCGTCTGTGCAGGCCGTTAAGGCCCACCTGCAGGGGGGAGAAGTTTATCAGGTCCTTTTTGAGGCGGTCGTGGCCAAGGACTCCATTTCAGATATTCCAGTAGTGCGGGACTTCGCCGACGTGTTTCCGGAGAAGCTGCCAGGGCTACCCCCGCACCGGGAGAACGACTTTCAGATTCAGCTCGTACCGGGGGCTAAGCCTGTATCCAGATCTCCCTATCGAATGGCCCCAAAGGAGTTGGTGGAATTCCGAATCCAGCTTCATGAGTTAGTGGAGGCCGGGTTCATTCGGCCTAGCTCTTCACCATGGGGAGCTCCGGTGCTGTTCGTTAAGAAGAAGGACGGGACCCTTCGACTGTTCTTAGATTACCGGGCCTTGAACAGGTTGACGGTCCGGAATACTTATCCCTTACCAAGGATAGACGAGCTATTTGACCAGCTGGAGGGAGCCCATTGGTTCTCAAAGCTGGATCTGAGGTCAGGGTACTACCAGTGTAACGCCCCAAAATATTGTAGGAGCGACGGGGATCGCTTTTGGCCAAGACTGTTTTTTTTGAGCAGGTGACACGGGTCACGACACGGCTGTGTCGGAGGCCGTGTCGGCCGTGTCGAGCTGGCCGTGTGGTCGACCATGTTAAGGTCGACGATCGTCGGGTATGGAACATGGCCAGGCATACGGCCGTGTCCCAGGCCGTGTAGTAAGGTATTGCACACGGGGCATGACACGGGTCTGTACACGGTCGTGTCCCAGGTGACACGAGCGTGTCAGGGGCCGTGTCAGAGGCCGTGTACTTCTCTGATTGAAAATTTTGAAAACGGGTGCCGTGACACGGGTCATGACACGGCCGTGTGGAGCGAGACACGGCCGTGTCGAAGGCCGTGTCGAAGGCCATCTCAGGAGCCGTGTGCTGGTTTTCGAATCGATCGAGACGGCGAATGGCTAACACGGCCATGCACACGGCCGTGTTGCAACCCGTGTACGGCCCAGATTTTCTAATTTAGGTTCCGATCGTTGCCGTTCGTTCTTTTCCTTGGAAGATCCAACGGTGGGGGGCCTCCCTGGGCTGTTTATAGCCGGGAATAGGGTTCCAAACCATCATTCCCCATTTTCTTTTATCTCTCTAAGTTCTAGAGAGAAGGGAGAGCAAGGAGGCCAAGTTCCGGCCGCCGGCGAAGCTTCGGAGGTCCATTTCGCGAGCGGAGTTCAGATCCGTGAAGGTGGGAGCGTTGCGGTGGTGTTCAACCGAGAAAATATTCTCCATGGCTAGGAAGAGGGGACGGAAGGTAACGACACTTCTCCTCTCGGTTTTTAGGATTTAGGATGCATGAATAGCATCCCCTTCCTTTCGTATTTTGAGCGCCGAATCTCTCAAATGAGAGGGATTCGTGTAGCGGTTCAAGAGGAACCTCCGGGTTGAGTATGTTCATCCCGGCATGCTTGCATTAGAGATCCGCTCCGTTAGCGGATTAGGCATTGTGGGTGAAGCCGTGGTCGTGACCGATAGTCCGACCCGGTGATGTTGCATAGCGAGCTTCGGTAGAAAATCCGTTGCGGCAATACGCTGTTGTATGTATGCGTTTTCCCCCTTGTATTTGATTGAGTACACGTAGTCGGAACCGGACGAGGTTAGCTCCGCTTTGTGCGGTAGATGGTTTCCTTGGAGCACGGGAAAGACACGGTGTGAGTGGCAATTGGGGTGGGGAAACCTTTGATTGTGCTGTGCTAATGCGCGGCTATGTCTCCGTGGTCGGCTGGCTATCCCGTGACGCGCAAGTCATGTGGGGAAAGTTTCCCGGCGTGACTAGCCCTTGCGTGAGACTGACGAGAATGCCGAGCGGAGGGCAAGCTCGGGCAATGTGGCCATAAGCGGGTGGGGTACAGCAAGGCTTCTTAGAATCGGTCAGTGTGAGACGGAGCCCTGACGTGCGAAGTCAGAATATGCGGGCAAGCCCGGGGTTTAAGGCCCATGTGCGGGTGGGGCCATTGCAAGGTTCCGTGTGACGGCCTGTGTGCCGTTGGGGACATGGTGTCTCCTTTTTGTTTGCGGCTTTAAGCTAATGGGGAAACGGAAGTACCCAATGTTTGATGTTGTGCTAGATGCATACGAGCTAGGGTGCCTTGGGTGAAACCCGGGTTGCATTCATGTTGCATAGTAGGCCCCTTTTACTTTGTACAAAACATAGAGAACATGTATGCTGTATGAGACATCCAAGCCTGTTTACCGCTTTAATATATATGCTCTTTTGGTATACAAAGTGTTAACTTGCAGGTGGAGAGGTACCCCTGGGTCCGTTAGGGATGGCCGGGAGGAGATGTGTTTGTTACACAGTAGAGGTCAGCCTTTGCTGACCCACGTTACTTCAAATCCTTACAGGGCAAGGATCGTAGGCAGGAGCTAGCGCGCCGGGCGAAAAGCCCTAAGCCTCATGAAGTGTTGCTGTGCTTGGCTAGTTCCTTTTCCTTGTTTTGCTGATGTTGTTTCATCATGTCCGGCTTGCATGCCGAGGTAGCCTAGGAGTGCTTGGCACTTTTATATTTTAGGACTTATATTGTGTAAGGCCTTAAGGCCATTTCGATACTCTATTGTTAGTGGATAACTTCTGTCTTTTAGATATATGTTTCGGCTGTGTATGTCTGGAGTTTTGAGTTTGGGTAGTTTCATATCATCTTTTAATACTAAAGCTGTGGTGTCCGTATGTTGTGGGGCCCCGGCCGGACCAATATTATATGGTCTTTACAGGGGAGGTGTTACAATTTGGTATCAGAGGGAGGTTCGCGTTCCAAGGAGAAGTTTCGCGGTCAAAAGTATAAGTCGAGTCGCGTATAAGAAGTTATCCACATAGGAGTATCGCGGGACCATGAGTGTCCTTGTGTTTGAGTCTTGCGATTAGAGACTGATTTGCATTTTCTTGCTTGTGTTTAGAGTGCAAGCAACGAGGCTGGGACCTCGAGGCCAAGAGAAGAGCTCTCGGCAAGTAGTGCGACCGCGCAAGGTCCGCTAGGGATGGGGGTCAGGCCGGCCGACTTCTGCCGCATGCTTGCAGAAGCAATGGTGACGGCCCAAGCTGCAGCGACAGCACAGGTAGCAGCTCCCGTTGCTCAGGTAGCAACTCATGCTACCCCGGTCACAGCAGCGACCGTGCAGGTTGAGGAGGCCAGGCGGGCGGAGCCGCAGGCCGAGAGAGTGGTTGTCGGGCATGGGGACCGGCAAATGAAGTACTTTTTGAGTTTCCACCCTCCAACCTTCAAGGGAATCGGCACGCCCACAGATGCAGAGGATTGATGGGCTAGGATTCAGGAGCTTCTAAGGGCGACAGAGGCGCCAGATGAGAAAAAGTCAGAGTTCGCAGCCTTTATGTTGGAGGGAGATGCCAAGTTATGGTGGGTGAGCCACAGTGGTCGGCAGTTCCCAGGACGCACACCGTCCATCGAGGAATTTGGGATTGCCTTTCTGAAGAAGTACATTCCCGCATCAATAAGGTTAGCCCTCCAGAGGCAGTTTCTACATCTTGTGCAGCGAGACAAGACAGTGGATGAGTATGTTCAGGAATTTACTCGATTGGGTCGCTATGCGGGGACGACCATGGCGGACGATGAAGAGAGGGACAATCTCTTCTACCATGGATTGAGGGAAAATCTAAGACAACCCCTCATATCGATGAAGCGTGCGGGCTTCAACGAATTGGTGGAGGCGGCCCGAATTTTGGAGAGCGATATGGAGCGATCCCAACGCCGAAAGAGTTTCGCACCCAAGCAGGGGGAAGAGAAGAAGTCGGCTCAGTCCCATGGAAAGGCGGAAGGGAGACGATGGAAGAAGAAGCCTCCCCCGTTTAAGTCGCGCGAGAAAAGTAATTGGACGTCCGGAGGGTCACGCTCTAAGGGATCGCAGACGTGTTACAGTTGTGGCAAGCCAGGCCACATAGCAAGATTTTGTACCCGAGGGGGCGCTGAGCAAGAGCCAAGGCAGGAGCAGACTGTGCGCTCCGGCCCCAGTGCCGCAGAGAAAGGGAAGATGGCGGAGTCGAGTGCTTCTCGGTTTCAACCAGTGCAGCCAAGGGCCTACAACCTTGGGCAGCAGGAAGCAATCCGTCAACCCGATGTGGTGACAGGTACGAGAATTCAACCTGCACCTTAGACTTCTTCCTTTCAAGCCTTTTTATGTTTGTTGCATGTGTGTAGGCTTTGTAGTGGTATCAGGGTACCCCGCTAGGGTACTTTTCGATACGGGAGCGTCGCACTCCTTCCTTGCGGAAAGTTTCATCCGGAGGATTGGAGTTGAGTCCTTCTCAACGGACTCAGAGTTGAAGGTGCGCATGCCCAATGGGTCGTCCATGACTACCAGGGCTAGAGGCCGGATTTGTTGGAGTCTTGAGGGGGTCGACTTCATGTTGGTAGCGGCGATCTTGCCATTGTCCGAGTTTGATGTGATATTGGGGATGGACTGGCTAGCGGAGCAGCGTGCCAGTATCTGAAAGAGAAGGGATAGATACTACTCTAGAGGGGGGGGGGGTGAATAGAGTAATCAAAAATTGCACTTTGCAAAGTTGACTTTCTACTCAACTCCCTTGGAGTTAAATGCGGAATGAAAGTTATAGATATTAAAGATAAAACCTTAGAGCCTAACACAAGTGTTGTGCACAAACTAAAGCTAACTGTAATTACAGTTAAGCTTTGGATCCTATCCAGCAACTAGCAAACCTAGTTAATATCTAATCACAGCCACAATGCAAGTAATTAAACAAGGCAATCCAGACGACACAAGAAATTTATAGTGGTTCCCCAAACAACTTGGGTACGTCCACTCTTCTACCAACAAGGTAGGAATCCACTCAGGTTTTTGATCAGGTGCCCTGCCACCAACAAGATCTGCTTCAGGTAGATCAAGAGACCCTTTAGACTTTTGATCAGGTGTCTAAAAACCGAACACAGGTTTTTGATCAGGTGCCCTGCCACCAAGGGATACTTTTGAAGGGAGTAATAACCCTGTACAGGAGGGGGAAAGGGGGTTAAGGTGTCTTCTCTATTTTACAATAGATTAGAGAAGCACAATAACTTGCACTGAGCTAGAAAGCTCTAAAAGAATCAAGGCTCCCCCTGGCTCAAAGAACGTCCAGGTGAAGTCTTGCTTCAGTGCAGAAACACTTCAGTAAATACTTAAGGAAGAACTACAAGAAGATATAAAATAAGAAATAGAAATCTTCTAGCAGCTATCTTCTTCTTCTTCTTCTTCAAAAGATCTCTGAGTAAGAACTTCCTGGAACAGGAGAGCTCAGGTTGAAGAAGAGCAGAAGATCTAACACTTCTCATTTGAGTGAATATTGCTGAGAGCAGTTAGACTTGTTCTTGCTGTAAGCTTGCTGAATGAATTTCTTATCTTTGTGAACTAGTTGATTTCTTCTTCAAAGAAGTCTTTATATATCAGCAGCAACAACGGCTCTAATTGAGTTTGAATCTTGTCTTTTTCTGAACTCTGCAAGCTGGGCTGCAAAAAGCATAAAGCAAAAACAAACTACAGCAGGCAGATATCCTATAAAAGGATAAAGCTTTCTAAGAAGCTGCAAATACTTCTGATGAAATAATATAAGAGAAAGTCATATCAGAAAGAACTCTTTACGGCCAAGGAAGACTTTTTGAGTCTAACGGCTATAAAGGACAGCCTGGCAGATAAAGCAAATTGCATATCTCAGCTATAAGACAAACAACTTTGTCAGAAAAGATTTGCTCATGCATATAGAATAGAAATAACTGATATTGCATGGAAATAATGTCACAAATTATTCAGATAATCTTTTATAAACTATGCCAAAATAGATATTAAATTAGTCAAATCATAGAAGACGACAAACTAAGTAAGAGCATACAGCAAAATGTCGAACGACCTTCGGAGATCGTCGAACGGCGCACGGAGATCGTCGATCTATCGGACAGATAGTCGAACGATCCAGATAGTCGAACTATCAAAGAAGATAGTCGAATGACCTCGGCAGATAGTCGACCTATTAGAACAGATAGTCGAGCTATCAGATAGTCAATCTATCCGGACAGATAGTCGAACTACCAAACAAACACAGATCGTCGACCTATCAAGCAGATAATCGACCTATCACAGAAAACAGATAGTCGACCTATCAACAGATAGTCGAACTATCAAAACAAAACAGATAGTCGATCTATCAACAGATAGTCGAACTATCAGACAGTTGAACTATCCAAGCAGATAGTCGAACTATCGAAGCAACACAGATAGTCGACCTATCAACAGATAGTCGAACTATCAAAGCGACACAGATAGTCGATCTATCAACAGATAGTCGAGCTATCAGATAGTTGAACTAACAGGACAGATAGTCGAACTATCAAAGACAAGCAGATAGTCAACCTATCAACAGATAGTCGAACTATCAAGACAAAACAGATAGTCGACCTATCAATAGATAGTCGAGCTATCAACGCAAACATAACGTCGACCAACTGATAGACGATCGTCGATCAGCCGATAGACGATAGTCGAGCGACGTTCGAATATAGTCGAACGAAAAACTACTTAACCAAATATTTATCTGGAAAAGTAATTCTACACAACTAAAGAATCTAACCTATCAACTAATCTTTGACCATAGATAAATCTTGGGTCAAGAGACAGAAAGAGAGGACTGAACTCAAATCAAAACCTAGGGTACCAACAATCTCCCCCTATTTGAGTTAAGTCTCTCAATAAATAAAACAAACAGCACTAATTACAGAAAGTAAATAAAATGCATAAAGGGAAATAACAAAGCAGATATCATCAATCAATCAGATAAAAATTTAACTGTCAATCAATGACAAATTAAGGTGCTTTAGAGTTAGATTCAGGATTAGAAGAACTAGAAACAAAAGTAATTTTCCTTATGGGATCTAGAGCTTCTTTCTTTGATTGCTTCAAATCTTGTTCTCCAATAATTTTTAATTCAGTTGTTCTTGGGACCACTGCCTCTGGAGGCTTTTCCATATATTTTGAAGGATCAAACATCTCAGGTCTAACCTGGAACTTTTCGAGCTCCTTCTTTCTGAATTTAGACATAGTAGTCAAACCGACAGTGTCCTTTCCATCTTCTTTAGGTTTCCTTATCTGCGCTGCTCCAACTACTTCTAGAAAATGAGCCATCCTAAAGTTAGGATCAAGCTCAGGACTTTCATAAACAATCTCAGAAGGAGTATCATCTGGTTCTTTATCTTGATTAACTAGATAAGACAGGGGAGCAGACTTAGCAAAGTTCTTGCTAGAATTTTTAAACAAAATAAACTACTTACCTTTTGGAACAACTTTCTCAGAATGCACTGGCTTTGGAGATGGAACCTTTTTCTTTGGAGAAGGAGGAGGGGAAAAGGTTGGTCTTTGATAAACTACCTCCTTAACTTGTTCCTTAATTGTATCAGTTCTTTGATAGCCAGATTGGCTTTTACCTTGAAAACTTTGAGAACTTTTCCTTTGAGCAGGCTGGGATGGATTTGATCTTTTAGATTGAGAGGAAGATTTAGAAGATAGATTTCCTGAGGCTCCTGCACCGGGAGGTGGAGGAGGAGGACCTCTGGGATTCCATCTAGGAGCAGGAGCGTCATACCTCTTAGTCTTTTTCCTTTGCTTTTGTTGATTTTTAGAAAACCACATCCAATGCTGGAATTCTTTAGACTTGGGATCAATCCCTTTCAGAATATAATATGGAGTGTCATTGTCTGGATTTGCTGGAGGAGGAGCCACAACCTTTCTTTTTCTTTTTCGCAATCCTTTTTCTCTTAGACTCAGCAAATTCATCAGAGTCAATTTCTTCTTCAGAATTTGAAGAGATAGGCATATCATAGGGATCAATAGCCTCTTTTAAAGCTTTTTCTTTTTCCTTAGCAGCTTTTTCCATTTGTTCTTCCATGGCATCCTGTGCCAGGAGAGTATCTAAGTCTAAGCCTGGGGAATCATCCCATACGGTGGATTTTTCAATTTGACTTTCAGGATCCTTTTCTTGAAGCTCAGGAACTGTCGTGGGGACCAGTTCAATTTGCACTGCTTGCTCAGAAGACTCAGAAGCTAGAACAGCTACTTCTAGAACTTGAACAGCTGCTTCTGGTTCAGGTTGAACATCAGAAGCAGGTTCACTTACTGGCTCTACAACCACTTGAACATCAGGAGCAGATACAGGTTAAGCCTCTTTAGCATCTAACTTCTCTAGAGAAGGTTCAGGTTCTGGTTCTGGCTCTTGGACAACAACTACTTCTTCCATTTTATCTGTAGGATTAGGAATAAAATCTTGCTAAATGACATCTAGTCATTCCTTCCAGATATTCCCATACTAACATATCAATTAAGTAATCTACAAATTGGGAAAGAGACATACCTTCAGGATTTTCTTCAGGGTTTCCTAACTCCCATAAATCATCTAGAAAGGAGGTGATTATTCCTTCTAGGTACTGGGCAACCAAGGGAGTTGAGGATTCTTCTAGGTAAACTTTTACAACAAATTCAGTCAACATTATTGCATCAGATATTTCCTTTTCAGATGGAGGAGGAGGAGGAGCTGAATCTTCTGCTACTATCTCTGTTACTGCAAGAAGAACTACTGCTGGAGGGGAGGCCAAAGGCTGCTCTGAGATATCTTCATCAAGAATCTCCCCCTGCCTGATTTAAGTAGAAACTGAAACCAGGCCCCTAGAAGAAGAGGGCTCAGCAGACTTTGAGAGTGCCTGAATGGAAGCAGTCAAAGAAGATATAGAAGAAACAAGGGGAGCAATTGCCACATCAATCATGGTTTTGATTGAGGGGGTAATTAACTCCACAATGCTATCAATAAATTCTGGAGATATAATAAAAGAAGATGATAATGATGATGGAATTTCTGAGGGTGGAAGAACAGCAGGGGTGGTATGCGCAATATGAGCTGGAGAATGATGTGGAGATGCAGCTGGAGAATGATGTGGAGATGCAGCTGGAGAATGATGTGGAGATGCATGGGTGGATGCAGGGTAATCAACATGTTCTGAAGATAGAATTGGAGAGTGAGGAGGAGTGGGAATTGGAGAATGAACAAGAGAAGAAATTTCAGACGCCAACAAATCAAAGCTGGGTTGAGAAATCCCAGCAAGATCAGTCGGGAGAGAAGATGCAGGAGGAGAGGCAGAATGTCGTACTTCAGTTGAAGTTGAAGGAACTTCAACTGCAGTAGACGGCAAAGCAGAAGAAGAGGATGGAAGAGAGATATCAGCTGAGCCAGCTACTAGAGGGTGGGGAGTGACTGCAACAGTCCTGGTGCTCTCAGATATAACTGGAGCAACCCCTATGGGAGCGGGCTTCAGGAATGTCCTTTTCCACTTTGAGAACAGCGAGGGATCCATCTTATTACTCGCGTTGATGGAGGTGGCGGCAGACACAAGCAACTGGGGGTATTTTTCCTTCAGAAAAATACCAACAACCCTTCCTAGGGTAACCTCTTTCTTTCCATTCTTCTTTCTTATTAAATCAAACATAACACCAGCCCAGTTTATCTTCTTCTTATTAACAATTGCACACATTAGTGCAAATTGTTGTCTGGTGATATTATCATGGGCTGAGTGCTTTTCGAGAAGCACTTTTCCAACTATTTCTGCAAGGAACTTGATTTTGAAGGGGAAATTCACCTTGAGCAGCTTGGAGGGAATGCCTTCAGCATGTCCCAGCTCTATTAACATTCTTCCGAATTCAGGAGCATCTTGCTCCTATTCTTCTTCACCATTGATTAAACCAAAAACTTCAGTCAGAATCGCGGGAGTTAAAATTACCTCTTCTCCGCTGATCGTCCCAGACATCGATTCGTCAGTCGACGATGAAGTGAAAGCCCATTCCTTGATTTCCTGAGTGTTTATCTTAACTCTGTAGGACATGAGCCTTTCTAGTCCTTGTTCTCTGCACAGATTTAGGATTTCTACTATCCCTGGTTCGCAACTACTGAATGCGTTGAAATCAACGCTGAACCCGGCATCAAACTTTACCACTGCGAGAAGTGCTGGAGCAATCGCCATTAAAAATGTTGTAGAAGACGAGAGAGAGAGACGGCGAGGACGGAGCGCAAGATAGAGAGCAAGCGGGAAGACGGAATGTGAAAAGACGCTCTCCGTCGACGATAAAAGCAACTATCTTTTAACCTAGGTCGACTATCGGCTTTATATTAAAACAGCGATCGTCGATCTATTTAAAAGATACTGGAGACGATTGTCGAACGGTCGTTCGACGATCGGTCCTGAAGTAGAGTAGTCGATCAATCGTTTGACTATTTCTGTCTTCACAAACAACAAGCTGTCGTCAACAATAGATCGACGATAAGCTCGACCTGTTCGACGATCTTCGAACGCCGGTCGACGATCTTCAAGCAGATAAGCCATTATCAACCATAGGTCGACGATAGGCTTGATCCGTTCGACGATCTTCGAGCATCGTTCGACGATCTTCAAGCAGGTTTCAACAAGGCAAACGTCACACATAATCTCGTCCATTAGTCATGCCTAGTTGAACAAAAAAGAACAGATGCTTCTGTTCATCTAAGGGCTTTGTGAATATATCACCTCTCTGAAGGTCTGTGGATATGAACTCAAGGCCGATCTTGTTCTTTTCCACACAATCTCTCAAGAAATGGTGTCTAATCTCAATGTGCTTCGTTCTAGAGTGGTGCACTGGATTTTGTGCAATGGAGATAGCACTTATACTGTCACACATGATTTTAGTGTTCTTGTGTGAGTACCCATAATCCAAAAGCTGATTTTGTATCCACAGGATCTGTGAACAACAACTGGCAGCTGCTATATATTCAGCTTCTGCAGTTGAAGTTGATATAGAGGCCTGCTTCTTACATAACCAAGAGACCAATCTCTCTCCCAGGAACTGACAAGTTCCTGAGGTACTTTTCCTATCAACTCGACAACCAGCATAATCAGAATCAGAATATCCAATTAATTCAAATTCTGACTCAGCTGGGTACCAAAGTCCTAGATTTGGACATCCCTTCAGGTATCCCAAGATTCTCTTGAGAAGAATCAGATGAGATTCCTTGGGGTTGACCTGGAATCTAGCACAAAGGCATGTAGCAAACAATATGTCTGGCCTACTTGCAGTTAAATACAATAGGGAACCAATAATGGCCCTATAATTCTTTTGATCTACAGGCTTTCCCTGATCATCAGAATAATTAACTACATTATTAGTAGCCATAGGTGTATGCATTGCTGAAGCATCTGCCATCCCAAACTTCTTTACCAATTCCTTGGCATATTTGGATTGGGATATGAAGATGTCATCAGCATCTTGCTTTACTTGGAGACCAAGAAAGTAAGACAGCTCACCCATACTACTCATCTCAAACTTGGAATGCATCAAGTCAGAAAACTTTTTGCACAGTTTGGGATCAGTGGAATCAAAAATAATGTCATCTACATACACCTGAAGTAACAGGATTGTGTCCTTGTGGTGCTTGACGAAGAGGGTTCTATCAACTACTCCCCTAGTAAAGTTGTGCTCTAACAGGAAACTAGCTAAAGTCTCATACCAGGCTCTGGGAGCTTGCTTTAGTCCATAAAGAGCTTTCTGCAACTTGAAAACATGAGAGGGCTGAGTTGAAGAAACAAACCCGGGTGGCTGTTCAACAAACACCTCTTCCTTTAGCTCACCATTTAGAAAAGCACTTTTGACATCCATTTGAAAAACCTTAAACTTCATGTAGGCTGCATAGGCCAAGAAGATCCTTATTGCTTCTAGCCTTGCAACAGGAGCAAAGGTTTGGCCATAATCTATACCTTCCTCCTGTCTGTAGCCCTGAGCTACTAGCCTAGCTTTATTACTTACAATGATGCCATTTGCATCCAACTTGTTTCTATACACCCTCTTGGTGCCTATGATCAGTTGGCCTTTAGGTCTTGGAACCAAAGTCCAAACTTTACATCTCTCAAACTGATTGAGTTCCTCTTGCATAGCAATGATCCAGTGGGGATCTAGCTCTGCATCTTTAATGGTGAGGGGCTCAATCTGTGAGAGGAAAAAAGCATGCATCACATCCTGTCTTAACTGATGTCTTGTTTGAACACCAGCTGATATGTCTCCTATCACTTGAGATGTGGGGTGATCTCTAAGTGTGACAACATCAGCAGGTGGGATGTGATCTTCAGCAATAGTTGGGATTAATTCCTTAGGAGGAATTTGATCTACTGTTGGTGGAACAACAACACCTTCAGCAATGTCTTCATCACTATCTGATTCAGTGATATGAAGAGTTGAAAGATGGAGGATATCTTGAGTGACATCTTTGGAAGAATCTTATACCTGTAATGAACTTGAGGAAGGAGAATTTTCCTTCTCCTTTTAAAACATTTGAGATTCATCAAAGGACACATGAACAGACTCTTCAATTTTAGAAGATGATTTATTAAATACCCTATAAGCTTTGCTTACTTGGGAATATCCTAGAAAAATTTCCATTGAAGCCTTTGCTTCAAACTTTATAAGGTATTCTTTATTGTTATTATGAATATAAACTACACAGCCAAAAATTCTAAAATAATTTATTTTAGGTTTCTTTCCTTTAAGTAACTCATAGGGAGTTTTACACTTAAGCTTGTGTATCAGACTTCTATTCAAGACATAGTTGGTTGTACTAACAGCTTCTGCCCAATAGGAAAGAGGCATATTAGTATTTGCCAACAATGTGCCAGCAGCTTCAATTAGTGTTCTGTTCTTCCTTTCAACTACCCCATTTTGTTGGGGAGTTCTAGGAGCTGAGAAGCTATGTTTAATACCTTCTCTCTCACAGAATTCTTGCATGAGAAGAGAGTCAAACTCAGTACCATGATCACTTCTGATCAAGGCCACATGAGTAGAGTACTCAGTCTGCACACATAATAGAAAGTCTGTAAGGGCTTTGAAGTTATCAGCCTTAGTTCTCAAAAAGAACACCCAAGTGAATCTGGAGAAGTCATCTACAATGACTAGGGTGTAATACTTCCCTCCTAAACTCTGTACATTTATTGGGCCAAATAGGTCCAAATGTAATAAATACAGGATTCTAGGAGAATCACTTTTATTTACTGATTTAAAAGAATTCTTGGTTTGCTTGCCTAGTTGACAAGCCTTGCATAGGCTCTCCTTCTTGTAGGGGCAAGAAGGTAAATCTCTAACAAGGTTGTGTTTAGATAACCTAGATATGTTCTTGAGGTTAACATGGCTAAGCCTTTTATGCCACAAGGTTTTATTATTAGTTACTTCATTAAACAGGCAGATTTCAGAATCAGTTGAATTAAAATCTACTAAATAAATATTACCCTGTCTAATGCCTACTAATACAACACTATTATTTAAAGTGATATTACAGAGAGAGTTAGAGAATGATACCTGGTATCCAGCATCACATAATTGACTTACTGAACTTAGATTGTGCTTCAGTCCAGTCACATAAGCAACTCTCTTGAAAGTAACAGCTCCAATGGTCATCCTGCCATAGCCTTCAGTTTGACCACAGCTTGAATCTCCAAAGATTACCTTCGAGCCATGCTTTGCCTTGAACTTTGACAGATGTTCTTTATTTCCTGTCATGTGCTTGGAGCAAACACTATCCAAATACCACTTATTTTGAGTGATAGGATAGGTTTTCACCTGCAATTAAAACAATTTAAACATTGTGGACCCAGGTAACCTTGGGTCCCTTGTTTTTCACATAAGAAAAACTGGAAATAAAAGATTAAGCAGGCTGAGGGTGATAACCTAATGGGTAAGATCTCCTAGGTGGGATTCTCCATGCAGATGATGGGTCAATGAACCTAGGATTTCTATTCATATTAGGGTTTCTAAGGTTCTGGGTGTAATTTTGAAATTCATATTGGAAACGTCGACCAGCGTTCGACGATGGCTGCTCAGATCGTCAATCTCCGTTTGACCACTGAGCCTGTGATCGTCGATCGACGTTCGACGATATATGCTCAGATCGTCGAGCTTCGTTCGACCACTGAGCCTGAGATCGTCGAGCAGCGTTCGACGTTCTTTGTAATTCTTTAAATTTCTGTTTTCTTTTCTCTCTTTTAGCTTTATTTAAAGCTCTGTTTACTTGATTGACTTGCTCAGTGTTCTTTATCCCATCAGCTGAGATAAAGTTCACTGGAGTTGAAAGTTGATTTTTAAGGATGATTGGGGGCTCACTAGAAGATGCTCCTAAGCCTAATTTGTTATTGCCTGTCCTATTGTTAGACATGCTGGTTATTTCATGTAACTTAAGGCTTCTACCATTTAGAGACACTTCTAGCCTTTTCGATTTAGCAAACTCATTCTTAAGAAATTTAATTTCTTCACTATATTTAGTGAGATCTTCCTTTAACTTAATGTTTTCATTAGATATGATTTCTGATTCAGCAAGCTATGGCTAAGTTCTTTAATCTCTTTTACAGAACTAATTAAATCTAAACATAAGGATTTAAATTCTGTAGAAGAAAAATCATAAGAAGATAGTACCTCATCTTCTGTTGGCATTTCTTCATCTGAATCTGAAATCTCTGCAGCAGAGTGATTGCTGCAGGCATCAATTACCATTAGGCAAACTTCCTTTGCCTTCTTTTCTTCTTCATCCTCACTGGAGCTTGAGGAAGAGGATTCCTCATCAGAATCACTCCAGGTTTCAGCGACGAAGCCTCTCTCCTTCTTTTTATTCTTGTAGGAGGATGGCTTGGAGTGCTTCCTGTGCTGATCTTTATCTTTCCTCTTTTCTTTATTCTTTTCCTCTGGACAATCTGGAAGGATATGTCCAGGCTTCCTGCAACCATAGCAGATAATTTCTTTAGAGGGGGTGCGATCATACCTTGGCTTATCTTCATACTTGGAGGACTTCTTTCTGAACTCCTTCCTTCCCATCTTGAGAAACCTTTTGGCAAATAATGCCATCAGTTCCTCATTTGACTGGCTGCCTTCAGAAGTGTCAGCAGCTTTAAGATCAAGAGTTTGCTCTTTTCTTGTAGGAGTTGGTGTCTTTGCTTCAGCTTCAGCTTCCCTGGACTTCAGCACTTGCTCAAAAGACTTGAGCTTGCCGAGAAGGGCTTCAGTTGAAATTTCATTTGTGCTTCTGGCCTCCTTGATAGGCCAGATCCTCAGATCCCATGTGCTAGGGAAGCACATAAGAATCTTATCATTGACCTCTGTCAATGAAATGTCCTTGTCAAGGGTCCTCAGCTCATTGATGATTGAGCTGAGCCTTGTGTACATGGCTTCAACTGATTCAGCATCAGTTTTCTTGAAGTTCTCAAATTGTGAGTTAAGGTGGACCTCCTGTCCTTCCTTTCATCAGCTGAACCAGCTACAATCTGGTTCAGTGTATCCCACATAGCTTTTGCTGAGGAGCAATCAGCAACCTTCTGGAATACCTCATCATACATTGTCTGAGCCAGAATGTTCATCGCCTTGGCATCTGCTATCTTTGCCTTCTTGTACTCATCATTGTAGTCTGGAGGAGGCACTGCACTCATATCAGATGATGAGGCAGTAGCAGCAGCAGGTGCTCTTGGTGGTCCTGACAAAATAGAAGCAAAGATACTTTCATCAATAGAATTCATATATAATTTAATCCTTGCCTTCCAGATGCCAAACATAGCTAAGTTGCATGCTGGAGGTCTGGTGCTAGAATAATCCTTGGACTAGGCCATGATAGTGAAAGTGAATATCTATAAACTTCAGTATCTATCAGGATCTTGTGACTTAGGTGTTAGCCTATTCAGTCAGTCAACCTCCCTCTGATACCAATTGAAAGAGAAGGGATAGATACTACTCTAGAGGGGGGTGAATAGAGTAATCAAAAATTGCACTTAGCAAAGTTGACTTTCTACTCAACTCCCTTGGAGTTAAATGCGGAATGAAAGTTATAGATATTTAAGATAAAACCTTAGAGCCTAACACAAGTGTTGTGCACAAACTAAAGCTAACTGTAATTACAGTTAAGCTTTGGATCCTATCAAGCAACTAGCAAACCTAGTTAATATCTAATCACAGCCACAATGCAAGTAATTAAACAAGGCAATCCAGACGACACAATGAATTTATAGTGGTTCCCCAAACAACTTGGGTACGTCCACTCTTCTACCAACAAGGTAGGAATCCACTCAGGTTTTTGATCAGGTGCCCTGCCACCAACAAGATCTGCTTCAGGTAGATCAAGAGACCCTTTAGACTTTTGATCAGGTGTCTAAAAACCTAACACAGGTTTTTGATCAGGTGCCCTGCCACCAAGGGATACTTTTGAAGGGAGTAATAACCCTGTATAGGAGGGGGAACAGGGTTAAGGTGTCTTCTCTATTTTACAATAGATTAGAGAAGCACAATAACTTGCACTGAGCTAGAAAGCTCTAAAAGAATCATGGATCCCCTGGCTCAAAGAACGTCCAGGTGAAGTCTTGCTTCAGTGCAGAAACACTTCAGTAAATACTGAAGGAAGAACTACAAGACGATATAAAATAAGAAATAGAAATCTTCTAGCAGCTATCTTCTTCTTCTTCTACTTCAAAAGATCTCTGAGTCAGAACTTCCTGGAACAGGAGAACTCAGGTTGAAGAAGAGCAGAAGAGCTAACACTTCTCAGTTGAGTGAAGATTGCTGAGAACAGTTAGACTTGTTCTTGCTGTAAACTTGCTGAATGAATTTCTTATCTTTGTGAACTAGTTGATTTCTTCTTCAAAGAAGTCTTTATATATCAGCAGCAGCAACGGCTGTAATTGAGTTTGAATCTTGTCTTTTTCTGAACTCTGCAAGCTGGGCTGCAAAAAGCATAAAGCAAAAACAAACTACAGCAGGCAGATATCCTATAAAAGGATAAAGATTTCTAAGAAGCTGCAAAAACTTCTGATGAAATAATATAAGAGAAAGTCACATCAGAAAGAACTCTTTATGGCCAAGGAAGACTTTTTGAGTCTAACGGCTATAAAGGACAGCCTGGCAGATAAAGCAAATTGCATATCTCAGCTATAAGACAAACAACTTTGTCAGAAAAGATTAGCACATGCATATAGAATAGAACTGATATTGCATGGAAATAATGTCACAAATTATTCAGATAATCTTTTATAAACTATGCCAAAATAGATATTAAATTAGTCACATCATAGAAGATGACAAACTAAGTAAGAGCATACAGCAAAACGTCGAACGACCTTCGGAGATCGTCGAACGGCGCACGGAGATCGTCGATCTATCGGACAGATAGTCGAACGATCCAGATAGTCGAACTATCAAAGAAGATAGTCGAACTACCTCGGCAGATAGTCGACCTATCAGAACAGATAGTCGAGCTATCAGATAGTCGATCTATCCGGACAGATAGTCGAACTACCAAACAAACACAGATAGTCGACCTATCAAACAGATAGTCGACCTATCACAGAAAACAGATAGTCGACCTATCAACAGATAGTCGAACTATCAAAACAAAACAGATAGTCGATCTATCAACAGATAGTCGAACTATCAGACAGTTGAACTATCCAAGCAGATAGTCGAACTATCGAAGCAACATAGATAGTCGACCTATCAACAGATAGTCGAACTATCAAAGCGACACAGATAGTCGATCTATCAACAGATAGTCGAGCTATCAGATAGTTGAACTATCAGGACAGATAGTCAAACTATCAAAGACAAGCAGATAGTCGACCTATCAACAGATAGTCGAACTATCAAGATAAACAGATAGTCGACCTATCAACAGATAGTCGAGCTATCAACGCAGACATAACGTCGACCAACTGATAGACGATCGTCGATCAGCCGATAGACGATAGTCGAGCGACGTTCGACTATAGTCGAACGAAAAACTACTTAACCAAATATTTATCTGGAAAAGTAATTCTACACAACTAGAGAATCTAACCTATCAACTAATCTTTGACCATAGATAAATCTTGGGTCAAGAGACAGAAATAGAGGATGAACTCAAATCAAAACCTAGGGTACCAACAGTATCGACTGCTTGTCCAAGGTGGTAACCCTGAGGGGCGTGGGGCAAGCGGTAGTCAAGTTTGAAGGCCTGCTTGGAGTGGCCTGTTCCCTAGTTTCGGCACTTCAGCTAGTGCGAGCTACTAACCAGGGAGGTGTAGCTCTAGTAGCGTTGTTGGAGGTTAGCCTTTCCAGGCTGTCTCTTGGGGAAGTGCCCGTGGTGGCGGAGTTTGGAGATGTTTTTCCCGAGGAGCTACCGGGAGCACCTCCTCGGTGGGAGATTGATTTCTCCATCGAGTTAGTTCCCGAGGCTAGACCAGTGTCACGTCCACCATTTAGGATGGCACCAAAGGAGTTGGCCGAGCTCAAGGTTCAGTTGCAGGAGCTTTTGGAGCAAGGGTATATCAGGCCCAGCTCTTCACCGTGGAGTGCGCTGGTGTTATTTGTAAAGAAGAAGGACGGTAGCATGCGTCTGTGCATAGACTACCGAGAGTTGTACAAATTGACGGTTAAGAACAAGTATCTGATTCCTCGGATAGACGACCTTTTTGACCAGTTGTTGGGGTCGGTGGTGTACTCCAAGTTGGACCTGAAGTCCGGGTATTATCAGTTGCGGATTCGTGACGAAGACATACCCAAGACAGCGTTTGGTACGAGATATGGTCATTTTGAGTTGTCGGTGATGCCGTTCGGGTTGACAAACGCGTCGTCTGTGTTCATGGACTTGATGAACCGAGTGTTTCGCGAATACTTGGACAGGTTCGTCGTCGTTTTTATTGATGACATTTTGGTGTATTCCAAGTCAGAAGCGGAGCATGAGGTGCACTTGAGGACAGTGTTGCAAGTATTAAGAGAGAACCAGCTCTATGCGAAGTTCTCCAAGTGCGAGTTTTGGTTGGAGAAGGTGGCGTTTTTAGGCCACGTGATTAGTGGGGATGAGGTCACGGTAGATCCAACGAATGTGGAAGCCATCAGAGATTGGCCAGTTTTGAGGACTGTGGCGGAAGTCCGGAGCTTTCTTGGACTAGCCGGGTACTATCGAAGGTTTGTGGAAAACTTTTCGCGGATAGCTCTACCCCTCACTTCGCTAACTCGCAAGGATCAGAAGTTCGTGTGGACTCAAGAGTGCATTCAGGTGTTTGAAACCCTGAAGGAGAGACTGATGATGACACCGATCCTAAGTCTACCAAAGGGGACCGAAGGATTTCAGATTTTCAGCGACGCAACCGGATGCGGTTTAGGGTGCGCGTTGGTGCTGCACGACAGTGTGATAGCTTTTGGGTCGAGGCAGCTGAATCCTCATGAGAGAAATTACCCCGTCCATGATCTGGAATTGGTGGTGGTAATTTTTGCTTTGAAGCTGTGGAGGCACTACGTTTACGGTGCGATGGTGGAGATCTTCACGGACCACAAGAGTCTAAAGTATCTCCTGGATCAGAAGGACCTAAATATGCGGCAGCGCAGGTGGGTCGAGTTCCTTGGGGACTACGAGGTGACAATTCAGTACACGCCAGGAAAAGCCAATGTGGTGGCGGATGCTTTGAGTAGGAAATACTCGGGGCAAGGAAGTTGGATTGAAGCTCACGATGAGCGGTTAAGGCGGGACTGGGAGTCCCTTGGTTTGGAATGTGTGGCAAGAGGCAACTCTAGCGTGGCTCAGCTAAACTGGATTGAGATGCAGAATGACTTATGCGATCGTATTCGGGAAGCGACCCGTGTGGATGAGGAGTTCCAACCCTTCGTGGAGGAAGCTCTTAAGGGCGAGGGTAGCGCCTGGGAGATTGTTGATGGGGTTCTGAGGAAGGGCGGAAGGATTTGTGTACCGCAGTTCGGCAAGCTCCTCGAGGAGTTGATGTATGAGTCCCACTTAACTAAGTACTCCGTTCACCCGGGTGGTACAAAGATGTACTTGGATTTGAAGAAGTCCTATTGGTGGCCTGGGATGAAGCGGGATGTAGCTTTGTGTGTGAGTCGGTGCCAAACTTGTGCCTTAGTGAAGGCCGAGTGTCAGAAGCCGGGCGGGTTCTTGAAGCCTCTTTGTTGCGCGCTAGGGTTCGAAGAAAATAAACGCAACCGAACTAGCAACCCGATGAGGCAAGTATACCTATCGAATTGTAGCAAGGGGACACAAGTGTCGTATTAAGATCCGGGAACTGTTGGCTAAGCTTACTCACACGAACGCTATTATCTTATCGACGGAAAAACTAGGGTTTTAGAAAATCTAAGTGCAGGGGAGAAAGTAAAGCTGTTCTAGAAAAATAAACACTGCAATTAAGAGGGCTATTAAGTAAACAACTAAGCTAGAAAGGAAACTACTGCAGTTAATTAAAGAGCACAAGACAGGTGATTACTACAAAAGGTAGAAAATATGAAATGGAAATGCACCCGATCAAGATTCACCTCGGCTAAAGACGATTAAGAAAATACGATAAAAATCTAAACTTAATAGGATAAGGGTCCTTGACCGTGGAGGTTCCTAAAGCTTGAACACGCTTCTCTCGAAGTCGTGCCCAACTGAGTTTAGGAAGGTCCGACCGACTCTCGTCTAAATCGGAGGCCTAAAACTCGCTTACGCGGTGAACCCCACTATTGGATTTTACTCCAATCCGGGAGATTTGGACGTCTGCCTCTCTCGAGGGGTGCGTACAACTCCCTTTACTCTTGAATGCTCACTTCATTCTTTCGGCCTCTCGGCTAGCCCAGAATGAAAGCAAAGGCGGAGAGTATATATCGAAAATATACCTCCGACCCGTGATAAATCAAGAGTAATTCAAGGCCCTAACCTAAAAAGAAAAGATTAATTAAAACATCATAACATAATCGCTCTAACCTCGGATCATCAAGATCGAGTACAAGGAGGATTAGTTAATCATAATGGAGTGGAGGGGGGAGATGAGTAGAAAAGCATAAGAAGAACACAAGCTAAACAAGAACACTTTTATTAATAAAAAGGGCAAGTTACACTATTGAAAATTAAAGTTACAAGTGCATGAAAATTAAACCCTATTCTAGCCCTACATTAAGCACTAAGCAAGAAGAAAATTACATTAAAAGCTAGCACAAACTAAGATTAAACTAGGGTTAACCAAAAAGTACAAAGAGAGCGGGAGAGAGAGAGAGAAAAAGCATGAAAAAGGATCAAGAAACAAAGGGGCAGCACCTCCCCCACTCAACCAAAGCTTGCTGAAATGGAGAGGGGGGGGCTCAATTTATAGAAAAAAATCTCGGGTCGGTCACGCCCTCCGACACGCCCTAGGGGGGGCGTGTCAGGGGGCGTGACAGGTACGGATTTGACCTCGGGCTCTGGATTCTGGCGGGAGGGATGATTGCTTCGGTACGTCGGTGGTCACGCCCTAGGTCACGCCCGTGACAGGGGGGCGTGACAGGCATGTCATGTCCAAATCATTGGTCGGAAATCCGTCAGTCACCGAAAAAGGAAGGTGTCACGCCCATGTCACGGGCGTGACATGGGGCGTGACAGTACTATTTGCGTGCTGAGGCGGAAAGGCATTTAATGCGGCGGCAGCTTTGTGGCAGAGGGCGACACGCCCCTGGTCACGCCTTGTGACACGCCCAGGGAGGGCGTGACAGGGGGGCGTGACAGCGGTTTTGACCATTTTCTGTCCCGTCCAGCAGGTGTCCTCGGGATCGGGTGACACGCCCTAGGTCACGCCCAGGGAGGGCGTGACAGGGGGGCGTGTCAGGCCATTTTGGCAATTTTTCTGAAAACCTGCAAAAAGACAGGAAAAAGTTAGTGGCAATAAAATTTACATAAAAAGGATAAAAATAAACTAATAATAGACATAATTTGTACAATATAAAATATAAAAAACGATAATAGTTTAGGCTACAAAACGTATTATCAAATTCCCCCAAGCTTAAGCCTTGCTTGTCCCCAAGCAAAAATATAAAAACTAGATATTTATAAAAATGACTAATCAAAAAGTTCTAATTATGCCTACACAAGTACTATGCGAAATTCTTAGTAGGGAAAAGGTGAAATGTAAGTCTAAAACAATTATTTAGGTATGGTAAAACTTTTATAAACTTTACTTAATAAAAAGAAATCATCCAAAATTTTAACGAGATTTTTTTAAATGGACTTAAGTAAAGCAACGAAAATGAAAAACACGCATTGAGTTGTTACTAGATCCAAGCAACGTATTATAATTATATCAATTTAATTATCAAAAATCTAGGTTTAAATCTAAAACTAAAACTGATTTACTATTTTTCTTTTCTTGTTAAATAAAAAACAAAAAGCGTGAATCAAAAGGACTTAAATAGGACAGAAACGTTTGGTTTAGGAAAATGATTAGGAGTGGAATTCAAAGATAAACGTGAAGGTTTAAAATCACACTAAACCAAAGCAAGAGTTTCAAAAATTTTCATTAAAATATATACACATTTTTTTCCTTCTTTTTCATTTTTTTTCTTTTCCATTTTTTTCTTTTTTTTTTCAAAACAAAGGCCATAAATATTTTTATTTTCCTTTTTGAGTTGGCCAAACAAAAATAAACATCACTTTTGAACATACTTCTTTTTTTTTTTCGAAAACCTTTCTCCACAAAAATCACAAAATACCCTATCAAAATCGTCAAAATAATTTATGAAACTCAAAAAGGCTAGTGTGATTCGATAGGTTGGAAATTTTGGCTTTGGTGAAACTGAAATGAAAGGAGGAGCTATCAAATGAAATCGGAAAAAGGCTCAAAAATGGCTAACTAGTGGTAAAAGTTTTTAGGTTGGCAGGAAAGCTCAAACGAAAACAAAAACGGCCTAAATCATTTTCACGCTTTTGAATTTATTTAAAACAAAGGTTTGAAAAATTTCAAAAAGCGAGTCCTAGATAATAAAAGAAGATTGATGAAATTAACTCGAAAATAGAAATAATAGGTGACTTGGATCGTTCACATCTACTACGTTATTCAAAAGTTGACTTTACAAAAATTATTCAAAAACGAAAAAGAAAATAGTGGATGATGAATTTTTGAGAAAGTAAAGGAAATAAAAAAACAAAAAACCATAATAGAAATGCGAGTTTTAGAAAAATATTTTACCTTAACATGCTACCGCGAATTAGAAACACAGCATGGCCAACATTTTACTTGTGAAACATAATTAAAAAGGACGATTAGAAATATTATAATTAACTAAGTTGTTTATAGGAGATTTTGAGTAAAACAAAACTAAAAACTAGGGGTACTATTGAAATACCAAAATGTCTAAACTATTCAAAAACACACATATATTTTTTTTATTTTGAGGAATATTCTCTTTTTTTTGGATTTTGGAAAATTTTTCTCTTTTTTGGAATTTTAAGATATTCATTTTTTTTTTATGGAACTATTTACAAAAAAGGAAATTATTTACACTAAGCAAAAATGAAGGAGGAAATCCTCCCCCAAGCTTAAAACAGACATTGTCCTCAATGGCTAAAGAAGGGGATTGAAGAAGGAGAGAAAAATAAAGTGCAGAATTGAAAAGACAGAATTGAAATACAGGTACTTCCCCGGATTTATTTGCTGCGAAAACTAAGTGATGCCGCTCCCCGAATGTCTTCTTTGGACTTCGTGATGGATTCAGCAATGTTGGAGCGGGCGATCGCAGAAGCTTCAGCTTGTCGGAGCCGTCCGAGGCAAAAATTGTAAAATAAAGAAAACAGAAAAAGATAACTTGGGTTGCCTCCCAAGAGCGCCCTTTGGTTAAAGCGTCGTTGAGCTCGACGCATCAAAAATAATATTGTCCAAAATATATTGTTGTCCCGAAATAAAATTGTTTTTAGCAAAAAAAATAAAAATTTCAAGATTAAAGTTCGTGAAGCAGAAACTTAATAGTGTTTGGACTGACATCATCATCACTAGAAAAATACAGTTTAAGACGCTGACCATTCACTTTGAAATTACCCTTATCAGGGTGAGAAATTAAAACAGTTCCATAAGGAAATACTTCTAAAACAGAAAACGGGCCAGACCAGCGAGATTTTAATTTGCCCGGAAATAAACGTAAACGAGAATTATATAAAAGGACTTGGTCGCCCGGCTTAAAGTTTTTAGGGTGCCTTAAGTGTTTATCGTGTAAACGCTTCGTCCGCTCTTTATAAAGTTTATTATTTTCATAAGCATAAGAGCGCCACTCGTCGAGTTCATTTAGTTGAAATTTTCGAAGGTCACCGACTGAGTGGGGATCGAAGTTTAAAAATTTTAAGGCCCAAAAGGCGCGGTGTTCTAACTCTACGGGCAGATGACACGATTTTCCATAGACCAGCCGATACGGCGTACATCCGAGGGCGGTTTTGTACGCTGTTCGGTAGGCCCATAGAGCATCGTCAAGTTTGGTTGACCAGTCTTTTCTAGAAGTTGAAACAGTCTTTTCTAATATTCTTTTTATTTCTCTATTTACTACTTCGACTTGACCGTTAGTTTGGGGGTGGTAGGCAGTGGACAGTTTATGCGTAACGCCGTATTTAGTAAGGATTTTTGAAAATTGCGCGTTACAGAAATGGGAACCCCTATCGCTAACGATTGCGCGTGGCGTACCGAATCTAGAAAATAATTTTTTTAAAAACGTGACTACAACTCGGGAGTCGTTCGTAGGAAGAGCTTGGGCCTCAGCCCATCGTGAAACATAATCAACAGCAACTAAAATATATTTGTTTCCGAAGCTAGAAGGAAGGGGGCCAACAAAATCAATTCCCCAGAGGTCGAAAATTTCGCACTCTAAGAAATAATTTTGCGGCATTTCATTTTTATTAGAAATATTGCCCGACCGTTGGCAACTATCACACCTGCTCACAAAGGCTTGCGCGTCTTTAAACAGGCTAGGCCAGTAAAAACCCGCGCAAAGCACTTTATGAGCGGTGCGAGCAGCTTGATAGTGCCCACCTGTCGGACCTTCATGCAAATGTTTTAGAATATCAATTCCTTCATCAAAAGAAACACATCTCCTTATCACTTGATCCGCACAAATTTTGAAAAGATGCGGGTCTTCCCAAAAGTAGTTCTTCAGCTCAGAAAAGAATTTCTTCTTCTGCTGAGAGGAGAACTCTTTTGGGAGCACCCGGGCCACTAGATAGTTGGCGATGTGCGCGAACCAAGGAGAAGTAGATGTATTAACTAAAAGCAGCTTCTCATCAGGAAAATAGTCATTAAAAGATTTTTCATTTAATTTTTCTATAAAGGGGTTATCTAATCTTGATAAATGGTCGGCGGCCAAGTTCTCGGCTCCTCGCTTATCACGGATCTCTAAGTCAAACTCCTGGAGGAGTAAGACCCAGCGAATCAAGCGAGGCTTGGCATCCGTTTTGGCAAGAAGGTACTTGAGGGCCGAGTGGTCCGTAAAAACAATGATTTTTGAAAGTGTAATGTAAGGGCGAAATTTATCAAACGCAAATACTACGGCTAAGAGCTCCTTCTCGGTTGTGGTGTAATTTTCTTGTGCAGATGTGAGGGTTTTACTAGCGTAATAGATGGGGTGGAAGTTCTTAGATATGCGTTGACCTAATACGGCTCCCACCGCAAAACTACTCGCATCGCACATAATCTCGAAAGGAAGGTCCCACACCGGAGCTATCATAATCGGCGCGTTAATTAACTTTTCTTTAATTAATTCAAAGGCAGAAATACAAGAGTCATCAAAAATGAATGGAGCGTCTTTTTCTAAGAGATGGGTGAGGGGCTTAGTGATCTTGGAGAAGTCCTTTATAAAACGACGATAAAAACCAGCGTGGCCTAGGAAACTTCTTATAGCTTTTATGTTTGTAGGTGGCGGCAACTTCTCAATAACTTCTATCTTGGCAACGTCTACCTCAATACCTTTAGCAGAAATTTTATGACCCAAAACTAACCCTTCCCTCACCATAAAATGGCATTTTTCCCAATTTAGGGCAAGGTTAGTTTCTTCGCATCGTTCTAAGACTTTTTCGAGGTTTTCTAAACATCTATCGAAGGTATCGCCGAACACGGAGAAATCGTCCATGAATACCTCCATAATGCTTTCTACGTACTTGTCAAATATTGCGAGCATACATCGTTGGAATGTAGCCGGCGCATTGCATAATCCAAACGGCATTCTTCGGTACGCGAAGGTGCCGAAGGGACAAGTAAACGTAGTTTTCTCTTGGTCCTCGGGAGAGATGGGTATTTGAAAGTACCCCGAGAGGCCATCGAGAAAACAATAAAAGCTATGGCCGGAGAGACGTTCTAAAATCTGGTCGATAAACGGTAGAGGAAAGTGGTCCTTACGGGTGGCGTCATTTAACTTACGGTAATCTATGCACATACGCCAACCCGTCACCGTCCGTGTCGGGATTAATTCATTATTCTCATTACTAACTACGGTTATCCCTCCCTTTTTTGGAACTACCTGAACGGGGCTAACCCACTTACTGTCCGATATAGGGTAGATAATTCCTGCGTCTAATAGTTTCATAACCTCGCCCTTAACTACTTCTTTCATATTCGGGTTTATACGGCGCTGAGGTTGAATAGAGTTACGCGAATTATCTTCCATTAAAATTTTATGTGTACAGAAAGATGGGCTTATGCCCTTGATATCAGAAATTTGCCAAGCGAATAGCCCGGCGATGCTTACGTAGAACTAGAAGAAGTTTATCGTTCTGCGTATCCGTGAGGTAGGCCGAAACGATAACTGGTAACTTGGAGTCTTTTTCTAAGAAAGCATACTTAAGGTGTTCGGGAAGTTCTTTAAGTTCTAGGGTAGGGGGTTCTTCATAAGAGGATTTTGAGATTCTTTCTTTTTCAAAAATAATATCTTCATAAACTTTTTTATAAGGAACGTAATAAGGGGTGGGGCTAGCAGCCAAGGCAGCTTCTTGTACAGATTCAGTGGTAAGAAAAGAGGAAGAACAAAAATCAGAAAACTCTTTTTCAAACTCAGAAAGACAATAAGAAGATTCATCACTTCCTTGCAGTGATTCTGTTGTAAGAGAAGAGGAGCAAAAAGTAGAAAATTCTTTTTCAAAGTCGGAGAGGCAGTAGGAAGAATCATCACTCACGGCGTCTACGAAAAAACATGAGTCATCGTTCGCTAAGGTGTTCTTCATCGAAGGGGTGATCGGAAATGTGACTTCGTCGTCGCCTACTCGAAGAAAGAGCTTACCATTGCTTACGTCAATGATGGCTCGGGAGGTGGCAAGGAAGGGTCGGCCAAGGATCAGGGGAACCTCGACGTCTTCTTCGATGTCCAAAATGACAAAGTCCACCGGGAAGATGAACTTGTCGACTTTCACTAGAACGTCCTCCACTATTCCTAACGGATATTTGACGGATCTATCGGCTAGCTGGATACTCATACGCGTGGGGTTAAGGCTACCAATCCCTAACTTTTTGAACAACGAAAAGGGCATCAGGTTTATACTTGCGCCTAAGTCGGCTAACGCGTGTTTAACAAAGAGATCACCGAAGACACACGGGATAGAGAAACTACCCGGGTCACTGATTTTCTTCGGCAAACCGTTTGTTAAAACGGCAGAGCACTCGGCGTTAAGCGTGACGTGCGAAAGATTCTCTAACTTCTTCTTGTTTGTGAGGAGGTCTTTAAGATATTTGGCGTATTTCGGCATTTGCGAAATAGCCTCGTGGAAGGGAAGATTAATGTGGATTTGTTTGAAGATTTCTAAGAAGCGGGAGTACTGATCATCTTGACGTTGTCTATTAAGTTCAGAGGGGTATGGAGGAGTTGAATTATTTTTGAAGATGGGTGGTGGAGTGAGATTATTTTCTAAAGTGGGGGTGATTACTTCTTCAGCAGAGGGTGGAAGCGGAGCGGAGCTTTGATTTTTAAAAGCAGGAGCGGAGCTTTGATTTTTAAAAGCAGGAGCGGAGCTTTGATTTTTAAAAGCAGGAGCGGAGCTTGCCTCGGGCTCTTCACTTACCATACCGGAGACTTGCTTCCCACTCCGAAGAGTTATAGCTTTCGCTTGCTCTCTCGGGTTGGGTTCGGTATTGGAAGGAAGAGATCCTGCGGGTCGCTCAGAAATTATTTTCGCGAGCTGTCCTACCTGATTTTCTAAACTTTTTACGCTTCCGGTTAAAGTTCTTATGGTAGCGTCATTTGTGGTGATATATTTAGAAAGTAATTCCTCCAAGCTCGGAGGTTTTGGGTAATTTTGAAGGAGTGGTGGTGGTGGTGGTGGTTGTGCAGAAAAATCATTTTGCGGAGGTGGGCGCATCGCATTCGATGGATTACTCCATGAAAAGTTCGGGTGATTTCTTAAAGCGGGGTTATAACTATTCGGAAAATTAAAACCAGGCGGATGAAAATTCGCAGCAGAAAAATTATTAAAAGTAGTTCTAGGCAAATTATTAACATAATCTAAATGTTCTGGAGTAGGGGTTGCAGATTCCCATACCTGAGGGGCGGAGGCAGCAGTCATCTCTGTGATTTTTTTGCTTAGGATTTCTACTTGCAGAGCGAGCTGGGAGACGTTGTCCACTTCATAGATACCTGCAGGCTTGTTCGGGCGGGACCTAGGCACATTCCACTGATAAGTGTTCATGGCCATATCCTCAAAAAGCTCAAGAGCGGCTTCCGGGGTCTTATGATTTAAAGTACCGCCAGAAGCTGCGTCTATCATTTGCTTCGTGCTTTGATTTAGCCCGTTATAAAACGTCTGCACTTGTAACCATACAGGCAGCGCGTGATGTGGGCATCGTCTTAATAATTCTTTAAATCTCTCCCAGGTTTCGTAAAGGGTTTCAGAGTCTATTTGTCCAAAGGCAGAGATGTCGTTCCTAAGTTTTGCAGTTTTAGCTGGCGGAAAATACTTCGCCAAAAATTTTTCAGTTAATTCATTCCAAGTGGTTATGCTATTTTTCGGAAGTGTGTTAAGCCACTGCTTAGCTTTAGTTCTTAGAGAGAAGGGGAAGAGTCTTAGCCTGATCGCATCATTTGTGACACCATTTATCTTGAAGGTGTCACAAATTTCAAGAAAGCTAGCTATATGTGCGTTCGGATCTTCATCTTGAAGTCCGTCAAATTGCACATATTGCTGCACCATTTAAATTATGCTAGGCTTTAGTTCAAAGTTATTATTTGCTATAGTAGGACGGACTATACTCGATTCTGTTCCCTCAAGGTTCGGTCGTGCATAATAGGACATAGTCCTTTGCACGGCCTCATCTACGTCGGGTTCTTCCATTCTTAAAGTATTAAATGACTCGGAGTCCTCAACCGGCACTTGGATAGTAGGACCTTGAAATCGCGATCTTCTCCGAAGAGTACGCTCAATTTCGTGGTCCAAGTCCAAAATGACCGACGGACTCCCGCGGGTCATGCACTAAAAGAACAGAAAAGAAGAAGAGAAAGAGAAAAAGGATAAACTAGAAAAAAGATTAGAAAATTAAATTAAAATTTTTTTTCTTTTTAAAATAGATTTTTTTTTTATAAATTAACTCCCGAACTTCCCAAGGACTACCCCGTGAAGGGTTCGCAAGGTACTAGACAAGACAGTGGCGCTTAAAGCCCTTTGCCCTTTTCGAGAGAATTAGGTGGCGTAGAAAAATTGTGAGGTTGGTTTCTATTAAGAGCGGTGATAATTTTTTTGATTTTTTAAAACTTTAAAGAAAGGGGATGAGAAAAAGAAGAGATAAAATTAATAGGTTCGTGTTTTCAAAATATCAACGGAAGTTGGCTCCCCGGCAACGGCGCCAAAAACTTGTTGCGCGCTAGGGTTCGAAGAAAATAAACGCAACCGAACTAGCAACCCGATGAGGCAAGTATACCTATCGAATTGTAGCAAGGGGACACAAGTGTCGTATTAAGATCCGGGAACTGTTGGCTAAGCTTACTCACACGAACGCTATTATCTTATCGACGGAAAAACTAGGGTTTTAGAAAATCTAAGTGCAGGGGAGAAAGTAAAGCTGTTCTAGAAAAATAAACACTGCAATTAAGAGGGCTATTAAGTAAACAACTAAGCTAGAAAGGAAACTACTGCAGTTAATTAAAGAGCACAAGATAGGTGATTACTACAAAAGGTAGAAAATATGAAATGGAAATGCACCCGATCAAGATTCACCTCGGCTAAAGACGATTAAGAAAATGCGATAAAAATCTAAACTTAATAGGATAAGGGTCCTTGACCGTGGAGGTTCCTAAAGCTTGAACACGCTTCTCTCGAAGTCGTGCCCAACTGAGTTTAGGAAGGTCCGACCGACTCTCGTCTAAATCGGAGGCCTAAAACTCGCTTTACGCGGTGAACCCCACTATTGGATTTTACTCCAATCCGGGAGATTTGGACGTCTGCCTCTCTCGAGGGGTGCGTACAACTCCCTTTACTCTTGAATGCTCACTTCATTCTTTCGGCCTCTCGGCTAGCCCAGAATGAAAGCAAAGGCGGAGAGTATATATCGAAAATATACCTCCGACCCGTGATAAATCAAGAGTAATTCAAGGCCCTAACCTAAAAAGAAAAGATTAATTAAAACATCATAACATAATCGCTCTAACCTCGGATCATCAAGATCGAGTACAAGGAGGATTAGTTAATCATAATGGAGTGGAGGGGGGGAGATGAGTAGAAAAGCATAAGAAGAACACAAGCTAAACAAGAACACTTTTATTAATAAAAAGGGCAAGTTACACTATTGAAAATTAAAGTTACAAGTGCATGAAAATTAAACCCTATTCTAGCCCTACATTAAGCACTAAGCAAGAAGAAAATTACATTAAAAGCTAGCACAAACTAAGATTAAACTAGGGTTAACCAAAAAGTACAAAGAGAGGGGGAGAGAGAGAGAGAAAAAGCATGAAAAAGGATCAAGAAACAAAGGGGCAGCACCTCCCCCACTCAACCAAAGCTTGCTGAAATGGAGAGGGGGGGGGCTCAATTTATAGAAAAAAATCTCGGGTCGGTCACGCCCTCCGACACGCCCTAGGGGGGGCGTGTCAGGGGGCGTGACAGGTACGGATTTGACCTCGGGCTCTGGATTCTGGCGGGAGGGATGATTGCTTCGGTACGTCGGTGGTCACGCCCTAGGTCACGCCCGTGACAGGGGGGCGTGACAGGCATGTCATGTCCAAATCATTGGTCGGAAATCCGTCAGTCACCGAAAAAGGTAGGTGTCACGCCCATGTCACGGGCGTGACATGGGGCGTGACAGTACTATTTGCGTGCTGAGGCGGAAAGGCATTTAATGCGGCGGCAGCTTTGTGGCAGAGGGCGACACGCCCCTGGTCACGCCTTGTGACACGCCCAGGGAGGGCGTGACAGGGGGGCGTGACAGCGGTTTTGACCGTTTTCTGTCCCGTCCAGCAGGTGTCCTCGGGATCGGGTGACACGCCCTAGGTCACGCCCAGGGAGGGCGTGACAGGGGGGCGTGTCAGGCCATTTTGGCAATTTTTCTGAAAACCTGCAAAAAGACAGGAAAAAGTTAGTGGCAATAAAATTTACATAAAAAGGATAAAAATAAACTAATAATAGACATAATTTGTACAATATAAAATATAAAAAACGATAATAGTTTAGGCTAGAAAACGTATTATCACTCTTCCAATCCCCAAATGGAAATTTGAGGACATCTCCATGGATTTTGTGCATGGGTTGCCTAAATCGCAGCAAGGCAATGATGCCATTTGGGTGATTGTAGACCGCTTGACCAAAGTGGCACATTTCATCCCAAACCGGAAGGAGGACGGTGTGGAAAAGTTGGTGGAATTGTACGTCCGCAATATTGTGCGACTTCATGGGATTCCGAAGAGTATAGTCTACGACCGGGATGGACGTTTCACGTCTAAGGATTGGCGGTTGGTGCAGAAGAGCTTGGGCACAAAACTCAAGTTCAGTACGGCTTTTCATCCTCAAACCGATAGGCAAACTGAAAGAACGAACCGTACTTTGGAAGATATGCTAAGGATGTGTACTCTCGACTTCGGCCAGAAGTGGGAGGATCACCTCTTCATGGTGGAGTTTGCGTATAACAATAGCTACCAAGCTAGTATCAAGATGGCGCCATATGAAGCTCTTTATGGGAGGCGGTGTCGAACACCGATATCTTGGACAGAGGCGGGAGACACAAAGCTTTTGGGGAAAGAAGTGGTATCCGATGCTAGTGAGCTAGTGCGGACCATCCAAGAGAGCATGAAGGTAGCTCAAGATCGGCAGTCGAAGTATTTCAATGCTCGCCACAGACATGTGGAATTCGCGGTGGGCAACTGGGTGTATCTTAAGATCAAGCCGTTCAAAGGCGTTTCACGAATTCGCCGACTCAAGAAGCTGAGTCCGATATTTTTGGGACCATTCAAGGTCATCGAGCGAGTGGGAGAGGCAGCGCACCGGTTCGCATTATCCACGGAGCTAAGTGGATTGCATGACATTTTTCACGTCTCCGTCTTGAGGAAAGCCTTGTTAGAGGCCAGCGTGGTGATTGAACCGACGGCGGTGCCGGTAGAGGAAGACTTGAGGACGCGAGTACGTCCTGTCGGGATAGAAGATTCGGAGGTTCGGCAACTGCAGAACAAGGAGGTCCGGCTCGTAAAGGTCCGTTGGGACAATTGTGGCTGCGAGGAGCTCTCATGGGACCGAGAGCAGGCCATGCTGGAGGAGTACCCCGAGCTTTTCTCCTCAGGTATCGTTTAGAATTTGTGTTCTTTCCATGTTTTAAATTTTGGGACGAAATTCTTTTAAGGGGGGGGGGGGAGAATTGTAATGCCCCAAAATATTATAGGAGCGACGGGGAACGCTTTTGGCCAAGACTGTTTTTTTGAGCAGTTGACACGGGTCACGACACGACCGTGTCGGAGGCCGTGTCGGTCGTGTCGAGCTGGCCGTGTGGTCGACCATGTTAAGGTCGACGATCGTCGGGTATGGAACACGGCCAGGCACACGGCCGTGTCCCAGGCCGTGTAGTAAGGTATTGCACACGGGGCATGACACGGGTCTGTACACGGTCGTGTCCCAGGTGACACGGGCGTGTCAGGGGCCGTGTCAGAGGCCGTGTACTTCTCTGACTGAAAATGTTGAAAACGGGTGCCGTGACACGGGTCACGACACGGCCGTGTTGAGCAAGACACAGCCGTGTCGAAGGCCGTGTCGAAGGCCGTGTCAGGAGCCGTGTGCTGGTTTTCGAATAAATCGAGACGGCGAATGGCTAACACGGCCATGCACACGGCCGTGTTGCAACCCGTGTTCGGCCCAGATTTTCTAATTTAGGTTCCGATCGTGGCCGTTCGTTCTTTTCCTTGGAAGATCCAACGGTGGGGGGCCTCCCTGGGCTGTTTATGGCCGGGAATAGGGTTCCAAACCATCATTCCCCATTTTCTTTTATCTCTCTAAGTTCTAGAGAGAAGGGAGAGCAAGGAGGCCAAGTTCCGGCCGCCGGCGAAGCTTCGGAGGTCCGTTTCGCGAGCGGAGTTCAGATCCGCGAAGGTGGGAGTGTTGCGGTGGTGTTCAACCGAGCACATCTTCTCCTTGGCTAGGAAGAGGGGACGGAAGGTAACGACACTTCTCCTTTCGGTTTTTAGGATTTAGGATGCATGAATAGCATCCCCTTCCTTTCGTATTTTGAGCGCCGAATCTCTCAAATGAGAGGGATTCGTGTAGCGGTTCAAGAGGAACCTCCGGGTTGAGTATGTTCATCCCGGAATGCTTGCATTAGAGATCCGCTCCGTTAGCGGATTAGGCATTGTGGGTGAAGCCGGGGTCGCGACCGATAGTCCGACCCAGTGATGTTGCATAGCGAGCTTCGGTAGAAAGTCCGTTGCGGCAATACGCCGTTGTATGTATGCATTTTCCCCCTTGTATTTGAGTGAGTACTCGTAGTCGGAACCGGACGAGGTTAGCTCCGCTTTGTGCGGTAGATGGTTTCCTTGGAGCACGGGAATGACACGGTGCGAGTGGCAATTGGGGTGGGGAAACCTTTGATTGTGCTGTGCTAATGCGCGGCTATGTCTCCGTGGTCGGCTGGCTATCCTGTGACGCACAAGTCATGTGGGGAAAGTGTCCCGGCGAGACAAGCCCTTGCATGAGACTGACAAGAATGCCGAGCGGAGGGCAAGCCCGGGCAATGTGGCCATGAGCGGGTGGGGTCCAGCAAGGCTTCTTAGAATCGGTCAGTGTGAGACGGAGCCCTGACGTGCGGAGTCAGAATTTGCGGGCAAGCCCGGGGTTTAAGGCCCATATGCGGGTGGGGCCATTGCAAGGTTCCGTGTGACGGCCTGTGTGCCGTTGGGGACATGGTGTCTCCCTTTTTTTTGCGGCTTTAAGCCAATGGGGAAACGGAAGTACCCAATGTTTGATGTTGTGCTAGATACATACGAGCTAGGGTGCCTTGGGTGAAACCCAGGTTGCATTCATGTTTCATAGTAGGCCCCTTTTACTTTGTACAAAACATAGAGAACATGTATGCTGTATGAGACATCCAAGCCTGTTTACCGCTTTAATATATATGCTCTTTTGGTATACGAAGTGTTAACTTGCAGGTGGAGAGGTACCCCGGGGTCCGTTAGGGACGGCTGGGAGGAGATGTGTTTGTTACACAGTAGAGGTCAGCCTTTGCTGACCCACGTTACTTCAAATCCTTACAGGGCAAGGATCGCAGGCAGGAGCTAGCGCGCCGGGCGAAAAGCCCTAAGCCTCATGAAGTGTTGATGTGCTTGGCTAGTTCCTTTTCCTTGTTTTGCTGATGCTGTTTGATCATGTCCGGCTTGCATGTCGAGGTAGCCTAGGAGTGCTTGGCACTTTTATATTTTTGGACTTATATTGTGTAAGGCCTTAAGGCCATTTCGATACTCTATTGTTAGTGGATAACTTCTTTCTTTTAGTTATATGTTTCCGCTGTGTATGTCTGGAGTTTTGAGTTTGGGTAGTTTCATATCATCTTTTAATACTAAAGCTGTGGTGTCCGTATGTTGTGGGGCCCCGGCCGGACCCATATTATATGGTCTTTACAGGGGAGGTGTTACAACCAGCTTCGCATTCGGGAGGAGGACATCCTGAAGACGGCCTTCAGCAGCAGATATGGGTTGTACGAGTTTACCGTGATGCCATTCGGGCTCATGAATGCACCCTCCGCATTCATGGCCTTGATGAATCGGGTGTTCGAGGAGTATCTGGACGTCTTTGTCATCATATTCATCGACGACATCCTTATCTATTCAAGGATGGAGGAGGAGCACGCGAGACATCTGGCCTTGACCTTGGGGAAGCTGCGGGAGCATGAGATGTATGCCAAGTACAGCAAGTGCCAGTTCTAGCTAAAGGAGGTAGCCTTTCTGGGCCATGTCATCAGTGGAGCAGGTCTGGCAGTGGATCCGGCGAAGGTCCAGGCAGTACGGGATTGTCCACCACTAAAGTCGGCCTCGGATGTTCGAAGTTTCTTGGGACTTGTCGGGTACTACCGGAAGTTTGTAAAGGGGTTCTCTTAGATTTCCCTCCCTCTTACCTCTCTGACGAAGAAGGAGTCCCCTTTTATCTGGACGCCTCGATACGAATCTGCCTTCCAGGATCTGAAGGATTGTCTCACCTCGGCTCCCATCCTTGCTCTTCCATCAGGGAAGGAGGGATTCCAGCTGTATAGAGATGCTTCCTATCAGGGGATGGGTGCCATTCTGATGCAGAACGGGCACGTAATAGCCTATGCCTCCCGCGAGTTGAAGCAGCACGAGCAGAACTACCCCGTGCATGATTTGGAGATGGGGGCAGTTGTTTTTTCTCTTAAGATCTGGCGACACTATCTCTACGGAGTACATTGCGATATCTTCTCTGACCACAAGAATCAGAAGTACGTCGACACCCAGAAGGAGTTAAACATCAGGCAGAGATGCTGGGTGGAGTTTCTGTAGGACTACCAGTATACCATGCACTACCATCCGGGGAAGGCGAACGTGGTTGTAGATGCTCTGAGCCGGAGAGCGAGTACGTCAGGAGTAGGCCCGCAGCTGATGGCCTTGGAGTTGGTTAGATCATTCGAGGAGATGCATATATCACTAGGGTTCGAGGATGACCCGGAGTTATACATGGAGTACCTAGGGTCGATGGTTATAACTGATGATATTTGGGACCGCATTAGAGATGGGCAGAAGCTGGATGAGAGCTGAGCCGATATTCCGAGCCTTGGATGAAGGCAAGACAGGAGATTACTCTTTGAGGGATGGTCTCCTGTGTTTCAGAGGCAGAGTCTACATACTGGCAGGAGGCCAGATCCGAGAGGACATCATGATGGAAGCTCACTGTAGCCGATATTCGGTACACCCAGGGATCACCAAGATGGTAAAGGATTTGAAGAGGATGATATAATGGCCGGGTATGAAGAAAGACATTACGTACTTCGTGACGCATTGCGAGGCCTGCCAACTCGTGAAGGCAGAATGTAGGAACCGGCAGGCTTGCTGCAGCTACTTCCGGTGCCAGAGTGGAAATTTAAAGATATAGCCATGGACTTCATACATGGGCTACCTCGGACCCATGCGGGGAATGACTCGATCTAGGTGATAGTGGACAGGCTAACAAAGGTGGCCCGTTTCATTCCAGTGGCGAAGGACGCACCGGTTAGTGTATTAGTACAGAGGTTCATTGCGCAGTTTGTGCGTTATCATGGGGTGCCAATGACTATCGTTTTGGATCGGGATGTGCGGTTTACATCAAGGGAGTGGAGGTCAGTCCAGGCCCATCTGGGTTCTTGGTTGACATTCAGTACAACTTTTCACCCTCAGACCGACGGGCAGACGGAGCGCACCAACCGTACACTGGAAGATCTTTTGCGCCTGTGTATTTTGGACCGCGGCGAGCCTTGGGATAGATTGCTGCCACTGGTCGAGTTTTCGTACAGCAATGCCCATTAGTCTAGCATAGGCATGTCTCCATACGAGGCGTTGTATGGAAAGAGGTGCAGGACCCCACTATCATGGGTTCAGGATGAGGATCCGTATGCACTAGGCTCGAAGTTTTTGGGGGATACAGATGCTTATATTAGATTGATCCGGGACAGGATGTTGGAAGCCTAGAGCTGGCAGGCCAAATATTATGATGTGAGGCATCGTCAAGTGGAGTTCCTGGTGGGAGACCGGGTTTTCTTAAAGATACGGCCGATGCACGGAGTCTCGCGGGTTCGCGGGTGGAAGAAGCTCAGTCCAATATATATGGGGCCTTACAGGATCCTGGAGCGGATCGGCCCATTGGCCTATAGACTGAAGCTACCGCCGGAGTTAGCGGGATTGCATGACGTATTCCACGTCTCCTCACATTGGAGGGCTCTGCTATGCCCTGAGCAGCTGATTTCCTCGGCAGATGGCCCGGTGGCCTCGGATCGGTCAGTCAACTTGGAGCCTATCAGGATTGATGACAAAGCAGTGCGGGTCTTGCGATGGAAGAAGGTTCCGTTAGTCAAGGTTCTATAGAACAATCATGGGCATGAGGAGCATACATGGGAGCCACAGGACTTGATGCGGCAAAAATACCCGTAACTTTTTCGTCAGGTATACCTCACAACCCCTCTGGACAATCAATTTGCCTTCCTGTTTTAAACTAATAGGACTGAAATTTCAAGAATAGGGGCTAATCTTTTGTTATTGGGGTGTATATACCTTGTTAATTGGGCGAATTAATCTTAGATTTGAAACCGCACAAAGCAAACATAACGTAGAGATGTAATCTTTCAATTCTCATGGAATGTTACAAGCTTCTTTTTCCCGACTAGAGTCCCGTAGGCTTAACCTTGATTTCGGGGATGAAATCTTTGTTTTGTTTATTGGGATTTGTAACATCCCATTTCTGGCTAGACCCCTGGAAGTGTTTTTGTCATAACAGAACCTTAGGAAACCCAGGAATTGAAGATTATCGACCAAAATTTCAAGGCAAGGGGTGGTCACGCCCGTGACCGACCCGTCATGCCCGTGACCTAGGGCATGACCGCTTCCACGACCGTTGACCTCAGAAAGACGATCGTCGAGCTCAGAAATTTCAACATGGTCCTGACACGCCCGTGACCGGTCCGTCACGCCCGTGACCTTGGAATGGCGTTGAGTGAGCTAAGCTCACTCAACGCCGTGGGCTGGATGGCATTGAGAGAGCTTAGCTCACTCAAATCCATAAGCCGGATGGCGTTGAGTGAGCTTAGCTCACTCAAAGCCATAAGAAGGATGGCATTGAGTGAGCTTAGCTCACTCAAAGCCATAAGTTGAATGGTGTTGAGTGCACTGACTGCACTCAACGTCATCTGGTGCCGGCAGGAATGGCGTTGAGTGAGCTGATCTCACTCAACGTCGTAGACTGGATGGCATTGAGTGAGCTTAGCTCACTCAACGCCATAAACGGTCAGGCGGGATGGCGTTGAGTGCGTTGAGTGCACTCAACGCCATAAGCTGAACGGCGTTGAGTGCACTGACTGCACTCAACACCATTTGGGGTTGTCTGGATGGCGTTGAGTGAGTAGAGCTCACTAAACGCCATAACTTGGACTGCGTTGAGTGAGCTAAGCTCACTCAACGACATCGTCTATAAAGACATATTCCGGGTGGCGTTGAGTTAGCAGAGCTCACTCAATGACATAATCCGGATGGCGTTGAGTGAGCTGAGCTCACTAAATGCCATAATCCGGATGGCGTTGAGTAAGCTACTCAATGCCATAGTCTGGAATGGCGTTGAGTGAGCAGAGCTCACTAAACGCCGTAGCCTGATGGCGTTGAGTGAGTTGAGCTCACTCAATGCAATTATACTTAGAATTTTTTTTCTGGCATTTTTATTTCCAGCTGGGTGCTGGGCTAGCTGAACCGGGCCAGTTCAGGAGTGAGCCGTCTTCTCCAATAAGACCTGATAAGTTTTATTTAATTTAAGTTGACCAGTCATGCTGTGCCACGTGGACCGCCGGTTTTGCAAAAGGATGGTTGCGGCCGTGGCCGAAATCTTGTAGTCACGGCCATCAATGGCATTTGATGCCATGACTCTTTCCCTTCCCCTGAAACTGCTGGATTCAACTCCTCTCAGGGAGAGGAGGAGTTTCCAGCCCTCCTCCAGCTGTCATAGAGCCATTTCAGCCCCCCTCCATCATGGCCGAGCCAAGCTTTTATGGTCCATTAATGGCCACCAGCTTTTGGCCAATCCCCCTCCTTGACCAAGCTTTTAAACACCTTTAGAGGCCCAAGGGGAGTTTTTCCCAGCTGTTACCCGAAGTTTTCGAGCCTCCCCTTGCTGTTGAAGAATTTCTGGCGATGCCACCACCGCACAAATGGCTTCCCGACGGTCTGCACGCCTCAAGCCCGTGGACAAGGTCCTCCTCTACCTCTTCTTCTATGGATAGATCTTAGAAATCATTAGCAGAGATAGCGGGCTCAAAAGAGCTGGATCAGATGAGCGGTTCCATGGTTTTTCCGAAATTTCATGGTGGCGGGTTCGCCGGAAACCGCCTCTCCGGTGGCCGTGCCGCCGCCCGACGGTAGCCCTCACCTCAACAGAGGTGGTGGTTGTGGTGGCCGGCCAGGGAGACGGCTGGGTGGCCGGGAAATAGCTTTAGAAAAGCTACAGGAAGTGTTTGTTTTTTTGATGCTGTTCGGGTTCGGGTAAAGAAGAAGGTGAATAGTAGCATTTAATTATATTATATAATGTATAGGTAGGAATTAATTCCCTTTACTGTATACTAGGTTAAAACTGAAAAGTATAGCCCGTAGGGGCTGAAACATAAAAAGTGGTCAACATAGAAAATGTAGCCCGTTAAGTCTAGTTTAATTTAAAATTTATTTCACTCAATTTGGAGTCCTGGTTAGACCATAGCACACTCTTTGGTGAGGTATATCCATAGGGCTGTCTTGACCTTAGAAAAATTCCCCACCCCAATCCAATCATCAAAATGACTTGAAATTTGGAGTGTGACCTAATCTTACCTATATCTAGGTTCTACCCAAAAATTAGGATTTTTGGAAAATGTTATTCTATAGTTTTTAGAAAAATTCAATAATCCTAGCATAATTTAATTAGATGGCTAAATGACTTCCAAACCCTCCCAAATTTTGGTGAGTGGTCTTTTGGTGTAACATAAGGTTCTTATAAAAATTTCATCTCATTTGGAGATGTTTTGTATAGGTTTTTATCCCACCCTAGGTTGATCCTTATAGGATAATTTAGGATCAAACACCCCCTTGGTATTTGAGTGGCCATATCACCTCAATAGGGGCTGATATTTTGGTCACTGACTTTTTAGGGCATGACACACCCTCCAAGGGAGTTTGGGGTGCTTTTGTGTAGGGTAGCCCTAGAACCCTAGGGAAAATCCCTTAATGGTGATTTTGGGGTTGTGAAGGTCATGGGGTCAAATGACCTTGGACTGACTTAAAATTTGGTGGAGAGAACCATAGGGCCAGTATAGTTCTCTGGACAAAATTTTAGGGTATTTGGAGACAGCTAGACCACCTAAAATTCTAACCCTAGTTTAGGTCACCAACTTTAATTTGAATTATTAAGCTATTAAATGAACTTCAAATCAAGTAAAATTGGAGTAGGGTTATTTTTTAATCAAAATGGCCATGTTATAATTTTGTTGAGATTTTTGGGTTAATTTATACAGTACTTCATTTACAACCTTAGTTGTGCCCTAGATATTTATTTTGATGATTCTGGAATTTCTATTTACTGGAATGTTATGAAATCTTGGATTAGGGCATATTATAGAATGTTATACCTTCTGTATTTTTGTTGGAAGTTTTATATGATTATTTTGGGTACATATCTCTTGAACGTACTAGTTGTGATATTTAGTCAAAAATACAAATAATGTCCAATTACTGTCTAAAAAATTATGAAATTTGGTCAGTTGGTGTTTAAAATTATAATAGTCACCCTGTAATTTTCTTTAGAATTTTAGATGATTAAAAATAGTATCCCCTTCTCTAAGCTAGGAAAATTAGTATTTTACATTAAAATAGATTCAGAGCCCAAATATTTGACAAAAATTATGGGACTTGGTTTCTGATGGTTTTAGGTTACCATAAAGCTTCTATAATTTTCTTGGGATTTTTGGACACATATTTACAGTACTTCCTTCTAAATATAGTAGAAATGGCCTAAAATGGTAAATTAGGTAATATAGGCCTAAACACCTCTGGAATTTCTCAAAACTTGGAATTGCTGTTTAAATGTCTCATAGGATTTTTACTGATTTTATGATGATTTATTGTTGGATAATTAGTGCACTTCATGTTCATACTAGGGCATTTGGAATCTTAGAATAAATAAATTAAATGCCCGATAAATAGGAAAATTTGGAAATCTTGGTCTTAGCTATATTAGGTCGTGATAGACCTCCAGTAAATATTATAGGAGATTCGGAAGACAATTTTGAGTACCTCCCCTCAGACTCCTCACGTATCTTAGGATGGTCTGCATGTAGTAAAACCACGGAAACTGAACTAGAGCGGATAATGAACTTTGGGAGATGGAATTTTTGGTAGTTGCTGGTTGGATAGGGCAAGCTAAGTTAAGTTCTTTATTGGAGGTCAGGATAAGTAGAGTGCGAGACTGGTTAAGGTTTAGTGGCGTACGGGAACGACGAAAGATCGTCCACCCCGGGTAGGAGTGGAAGAGTCTTAATACGCTAGGGCTAGATCTAAAGCAACTTAAAAAGGGATCGGGTAATGGGTATCAACCAATAACAATAAGTGCCTTGCGAAAGGGAACGGTGGGCTTCAGCTACCATCATAGTTCCTAGTGCCCTTCGAGAGCCCTTCACGGGGAATACCGGGGACATTCCTGGGCTAACGTAAACTGTAGAAATAATAATCTAAAGAGCAACTAGTATGATTAGGGTTACACACACATACACCCCATTAGCTAGGAAGGTAGAATAATTGGTTTGGTTGCCATTAAGACGGTAGCTCTGAAGGTAGATGCACGGACGGGACAGTCCGGGGAGCCGGGGGCTCGAGGGTTGGAGTACAGAATAAAGGTGGTGGGTCTTCGATATCTGATTGTCGTTCACACCGACATCTGTATGTTGACTCGGCGGTGTGGGACACTTAGCCAAAGAAAGTCTGGTGGATATAGCCAGCAGTAGTAAGCAGATACTCTAGGTTGTGTTCTTCTAGGGGCATACGGAAGGGCTAGGCCCGGTAGTGTGGATACCCGCCTAGGAGTGGGGGCCCGACCCACTGTCTCCGTTTGCCACTACGGAGGTTCCTGGGAGTGAAGCTAGCTGCCTGAACAGGGGGAACTAAAGGTCTGTGCGCATAGAGTCGTGTGTGTGAGTTGCACTTGCATGAATCATGACATAACATATCACTACACTCATATTTTCATACAACCGACACCCCAATGTATAAATCGGTATGAGACTTTTTATATGATGGGAGCCTTGCAGAAGACCCCTTAACTTATAAGTTTGTTTGGGCATTCACATAAGTTAAGGTTACCTACTTATTTACTTGCTTGTTTACTTACTGTTCTCTAGCTGCCTTTTTATACAATTGCTACTTACTACTTCTCTTCTTTACCACTTACTACCATAGAATTGCTAGTTGTACTTCATTCTGGATAGTTGTTAGAATAACTTCCCTGTCACCTGCTTGATTATTCTCCACCTTTATAGCTTCCCTTTCCTCCTTTCCGCTCGGTGCTCAGGAGCTGTGGGGGGAGGGGTAGGGGATGATAGGGCTTAGTCTTTATGACTAATGGTTTTCGAACCACAACATTACAGGAGCTCCGGATGGGAGACAGAGACCAGCAGTCCAGGGAACGGCACCAACGGAGTACGGTGCGCATGGAGGTGGGTCAGTCTAGCACCGGTGCACCTGCGACCAGCTCCGTGAGTGATTAGTACCTTTATAGTTCTGCGATGAGTGATTTGTAGTGAGGACTCTGATGTACCGGGCTCGAGCCCATTTATCTATATTTCATCTGAACCGTATCTTGCAGTACTTCTATTATCTATTTCCTGTTATTATCTACTGATGGACTGGATGTGATTTCACTTTTATACATGTTTCTGTGGACTTGTTTACATTTATGTATAATTACTTCTCTCTCTTGTGATCGAAAAGGGCCAGCAGAATTGGCATTTTGTTGTGGCAGCCTTCCTGTGAGTCAGTGCCACCGCAAAGCGGCAGTTCTGGGCTAAGACCCCGGTGTCGAAAAAGAAAAAAAAAGGGGGTCGTACATGTTATACGTTAGGCCTTGAAAAATGACCCCTTAACTTATAACTCTGTATGGGCCTTCTTATAAGCTAAGATTACTTTCTCTGTGATGATAGATAACTTCTCTACTTTTACTTTAATTTATTGCTTCTAGTATGCTGCTACTTTTACTTAATGTTCATAAACCTATCACTACTTTGATAGATACTTTTAGCATATGATAGTTAAGGCCATTGTCATCTGCTCTTGCTTACTCTCCACTTTCAGTCCCTTTCCTTTCATCCTCCCTCGCACGGTGTGTTGGTGTTGAGGGGGAGGAGGGGGACTAAGATTTTGTAAAAATAATGGCCTGATGGACATAATACCAGGGTCTCAGGCTGGGAGACAGTGTACAATATCAGGGGAACTAGCACATCCAAGAGTAGGTGAACCAGCCTAGTCCAGGTGTCGCAATAGTTGAAGCAGCAGTTATGGGATCATTGAGTGTCTAGCAACTTTACTTCTACGAGCGTTTTGTAATGAGAATTATATGTACTGGGCATGTGCCCTTTTATCCTTTGTTTTCGTGTAATAGTTTGTGTGGTTTATCTTTGATTATATGTGTACTAATTTTATATTTATTGCATATGATGTGCACTGGTTATCTTTATGATACTGCTTTTTTTCCTTAAAGGATATGCTCGAGTATTTGCCGGCAGAATCGGCGGTTTGAGGTGTCATCCTTCTCGAGTGTTGGTGTCACCACAAAGCGACGGTTCTAGGAATAGGACCCGGAAAAAAGGGGTCTTACATATTTACAAATTAAATAGGAGAAGGACAAACAGATAAACTAGTATGCATGGCATGAAGTAAGATATAATATAGTTAATTTAAGACTTACTTCACGTAGGCTGTGGATGTTATTGGATATGTGATTTAAGTATACAAGTGTGAATCTGTGTGGAAGTTCTATTGGGCACCCAAATGATGTGCGATACACCTTGGGTTGATAATGATGAATGTGTCATGTCGATTAGTATAGGTCCATCATTTTTAACTATGGGCCTCCTTTCATACTTTGGTTTAAGTTTATGTTTACGTTGCACGTTTCAATTGAGATTTCTATTAGTCTCTATGTGTTGATCTTCATTTGAATAATGTTGTGTTGGATGTTTAGATATGTTGAAATGGTTCTCCAAGTTAAAATTCTCTGGCTTAACATAAGGACTCATTGTGTATTAATTGTTTAAGGGAAATATACATTCATTTGTTCTTAAGTAGTGAGTACTTTAGTTTTTCAAGTTAGGGTAACTTCTATAGTTAAGAATTTCACTTGCTTTAGCTTGAGGTTTTCTACTCCCTTTGATCAGCTTAGCATTTAAATTATGGTTCAAATTCAACATGCTTTTAGGTTGTCTGTGATGATTAGGAATTTTGTTTTGCGAGTTTCTAAACATAATTTCCTTAAGCATCTTGATTTTTAGAATTAATTCTTTAATTTTTTACTTTAGGGTTATGTCTAGCTTTATTGTATGTGATTGTGGTGTTTTTGAGAGTGGAGACTATAGATTCATTATGAGCTTCTTACTTACTCTTGAATTCCTCAAACGTCGCATTCTTCTCTTCAATTTTAACTTTATAATTCTTGCATTCAGCACAATCACTTTTCAATGATTAGTTTTTTAAACTTAATTTATTGTTTTGTTAATTTGCAAAATGAAGCTCTTCCTCAAGAACCTTATTCCTTTCTTCTAATTCATTATAATCTATACAAGGTGTATGAAAATTATCTAAAGAGCATGTGAAAGCGCTAAGCACGCCACTAGATGATTCTATATTTTTATTTGCTTTCAACGTTTTATTTTCTAAACGTAATATTGAGTTAATATTCAATAACTTCGGAATTCTACATTTAGCATTGTTTAGCACACACAATATAGAGATAGAATTACAACAGGGTGGGGAATTATACTGCCTTATAGTGTACTTGGATAGGGCAAGAACGGAGCAATGAGTGTCTTTGACTCCTTCGTGTATTGTCTCAACCGTGGTTGAGATTTCCACATCCCTTTCCCGTAATGTGGTTGTCATGCCTTTCTCTAAGGGCAAGTCTCCATTTAGTTTTTCACTTGGATCCATGAGAAATTGCTCAGACTCATTATCTGCAGAAAGATAATTATAAGCAGAGTCAAGAAATTTCCATATATCATAGGCAGTGGGAAGCGTGTAGACGAGTTAAAAAATTTCTCGACCAAGCCCATAAAACAAACTATTCATAGCTTTTGCATTGATGTGACACTCATAATTAGTTAAATTATCTGGGGGCTTGATACACGTTATTTTCCATACTTATATGTATAGTTGTATAAGGATTTTCTTCATCAGTGTTCTCCATTCATTATGGTTCTCTTCTGTGAATAAAGGTAGTGCTAGCGAATTTTCTATGTAAAAGGTTCCATCCCCACTAGTCGATTCGACATCGAGGTTGACCATTATTCCCGGTGGTGAAACCGTTTTGGAATAACCTCCCTCTGATACCACTTGTTGGATTGTGTGGCCAACCTTTGATGGGGGGGGGGGTAAATAAGGTTTGACGGGTTAATTAAAAATTCGAAATATTTGGTCCAAGAAAACTTGTTTGGAAGCTACCATGGGGCAGTAGCATTCTAGCACGCGTCGGTAGGTCATATATCTCATTTTCTTGGGAAAATTTCTCTTTGGATAAATACACAGTAACACCCCAGTTTTCCAGTACTTGAGCCTCATAAGCAATCGCGAGGCGATAGGTAGCCATCGCCCGATGATAACCATGTTTCGTCGAGACCAGGAATTGAGAAGAAAGCACTGAGAGCGTCAAGTGCTACAGCGCAGTGTTAAATAGATACCACTCGTCGATAGCCTGGCCTTGAGTGCATTGAGTAACAGATGTTGAGTGGAGGTGTTGAGTGGTAGGCATTGAGTGCGTTGAGTGCTAGCTTGATGCATTAGTTAGTTACCACCTGGCATTAACAATCTTGCATTGAGATGGAAGCATTGAGTGAGCTACTGTGCTGGTATTTCTACCATCGGTGGTAGCGCAACATTATTTTTATAACCAAGGGCTCGGGAAGCTACCGCGGCGTGGTAGGTTATTACTGCCCGACGGTAGCAGACGGGAGTAGTTCCATACATCTATGTTCTGACCGTCTAATTACACTTCGGTTTTGATCTTAGGGCCCAAGAAACTCCGTCCAAGAGGCATAAGTAGGCCTGAGAGTCTCTTTCTGTTGGGATTTGTCTCCACAATACCTCAGATTTGTAGGAAGTCAGACCTTGAACTAAGATGAATTAAGGTGTATTTGATATTGTGTTTAAGTTGTATGTGTGCAAGTTTTATTGCCAAGTGTAGACCAATGTCAGTCTATAATGGGTCACTAAACACAGGACCATACAATGTAATCCCTCATTGTGTGATCCAAAGTGTTGGCCCATGTATAGCCTCTCTATTGGAATACACATCCTACATGCACTTGGATTGGTGGACTGAAGTATTGAAGTTTATTCTTTTTTTCAGAAGAATTTGTTTTTCTAAGTCCACATACTCGAGTAGCTTCTTTCATATACTCGAGTAAGTGACTTGGTACTCGAGTAAATCCTTAGACATACTCGAGAAGACTTTGTATACTCGTGTAGGTAAGCTTACTCGAGTAAGATGGTTAGTCACTCGAGTAGAACATATTTTATACTCGAGTAGATCCTTCTATCCTTAAATCAGAAATTTTCTTCAAGTCCACATACTCGAGTACCTTGTTTGTTCACTCGAGTAAGTGAGTCTGTACTCGAGTAAGTTTGATTACATACTCGAGTAGACTGTATTCTACTCGAGTAGGTGATAACTTGTACTCGAGTAGTTGGTTAGTTACTCGAGTAAGTGTTCTGTTGATACTCGAGTAGATCTGCACTTTTAATCTCAGAAAGTTTCTAAGTCTACCTACTCGAGTAGTTCCCTATATACTCGAGTAAGTGACTCTGTACTCGAGTAGTAGTTTTTCATACTCGAGTAGCTTAGTGATTACCCGAGTAATCTTCCCCAGATACTCGAGTAGTTCACTTTCCCCTCACTCGAGTATCTCCAACTCTTCTACTCGAGTAGTTCTTCCTATTTTATCTGAGAAATTTTCTCTAAGTGTTTTTACTCGAGTATATACTCTCATACTCTAGTAGTTCTAAATTCACTCGAGTGTTGATCTCTGAATCACTCGAGTAGCTTCTCTTTTTATACTCGAGTATGCTCCTCCTATCCACTCGAGTATATAACATCTTATACTCGAGTAGGTCTCTTCTCTGTCTCGAGTATATCTGTTCAAATATTCCTGAAATTCTCCAAGTACAATTTCACTATGTATTTCGAATTAATCATTTCTAATTGGTCCACGTGTCATCTCTAATTAAATTTCTGACCGTTGGAGTCCACCTATAAATAGGTCCTCTCAGATTTGACTAATAATAAGTCTGACAGAGATTATTATTTTAAGAAAGAGAAAAGTTCCGGTGAACCCTAATTTCTCACGCCGCCGCCATTGTCGTTCACGGAAGAAGGTCTGGATCGATGATCTCCGATCGCTGCTTTAAACTTTGTTTCTCCAGCGATCCAGACAAAAGATAATCACTCAATCTCGCCGAGCCTCAAAGATTTCTGATTTATTTTCTCGATCGAGGTGATTCCGTTTTTCAGATCTGTGGATCTCTCTCAAGTCATCTTCAACATATTCTGATCAAGCCAAAGTTCTCAAGGAAGAAGACTATCAAAGATCCAGATCTGGGAAATATATTGTTTATATTTTCTTTTCAAACAAATTTCTTTGTAGGAGTTTTTCTCCGAGTTTTGTAGGAAGGCTTTATCTCCTGAGTGTAGATCCGATTTGGATCATGTTTTGTAGGAACGTGGTTCCGAGGTGTAGGATTGTTTTCAATCCGAGATAGTGGAGTAGCCGAGTCTAGTGGTTTGCTAGATCGGTGAGGAAAGTGGATGTACCCAAGATTGGGGAACCACTATAAATCTCTTGTCATCTGTGTGATTGCTTGATCTTTGCTGTGTTAATTTTTATTCCGCATTTGACACGCACTTCACCTATTCACCCCCCTCTAGGTGATTTAGGTAGACAACTTAGTTTTCTCACTTTCCTCTCATTTTATTCTCCATTGAGTGTTATTTAGGGTTTGGGAGAAAGAGTTTGAAGGAGGAAGAAGAAGGATTTTCTCCGCCATTGATGAAGCTTTGGGGCTCCGATTGTCGATCCAATGCCAGATCAATGGAGAGGAATTGAAGGCGCACACTTTCATCCGTGCAAATCAAGTTTTCCATGGCTAGGAAGAGTAGTCATAAGGTAACGACCCTTCTCCTCTTGGTCTTTAGGATTCGTGCATAGCATCCGATTTATCTTGTTTTTCTTTCAAGCATTTTGGCGCAAGATCTCTCAAATGAGATGGGTTCGGTTTACCATGGTTCAAGAGGAACTACCAGGTTGATTGTGTTCATAACCGACATGATGTTGCACTATAAATCCGCTCCATTAGTGGATTAGGCATTGTGGGTGAATTCGTAGTCGCGACCGTTAGTCCGACTCGGTGATATTGCTTAACGAGCAATAAGGATTTTGCTAGAAATCCATTTTTGGCAAGAAGTTGTCTGTGATGTCCCCCCCCCTTTATTTCATATGAGAACGATTGGTGGATTAGGGTGGGAAAGGCTACGTTTTTTGATTGATGTGCGAAGGCGTGGTTTGTCTATATAGTCGGCTGGCTAGCCCGTGACATACAAGTCATGTTTAGAGAGTGTCTTGGAGAGACAAGTCCCCTTCTACAAAACTGACGAGACTGCCTAGCTTTTGTCAAGCTTGGGCGATGATGCACAAGAGCGGATGGGGTCAAGCAAGGGTTCTTAGCACCGATTTGTTTTTTGTGAGACGGAATCCTGACGTAAGAAGTTAGAGCTTGCAGGCAGCTAGGGTTTTGAGACCCTTGTGCGGGTGGGGCCTTGACAAGAGTTCCGTGTGGCAGCTTGAATGTCGTTAGGGGAAATGGAATTACCTGTATAATGTGATGTGTTGATGCGTGATGATATGTTAGTTTCATGCGCTATAGGGTGCCTTGAGTGAAACCCAGGTTTGCATACATGCTGCATAGTAGGCCCTTTTTATTAAATGCTCAACCTAGAATTGTTTTTGATGTATGTGGCATCCTAACCTATTTCTTTACTCTATATATTTATATACCTTTGCATACAATGTACTGAAATGCAGGGTGATGGATTGCCCCGGGGTCCTCTAGGGACGGAAGAGAGGAGATGTGTTGGTTACATAATTGAGGTCAGCCTTTGCTGACTCATATTAGAACAAATTTTTACAGGGCAAGGGTCGCATGCGGGAGCAAGCTCGCCAGCCAGAAAGGCCTAAGCCTCATGAAGTGGACTTTTTGTTTAGCAGCTTTGTTTTGTTGAGTGTTATGCTTTGTTCATTATGATTCTAGCTTGCATGTCGATATAGCCTAGGAGTGCCAAGGCACGTTGCTCTACTGTGGTTGTTTTTTCAGTTTCTGGACAATTGGATATTGTAATGCCTTAAGGCCGGTTCAAACTCCTTTAGTACTGGATAACTTCTGGTTGTTTATTTGTTTCCGCTTTTTATTTCTGAGTTTTTAGTCGGATGGTTTTATATAATCTTATAATGCTTAAGCTGTGGAATCTATATGTTGTGGGTCCCCGGTCGGACCCATATTATATAGTCATTACAGGGGAGGTGTTATATACACGCCCTTTTGAGATCCACCGGAGAAAAACCCGGACGTTATACGCAGGAATAAAACACAAATAATTTTATTCAACAAATAATAAAAAGTTTTACAATTACAATTGTTTGGTCTTTGTGATGCCGGAGATCAGAGGTAGTGAATGAAGAAACTTTTTGGTTTTCTATATCGACCCACTAGCCGGACAGGTTGAATCTCTCCGTTTTCGTCCAAGAAATGTCTTCGAGCCGGCTATTCACTTTTACGCAAGGAAGTGTCTTATAGCCCCAGCCAGATCCCCCGATCTAGACATCCCTTCCCAAGAATGAATTCTCACGTAATCCTCGTCGGTTCTTAATGACCCTAACTGGTAGACTTTCCTCACCCCAAGAACACATAAAAAGAGAAAAGTACAAAATTATAAAGAAGATTATAGATTTTATCTCCCACAAGACGATTCCTCCTTTGAGTGATCCAAGATTGGTGCTTGCGATCTTCTTATGGTTGCAACAAATTAACTCCACAGAGTCATTGAAGTCTTTGGCTCACTGAAGACCTTTGTGCTTGAATGAGAGGGAGGAGGTTTTCTCATCCATTGATAGAGACGGCAGAACGGTGCTCAGAGGCAGCTACCAAACCCTAGTAATGAATTCTCTCAGTCTCAATTCATCTCACTCATTAAATAAGAAAACGAGACGCCTTTATACATCTTTTAGAAATGTGCTACCATCGTCGTTAAGGCTAGAACCCGGCGGTAGGTCTTCACGGGTTTACGCGACAGCTATCACCCATATTTGGAAAAATATTCAAAAAAGAATATTTTTCGCTTTTTTTCCTTCTATCGCGGCGCTGTAGTAAGCTAACAGCTGGAGTTAGTCCAGTCATCTCGAAACACTCTATGATCGTTGAGTGAGATAGTGCGGTGCGGTAGGAAGCTAGCGCTAGGCGTTATGACCCCGAGCGCCTAGCCAAAATAAATTCTCAGGATAGCGTTGGCGGTAGCGCTAGCGCAATGCGGTAGGATCCCAAGTGCCCTATCCATTTAATTAAGGCTAACGCCCGGCGATAGTGCTTAGCGAGCGGTGCAAGGTACCAAAAGAGAGTTTATTGCTTCACTTGAACCTGTAAACCTACAAATTATACCAAACACAAGATGTGATCGAATATAACTTGGGAATTGATATTATCAAACTATGGATTCATGAACCATTGGCTCCAACATTAATCTCTTAAAAATTGAATTAAAAAGCAGGTAAATAAACATATAACAAGAGTACCAGAGATGAACTCTCAAATGCATGCTAATCTCTGCAAAAGTGAAGTCAAAAGTATGTAAATAAACTTATAATGCGAGTACCTGAGGAGAACTCGCGAATATTTTTTAATCTTTGCAAAAGAGAGGTCAAATTAGGTAAATTTAAAATATAATGCGAGTACCAGAAGTGAACTTGCGAACACCTGCTAATCTCTACAAAAGAAAAGTCAAAAGCAGTTAAATAAATATATAATGTGAGTACCTAAGGTTAACTCACGAATATCTGCTAATCTCTACAAAAGAGAAGTCAAAAGCAGGTAAATTTAAAATATAACAAGAGTATCTGAGGAGAACTCGCGAACACCTAATAATATCTGCAAAATAGAAGTCAAAAGAAGGTAAATAAATATATAACTGGAGTACCTAAGGAGAACTCAAAAAATATCTGTTAATCTCTCCAAAAGATAAGTCAAAAGCAGCTAAATTTAAAATATAATGCAAGTACCTTAAAAGAACTCATGAACACCTATTTATCTCTATATAAGAGCCGTCAAAAGCAGGTAAATAAACATATAATGCGAGTATCTGTAGTAAACTCATGAATATCTGCTAATATATGCAAAAGAGAAGTAGAAAATAGAAAAATAAAAAATATAATGTGAGTACCTCAAGAGAACTCGCTAACACTAGCTAATCTCTACAAAAGTGAAGTAAAAAGCAGGTAAATAAACATATAATATGAGTACCTAAGCTGAACTCACGAACATCTACTAATCTATGCAAAAGAGAAGTCAAAAGCGAGTAAATTTAAAAAATAACGTGATTACATGAAAAGAACTCGTGAACACCTGCTAATCTCAGCATAAGAGAAGCCAAAAGCAGGTAAATAAACATATAATGCGAGTACCTGCGGTAAACTCGCAAATATTTTGTAACGCCCCTGAATTTTAGTTTATGATTTTGATCTCTTTAGTCGTATTATTGACGTAAGGGCGTTACGTTGATGCGTATTTAACGGTACGCTACTGTTGGTGCGTGGTTTTGTTCTTTGGCGTTATGATAATCCATTTACAGTCATTTATTAGACTCATCAGAATTAGAGTATTTCACATGGAAAACTAAAGTAATTAATTTTAAGCATTTTTGTGAAGTTTGGTGGCGATCCAGACATAATTGGGATATCGGTGAATTTTATATGGATTATTGTTGTTTTAACTTCAGGATATTTTAACTTGATTTTGGTTTGTCAGATGTTGATTTCAACTTCGTCGTTGGATTTGTAGCACCAACATTTTGCTCTGGTGCAAATTTCATCGAAAACTGAGGTGTTTTAGTAGTTCTCGCTGTTTAAGTTTTTCTTATAAATTATATTAATAATATAATCTTATATATACATATATATACTTATAATCTGAAAACCCTATTAATCGTCTTCCCCAAGTCATCGATCCGAAGGGAGGAAAGAAGAGAGAGACGTTGTATCGCGTAGTCGTCCGGTCGCTGCCTATAAGAGCTTCGGTGCACGAAACTCTCGACGGAGCATAGATCCGGAAATCTCTTGCCGAGATCTTCGCATGCACGGTAAGATTTTCCCATTTCGTCGATTTTTGACGTTAGTGTATTTGATATTAAACCTTGTTTTACCTCGAAAAGTTTCAGAGATCGTAGGCAAGGAGTTCTAGTGACAGATCGTTGAAGCGGAGCGCTTGGGAGGTTTTTTTCGGGAGATTTTTAGGCAAGTTATGGTTCCTCCCCTCTTGCATGTTCTTGTGTCCATATTATCTTTTTTTCCCTACATAGAACCTAGGATACGGGTATGGGTTAGGGTTTTCTGAATCGATGTAAGGTAGGAATCGGTCGAAGTTAAATTTGTGAGTGAAGAAGAATTTGTCGAGTAAAGTCAATTCGTCGAGTATTCTGGACGAATTCATCAAGTGATTCCAGTTAGACATTGAGTGAAGGAAAATTCGTTAAGTGGATTCAATTCATCGAGACTCGGTAAATTTGTGGAGCCAAGTCTTTTGCGATGAGTATTCTCGATGAAATTGTAATGTATATCTGTGGAACCAAGTCCAATTTATCGAGAATATCCGTGGAACCAAGTCTAATTCGTCAAGTATATCTGTGGAACCAAGTGCAATTCATCGAGTATCCAGTGAATCCATCGAGTGGTCCTGATAGACTGAGTCTTATTCGACGAGTATTCTCGATGAATTCGTTGTGTATCATTGGGTATTAGTTTATTTAACCAAGTCTTTTTTTGTCGAGTGGACCGAGAATTTGTCGATTGCCTTTTGACGAATTTCCGTACACTAAGAAATTTTTTACCATCGATTACTTAATCTGAATTCGTCGAGTCTGACCTTCATCGTCGAGTCAATTCGTCAAATATTAATGACGAATCCATATGGACTTATAAGTTTTTCAACGAGTGACCCACCTTTTATTCGACTATACCTTAGTAGACTTTTTGGTTTTCATTCGTTATCAGTACTTTTGGAAGTTTATTTGTGGCCTTCGGTTGGATGTGGATAGAGGACAACAACCTCAGTATCAGTTTGTGAATCATTATGCCTTGTGGTTGTTACTTATTTTCTCTTCTTATGGAGTGTATGGTTGTGTTGGACAATATGGCCACCACCACAGTGCCTTCTTGAGATTGTTTGGTTTGATGGTTTGTATTGGACAAGTAGCCATCTCTTCAGTACTGAGTTTCATTTACTAATGTATATGATTCACGTTTTTAACTGATCAGTCTTTTCTTATATATATACAATTGTTTATAAGCATACTCTTGCATATATTAATGAAACATAAGCTCTTTGTCACACTTGGTGCAACTTATCATAATTAACCTCTTGATGTTTATTTGCTTACTGTGTTTTGATTTAGGTGTTGTGGTTTGACACTAAATTTGTTTTGGTTTTTAACCCTCTTAATGAGTCTAACTAGTTGATTTTCATCTTTATTGCCATTTGTATATATTTTGCAGAGGCATTCTTTTCTTTTCAATGCCTTAGGCCCAGAGCAGTAGTTGTTTGAGCAGCTAGAGTGGGCAGTCTTAGGAATTCTGTAGTAGTATTGGTTCTTTCCTCACCTCTGTGAGATAGTTTTGTTGTTCTTATTTTAGTTCAGACATACATTTTAATATATGGGTTCGTATCAGGTTGTTGACGCCCACAATGAATTATTGCAGATGTTAGAATATTTACCAACTGTTATGCTAAGTTCTTGCTATTTGTCATACCTACTTGCTCTCTGGGATGGTATTATATTATGATTTCATGTTTGTTGTTTTCAAAGTATAAAAAGATAAATACATTTATGTCATAGCCTAACATCTCTTTAAATCAAATGTCACTCTACTTTAACGAACGTAAAAGCTCTTTTTGTACTTATACCAAATCTAGATGTGTGCATATCATAAGTAGTCCTATTGGATCTTCATACTCACATAGGATATTAAATGAAATTAACAATGTATTTTCCGTGTTGTATATGTATATTTTCACCGGTGGACTTGTTTATCCACTGAGTCAAGGGACACGACCATTAAAACTAGAAATCAAACAATATCTTCATCAAAACAAATAAGAGAATTTCATGAAAAGTGTTAGGAGTAGGTTCTTTCTTCAACGATTGTAGTTGTCCCCTGCATGATGTGGCATCACAACGCATATTTTCTCTTACTCTAATACATTATTTATGACTGAGAAAATCCGTGTTGTGACTGTTGGTTTGAAAGTAAGGATTGTTTGACAAATTAGTCGAACGAATATCTCTAGAAATGTTTTTATTGTCTTGTCTCATTGCATACACATACCTATGTGTCATCAGTATGTCTTGGAGAAAGCATGAACACTAAACTCATAAGCATGACAAGAAGTATATGGGGCATATTTTGTTGTATTGGATGCATAATATATGTTTGTATATTGATCCTCATAGGAAGCAACATGTGATTGTTATGTAGTATGAGATGCTTAATAATATCATGTGGATTCTCATTATGAAGTATATGTGTTGGTTTGAAAGTAAGGTTTGTTTGACAAATTGGTCGAACGAATATCTCTAGAAATGTTTTTATTGTCTTGTCTCATTGCATACACATACCTATGTGTCATCAGTATGTCTTGGAGAAAGCATGAACACTAAACTCATAAGCATGACAAGAAGTATATGGAGCATATTTTGTTGTATTGGATGCATAATATGTGTTTGTATATTGATCCTCATAGGAAGCAACATGTGATTGTTATGTAGTATGGGATGCTTAATAATATCATGTGGATTCCCATTAGATTTTTCTTTTAAAGCATAACATCACTTTTGAAAATCCCAGAGCATGGTAGTAGCAAGATCAAGCATCTATACATGTATGGTTTGAACTAAATTAAGTAATTCTAGCGTTAAGCTAGGTTTGTTGAGTTGTTCGTTGTATTATTAAGAATGCCGCCTAAGCATGTTGTGATAAGGTCAACTCCCCAGTCCGAGGGTGAGTCATCATGTGCATAAAGTGAGTTCGTGATTGAAGTGTTGTGGCAAAGTAATGAGTCTCTATCAAGGTAGATGGTTGCTATACAATCACAGATTCTGGCTTTGCTGACTGGCTCTTTCGGGTAACTCCCTTAGTGTATGACCCTGTAGTGAGTTAGACTGTACTTGTTTCTCCTATTCCTTTTGTGCCTCAAGTTTTACTGCCACTGGAGATGAATTTATTTTCACACTTCCAATGATTAAGACCTCTTACCTACGATGGGATAGCCGATTTCATGGCTTTAGATTATTGGATCATTTCCATTGAGGAGATGTTTCCGTAATCGGGATTTTCTGCGGGCCTTGTTAAGAGCCAGTGGAACCGAGAGAAAGAGAGCCTCGTAAAGGGAAGTTCATGGGAATATTTCAAAGGAATGATTCTAAAGAAATTTCTGCCATCGGTCGAGCAAGACCGTATGATGAATAATTTTCTACATCTGAAGTAGATGCTTTTCACAGTTAGTGAGTACGAGATTGAATTAAGCAAGTTGAGCAGGGTCACTCAAGATTTAGTACCCTCTAAGGCAGGTAGGGTGAAGCGATTCCTAGGAGGACTTCGTAATGACATCCAACATTTAGCTAGTGTATACAGATTCGAGAATTATGCTAAAGTGGTGGAATCTTCCTTAAAGGTAGAGGCAATAGATAATGCGAAGAATCGTGGGCTGAAGTCAAGTAAGGATAAGAGAAAGTCTGATGATAGTGGCAGCTCCCGGGCTTCTAGCCCTACCTTAAAGAAAGGAGGCAAGGAAGCATGTCATTTCTGTGGTCAGCCAGGCCATCCTTTCGAGAATTGTTTTAAGAGGTTGGTAGCTTAGAAGTAACAACAAGTGCTTGTAATTCAGAGCACACCCAAAGGAGACCTGGTCTATGCTTCGTTAAAGAAGAAGGGGCATGATGTTGCACATTATTTGACAAAGGAAAATACCTACTTCTAGTGTAGGCAGAAAAGGCATATGAAGTCTAGGTGTCTATTATCTTAGCCCCTTTACAGTCAATTCCACTTCAAGCCATGTCACTACCACAGTATCTGGATAAAGAGAAGGGCAAGTAGGATGTGGTGACCTTGGAAGAAGCGCAAACTTCCACCCAAGTGATCTCAGGTTAGATTCTAAACTAGTTCTTAGCTTTCAACTATAGTTTTGATGTTGTTCGGCTAGTTACATAAATGATTTTACAGGGAAGTTTAAGGTAAAGAACCGTTGGGCGCACGTCTTTTTTGATTTTGGTGCTACCCACTCATTCGTGGCTAGGACATTTATAGAATGTCACCGTCTGACACTCAATCAATTCGGCATGTTGCTTCGTATTAAGTATCCCTCTATTGACTCGGTGGTGTCGGACCAGGGTATCTAGAGTTATCCTATCCTTTTAGTTGACTTTCTAGCCTTTGTCGATTTGAAGGTGCTAGACATGGAGGACTTTGATGTGATTTTGGGCATGGAATGGAAGTCCAAATATGATGCGGTTTTCCAATGCAAGGTAAAGCGTTTGGACTTTAAGAAGGATAATGAAGACCCAATGAGTGTGTATGGCTTTCTTCTCCAGGATTCCCAAATTATTTCTGCGGTATGTACTCGAGAACTCTAATATTCCGGTTGTTTTGTTTATTTGGTTTTTGTTTTGGAAACTTTTATTAGTTTACTGCTCATCGAGGATATTTCTGTTGTGCGAAAGTTCCCTGATATTTTCCCAGTTAGTCTTCCTGGTCTTTTGCCTGAGAGAGATGTGGAATTTGTTATTGATCTTGAGATGGGTACTCGCTCTATTGTTAAGGAACCGTACCGTTTGGCCCCTCGTAAGCTAGAAGAGTTGCGTACCCAACTAGATGAATTGCTATAGTGTGGATTTTTTAGGCCAAGTTCTTTTCCTTGGGGTGCTCTTGTCTTATTTGTAAAAAAGAAGGATGGTTCAATGAGGTTGTGCAATGATTACAGGGAGTTGAATAAGGTAACCATCAAGAATAGGTATACCTTGTTGCGGATAGATGATTTGTTTGTTCAGTAGCATGGTAGTACGATGTTCTCAAAGATTGATATTCATTCAGGCTACCATTAGTTAAGGATTTGAGAGTCAAATGTTCCGCGGACTTCTTTTCGCTCCCAACATAGACATTTTGATTTCTTATTTATGTTCTTTGGACTATCTAATAGACCCTCTGCTTTTATAAAAATGATGAATAGTGTGTTTAAAGATTACCTTGATCATTTTATGGTTGTTTTCATTGACGATGTTCTTGTATATTCCAAGAGTGTTGAGGAGCATGCTAAACATTTAAGCCAAGTTATGTCTACTCTAAGAGAGCATAAGTTGTATGCGAAGTTCAGTATGTATGACTTTTTGGCCTCCTTAAGTGTCCTTTTTGGGTCATGTTATGAATAAAGAGGGAATTTCTATTGACCAAAAAAGATAGTTGTTGTGATGGATTGGAGAAAACCTACCACACCTTAGGAGATAAGAAGCTTCTTAGGGTTGGCAGGAAATTATAAAAAGTTTGTGTAAGGATTCTCTGTACTGTCGGCACCTCTAACTAAGCTTACACAGAAGAACGCTGCATTTTTGTTGAGCGAGGAGTGTGAAGGATTCTTTCAGGAATTGAAAAAGAGATTGTGCACTGCTCTGGTGTTGTCTTTACCTATCAAAGGAGTGGAATATATTGTTTATGTTGATGCAACGCACGTCGGGCTTTGATGTCTCTTAATGCAAGAAGGAAATGTGATTGCCTATGGGTCGAGGAATTTTAATATTCATGAAAAGAATTACACTACATATGATTTGAAGTTCGCAACAGTGATTTTTGCCCTGAAACGGTAGAGACATTTGTTATATGATGCGTTGTATAAGATTTATACAGACCATAAGAGCTTGAAATACGTTTTCACTCAAAACGAGCTAAATTTATACTAGCATAGATTGTTTGAGTATGTTGCAGATTATGAGGTCAAGATCCTTTATTATCTGGGTAAAGCTAATGTGGTAGCTGACGTCTTGAGTAAAAAGACCGCGCAAATCATTAACCTTTATATGCAATCCTTGGTGGAGGATTTCTTATTAAGAAGCATAATTATTGGGAGTAGCAACTCGAGAAGTAGCTTGGAAGTGGTAGAGCCTTCATGGATTATGCTTATAAGGCTATATTAGAAGGAAAATTCTGATTTGGAGAATATCTGGATTAGAAATGAAAAAGGTGAATTACCAGACTTTTCGATTGATGGTGTGAGTACCTTGAAGTACCGCGTTAGATATTATATTCAAGACCTTAGTAATATTTGGGCAAGGATTTGTAGTGAAGAGCATTGTTTCACGTACCATCCTGGCTCTACAAAGATGTATAGAGATCTGAAGTAGATCATTTGGTGGTATGAGATGAAGAACGACATAGTAATATTCGTGTCTGAGTGCTACACCTACAAGCGTGTTATGGCAGATAATAGAAGGCCTAGTGACAAGCTGATGCCCTTGGATATTACAAGTTCAAAGTGAGAGAGTATTTCCATTAATTTTATTACCAGTTTGCTGAGGTCTGCCTGTTGGCATGATTCTATGTGGGTTGATAGATTGACAAAGTGTGATCACTTTGTGACTTTAAAATCAGTTATTCCATGATGAAGATTGCGGGATTTTATTTGGATGAAGTTGTTGGAACCCTATTACTGATTTGGGCTAGGATTAATATTAGGATGTTTAGTTTGACCCATTTTGTAAAGTCTAGGGTCATAGGTTATTTCCAGGGTTGTTGCTCCTTTAGAAGAATTCCAACAAAAATGAAATTAGTCGAAAGCAAAATTCAGGTCGACGAAAGATGAGTCTAGTTCGACGATCGCTGAGCTAAGCTTGATGAACTCAGAGTTTTAACTCTGAGTTTAGCTCGATGAACTTTGAGATTCGGTCGACAAACTCCGATCTCTACTCAGAAACTAAGCTTGACGAAAGTCAAGCTCAGCTCAATGAACTCTAAGCTTAGGTCGACAAATAAGCAGATTTAGTTCAATGAACTCTAGGCTCAGGTCGATGAAATTCTTGCTGAGTTTGACTAATTCTCTGTAGTGTTTTTAGGCAGTTTTGTTTACAGAAGGCAGAAAAAGTTTCAGGCTTAATTTCAGGCTGATTATATTCTGAAGGCATATGATTTTAAGGCTTAATTATAGACAGCTATGACTCTGATTTTTAATGCCAAATATTCTAACGAATATAGCTGTTTAGAGGCAGCATTAAATATGGATTTATCACAGAGTTTAAGGCTGATCTATTTTCAAGGCAGTTACTATTCTCGGGAAGTCTCTTAGACATTTCAGAATCAGCTAATTCAAATGTTTGAATTCTTCTCTACATCATATATAAATGTACAGAAGATTGCTACCTCAAGGTTACTCACCAAGGTTACTCACTTAGAGATACTCACCAAGGTTACCGACTTTGGGATACTCACCAAGACATACAGACTTAGAGATACTGACTTAGAGACTTGTTGATCAACATATAATCTTATAGAGTTAGATCTTCAATCTCTGCTTGTGCAAAGTCTTCATTTTCTCAAATACAAGAAGGCCTACACCATGAAGAAAGGACTCCATCTCCTGATCATAAACATTACTCAAATCAGGGGGAGCTTTCAGCTTCAACATCCACTTATCTTCTTAGAGATTCTTGACAGAGAAGACACCATCATTCTTTTTGTTTATTTTCATAAACTGTGTACAGCATTCTTAACTCCCTTCAAAGTTACACTTTTTGTTTCTAAGTCTCCTGATCAGAAGACTTAAGTTGGTTTTTGGGCACCTGATCAAAAGCTCAAAGGGTTTTTAGATCTCCCTTAGAAAAATAGATCTTGTGGTGACAGGGCACCTAAGCAAAAACCTGTGGTGGCAGGGCACCTGATCAAAAACATGTAGTGGATTCCTATTAGGGTGGTAGAAGAGTGAATGTACCCAGGTTTATTTGGGAACCACTATAAATTCCATGTATCATCTGTGATTGTTATTCTTTTTATTTGTGTGTTGTGATTGTATCTTTATATATATATATATATATATATATCACTAGTTTTTAAATCTACTATAAAACTAAATTAAAGATTCTAATATATACTATTCACCCCCTATAGTATAAAGTAGATCTATCCCTCACTTTCAATTGGTATAAGAGGGCAGGTTTTTTTTTCACGGGCTAAGACCTAAACCATAAGATCTTATAGATATAACTTTTACCTAGAAATTTATCATGGCACAGAATAAAGAATATTCTAGAACTAGACCTCCTGTGTGCAATCTAAATAAGTTTGCACTATGGAAGACAAGGATCAGACTCTATATGAATACTATTGATGAAGATATCTACAAGTCCATCTTGATAGGTCCACCTCTACTATTGGCAACAACTAGTATAAGTGATGTACCACCTCCAGAATGGATAAAAGCACAAAAGAAAGCAAAGATTGCTGATCCCAAAGAAATAAACATCTTAACTCAAACAATGTCAGATGACATTTTCCAAAAGTTGTTGAATGCTCTTCAGCAAGGGATATCTGAAAGTCCCTCAACACAATGGTTGTTGGATCTATTGATGAGAGAATGGACAAAATATCCCACTTGATCTCTCAATATGATAATTTCAAGAAGGGAGAATCTCTATCAGCTGCTGAGATGTACATAAGACTTATTCTCATTATCAATAAGCTGAAAACCATAGAGAATGACATCACATTGACAGAAGTCAATGATAAGATCTTCATATATTTCCCTAGCACATGGGATTAAAGGATCTAGCCAATCAAAGAAGTCAGAAGTTTAAATGAGATTACAATAAATACCCTGTTGGGCAAGCTCAAATCTTATGAGCAGCTCATCAGAACTAGAGAAGCTGAACAGAAGTCCTCACCCCCAGTAAGGAAAGAGAAAAGTATTGCTTTCCAAGCTACTGAGAATGAAGAAAAATATTTAGGAAATGAAGATCTTATATGTCTGTTGGCTAAGAGATTTTATAAAATGGCAAGGAAAGACTTCAGTAGAAGATCTTCCAGAAATGATGACAAACCAAGGTATGATTGGAAACAAACAAATGAAATTGTGTGTTATGGTTGTACGAAGCAAGGACACATTCTTCTAGAGTGTCCTGATAATCAAAAGAAGGACAAGAAGAAAGAAAAACACTCTAAGAATAACTTCAACAAGCCTTCTTCCAGTAAACACAAGAAGAAGGAGAGAGGATTTGATGTTGAAGCTTGGAGTGATATAGAATCTGAATCTTCATCTAACACAAGTGAAGATGAAGAAGAAGCAAAGGCTAAGGAAGTTTGCTTGATGGCAATCAATGCATCATGCAGCAATTCTGAGTCTGAATCAGAATTTGAAGAAGATAAGGTAATCTCCTCATTTGATTTTACCTCAGATCAATTTAAAACAGATTTTAAATTATTATGTAATGACTTAATAAAATCTGAGAAGGAAATAAAATTTCTCAGAGACAAACTAAATGAAATAAATAACTTCTCTTCTAAAAATACTAAACTTATTGAAGACTTAAAAATTCTTAAGGAACAAATAGTTTTATTAGAAAATAAATTATCCGAGGCAAAAAAGTTTGAAGAATCCCTTAATGGGAGAAGCATCAAACTGATGAATATCGCAAGCATAGTCAATGCCAGGATGAATGGTAAACTAGGCTTGGGAGCTTCATTAAGTCAATCTCATCTTGTGTAGAAAAAATTTTTAACCAAATCTATTAAATTTATCCTTGAAAAACGAAAAGAGAAATTAGAAAATTTAGAAAATGCTACTAAGGTTTCACAAAAGAACAAGCCTAAACAAACTAAAATTGTTAATAAAAATTATGTTCAACAAAATTTGTCGAACCAAGATCGACGAAATCAGTATTATTCGTCAAACGGCGATCGACGAACTCTGAACTCAGAATTTGGGTATAACTACTCAATAGCTGGAGCTCGACGAAATAAATATGATTCATTGAAGAGAGATCGATGAACATGGAACACAGAAAATGAATACTATTATGGTGTGAATGGAGATTGACGAAATCAGTACTATTTATCGAACGAAGCTCGACGAAATAATTCTAATTCGTCGAACACAAATTTTCATAATAGAATTTTTGTTACTTTTCAACAATATAATCAAACATAGAATTTTAAGAATCCTTTTAATCAGTGGATAATTCCTCCTAGAAGATATCATCCACTAGACTATAAAGACAAACCTGGATATTCCTTTATTTCTACTAATTATATCAAGAACGTAGGACCCAAGGTAACCGGGGCAAAAACATCTAATTTGTTCCATGTAGGGAAAGAACTATCCTACCACAGGGGAACAGTGGTATCTGGATAGTGGTTGCTCAAAACATATGATATGATGCAAAGAAAATCTTAAAAGATTTTAAAGCTAAGCTTGGACCTAAAGTTATCTTTGGAGACTCCAACTATGGCGAGATAGAAGGCTATGGAAATGTCAAAGTTGGAGTTATTACCTTCAGGAAAGTTTCTTATGTGAATGGTCTCAAGCATAACCTCATCTCCATAAGTCAGTTATGTGATGAAGGTTATCAGGTATCTTTTAATAAGTAATCATGTTTTATTATTTCAGATAAAAACAAAATTGTTTTAATATGAATTAGATAAGGTAATATTTACTTAATTAATATTAATTCTGCTAATTCAGAAATTTGCATGTTTAATCAAATTAATAAAACAAATGATTTATGGCATAAAATATTAGGTCATGTAAACCTTAGGACTATTGCTAAACTATCTAAGGACAACCTTATTAAAGGACTACCTTCTGGTTCTTACAAGAAGGAAGGACTCTACAGTGCTTTTCAATTAGGCAAGCAAACTAAAAATTGTTTAAAATCAACCTCTAAAAGTGATTCCCCCAGGATTTTGTATTTGCTATATATGGACCTATTTGGACATATTGCAGTACAAAGTTTGTGAGGAATGTCATATACCTTAGTTATTGTAGATGTTTTCTCTTTATTCACTTGGGTATTCTTTATGAGAAACAAGTCAGATAACTTTAAAGTTCTTACATATTTTCTTAAGAGCTTCAAGATTGAGTAGTCTACTCAGATTGCATTGATAAGAAGTGATGATGACACTGAGTTTAAATCTCTTGTAATGCAAGAATTATATGAGAAGGAAGGTTTCAGGCATTTTTTTCTTCTCCTAAAACTCCTCAACAAAATGGGGTTACTGAAAGGAAAAATAAAACCCAAATTGATTCTGCTAGTACATTACTTGAAAATGCTCACTTGCCCCTATCCTTTTGGGTAGAGGCAGTAAGCACAGCAAACTAAGTGCTTAACAAAAGTCTATTGCATAAACTTAAGGGTAAGACTCCTTATGAATTACTTAAATATAAGAAAACTAAAGTAAATTATTTTTAAGTCTTTGGTTGTAATTGTTATATTCATAATAATGACAAGAAACATCTAAGAAAATTTGAAGCCAAAGGTGCAGAAGGAATTTTCCTTGGATATTCTCAAGTCAGCAAGCCTTATAGGATTTTTAATAAATCTACTCTAAAAATGAAAGAATTTTAACATGCAACTTTTAATGAGATTAATATGTTTTACAAGGAGAGAAAAGTCTCTACCATTGAATCTTTTCAGGTACTAAATCTGTGTGAGAAAATGGATGAATTAATCATAACACAAGAGGATACAATACATCCTTCTCAACAGATTGCTGAAGACAGTGATGAAGAAAATCATGAGATTTATCCTGAACATATTGTGGAAAATGAAATTCCAACAGAGGAATTAGCACCACAAATAGATGAATAACTAACTCTACCTATTTATCTTGTCACACTAAAGGATCACCATAAATCTCATGTGATTGGAGACATATCAGCTGGTGTTTAAACAAGACATCAATTGAATCAAGATAAAATATATGCATGTTTTATTTCTCAGATTGAACCTCAATCCATCAAAGATGTAGAACAAGATTCCCACTAGATCATTGCAATGCAAGAGGAATTCAATAAATTTGAGAGATATAGAGTTTGGGACTAAGTTCCAAGACCCAAAGACTATCCATTCATTGGAACCAAGTGGGTCTTTAGGAATAAGCTGGATTATCAAGGTATTATTGTATGGAATAAGGCCAGATTGGTAGCTAAAGGATATTCACAGGAGGAAGGCGTAGACAATGACCAGACATTTACTCCTGTTGTAAGATTGGAGGCTATCAGGATCTTTCTTGCATATGCATCATTCAAGAAATTCACAGTATATCAGATGGATATGAAGAGTGCATTTTTAAATGGAGAGCTTAAAGAAGAATTTTATGTTGAACAACCACCAGGTTTTATATATCCAACTCACTCTTCTTATGTTTTTAGACTTAAAAAAGCTCTTTATGGTCTTAAACAAGCTCCAAGAGCTTGGTATGAGTCTCTTGCTAGTTTTCTTTTAGAATATAAATTTAGTAAGGGCATTGTAGATAAAACATTATTTGTTAGACATCATAAAAAAAAATTTCTAGTTCAAATATATGTAGATGATATAATATTTGACTCTACTGATTCCAAACTATGCAAAAGGTTTTCTGACCTAATGCATTCTAAGTTTAAAATGAGTAGCATGGGAGAACTATCCTACATCCTTGGTTTACAAGTGAAGTAAACTCCTGATGATATTTTTATATCCCAATCATTATATGCTAAATAGCTAATTAAAAGATTTGGGCTGTCTGATGCCTCAGTTATGAAAACACCAATGCCCTTTAATGTTGTTGTTGATAATGATGAACAGGGTAAACCTGTTGATAAGAAAATATATAGGACTATCATTGGGTCTCTATTATATCTAACGATTTTAGAGCAGACATAATGTTTGCTACATGTATTTGTGCAAGGTTTCAAGTAAATACCAAATAATCTCATCTCTATTTAGCTAAAAGGATCTTGAGATATATAAAGGGTTGCCCTAATCTAGAACTTTGGTTTCCAATAGAGTCAGAATTTGAATTAACTAGAATCACAGATGCTGACTCTGCTGGATGCAGAGTTGATAGGAAAAGCACATCAGGAACTTGTCAGTTTCTTGGTGATAGGCTTATGTCATGGTTTTGTAAGAAGCAAACCTCTATGTCTATCTCAACTGTTGTAGCTAAATACATGGCTGCTGGTAGTTATTGTTCACAGATCTTATGGATTTAAAATTAATTACTTGATTATGGATACAACTTAAATAATTCAACTATATTATATGATAATACCAGTGCAATTTATATTGCACAAAATCTATTTATACATAGTATTACTAAGCATATATAAATAATACATCATTTTTTTAGAGATTATGTAGACAAAAATAAAATTAATCTTGTCTTTATTTCTACTGATTTATAAAGGGCAGATATTTTCACTAAACCGTTAGATGAAAAGAAACATCTGTTCTTCCTAAATTAAATAGGCATGATAAATGAAGAATCATTAATTTGACTTTTGTTTCTGAGATCGACGAATTGCACACCTTTCGTCGAACGGAGCTCGATGAACTGTGTTCTTTTTGTGAATCGTTCGTCGAATGGAGATCGATGAACTTTCCTTTAGAAACTTTTGTCAAATGGAGATCTACGGATTAGTTTCAGGTATTTTTCGTCGAACAAAGCTCGACGAAATGTATTTCTTTCGCAAAACTTTTGTAGACCCGAGATCGACAAAATGCATTTCTTTTTAGAATTTTTCATCGAGCAAGTGCTCAATGCTTTTTTTTCGTCGGACAGAGTTTGCCGATCTGACTTCTGAAAACTTATATTTAGGTTCTCATCAATCTCTATCCCGCACTTTCTCTATTTTCCCTTGCACTTGATCTCTTTGTCATGCAAAAAGATGGCGATTTCACAAGCTACCCTCTCGGAGATGAAGTTTGATGCTGGTTTTGATATGGATATGGATTCCTTCCGCCTTTCTGACCAAATATTCCCAAACATTATGAAATTGTTTGAGGATCGGACTCTGAAGAACTTCATGACCATAAGGATCAAACTCCGAGTTGCTGAAATCAAAGAATGGGTTCACACGGCAAGGTTTCCTGATCAAACAACAGTTACTGGATCAATCTTTTGAAATCAAGTTACTTTATCACCATAAATTCTTTCTGAAGTTTTTGGCTTGTTAATTGAGAAGATGAAATAGAAATATCTAATACTGAATTTGATGAGATGCTAGATAGAATGGTACATATTACGGGAAACCCTAATCACCTACTGAAAAAGAATTTTTCTATTGAATATAAGTTTTTGGCTGATGTGGTCGGTAAAGTTTTGTTGGGAAAACATTCTGCACATGATTATGTCACCAGACAACAATTTATGTTGATGTGTGACTTGGTTAATAAGAAATCTGTGAAATGGGGAACAATGTTATCTGATTCAATTAAGATGAAAATAAAAAAGAAGGATGTCTGTTATGGTAGGGTACTAGGAATTTTCCTACAGACTAAGTGCCCGGAACTCCTAGTCTCACAGACCACCCATATTAATGCATCCAAAAGGCTTACCTTTGCATTGTTTGGAAGATGGGAGAGGGTTATCCCTAAGCGTTCCAGGGATAGCTCTTCAAGAACAGCTTGTGAAGGCACAAGGGATATAATAGCTACTCTCCCAACCCCAGCACAAGTTTTTGCTCTTCCTTCTTCTTCTTCTCCTCTACCATCTCCATCTCATTCTCCTATTCAGTCATCTACTCCACATGATCACTCCATCATTCTTTAGTCACTTATTCAGTCACATATACAACCTATTATATTTTAAGATATACCATCCACTTCAATTCATCTAGAATCACCCATTCATCAGACACCCTCATCTCCTCTAATTTCTAATCTACCTAATTTAAATCTACTTCCTCTGCCTCCACCTCACTCATCTCCAATTCATGTATCTCCATCTCCACCTCACTCCCCTATATAGGAAGAAACTATTCATGATGACACTGCTACTGTCATTCCTCCATCATCCATTCCACAAATATTCTATCTCTGCTCCAACTGTGCTAACAACTTCATCCCTTCTACCTCCATTCCTTCTACTTCCAATCAACCTTCAACATCTACTACGAATCCTAATGAGTTTATGTATGTTAATTATTCATCTATTTCTGCTAATATTCTTAAATTTCTTACCCCTACACTCAAAAAGCTGATAAATGAAGCTATAGCTCCTCTAGCTGCATCCATTTCTACTATCTCTTCTAAGGTATCTTCTTCTTCCACTATACTTTCTTCTGGGGGCCTAGATTCAGGTCTCCCTAGATCTAGGCAGGGGGAGATTCTTTATGAAGAAGCTCCAAACAATTCTGCAGTTCTAGTCCCAGCAACAGAAGCTATTTTTAATTCAAATATAGAGATGATAAGATAAGCAGCAGCAGTGGATGCAGAAGTTGTTCCTATTGGTGATGTATTTATTCATCCCATAGTTAACTTGCAGTCTTTATTATCTTATTTTGATACTCTACTCAAAGGTTTTCCTGTTATTTATTTAGAACTTTCTAATATTATAGTATGTTATACTGCCCCAGTTGATCTTTCAGCTTTAGAACAGCTAAGGAACAGTCTTGAAGATTTTTCTACCTTTAATAATCAAGTCCTTGAGACTATAGTAACTGATAATATAATAGATATTATAGTGCCAGCCTGTTCCCCTCCAACTTATGCATGGGATGAATCCCCAATTCCTAATTTAGATAATATTCTTTTTCAAGACATGGAACAAGATGATAGTGTACAGATACATGCTGATACAGATATTATGAATACACTGCTAGTAGTTTTAATTCCTGATCAGTCAGATTTGCTTAAACATCTTGATGATCTATATGATCAACCTGCAGAAAATTCTGATGATGATGATGAATCAGATGAGTCAGATGACTCTAGTTCCAAGAAAAGAAAGTATATGAAAAGGAAAGTTCTTGCAAAAGTTCCTCCGCATCCTTCTTTTACTGCTGACATTCCATACTAAATCTTGCATGGATTAACTCTCACTCAAGACCTTCCCCACTAGATGAGATATTATAAAAATGAATAGAAAAGGAGGATGAAAATGAAGAGATATCAGTCACTTCTAAGGTCTAAATAGAGGACCTCCTCCTCCTCCTCCAGCAGTAGGTGCAGCAGGAAACATTTCTCAAAGGTCTAATTCTTTCAATTATCAATCTAATCCTACTCAGAGCAAACATGATTGACCATTAAGGTCTTATTCTCAAATAAGTCAAAGAAGCAGTAAACAACAAACAGATCAAGAAAAGCCTCCTTCACCAATTTATGATCGAGAACTGGATCCAAACATCAGAATGGCTAGATTTAATGAAGTTGTTGCTTTATCTCAGATTAAGAAAGCTAAAGCTGAAGGAAAGGACACCTCCCAATTCTCCACTATGTCCTATTATAAAAAGAAGGAACTAGATAAATACCAGGTAATGAACTTATTCAATGTTCATCAATACTTGAGCTTACATCAAGAGGCAGTGGTGCCTAAGACAACTTCTTTGAAGATTATTGGCTCTCAAGATTTGAAGATGAGTCAAAAGGAAGCTGCTAATTCTAACAGGAAGTTAATCTTCATAAAACCTTCTTCAGAATCTTCCTCAAATGCTCCTAATAAAGACTAGTGATTTCTAATTTTATGTTCTTATAACTGTGTTTATGTTTCTGTACTCTAAAAGCACTTTATTTTATATCTGCTAAAAGATTTTTGGTAGATATTTTATGTTTAGGGTTGTTTTTTCTTTGTAAATAGTATCCTCACCCAAATAGGTAGAGATTGTTGGAACCCTATTACTGATTTGGGCTAGGATTACTATTTGGATGTTTAGATTGACCCATTTTGTATAGTTTAGTGTCATAGGTTATTTCCAGGGTTGTTGCTCCTTCAGAAGAATTCCAGCAGAAATGCAGTTTGTCAAATATAGAATTCAGGTCGACGAAAGCTGAGCGCAGTTCAACGATCGCCGAGCTCAGCTCAACGAACTCAGAGTATTAATTCTGAGTTTAACTCGATGAACTTTGAGCTTTGGTTGATGAACTCTGATCTTTACTCAAAAACTAAGCTCGACAAATGTAAAGTTCAGCTCAACGAACTCTGAGCTCAGGTTGACGAATAAGCAGATTTAGTTCGACAAACTCCATGCTCAGGTCGACGAAATGCTTGCTGAGTTCGACTAATTCTCTAGAGTGTTTTTAGGAAGTTTTGTTTACAGGAGGCAGAATAAGTTTCCAGATTGATTTTTGGCTGATTATATTCTAAAGGCAGAATAATTTAAAGGCTTAAATATAGAGAGCTATTACTCTAATATTTAATTCCAAATATTCTAATGAATATAGCTGTTTAGAAGAATCATTAAATATGGATTTATCAATGAGTTTAAGGCTTATATATTTTCAAGGCAGTTACCATTCTCAGGAAATCTCTCAGACGTTTCAGAATTTACTAATTCAAATATTTGAATTCTTCACTACATCATATATATGTATAGAATATTGCTGCCTCATGATTACTCATATGGGTTACTCACTTTGAGATACTCACCACGGTGACTCACTTAGAGATACTCACCAAGACATACAGACTTATAAATACTGACTTATTGACTTGCAGATCAACACATACTCTTACAGAATTAGATCTTCAATTTCTACATGCGCAAAGTCTTCATTTTCTCAGATACAAGAGGGCCTATACCCTAAAGAAAAGATTCCCTCTCCTGATCATAAAATCTGCACAAATTAGGGGGAGCTTTGTAAGACACCCCTACTGGAACACAAAACACGGCACGAGGGGAGTATTATGCCCAGAACAGCCGTCTTGCGGTAATACTAGCGCTCAGGCTAGCCTGTATTACAAGATGCCAATTCTATCGGCCTTTACCAATATCAATCATGCCAACCCAACCAAAATAAAAATCAGGATTCCAATCCACACAAATCATATAATTGTCCAAGAGTATAACATATAAAGAAGCTAAAACAAGCTTCTAGAATCAGAGTACGTAAAAACCTTACCCAAAAGGGCTACATCAAAAATCTCTCACAGTCACATCAGTAAACCGACGGTAGCGACGACACTGTCCCTTCCGGACCTATCGTCCAGGACTTACTGTCCTGCTGCATAATCTGCAGCTTCTCTACATGCGGGGTTTACTCCTAAAAAGGAGGGCGTAACAACCGTTAGTCATAAAGACTAAGTGTCTTTCACATCCACTCCACTGGCGACTCCTCGGCACCGGGCGAGAAATGGACGAAGGTATAATATATATAAAGTATGAAAGGATAAGTACAAGCAGGTGGTATAGACTGAATATCATCATGTATGTAAAGCAGCTTAATAAGTGAGTAACATCTTATTCTAGCAATTATACCATCTATACTATCTATACCCTAAACCATCTATAGAATATATAAAGCCACAACAAAAAGTAACTCAACTTATATGAATGCCCATATAAACATATAAGTTGAGGATCGTTCAACAGTATGTAACTCATCGTATAGGAGTGCCCATACAAACTTATATGATTAGATCTTGTGTATGCAATGAAGTGTAATGACATGTAAGCAATGCAATGACTCACCCATGATCACATACATGCAATCGCTATGTCGACACAGACTTGTAGTTCCCACTATTTGAGCAGGTAGCTAACCTCTCAGGCATCATCCGTTATGGCCAAGCGATGACAGTATAGCGGGCATCCCTACTACTAGGCTGGCATCTACACTACCAAGCCTAGGCCTTCGTACGCCTCAATGCTAAGAACACAACAGCGGAGCTCACGCGCGTACTACAGCTTAGCGTGATTCTCGGGTAGATGTGCACCGAGAATCATGCCCCAAACTGGCCTATGTTGTGACCCAGAAGGAGCCTCAGAAAAAGCACGAGGACAAAGCTCAACTATTCACTTGGCACGACAGTAGCCTCGGGACATGAACACCAAGGACCAAGCCCAACCGCCCAAAGTGTAACTGTCGACTCCCATCGGTATGACGATTTGCGAGCCCATAGACCTGCCACACTAACCTTAACCCAGGATTACGACACTGAGTGTCGACTCACACCACACTCAACACCACATCATCGTGGCACGGAAGCTGCCTCGGGACATGAACACCGAGGACCAAGCCCAACCGTCCATTTATACCTCTTCTCAACATTACTAACCAGTGCGATCAAACACCTGCACTCACACCCTTCCGTAATCCTATGCAAAGGAACCTAAAGGGTTTACCACAAACACAGGTGGCGAACCACCTCATACAATGGACCATCTTAGACTTCCTTATATGACAAGCCTCATGACCATGCATCACTCTTTCGGCCAACATGCTTACATCTAAACTATGGTCACATAACTTTAACATCACCGATTACAACTCTTTTACAAAACTCAATCATTCATGCGTACATGAGTTAATCATCTAACTATCAACAACACATGTTCTTAACAATCAACACCAACCAAATACACAAGTTCAAGTCAATCTTGTTATTAATCAATGAATTACCATTCGTTCACTTGGGGCTTATCCAACAATGTCATCACTCGTTGAATCATTAAGGTTAGATAGATTATAATTTGACAAAACCTCAATGACAATTTGTTAAAAGATATCCACAGATTCCAAACCTGATTCTAGACCAACCCGGGAAATTTAGGTGCAGAACACCTTCTAGATAACAACTTCGACCAGAGATTCCTAAGGCTACAGGATTTCGGTGAATGTGTGTAACCCCTCAATGGAAAGGTCTTTCCATGGGTAACAACTTTCATGTTCAGTCTATAACCCAGATCATAAAATATTACACATGAAATTTGCTCCAAAGCCTGATGCGTACAGAATACATTTTCTGCATGCTTAGTGTGTCAGCCAACCCTCTACTTCAATCAGACTTTTTCGTGGCTACAAAATTTGCCTGAAGACGTATCACCACTCGTTGGTATGGTATTTCCAAGGGCTTTTTCTTTTATGTTTAGTCGAAAGCCTAGATCTGGCCATATCATGTATGAAAATGGCCAAGAAGATCGATGCGTGTACAACGCAGATTTCTACACGCGTCTTAAGGCGGAATGAACGATATCGGTTCATCTTACTCCTCTAGCCGACCTTCCCAAATCAAATCAGAAATTTCTACTCCCTTATTCACCATCAAAAGTCCATTTCTCTTCACAAAACCATCTCCCTATCATCACATAGAAGAAAGAGAGGTTGAAGATATCACTATCCATAGAGCACATACCCTAGAATTGCCTATTCCTAGGAAGTTCATCATCTCACAAGTCTAGACTCTTTTGAGACGACATCTCACCTAGAAATAACTACAGATCTAGCCCCAAGGGAGAGGGGAGGAAGCTCACCTCGTTTCTAGTAATGGATCTCGTCACCCTTTGCGACGGCTTCCTTTTCTCCTTGGCGGCGGCAGTTCTTCACAGAGTATATTTGATTCAAGAAGTCCTTCCCTCCTCAAGAAGTTTCTCCAAAAAAAAATGGATTGGAGGAGAATGAAAAATGGCAAGGGTTTCATTTCCCCTTTTATTTTAGAAATGACACGGGTTGGGACACGCCTGTGTCCCTACCCGTATCCTTCTCGTGTGAATCAGCAATGATGGTTAAAGTGTCTCTTAGACACCAACATTTGTAGGGACACTCCCGTGTCCACTACCCGTATCACGTGATATGGATGTGTTCAAGCCTGTGTTCTTACCCGTGTCCTGCTCGGGAGACATGGCCGGCTTCCTGGATATATGCACACAAGTATGGACACGACCGTGTCTCTACCTGTGTCCTGCTCGGGACATATTTCGTTGATCTCCACTCAGCGCGCATGGGTAGGGACACGCCCGTATCGCTACCCTTGTCTTGCTTGGGATAGGCCTTGTCGAGTTCCACTCGATGCACACGGGTAGGGACACGCCCGTGTCTCTACCCGTGTCCTACTCGGGATAGGACTTTTCGAATTCCACTCGACACCTCTCGAGTTCTACTTGACGCACACAGGTAGGGAAACACCCGTGTCTCTACTCATGTCCAATTCTGGACCAGGTGCTCTTTTCCACACGAGTGTAAGCCTAGCCGCCTACACTCCCTAAGCCAAATTCAGCTCTCTTGACTTAAAAGCGCACACGATGGGCCTAGCGCAAATCGGAACGTTACAAATCCTATAATAAAAATAAAAGATTTCGTTTCTGAAATCAGGCTAAGGCTATGGGGAGAGAAATTCATAAAATAAAATAAAATATGCTTTTAAAGATTACCTTGATGAAATAGCTCCGGGTAGCGGTTTTGCATCAAGTCAACCGGCTCCCATTTATACTCCTCCTTCCCATGATTAGACCACAATACCTTTACAAAAGGAACACTTTTGCGGTGCAAAATCGTTGTCTTGTTGTCTACTATCTGCACAGGCTCTAATCGCACTGACCTATCAGTCGCAACTACACTGTCAGTGGTGGGAACATATTGATCGGGCCATAACAATGCCTTTAAAAGTGACGACACATGGAATACGTCATGAAGATTCTCTATCTCTGGTGGTAACTCCAACCGATAGGACAACAGGCCAATCCTTTCCAACATAATGTAGGGCCCAACGTACCTTGGGCTGAGCTTCTTATTACCATGTACCCGTGATACTCCATGCATCAACCTGATCATCAAAAACACTTTGTCGCCCACTTGAAATTCCACCATCCAGTGCTTTGCATTATAATATTTTGCCTGCCGAGTTTAAGCCTCAAGCATGCGGTCCCGTATTAGTCTCAAACAGGATCAGTATCATCAATGTATTCAATTCCCAAAGCCTTCGAGTCTTCATCCTGCACCCAAGAAAAGGGTGTTCTACACCTTCTTCCGTAAAGGGCTTCATGGAGCACCATTCCGATACTGGCCTAATGACTTTTATTATATGAAATTTCCACCAGGGGTACGAGCCTTTCCCATGGCTCTCCTCTATCTAATACGCAAAGCCTCAATAGATCCTCCAATGTTCTGATGGTTCTCTCAGACTTCCCATCTGTCTGAGGATGGAATGTTGTGCTAAAGGTAAGACGTGAACCCAGGTATGCCTGTACGTACCTCCACTCCTTAGAGGTATACCGACCATCTTGGTCAGAAACAATCGACCTTGGCACACCGTGATACTGTACAAACTACTCCACAAAGAGGCGTACCAAAACATCCACATGAGCTTCTTTCTTCATAGGAATAAACCGGGCTACCTTCATTAGGCGATCAACAATTACCCATACTGAATCATTCCCTGAGCTTGAGCGAGGCAAACCGTGGACGAAGTCCATGGAGACATCCTCGAACTTCCACTCAAGGATGGGCAATGACTGCAATAATCCACCGGAGCTCCTATATTTTGCCTTCACCCTTTGAAAGGCCTCGCAATGCATAACAAAATATCGGAAGTCCCTCTTCATTCTCGGACAACACATGGTCTTCCGTAAGTCAGAGTACATTTTGGCAATCCCAGGATGCATAGAATACTGGGTACAGTGTGCCTCTCTCAAGATATCTTCCCGAATTTTACCTCCCTCGGGAATGTAAAGCCGGCCACGGAGATGAACGAGGCCATCTTTTATAGAGTACTCGTCACTTGTCCCATCTTCAATTGAACTTATTTCCAGGGCCAGAGCCGCATCCCTTCCTTTCTTTGCCCGGATCCGATCTCAAATGTCATAAACTAAGCTCAACGCGGTTAGGTACTTTGTATACCCTTTCGATTGGTCTTTATACACCAGGGTGATCACCATCTTTTCGAGCATCCAGTCTAACTCCATTCTCTTCAATCGGGACTCTGAGTTCGATTCCGGTAACTTTTTGCTCAAAGCATCAGCTACGGAGTTTGTTTTTTCGGGGTGGTAGGTCAAGGTGAATTCATAATTGCATAAAAACTCTAACCACCGCCGTTGTCTAAAATTCAATTCCTTCTGTGTATGCATATACTTTAGATTATTGTGGTTTGAAAATATCTCGTAGTGGACGCGATATAAGTAGTGCCTCCAAATCTTCAAGGCGAAGACTACCGCTCCCAATTCTAGATCATATATTGGGTAGTTGATCTCATGCTTCTTCAACTGTTTTGAAGTATATGCAATCACATGCCCATGCTGCATCAGTTCCGCTCCCATTCCTTGATACAACGCGTCAGTGTAAACTTGAAATCCTTCCCTCCCGGATGGAAGGGCTATGATGGGTGCAGATGTAATTCGGTCCTTCAGTTCCTAAAACGCAGCTTCACATTGGGGTGTCCACTCATACGTCACACCTTTCTTTGTCAGCGTAGTCAAAGGAAGGGCGATCTTTGAGAAGCCTTTTACAAACTTGCAATAGTACCCGGCAAGTCCAAGGAAGCTCCGCACATCGGCCGCTGACTTTAAGGGTGACCACTCCTTCATGACAAGCACTTTGGCCAGATCCACAGCTAACCCAGCCCCACTGATCACATGGCCCAAGAATGCAACCACTTGGAGCCAAAATTCGCAGTTGCTGAACTTGGAAAATAAGGCGTGCTCTTTTAGATTCTTCAGTACCAAGGTCAGATGTTCGACATGCTCTTCCTCCGTCTTAGAGTAGACCAAAATGTAATAGATGAAAACGATTATGCAGACATCTAAATAAGGTTTGAACACTTTGTTCATCAAGCTCATGAAGGCTGAAGCGGCATTTGTGAGCCCAAACAGCGTTATAGTGAACTCGTATAAGCCGTACCTTGAGCTAAAGGCCATTTTCTGAATATCCCTCTCCTGTATTCTCAACTGATAAAACCCCGAACGCAAATCCAACTTCAAAAACCAATGTGCTCCTACCAATTGGTCGAACAACTCATTGATCTGAGGTAGCAGATAGGTGTTCTATACCATAAGTCGGTTGAGCACCCGATAGTCTATACATAATCGCAAGGTTCCATCCTTCTTCGTTAAGAACAGAACAGGGGCTCCCCAAGGTGATGAGCTGGGGTGAACAAACCCATATTCTACCAACTCTTGGAACTGAACACTAAACTCTGTGAGTTCCTTTGGGGCCTTCCGGTATGGGGTCCTGGAGACAAGCTTCGCTCCTAGTACTTGCTTAATTTTAAAATCAACCTCTCTATGCGGGGGTAAACCTGGAAATTTTTCAGGAAATACCTCGGGACAATCTTTCACCACCCGCACGTCCTTCATATTAATTTTCATCTCCTTCAGTTAGAAACATATCATGTAAACTTCATCCCCTCTCAAGTGAGCTTTCAGGGTCTTAATCGAAGACCATAATAAACGTCGTGCGAATTCTAAACCTTGGAAGATTACATCGATATCCCCATGTCTCAAGTAGATTCGCTTCTCGGCGCAGTCAATTCTCGCAGAGTGCCAATCCAGCCACGCCATTCCTAGATTGAGGTCGAACTCTTGGCGCGCTATTCTAGGACTGTCACTACCAGGGTCACACCCATGTTGTTGGGGCATCTAATTCCTTCCAGCAGTTCTTTCACGGTGTCAAGAAATTCCTCCGTACGCTCTTCCGACTCTGTCCCAAGGTAAGAAGGAGGGGAGTGAGCTCAGAAAGTGCTCACCCAATTGGAGCCCGGACCTTGTTGTTGTACGGGGGCTTGTTGGGATCTGAAGGCATCCAAGATAGCTGCGAGCGTCTGCCCTAGCTCCGATTGTTGAAATTGTGTGGTTACGGATGGGGTGGGGGTGCCCCCCACTAGCTCAACGTGCACTTAGATCTACACAAATAATACAAAACTAAGGTCAGGTTGGCTAATCTCTAGTCAAAGTTGGACATACTAAGTGTGAATTACATATGGGCACACCACTGCTTCGGCTATGTCTGTTTTTCCCCAAACTGACTAATCGAACGGGGGTGGCTCCATTGTTGAATGACTTCTCTAATTCAGGATCGTAACAAGCTAATACCATTTGTAAAACCGCCCTCCCGGAACAAAAAATACGGTACGAGAAGAGTCTTATGCCCAGAACAGCCGCCTTGCAATAGCACTTGCACTCAGGCAAGCCTGTACTACAAGAAGCCTATTCTGTCGGCCTTTACCAATATTAATTATGCCAACCCAACCAGAATAAAAATCAGAAGTCAAATCCAGAAAAAACATATAATTGTCCAAGAGTATAACATATAAAGAAGGTACAACAAGCTTCTAGAATCAGAGTACGTAAAAACCTTGCCCAAAAAGGCTACATCAAAAATCTCACACATTCACATCAGTAGCCGACATTAGCGACGGCACTGTCCCTTAAGGACCTATCATCCTGGCCTTGGTGTCCCGCTGCATAATCTGCGGCTTCTCTACCAGCGGGGTTTCCTGCTAAAAAGGAAGACGTAACAACTGTTAGTCATAAAGACAAAGTAGCTTTCACATCCGCTCCCCCGGCGACTCCTCGGCACCGGGCGGGAAATGGGTGAAGGTACAATATATATAAAGTATGTAAGCATAAGTATAAGCAGGTGGTATAGACTGAATATCATCATGTATATAAAGCATCTTAATAAGTGAGTAACATCTTATTCTTGCAATTCTACCATCTATAGTAACATAAGAATATATAAAGCTACAACAGAAAGTACCTTAACTTATATGAATGCCCATACAAACATATAAGTTGAGGATCGTTCAGCAATATGTAACACAACGTATAGGAGTGCCCATACAAACTTATATGATGAGGATCTTGTGTATACAATGAAGTGTAATGACATGTATGCAATGCAAATACTCACCCATGATCACACACATGCAATCGCTATGTCGACACAGACTTGTAGTTCCCACTATCCGAGCAGGTAGATAACCTCTTAGGCGTCATCCGTCGTGGCCAGATGGTTACAATAGAGCGGACATCTCCACTACTAGGTTGGCATCCACACTACAAAGACTAGGCCTTCGTATGCCTCAATACTAAGAACACAAAAATGGAGCTCACACACGTACTACGGCTCAGCGGGAGTCTCAGGTAGATGTGCACTGAGAACCAAGCCCCAAACACGCCTATGTTGTGACCCCGAAGGAGCCTCAAAAAAAGCACGTGGACCAAGCCCAACCATTCACTTAGCACGGAAGGAGCCTTGGGACATGAACACTGAGGACAAGGCCCAACTGCCCAAAGTCTATCTGTGGACTCCCATCAGTGTGATTATTGGCGAGCCCATAGACCTACCACACTACCCTTAACCCGGGATTACGACACCGCTTGTCGACTAACTCCGCATGAAACACCACATCATCGTGGCACAGATGGAGCCTCGGGACATGAACACCGAGGACCAAGCCCAACCGTCCATTTATAACTCTTCTCAATATTACCAACCAGTGCGATCAAACACCCGCACTCACACCCTTTCGCAATCCTATGCCCAAGGAATTTTAAGGGTTTACCACAAACACAGGTGGCGAACCACCTCATACAATGGACCATCTTAGACTTCCCTATATGACAAGCCTCATGACCATGCATCACTCTTTCGGCTAACATGATTACGTCTAAACAATGGTCATATAACTTTAACATCACCGATTACAACTCTTTTACCAAACTCAATCATTCGTGCACAAATGAGTAAATCATCTAACTATCAAATACACATGTTCATAACAATCAACACCGACCAAATACACAAGTTCAAGACAGTCTTTTTATTAATCAACGAATTACCATTCGTTCACTTGGTGTCTATCCAACAATTTCATCACATCTTTAATCATCACGGTTAGACATATTATAATTCGCCAAAACCTCAACAACAATTTGTTACAAGATCTCCACCGATTCCAAACCTGATTCTACACCAACCCAGGAATATCCGGTATCGAACACTTTCTGGACAGAAACTTCGATCGGAGTTTCTTGAGGCTACATGATCTGGTGAATGCATGTAACCACTCTATGAAAGGTCTTTCCATGGGTTACAACTTTAATGTGCAGTCTACAACCCAGATCAGACTGTATTACACATGAAATTAGCTCCAAAGCCTGCTGCGTACAAAATATATTTTCTGCACGTTTAGCCTGTCATCCCTCTAATTAGATCAGACTTTCCCGTGGCTACGGACTTTGTTGAAGACGTGTAACCACTCTTTGGAATGGTATTTCCAAGGGCTATGACTTTCGTATTTAGTCGAAATCCTAGATCTTGCAACATCATGTCTGAAAATGGCCAAGAAGTTCGCTTCGTGCAGAACACAGATTTCTCCATTCATCTTAAGGCGGAATGAACGACATCGATTCATCTTCCTCCTCTATCCGACCTTCCCAAATCACATCAAAAATTCCTCCTCCCTTATTCACACTCATAATGCCATTTCTCTTCACGAAACCATCTCCCTATCATCACATAGAAGAAGGAGAGGTTGAAGAAATCATTATTCATTGAGAACAAGCCCTAGAATGGCCTCTTCCTAAGAAGATCATCATCTCACAAGTCTAAACTCTTTTGAGTCAACATCTCACCTAGAAATAACTACAAATATAGAACCAAGGGAGAGAGGAGGAAGCTCACCTCATTTCCGGCGATGGATCTCGTCACTCTTCACTGCGACATCCTCTTCTTCTTGGCGGTGGAGGTTCTTTACGGAGTATAGTTGATTCTAGCAAGTCCTTCCCTCCTCCAGCAGTTTCTCCAGAAAAAATGGCTAGGAAGAGAATGAAAAATGGCTATGGTTTCATTTCCCCTTTTTATTCAGAAATGACACATGTAGGGACAGGCCCGTGTCCCTACTCGTGTCCTGGTCGGGTGAATCGACAATGACGGTTAAAGTGTTGCTTGGATACCAACACGGGTAGGGATACACCCGTGTCCACAACTCGTATCACTCGACACGACCGTGTTCAAGCCTGTGTTCTTACCCGTGTCCTGCTCGGGAGACATGGTCGGCTTCCAGGATATATGTACTCAAGTAAGGACACGCCCGTGTCTCTACCCGTGTCCTGCTCGAGACATATTTTGTTGATCTCCACTCAGCGCGCATGGGTAGAGACACGCCCATGTCACTAACCTTGTCTTGCTTGGGACAAGCCTTGTCGAGTTCCACTCGACGCACACGGGTAGGGACACGGCCGTGTCTCTACCCGTGTCCTACTAGGGATAGGAATTTTCGAGTTCCACTTGACACCTCTCGAGTTCTACTTGACGCACACGGGTAGGGAAACGCCCGTGTCTCTACCCATGTCCAATTTTGGACCAGTTTCTCTTTTCCACACGAGTGTAAGCCTAGTCGGCTACACTCCCTAAGCCCAAGTCAGCTCTCCTTACTCAAAACCGCGCACAAGGGGCCTAGCGCAAATCGGAACGTTACACGCTTTTTGCTTCAGCATCCACTAGTCTTCTCAGAGATTCTTGATAGAGAAGACACCATCATTTTTTTGTTTATTTTCATAAACTGTGTACAGTGTTCTTAACTCCCTTCAAAAGTTAACCTTTTTGTTTATAAGTCTCCTGATCAAAAGACTTAAGTTGGTTTTTGGGCACCAGATAAAAAGCTCAAAGATTTGCTCGGTCTCCCTTTGAAAAAAAGATCTTGTGGTGGCAGGGCACCTGAGCAAAAACCTGTGGTGGTAGGGCACCTGATCAAAAACCTATAGTGGATTCCTACCAGAGTGGTAGAAGAGTGGATGTACCTAGGTTTATTGTGGAACAACTAAAAATTCCTTCTGTCGTCTGTGATTGTTATTCTTTTTTTGTGTGCTAGGATTGTATCTTTATATATATATCACTAGTTTTTAAATTTTCTATAAAACTAAATTAAAGATTTTAATATACACTATTCACCCCCTCTAGTGTAAAGTAGATCTATCCATCACTTTCACAAGTCATCAGACTGCATGGAGTGCCGATATGTATTATGTCAGATCGAGACTCAAGATTTACGTCGCATTTCTGGAGATGTTTCTAGGAACGGTAGGGTATTGACCTCAGGTATTTAATCGCTTGCCACTCATAGACTAATTGTCAAATGAAAAGATTTAATAAAATTTTGGAGGATATGATTAGAGGTTAAATTGTAGACTATGGTGGGGTATGGGACAAGCATCTTAGACTCATGGAATTTGCCTATAATAAAAGTTATAAAGATAATTTTCAGATGTCCCACTTTGAGGCTTTATATAGGAGGCATTGTCGAACGCCCTTGTTTTGGTCTGAGGTTGGTGAGAGACCGATGTTAGGTTCGAAAGTCTTGGAAGAAATGAGTATTTTTGTAACGCATATTCGTAAAAAGCTTCATGTGGCTCTGGAATATTATGAGAAGTATGCAAATCGAAGGAGATTTGATCTGGAGTTCACAGTTGGGGACATGGTTTTTCTGAAGGTTTCTCCGATACCTAGTGTTAAGTGGTTTGGAGTTAACCACAAGTTGGATCCAAAGTACGTGGGACCTTTCGAAATTGTTGAGCACGTTATAGTGTCAGCTTATAGGCTGGATTTGCCCTCTTCTTTACCTGGTGTGCACGATGTGTTTCATGTGAGCAATTTGCGGAAATACATGCTTGGTTACCGACATGTCCTAAACTCGGTGCCCTTGTTTAAGTCTAATCTTTCCTATGTCAAAGAGGTAGTTCGTATTCTAGAGACTCAAGATCAAGTGTTGTAGAGAAAGACAATACCTATGATCAAGGTTCTTTGGTGAAACAAAGACGTCGAGTGCGCGACATGGGAGTTGGATTAAGCTATAAGAGAAGCTCATCCTCACCTTTTCTCCTTGTTTCCCATGGTAAGTATTCTATCTAGTAATCCTTGGTTTCTTCCTTTCTATTTAAGAATCGATTTATGGATTAAGTTTCGGGATGAATCATTCTTTTAGGGGGAGTGGCTGCAAAACCCCTGTATTTTAGATTAATATTTTGATCTCCTTAGTGTCGTATTAATGATGTAAGGGCATTACGTTGATTCGTAGTTAATGGTGCATCGTTGTTGGTGCGTGATTTTTTTCATTGACGTTATGATAATCCGTTTAGTGGTAGTTATTAGTCTCATCAGAATTATAGTTTTTGACTTGGGAAAATTAAAGTAATTAATTTTAAGCGTATTTTGTGAAGTTTGGTGGCGATCCGGGCTTAATTGGGATCTCGGTAAATTTTATAAGGATTATTGTTATTTTAACTTTGGGAAATTTTAACCCGAGTATGGTTTGCCATATCATGATTTTGACTTCACTATTGGATTCGTAGCACTGACCTTTAGCTTTGGTTCGAACTTCATTGAAAACCGAGGTGTATTAGTAAATCTCATCATTTGAGATTTTCTTATAAATTATATTAATAATATAATATTATATATGTATATATATATATATATATATATGTATATTTATAAACTGAAAACACTATTCATCATCTTCCCCAAGTCATCGGTTTGAAGGGCGGAAAGAAGAGGGTGACTCGTTATCGCGAAGTCATCCGACAACCGCCTATCGGAGCTCTAATGCTCGAAACCCTCGATGGAGAAAAGATCCGTAAAGCTCTTGCTGAGATCTTTGCGTGCACTATAAGATATTCCCGTTTCATGGATTTTTGACGTTAGGGTATTTGATCTTAACCCTTGTTTTACCCTGAAAAGTCTAGAGATCATAGGGGAGGAGTTCTTATGGTTGATACTCAGAATCGCAAAGGTGGAGAGAGGGGTTAAAGAGAAGAGAAGGTGGATGTGGTGGAAGTTGATAATATTCCCCAATTTTATATCCGATAAAGGCAAGCGTACCTTATCGTTTATAGTATAGGAAACTAAAGATTAATATCAAGGTCGTATTTCCCTAGGGCATAATGATTACTTCTACTTCGAGGAAATCAATATTGTTTTATCAAATGATTTTTTCAATTAATTTACAAAACTAAAAACAAGAACTAAATACTAGGTTAAAATTAAAACTAAATACTTGCAGAATCAAAAAAGTTAGAGCTGATGTTAAAGGGTTAGTACTCAATCTAGAATCACTTTGAAATAAGAAAATCAAAATGAAATAACAACTAATTCTAAATAAAGTAAAACACTTTGACCGTGGAGGTTCCCAAAGCATGAACGTGCTTCTCTTGAAATCGTGCCCACCTAAGTTTAGGAAGATCCGACTGAACTCTCGTCCAAATCGAAGACCTAAAGCTCGCCTTAAGTGGTGAACCCCGCAATTGGATTTCACTCCAATCCGGGAGATTTAACGTCTGCCTCTCTCGAGGGGTGCGTGCAACTCTCTTTACTCTTGGGTGATCGATTCAATCTACGAGCCTTTCAGCTAACTAAGAATGAAAACCCAAATGGAAACTATATACCGGCAATATAGTCCCACTAAATAAAAACTATGAGTAAATCAAAGGTAATTATTTTAAGAAGAAAGAGAAAATTAAAACATCATAACTTGATCGACTCATTCTCAGATCAACGCGATCGAGTACAAATGAGGATTAGTTAATCATTGTAAAAGGGAAAGAGAGGGGTAAATAATAAAGGTGCATAAAAACTAAAACTACAAAGATTAAAAGAAAGCGACTTAAAGAGAGCTTAACTAAATTTTATTGAAAATAAAAGTTTATTACCACTACAAATAAGATTACAAGTGCACAAAAAGAGAACTAAATATTGCTACAACACTAATAAAAAGAGATTACAGGTAAGTAAACTACAATGTATGAAAGTAAAGCTAGAAATGGAGGGAGAGAGAGAGAGAGCAAGAACATAAGAAAAAAACACAAAAAGCTTAAAATGAAACCAGCAACACCTCCCCTCACCCCAAAACTTAGTCTGGAATGCTTGGAATGGCCTGGTATTTATAGACTTTTCTCTCGGGTTGGTCACGCCCCTTGTCATGCCCAGGGGTGGCATGTCAGGGGGCGTATCATGTATGGAGTTGACCACGGGCTCTGGATTCTGGCGGGAATGATGATTGTTTTTGTACATTGGTGGACACGACCTGGGACACTCCCGTGTTGGGGGGCGTTTAAGGCATATCACGTCAAAATCATTGGTCAGAAATATGTTAGTCGTCAGAAAAAGTGCTACACGCCCTAGGGCCACGCACTTGTTGGGGGTGTGTCATGTACAGGTTGACGTATAGCGACGAAAAATCTTTAATTGCGGCAGTAGGTTTTAGGATGAGGGTGACACGGCCAGGGACACGGCCGGGGAGGGCGTATCAGGTGTTTTTTTCTCGGGATCAGGCTTCTGGCAGCAAGCTTCCTCGGGATCGGGTTACATACCCTGTGACATGGCTAGGGAGGGCGTGTTAGGGGGCGTGTCAGGTCATTTTTTGGCTGAAAGCTGTGGAAACCTGAAAAATAGAAAAATAAACTAAGTTAGATTATTTACATAAAAAAAGCTAAAAGGAACCTAAAAATACAAAAAGAAAGAGAATTAAACGAAAATAAATATATTTTTACCCTACTAAATTAAGCTAAAAATGCATCATCAAATTCCCCCTTATTATTTTTCTTGTCCTCAAGCAAAGACTATGAGTTAGAGAAATTAAAGAGGATTAATTGAAAAGTATAAACATGCTACAAACGAGTAAAACGGGAATTTAGAGGTAGAGAAATTTTGAAAAAAAACTGAAAATTGCTACTTTAACTTAGCACATAATTTTATAAATTTCACTAAATATAAAAACAAATCTTCCCAAATTTTTACAGAACTAAAACATAATAAAGTAACGAGAAAAAAGTGTAATGAGTCACTACTAAAGTCTAAGAGACAAATTAAAACCATAGTGAATCAAGAAAAAGTTCAATATTTCTATCAAAAAATACTTACTAAATCTAGTTTTTTGCTACTATACTAAAAAGTAAACGTAGGAAGCATGAATCACTAGGGCTTTATTTAGGCGTAGAGTTAGGCTTAGGCTTTTAGGGTGCAATATTCAAAAGATAAACACGTGGGGTATTTGCACACTTAAAACAAAAAGAAATGAGTTTTGCCAAAATAATGCTAGCCAAAATAAATACTTGTCACTTTTTTTTTCTTTTCTTTTACTTTTTTCATCAAATATTTTTTTTCATTTTTCATTTTTCATACTTAAATATTTCCACTTTTGTAGCAAATGATAATACAAGGATTTTTCCGCCAATTTTTCAAAAAAACACACATTAGCAATTAAAGCTCAAAAACAAATTTAAAGTGTGCATATAGGTAAGCTATTTGGACGTGGTGAAATAAAAAGTGGGGCTACAAAAAGGAAAGGAAAAGGGATAAAAATGACTAGCAACGATTATTGTTTGGCTGGGGGTGCAAAGGCTCAAACGTTTCAAAAGTAATGCCTAAATCATTTTCATGCTTCCTAAATCTACTCAATGTAAAGTTTTGAAATTTCAAAAGAAGATAAGCACAAAAATAGAAATAGAAAATTATCTTTAATGAAAACAATGATAATAAGTGTCTAGACCAGTTTGTGTCTACTACACTTAATACTAATTAACCTTTAAAAAGATTTTAATAAGACAAAATATAGGATGATAGGTTTTATAAAAGTAAAAGAAATAAAAGAAAGCTAAGGAAAAGTGAAAAAGATTCAAGAAATTTTTCAAAAATAACATACTACCCTAAATAAGAACACTGCATGAGTCAACATACTACTCGCTTAACATATTTAAACAGAAAATTTATCAAATTTATTCTAACTAAGCAAGTAGACATGAGCTTAAAAAAACAATAAAATGCAAAGTGGCGGGGTACTAATTGATTTGGAAAAAATTAACTCAATTTAATTTGGGATTTTTTTTCAAAAAATTTTCTATATTTTTTTGTAATTTTAAAAAAAATTATATATATATATATATATATATATTCTAAAGTAAACTAACTAAGGAAACACGCCCCCCATACTTAAAGTTAAACATTGTCCCTAATGTTTAAAGTTAAGTATAATGAGAGTTGGGAAAAGAGAGAAAAGAAGAAAAAAATGCAAAGAAAGGGAAAAGATGCTTCCCTAGCGCTTGATGCCCAGACGTTGAAAAATGCGTCCCCCAAACATGAGCTAAAGACCGGCTTGTGTCGAAGTTGAGAGGTGAGAAGCGGCACAAACACGCGAGAGCATATTCCTGCAGAAAACAAAATAAAAAACAACAAAAAGTAAACGGATAAGCAAGGGGTGCCTCCCAAGAGCGCTATTTATTTAAAACATCATTGAGCTCGACATTATTGGTTAGCTAAATGGAAAATAAAAAGAGAAATGTAATGACAGCTCACGTAATATGCGTTGCGGCGCGAGGGCCAAAACTATTTTTAAGAAAATAAAAAAAAAATTAATTTTTTTATTTTTTAAATAAACCCAAAAAGAAAAAAGATTTAGAAAAAGAAAAGTTGTTAGTAAAAGAAAATAAAATATTAAAAGGGGAATAAGAAGAAGAACTAAAAATGAATTTAGAAGCAAAAAATAAAGAAGAAAAGAAGGAGGAATTTTCGCAAGGAGGGGATGAGAAGAAAAAGAAGAAAAAGGTGGTGATTGGTCACAAGAAAATTTTTGGATAAAAATATCTGGTTGCTCCACTTGAATATCAATCATTTCTGTGGATTTGGAGAAAACCAGGATATCTGAAAAATCAATCTCCTCGGAAGATCGAACACAAGAAAGTTCGTCTTCCTCGGAAACTTGAAAAAAAAATCGGGATATCAACAGAAATTTCCTCCTCGAGAGGTTGAAAGCACAATGGAATTTCTGAATAATCTTCTTCCGCGAGTGATTGAAGGCACTGCGGAAAATCCGAAGATTCATCACTCGAAAGATAAATCGGAGGAGGAGAAGAAAAAGTTGCCACCTCAGAAGCTAAAGCGTCAAAAATCACTTTGAAATGAGCATTGATGCTTGCATCAAATATTACAGAATTAAAAATGATTTCATTTTCGTTAAAATCAAAAACAGGAGGCGCACAAGCTTGTGGAGAAAAAGCAGAGAAATCGTGAGAAGGAATGGGTTGATGATCACCTTGGCCCCAAGAATTATCAGGGTGTTTCCACCCTGAGTAGTTAAAACTAGGGAAAGGATCAAAATCTCCATTCAAGAAATCTCCGGAAAAATAAAAATCAGAAAGATTCGGAGGAGAAGGGCAGGAAGGCGTTTGAAAATCATCGTAACCCCATGAAAAAAAATTCGCGGATTGATCAATTTGGCCAAATTTATTCGATCCGAAAGGGATAAAATCATGGGTGGATGAAGGGCATCCTACCCAAAATTTCTCACGAGAGTGACCGAACTCTCCACAAGAAAAACAAAGATTATCCATAAAAAAATAAATCAATCACGAAACAGGGGTAAGAGAGAGAGAAAAAAATGATAAAATTAATAGCTATCCTTTTTTCAAAATATCAAAACTAGTCCCCGACAACGGCGCCAAAAACTTGATACTCAGAATCACAATGGTAGAGAGAGGGGTTAAAGAGAAGAGAAGATGGATGTGATGGAAGTTGATAATATTCTCTGATTCTATATCTTATAAAGGAAAGCGTACCATTTCATTTATAGTACAGGATACTAAACATTTACATCAAGGTTGTATTTCCCTGCGGCGTAATGATTACTTCTACTTCGAGAAAATCACAATTATTTTATCAAATGATTTTTTCGATTAATTTACTAAACTAAAAACAGGAACTAAATTACTAAGCTAAAAAGAAAACTAAATACTTGCTAAATAAAAAGAGTTAGAGCAAATGATAAAGGTTAGTACTCAATCTAAGAACACTTTGAAATAAGAAAATCAAAATGAAATAACAACTAATTATAAATAAAGTAAAACACCTTGACAGTAGAGGTTCCCGAAGCATCAACGCGCTTCTCTCGAAGTCGTGCCAACCTTAGTTTAGGAAGATCCGACCGAACTCTCATCCAAATTGAAGACCTAAAGCTCGCATTAAGTGGTGAACCCCGCTATTGGATTTTACTCCAATCCGGGAGATTTAACGTCTGCCTCTCTCGAGGTGTGCGTGCAACTCTCTTTACTCTTGGGTGATCGATTCAATCTATGAGCCTCTGGGCTAACTGACAATGAAAACAAAAATGGAAACTATATCCCGACAATATAGTCCCACTAAATAAAAACCAAGAGTAAATCAAAGGTAATTACTTTAAGAAGAAAGAGAAAGCTAAAACATCAAAACTTGATTGACTCATTCTCTAATCATCGCGATCGAGTACAAATGAGGATTAGTTAATCATGGTAATAGGGAAAGAGAGGGGTAAATAATAAAGGTGCATAAAAACTAAAACTACAAAGGTGAAGAGAAAGCGACTTAAAGAAAGCTTAACTAAATTTTATTGAAAACAAAAGTTGATTGCGACTATAAATAAGATTACAAGTGCGTGAAAAGAGAACTAACTATTGCTACAACCCTAATAAAAAGAGATTACAAGTAAGTAAACTACAATGCATGAAAGTAAAGCTTGAAATGGAGGGAGAGAGAGAAAAAAAATAAGAAAAATACACGAAAACCTGAAAATGAAACCAACAGCAGCTCCCCTCTCCCGAAAACTTAGTCTGGAATGCTTGGAATGGACTGGTTTTTATAGACTTTTCTCTCGGGTTGGTCAAGCCCCCTGTCACGCCCAGGGTGGGCGTGTAGGGTGGCGTGTCATGTACGGAGTTGACCTCGGGCTCTGGATTCTGGCGGGAATGATGATTACTTCTATGCAATGGTGTACATGCACTGGGACACGCCTGTATAGGTGGGGGTGTAAGGAACGTCACGTCAAAATCATTGGTCGGAAATATGTCATTCATCAGAAAAAGTGCTATACGACCAAGGGCCACGCCCCTGTCGGGGGCATGTCACGTACGGGTTTACGTACAGTAACGAAAAATCTTTATTTGTGGCAGCAGGCTTCAGGTGAGGGTGACACGCCTAGAGACATGCCCGGGGAGGGAGTGTCAGGGGGGTGTGTTAGGTGTTTTGTCTCGTTATCAGGCTTCTGTCAGCAAGCTTCCTCGGGATCGGATTACATGCCCGATGACACGCCCAGGGAGGGTGTGTCAAGGTGGCGTGTCAGTTCATTTTTTGGCTGAAAGCTGTGGAAACCTGAAAAATAGAAAAATTCACTAAGTTAGATTATTTATATGAAAAGAAACTAAAAGGAACCTAAAAATACATAAAGAAAGAGAATTAAACGAAAATAAATATATTTTTACCCTAATAAATTAAGCTAAAATATGCATCATCAGCGGCCGATCTTATAAGCGGACCGCTCTGGAGGATAATTTTTGGGTGATTTTGAGGCAAGTGTCGGTTCCTCCCCACTTGCTTGCTCTTATGTCCATGTTACCTTTTTTCCCTACATAGAACCAAGAACAAGGGTATGGGTTAGGGTTTGCTGAATCAATGAAGGGTAGGAATTGGTCGAAGTTAAATTCGTCGAGTGAAGAAGATTTCATCGAGTAAAGTTAATTCGTCAAGTATTCTAGTTGAATTCATCAAGTGATTCTAGTTAGACGTCGAGTGAAGTTGAATTCATCCCGTGGAGTCAATTTGTCACGACCAGGTAAATTTGTGGAGCCGAGTCTTTTTCGCCGAGTATTCTTGACGAAATCATCGAGTATATCTGTGGAACCAGGTCCAATTCATCGAGTATATCTATGGAACCAAGTCCAATTCGTCAAGTATATCCGTGGAACTAAGTTGATTTAATCTAGTATCCAGTAAATTTTTCGAGTGGTCCTAATAGGCTGAGTCTTATTTTTTGAGTATTCTCGACGAATTCTTTGAGTAACATTGGGTATTTTTTGATTTCACAAAGTCTTTTTTCATCGAGTGGACCGTGAATTCTTTGAGTGCAATTCGACAAAATTTTGTGGACTTAGAATTTTTTCTCCGTCGAGTACTTACTCTGAATTTGTCGAGTTTGAACTTCATTATTAAGTCAATTCATCGAATATTATCGACGAATCCGTGTGGACTTAGAAGTTTTTCGACGAGTGACCCACCTTTTCATCGAGTATACCTTTGTAGATTTTTGGGTTTTTTTCGTTATCAGTACTTTTGGAAGTGTATTTGTGGCTTTTGGTTGGCAGTGGATCAAAGACCACCACCTCAGTGCCAGTTTGTGAAACACTACACATGGTGGGTATTTCTTATTTTCTCTTCTTATAGACTGTTGGGTTGTGTTGGACAATGTGGCCACCACCACAGTGCCTTCTTGAGATTGTTTGGTCTGATGGTTTGTGTTGGACAAGTGGCCACCGCCTCAGTATAGAGTTTCTTTTACTAGTGTTAATGATTCACGTGTTTAACTGATCAGTCTTTTCTTATATATATATAGATATGTTTATAAGCTTCCACTTGCAGATGTTAATGATTCATAAGATCTTTGTCGTACTTGGTACAACTTTACATAATAAATCTCTTGAATTCTTCATTTGCTTACTTTGTTTTGATTTAGGTGCTGTGATTTGACAGCTAATCTTTTTTGCTTTGTAACCCTCATAACAAGTCTAACTAGGTTATTTTGATATTTACTTCCATTTGCAAATATTTTATTTAGGCATTCTTTTCTTTTAAATGCCTCAGGCCCGGAGCAGTAGCAGACTAAGTAGCTAGAGTCGGCCATCTGTAGTTGTAGGAGTGGTTCATCCCTCACCTCTGTGAGGTAATTTTGTTATTTCTATTTTAGTTTCAAACATAAATTTTGTTATGTGGGTTAGTGTTAGGTTGTTGATGCCCACAGTAAATTATTACAGATGTTAGACTCTTTGCTAGCTGCTATGATAATTTCTTGCTATTAGTCGTACCTACCTGCTCTCTTAGATGGTTTTTTGTTAGGATTGCATGTTAATTTTTTTCAAAGTATAAAAAGATAAATACTTTTATCTCATACCCATTGCCTCTCTTTAAATCAAATGTCACTCTACTTTAACGAACGTAAAATCTCTTTTTATACTTATACCAAATATAGAGATGTGCATATCATGAATAGTTCTAGTGGATCATCATATTCACATATGATAATAAATGAAATAAACCAAGTGTTTTTAGCGTTATATATGTATATTTTGTATATTTTAACCTGGGGACAAGTTGATCCACTGAGTCAAGGGATGTTTGGTCTTGTATCAACAATTACCCAAATTTGTATGAAGTTACACTTGAACTAAGATGAATTCAGTTTGCATTTGATGCCATTCTGTAGTTGGGTGTTTGTAGGTAAATATTATTAAGTGTAGACCAATGTCAGTTTATAACGAGTCACTAAATATAGGACCATACAATGTAATCCCTCATTGTGTGATGCATGGTGTTGACTCATGTGTAACCTCTCAATTGGGATGCACTTCATTTTCTCATACTAAAGAAATGGAAGAAGGGTAGGGTTGTTGGTTCAATTAAAGAAGAAAAGAACCTTCCAGGAATTTCTTCAAGTCCATTTCTCGATAAAAGGAATATGTTTCTCGAGAAGTCTAAGTATATTTCTCGAGAAAGCATAGTTGTTCTCGAGAAACATTAAGACTTCTCAGAAAATTCTCAAAATCTGTCTAAGTCCATTTTCTCGAGAAAGGTCCTGAAGATTTCTCGAGAACCTAGTTCATGTCTTGAGAAAGGAAAATCGTTCTCGAGAAGCCAAGTCAATTTTTCAAGAAGCTAAGTACTTTTCTCGAGAAATCAAACTTCTCTTGTGAAATCCTTCATTCAGTTCTTATCATTTACATTGAATACTTTTCTCGAGAAGTCTAGGCCATTTCTTGAGAAAGCAATTCATTTCTCGAGAAATCTTGCAGCAGTTCTAAAAATGCGCTAAGTCACTTTCTTAAGAAATAATATTATTCTCGAGAAATCAGAAATGTTCTTCACAGAAATTTCATCAAGTCTTTTCTCGAGAAAGCCAAGTCTTTTCTCGAGAAAGAAAATGTTTTGTCGAGAAATTTACTTCTTCTCGAGAAAAGCCATTGCAGAATTTTCGTTTTAAACTATCAGATGGGATTTAAAATTTTAATCCAATTTTAGTATGATTGATCCACGTGGATTATTCCTTAATAACGTTTAACCGTTGGACAATGATCTATATAAAGTCATTTCAAGGATTTGCTAACCCTAATTAGAATTAAAATAAGAATCACATCGTAATTCTTAATGATCGGGATAAGCCGCACACGCTGTCTTTTTTGACATTTTTCTCTGCTCTCATTTTTCAATCCAGCGATTCAATAAGAGAAAAGATTCAATAGATCCAAGATTCAAGACTCTTCAACATCTATTTGATCAGGTTGGATCCTAGTTTTCAGATCAGCCTTCTCAGTTTTCTTCCTCAACCTTCGTCATTTAGTTTTTCATGTTTCAAGAGGGAATACCCTTGAATTTTTCAGATCTGGAAGTATAAACTTTTTATTGTACTTGTAAAATTTGTTTTAACTCTTGTAGGAGCTTTGTCTCCCAGATTATTAGAAGTTTGTTCTTCCGAGTGTAGATATCTGTTGGTGGATCGAGTTTGTAGATATAATTTGTGGATCGAGTTGTAGATCCGGTTATTGATTGAGGTATAGGAGAGGTTGTTCTCCGAGGTGTAGGAGCGTTGCTCCGAGGTGTAAGATTGTTATAATCTGAGAAAGGTGAAGTAGCCGAATTTTACCCTTCTTGGTAGATAGGCAAGGCAGGTTATTGGACGTACCCAATACGGGGAACCACTATATATCTCTGTGTTTGTGTGCTTGAGTTTTGTAGATATTTTTATTCCGCAAAATGAAGCAAACATCACCTATTCACCCCCCTCAAGGTGATTTAGGTAGATGCTAGATAATTTCAATTGGTATCAGAGGGGCATTTTGTTGATAAGGCTTACACCTTGAACAAGATCCATGATCTAGCATTCAGAGATTTCGTATATTCACCATGTATCGAAGAAAAGACATGTAATCCATCAATCTATTAGTATGCACGAAGGAAAACTTTCCCATGTGGAAAGAATGAGTAAGGTTTTACTTTGAAGTTGTTGATCCAAGGATTTTTCAGATAGTGGAAGAAGGACTACACATTCCAACTCAGCCTTCTACTATAAATCCAGCGATCGTGATTCCAAAGAACCTTATTGATCTTACTAAGGCTGATATTTCCTTAGTCTCCCTTGACAAGAAGGCGAAAAATATGATATTGAGTGCAGTGGACGATTCAATGCTCCAGAACTTATTCCACTAGAAATCTGCCAAAGAGATGTGGGACTTTCTTGTTGTCCTAATGGAAGGTATTGAAGAAGTGAGAGACGATCATAGATTGTTGTTGAACAAGGAGTACGAAGCCTTCAAGCATGGTGTCAATGACTCCATAGCTGGCAGCTTCGAGTCGTTCTTCAAGATCCTCAACGGCCTCAGGAACTATGGTCGTGCATTAAATCATGGTGAACTAAACGACAAGTTCCTTAGATCCCTCACAAATTACTGGGACACAAAGGTCGTCGCCATTAGACAATTTGAAAATTTTCCAGAGATCGACCCTCAGAATCTTTTCGGCAAATTGCTCTCCTATGAGCTCCAAATGAACACTAGAAAGAAGGAGGAGCAAACCAAACGATCTTCAAGAAAAGAGAAGTCTAGAACCCTAAAGGTTGAATGTTCAAGGAAGTCTAATGCTTTGTCACCCATAAGGACACGAGCTCCAGACACTACTAAAGACTATGGGCCCAACACGTCAGGCTCCGAGCTATCGAATGGAGAATTTTCCCTAATCTCCAAGCTATTAAAGAAGTTGCTGAGCAAGAGGAGACAAATGAAAAATAAGTCATTCTCTTCATATTTAAGGAGATTACATCGTGACAGTGATTGTGCTAAGAAAAGCTACAACACGGAGGAACGATATAAATCTAAAACGAACAAACTATTTTCCTCTGACGTTGTTTGCTACTCTTGTAATAAAACATGTCACATGATTGCGGAGTTTCCTTGTAATAAGAAGGACAGCTCCAAGAAGGAAGAGAAGAGATCCTTCAATGGTAAGAAGATAGAAGAAAAGATCTTCGTCGCCAAGAAGTCGAAGACTCTCAGTGATAGAGATACCAGTGAGTCGAGATCGAAAAATGAAGAAGCTTACTTCTGACTTATGGATCAATCTAACGAGGAACTGGGTGACTCTGAGTACCACGGGAAGGTAAAATCGCACACTATTGATGGAGACGACGACCCTCAACATGTTGAAGACGATGACGGCATGCTTACGGAAGATATTTCTCCGCCTCCAGATAAAGACTTGTGGCACCGTGACAACCATGTAGAGCGACGCCAAAATATCCGCCCGCGACACAAACCAATATATTAATAATTAATAATAATTAATAATAAATTATTATTTATTATTAAGTCACTTTTTATGTTTTGTTTTATTATTATTTTATTTTGCAATGTTATTTAATTTCAAGTATGATGGGTGCCTATAACAATAAATTGCTATCTTTATTTAATGTCTTTAATTATTTTTTTATTATGACATGATGGGTGCCATTAGCCATCTTGAGTGGTTTAAAATTGTATGGTGGAGATTGAGTGGTGTAGCCTATATATAGGCCTTTTCATGAAGGATTGAGTAGAGAATGAAAAATTGAAAACCAAGGATTCAAAATTTGAATTCCCCCCCCCCTCCTTTCTCTTCCCCTCTTGGAAAATTCATTTCCTCCTCCACCACTCCTCTCCTCCTCTCCAAAATTTCGGCCTCCCCCTTTCTTTCCCCCCTCTCTACCTCCCCCTCCCCCTTTCTAATATTCGACCCAAGACTTCAATACCTCTCCCAAAACTGACCCCTTCATCAACCACACCAAGGCCAGCTATCCTCCTCAATACAAACCCGACCACCCCCTTCCCCCTCACCAAAAACCGATCAACCCCCTCCTTAAAGAAATTCGGCCAAGGCAAGAGGCTTGCTTTTGTGGATTCTTAAACCCCGGCGTGAAGCGATGAAGGAGGAACAATTCCTATCCATCTGGCGTGACTCTGGTGGAGCCGTTGAAGGTCAAACCAAGTAGAGAGTAATCAAAATCATCCATTCTTATTGGGTAACAAATATATCTACTACTCTATGATTTTCCCTCTTGATAGATCTTGTGGCATATGCGTGTTGCGTGGCTTGTGAAACGCTTGAATTTTCGTGGTTAATTTCTTCATAGATCTTGTTGGTGTTTTATTTTTCCGTTTAAGTTCGTGAGGCGTGGATGCCCTTGTTTTATTTTGTTGGGAGAGAACCACCCTTGTTCGAATCTTTTGTTTTCGGTGGATTCTCTTTTGGTACAACAACGCTCGACCGAACCGTGTGGGTTCCTTTCGCTTGAGAGGATCATGGCCTATCGCCATGGTATTATCTTGAAGGGCTTTGAAAACCCTCTGTAATCTCTGAATATTTAAATACAAATTTTGTCGTTGCGGCGTTTAAGGCTTGAGCATGGAGGGAGGGTTGTCGGAGAGCGTTGCGTTAGTTACGTCGATCACCATAACGCCAAAAGGATAAGCCTACATCAATTTGGTATCAGAGGGAGGTTCACGTCAATTTCCTAATTGGCACCCTCCCCCTCTTATTTGGCATGTTAACACGCACTCACTCGTTGCATGGTATTTCATTAAAATCAATTTTTAAATTTTTTGGTCTGCAAATAATAGCCTAAAATTTTTAATTTTTTTCCAATTTCAAAAAAATAAAATTCTAGAAATTCTCTATCATTTTATTAGTAAGAAATCAAATTTTTTTTTTATTAAGTCATTATTTTTATTAAATCTTTATAAATTTTTAATTTTGGTCTGCAAATAGCGGCCTATCTTTTTATTTTTTTCAGCAAAAAAAGTTTTTTTTTAATAATCTTCATATTATTTCCAGCAAGAAAATCTATTTTATATAATTATAACCTTAGTGGCTAAGTTGGAACAATTCCATCTTTCCTGGAATTGGTTGTTCAGGTACCCTTTTCATTGCATTCTCACAAAATCCGGATCGAGTGTCCTCTCCGGTTCACACTGAAATAGCTTTCGACGTTAACGCTTCCAATCTCCCCTGACATATCTACACACTAATCTTTTTACCTATGATGGTTAGTGGGTTCGCAAGTATTTTAGATACTGGCTTGAGGGGGTAGAATCCTATTTCGAATATAATCAATTGGGAGAATACCTAAAGGTTAGTGTAGTCCGAGAGCGGTTAAGAGGTCAAGCCCGCGAGTTTTGGTTGAATAAAGAGAAAGAGCGTGGTGCTGGTAGCTATCCTTATGCTTGGCCGGACATGCGAAGGATTCTCTCAGCGAAATTTGATTTCCCCTACCGCCTTAGTACTAGCCCGACATCTGATAGCCAGTATTGTTATGGCACTAGAAACAAGTCGGATCATATGAGTAACTTATTATCCCAAGACAGGTCCTTTCCCCAGGTTGGTAGAGCTACCGCTAGAGTACCTGCACCCACCTATAGAGGAAGGGAAATAGTGAGGTACCCTATCCCAAGTTCTGTACATGTGACGGCTAGGGCTGCCATGAGCCCGCAAAGTGAGATTGATCGTACCCGTAAAGGTAGGCAAACGATTATGACATATATGTCAAGTGGCGCACCTGATCTTGGCTCTATTAAGCTTCCTACCCCGATTACGCCCATAGGCCCTATTAAGTCTCTCCCCGCATTGCCTGAATTAGTCGTTGACTCTCCTGTTGAGTCTAAGGTTGTGTCTAGGATTGTGCCCGCCCCTGAGGACGAGGCTAAATACGCTTGTGATTTGAGGGGCGATGAGGAGATTGGTTACCCTAGTGACCTGGATGAGGATTTCTCCTCTAAGGAATCGTCTCCTCTTCCTTTCGGCGATGCTTTTGAGGCATCTCCCTTGATATTTATGGAGTCTTCTGATGACCCTGAGTCAGAAGACATTCCGGCGGAGTCACTATATGTTGAGAGCTTACCTATTACTGATTTAGGTGATGACCTGCTAGAAAACGAGCTAGTTCCTTCTAGCCCGAAACATATTAAGGTGCCCATTTATTTAGCTTCCCCGTTAGATCAATCCAGTCAGATAAGTGCGAGTGAGGATCACAATATTATTATGATTGACCCAGGATTGGTAGATGTTTCAATGATGTTGGAAGAGTCACCTTGGGATGGATGTTTATCTTGGGATGATCTTAGTGGTGCACATCTGGGGGATTGTTCATTGATATTATCTTCATTGTTTGAGGGTCATACTAATTTAGATTCTCCCTGGGATTCGATTTGCCAAACCCTCCATCCTGATTTAGACAATGTACCTAGTTCGTGGGAAGATTTGGTTAGCGAAGGATGTGACGCTTTGGAAGATTTTCCTTGTGTGGGAAGGCTATTTTTGGATGACGGTAGCACTGAGGAACCGATAGACATTTCTTTGATGTTAGCTCTGATGTAGAGGATATCCTGGAGATTCGTCACGGAGGCCACGACGACGCTTATGACACGATCTACGCCCTCTAACCCGCACGCTAACGAAAACGCAGCCACAACAATTATTTTATTTATCGTTCGCGCTAATAATACGGATCGCCGTTCCGCAAATAGATCGAACGTTGGCTATAGGCCAAATTCTTTCCGGCTAAATGGGATAATATTGATGATGTAGGGATGTCCGGAATCGGAGATCTCTACGGAAATAATTCACTCCTCGCCCACTATCGTCTTAGAACTATCGCACCTACACAGCACCTATCGCCCACAATATTTCCTCGTCACAAACGCAGCGCATAAAAATAACAAGGAGGATTGGTCGACTCGAAAATAGCGATCAAAATTTGAGTCGGATCGTTCCCCAAATTAACATAAAGATTGCCAACCTTTTTGGGAGCAAAACCAAGGCTATAGGCCAAGATCCGCTCCGGCAAATAGGATCCACCCGATCCGGAAATAAAAAGCCTAGCAATGGCGAATTCGAAATGAAAAGTGCAGCGATTGATTTAACAAAGCGGATAAAACGATTTGCGATCCACCACAACTAATTAGAAGAAATCACACAAGGAGGGATGAGATATTTTACCCAACCGGAGAACGTTCACACAAGATACTTGTGGGAGATTCACTCTCTCCACAGATCCACCGGCGTCACACCGAAGGGCTTGCAACCTTCTTCCACGGAGTCGCACCGAAGGAAGCCGCGCCGGAGTCGCACCGAGCCGGATGGAGGGAGCAAAGGGGGCCGGCGGCTTCACACCACTAGAGAGGGGGCGGCGGCAATGAGGGGCAACCTCCTTGGCCGAAATTCTCAAAGAGAGGAATAGGGTTTCAAATTTTCACTAATGATCTCATAACATGGCCTCCTTAAATAGGAGTTACAAACAAGCCTTAACCATTCATGATGGAGATGTAATCTCATCCATCCAAATGGTTAAATGCACACCAAATAAAAATATTGTCCAAATGCAAAAATAAAAAGTGTAATATTGAATATAAAATTATCACTTCAAACTTGGATAATTTTATATTCCTAAAATAGAAATAATAAAGCATGAAAGGGAAATGTTTTAATGCGGTGCGGCGAATGTTGCGCACCGCGGGCGGAGGTTGTAACGTAGCCTTCCGCTAGCATCATCGTGACGCCTCACGTCCTTCAGTTGAATCGCCTCAGCAACCGGGTCAACCTCATCATCGTCAGCATCGTCTCCAAGTAGAGGTGGAGGGGGTGCGCCATCAATCCTCCCCCGCTCAAAATCACGCATCTCTGTTGCGTGGTCCAAGAGGTAGCGGCGAAGAAGATCGGCATCCAAACTTTGCAGCTCCAACTCGAGCACCCAAGAGTCATCCGAAGGGGGGCGGTCACGCCAACGGATGAGGAAGCAGCGGGTATCGCCATCAGCAGTGGTAACATGCTCAGCAGCAAGTATCATCTTTGGAGTGGAAAATGTTCGTGGGAACCTGGGGAACATATTAGCAGTAGGCAAGAAAGAAGGCAACGTACCATCCAATGATATACCTGTGGGGACCGTAAGAGAGAGATCATCCGTTCTACCACTCCCCAACCCATGAGAATTTAAAGTGGGAGAAGAAGACGACAAAGAAATCAACTCTTGTTGTGGCGACACAAATATCGTTAAATCCGAAACGTTAAAAATGGGGGAGATACCCCAATCAGCAGGCAAATCCAAAACGAAAGCGTTGTCACCTAACTTCTTAATAATCCGAAAAGGGCCGGCGCGCTTTGGTGCTAACTTTTTAACGGTGCCAGTTGGCAAGCGTTCGGGAACTAAACGGACTAAAACCATATCGCCAATTTTAAAGTTTGATACTCTCCTATGTAAATTAGCGTGCGCCTGATAAGAGTCGTATTGTGACGTCAAAGTGGCCCGTATACGTGCATGTAGATCATGGATGTGTTGGGCAAAGGATTGTGCAAATTGACTTGCTTTGTACGTTGGAGGCAACGGTACCAAGTCAAGCGGCACAGGAGCTTTATAACCGTGGACAATCTCATTCGGAGACATACCCGTAGACCTATTTTTGGAATTATTGTAGGCTAATTGGGCGTGGGGTAAGAGAAGATCCCAAGTGCCTAAATGATCGCTCACGAGGCATCTTAACAAATTCCCTAAACTCCGATTAACTACTTCCGTCTGCCCATCCGTTTGGGGATGATAGGCGGAGGAAAACAATAACTTTGTTCCCATTAATATCCATAACGTTTTCCAAAAATAACTAGTGAATTTTACGTCTCTATCCGAAACTATGGTCTTTGGCACTCCGCGGTGACTAACGACTTCTTTAAAATATAGTTTAGCGACATGAGACGCATCGTTTGTTCTACTGCACGGAATGAAATAAGCCATCTTGGAAAATCTATCCACAACTACAAAAACGGAATCATGACGGCGTTGGGTAGGGGGAAGGCCTAATACAAAGTCCATACTAACATCCACCCAAGGCATGGAGGGAATAGGCAAGGGTGTATATAATCCTACATTGGTTTTACCACCCTTAGAAACCTGACACGTTCGGCAGCTACTCACGACTCTTCCTACAATAGTCTTAAGTTTGGGCCAATAAAACTTTTCCTCGACTAACGTAACCGTCTTATCCCTACCGAAGTGACCACTCAACCCTCCGCTATGTAATTCCCAAATGATATGTAGACGCAACGATGACTGTGGAATACATAGCTTTCCGTGCCTAAACAGGTAACCGTCCTTAATGACATATGCAGATATCGTCGTGGGGGAACTATCCTGGGCTGATAAATAGACGTCTTGGAAGTCAGGACACGTAGCATACTCATCCTTAATCCGCTCAAATCCTATAACATGTACTTCCATAGAAGTGAGTAAAAGCGTAAGACGACTAAGGGCGTCGGCGACTCGGTTATCAGCTCCTTTAAGATGTTTGAGGTTAAATGTATAACCTTGTAGGAATGCTACCTACTTAGCGTGTCTTGGGCTGATTTTATGCTGTCCGTTAATGAAACGCAAGGCCTCATGATCGGAGAGGATCACGAACTCCTTAGAGAGGAGATAGTGCCTCCAATGGTGTAGACATCGGACTACAGCATAGAACTCCCTATCGTAATTGGAATAATTCAACTTGGGGCCCGACAACTTCTCGCTGAAATAGCTAACGGGATGGCCCTCCTGGCTCAGGACACCTACAATTCCTACTCCAGACGCATCACATGTGAGCTCAAAGACTTTAGAAAAGTCAGGTAGACGTAAGACAGGTGCCTCGGTCATAAGCTCCTTTATTCGTTCAAAAGCATAGGTGGCGGACTTCGTTCATGTAAACTCTCCCTTCTTCATACAGTCGGTGATAGGCGCCATAATACTACTGAAGTCTCGTATGAAACGACGATAAAACGTGGCTAATCCATGGAAACTACGTACCTCACGTAGGGTGGTTGGCACGGGCCAGTCCTTAATGACCTGAACCTTACCCGGATCAACTCGAATACCGTGTGACCCGACTATATAACCTAAGAACTCTACCTCCGAGGCATTGAAAGTGCATTTCTTAAGATTGAGAAATAAGGTCTCTTTCCGCAGGGTGGAAAGGATCACTCTCATGTGGGAGATGTGCTCGGTAGTAGAGGTGCTATAAATCAGTATATCGTCAAAGTAGACGACAACGAACTTCCCCATGAATGGCTGAAAGACATGTGTCATCATCCGGGAGAAGGTACTAGGGGCATTGGATAACCCAAAGGGCATCACAAGCCATTCGTACAGTCCATCCTTCGACTTAAATGCTGTCTTCCACACATCGCCCTCTCGTATCCTAATCTGGTGATAGCCACTCCGAAGATCTAATTTGGAGAATACGGTGGCCCCAGACAAGACATCCAACAAATCATCTAGGCGGGGAATGGGAAACCTGTACTTGATGGTGATCTTGTTGATAGCCCGGCTATCAACGCACATCCTCCACATACCATCCTTCTTGGGGGCAAGAAGGGCTGGTACCGCGCATGGGCTCATACTAGTCCTAATGAAACCTTTCTCTAGCAAGCCCTCTATCTGGGACTGCAACTCCAGGTGAGCTGCGGGGTGGAGTCGATAATGGGGCTGATTTGGCAAGGAAGACCCCGGGATGAGGTCTATCGCATGCTGAATATTTCTAAGCGGGGGCAACGTGGACGGTAGCTCATCCGGGTACACGTCCCTATATTCTTCCAATAGTACCCGTAACTCCCTAGGTAACTCATCCAAAACGCTAGAATCGGGCTTCGCACTTAGGAGGACTAGCGCATACATAATTCCATCAAGGAACGGATCTCTCTCAAACTCTTTCTTACCAACTAGATTCAATGCTTTCCGTTCTACCGGGATAGTGGTGTCCTTAGCAAAGACTACGGGCTCCTTTGGGATGGTCGGTCTCAAGGTGACGGTTTTGCCATTGAATTTGAATTCATATGTGTTGGCTCTACCAAAATGAGTAACATCACGGTCATATAGCCAAGGGCGGCTTAACAACACATGACAAGCGTCCATCGGAAGGACATCACACCACACCTCATCAGCGTAGGATTTGAATGAGAGTGGGACCAGGCATCGCTTGGTAACGGGTACGGAGATCTTGTTGATCCAAGCGACCTTATATGGGGTCGGGTGTGGTTCTGTGGTCAAGGACATACGTGCTATGGCGTTCTCAGATACAACGTTCACACAGCTACCACTATCAACAATCAGCTTGCAGAGTTTCTCGCCACTCTTAAAAATCAGGGAAAATATGCTCGTCCTTTTCCATTCATCTAATGGTCGAGGGGTGGCCAAGATACAACGCATCACCATAAGGGGGTGATCGTCCTCTAAGTCACTTGGGACCCCTTCCGGGTCGCTCTCCTCAGCAGCCTCATAAACATAATCCGCAAGATCGGTCGTCGACTCTAATAGGGCTATGGCTTTAGTCTTCGTTGGGCATTCGAAGGCATAATGACCTTGAATGCCGCAAGAATAGCATGTGGCATTAGTCTTGCTCACCTTTCCGATTGGAATGCGTTCACTCGCGGGGTTCTTGGTGTTCCTAGCCGTGATCACGACAGACTTGGACTCGGCCGACCGGTACTTCCCCTTATCTTGATAGGTGGAGGAAGATGCTCCGGTAGAGGATTTTCCTTTCGCATGAGAATAACGGGAGTGAGCCTTAGTGGCTAAGTGTTTTTCAATGTCGAGGGCGGCATTGAATGTGGTGTTCAAATCAGTGTGACCATAACGCAAGAGCTTCCGCTGAATATCGGGTTGAAGCCCCTTACGAAACCTAGCAAGGGTGACTTCGGGGATCTCCCTCAGGTTACAACGCACCAACCGGTCCTTTAATTCTCCCATGTACTCTGATACAGAATTGGAGCCTTGCCTCAGGGAGGCGAGCTCGTCAAACATTTGTGTCCGATGGTACGCGGGGACGTACTGATCGGTCAGCAAATTCTTCATGACGGTCCATCCAATAATCGGGTCTTCATCCCCAGTCCCTAGCCTACGTTCTTCATTCAGCCAATAAGTTTTGGCGCGACCGGTTAGCTTCATCCTGGCAACTTGGACCTTTTGGGGGTCCGTAAGATGGTGCCAATCATAATAGCATTCCATGTCCACTATCCATGTGAGGAAATTCTGTGGATCTCCCATACCAACGAAAGTGGGGGCATCAATTTTGATGGCCCTTGTAATATCAAACTCTCGCCCGTGGCGATTGCCTCGAGGGGGCACCCGTGGGGAGTCGCCATCCGAATCCGAATCGGAAATATGTTGGCGCCGGTGGGGCAACTCAACATTAGCGGGAGGTGGGGGTGGCCTAGCTTGATTTTGTAAAATCTGTGCTAATGTGGCCCTAAGTTCCGCCATATCGTTACGAAGGCCTGCTATCGCTTCAGTGTTACGAATTTCGTGTTCGTTCTCAGCCATCCTAGACGTAGACGGTGCCAAATACTCCGTGGCTAGTCTTGTGCGCATGCAAGACCCAGAAAATTATGAAAGATAATTTTTCCTAGGGCTGTAGCTAGAATGAAAATAATTTTTTTTTTTGACAAGCGTGATGTGAGAAACACGTAGATCGTTAAAATTTTTTTTTTTGGAAATTTTGCTGAAAAAATAAAAATTTCAGCCTGCTATTTGCAGACCAACTGGACAGATTTGGACAGAATTACGATGTTCTAATTTGCAGGCAGACTTAACGCGGCCGAATCAAAAACTTTTCTGTTTTAATGTTACTGGAAATAGGGTTAGGAAGCTACAGAAATTTTTTCAGATTTTTTTGACAAGTTTTAAAATTTCGAAGGATTTACTAAATGCAGACCAACCCAAAAATTTCAGATTTTTAAAGTTCATATCAACCAACGAAGAACGCAGAGAGGATGTTTGCAACTTGGGAGTTGAAACGACCGCCTCTGATACCAAATTGATGTAGGGATGTCCGAAATCGGAGATATCTACGGAAATAATTCACTCCTCGCCCACTATCGTCTTAGAACTATCGCACCTACACAGCACCTATCGCCCACAATATTTCCTCGTCACAAAGGCAGCGCATAAAAATAACAAGGAGGATTGGTCGACTCGAAAATAGCGATCAAAATTTGAGTCGGATCGTTCCCCAAATTAACATAAAGATTGCCAACCTTTTTGGGAGCAAAACCAAGGCTATAGGCCAAGATCCGCTCCGACAAATAGGATCCACACGATCCGGAAATAAAAAGCCTAGCAACGGCGAATTCGAAATGAAAAGTGCAGCGATTGATTTAACAAAGCGGATAAAACGATTTGCGATCCACCACAACTAATTAGAAGAAATCACACAAGGAGGGATGAGATATTTTACCCAACCGGAGAACGTTCACACAAGATACTTGTGGGAGATTCACTCTCTCCACGGATCCACCGGCGTCACACCGAAGGGCTTGCAACCTTCTTCCACGGAGTCGCACCGAAGGAAGCCGCGCCGGAGTCGCACCGAGCCGGATGGAGGGAGCAAAGGGGGGCCGGCGGCTTCACACCACTAGAGAGGGGGCGGCGGCAATGAGGGGCAACCTCCTTGGCCGAAATTCTCAAAGAGAGGAATAGGGTTTCAAATTTTCACTAATGATCTCATAACATGGCCTCCTTAAATAGGAGTTACAAACAAGCCTTAACCATTCATGATGGAGATGTAATCTCATCCATCCAAATGGTTAAATGCACACCAAATAAAAATATTGTCCAAATGCAAAAATAAAAAGTGCAATATTGAATATAAAATTATCACTTCAAACTTGGATAATTTTATATTCCTAAAATAGAAATAATAAAGCATGAAAGGGAAATGTTTTAATGCGGTGCGGCGAATGTTGCGCGCCGCGGGCGGTGGTTGTAACGTAGCCTTCCGCTAGCATCATCGTGACGCCTCACGTCCTTCAGTTGAATCGCCTCAGCAACCGGGTCAACCTCATCATCGTCAGCATCGTCTCCAAGTAGAGGTGGAGGGGGTGCGCCATCAATTGATCCCGAGCGAGCTTTGGGGTTGTACCAAAATAGATCCACAAAGAACAAATGATTCGAAAGATGGTAGGATCTATCCCAACAAAAGAAAAGCGAGGATCGCCAATCCTCTTACGAATCTTTCGGAAATCCAAACGAAAAATACCGATCTATTATTTGATTAACCGCGAAGAAAAACAAATCGGAAAATAACGCAAAATCCGTCCACCACAAGAACTATCTAGAGAAAGAAAACTCTTGGTAGAAATTTTCGTTACCCCTCTCGGATTTGTAGATCCGTGATGCATGGATCTACCAAGTGTGATCGCTCCTCCTTTGAACGTCCACGAGAAACGCGCTACGGATGATGAACGTGCTAATCTCCTTCACTTCATGCCGTGGAGGAAAACACCTATCTTCTTCCTTGCAAGCAAGCAACTTCTCATGCATGGGCCGAAACACCTTTCAAGAGTAGATCTCGGTTGGCCGAGAGCAAGAAAGGAGGAGTGCGACCGAGCACTAAGAGGAAGGGGCGGCCGAGAGCAAGAGGGAGAATGGTGGAGGCCGAGCACTTAGGGAGAAGAGGGGCCTTGGGGCCGGCGGCTTGGAGGAAGAAAGAAAGAGAGGGGGGCGGCGGCTATGAGAAGGAAAGAGGGGGAAAAATTAGGTTAGGCAAATTCAATTTTGATTTCAATAATATTCTACCACAAAATGAAGAGTTCAAGGCCCTTATATAGGCTTACATCTCAAAGCAAATAACATGTGGCTAAAGGCACACCACATAAAGAAAAATGCTGAAATTAAATAATGTTTTTAAAGAGCCATCATGAAACGGCTATTAGCACACCTAAACAAAAAATATCAAATATGATTCTTGTTGCGAGGGCGAAGCCTGTAGCCATGACCGCTACGACGTCGCACGTCCTTTGCCGGTACATCTTCAACATAGTCATGCTCCAGTTGGCCGTCTTGGTGGCCATCGTCATCACCGTCGCCATCACCGTCGCCATCAATCCTCCGCCGCTCAAAAGGACTCATCTCCGATGAGCGGGCTGACATATAATGGCGTACGAGGTCTGCATCAAGAAGATCCATCTGTGCAGCAGAGAGCCAAGAGTCGTCCGAAGCCGGACGACCATGCCAACGAACCAAAAACCTGTGAATGTCGCTGTCGGGGGTGGGAAACATATCATCCTGCAAAATCCTGTCAGGCAAGAAATCTGTCCGGGGAAACCTCGGAAAAGCGTTAGGTGAAGTAGAAAAACAAGTGTCATCATCAATAGACGGCATACCTCCTGTAGAATTCGAAGGAGAGAACGATCCAGAATTGAGCTCACCCCTACCCCATTAGATTGTATAGTGGAATTATTAAACGGAGAGACATACAATTCAGGTGGTGGAGCAACAAAAAGCGTTAAATCCGAAATGTTAAACACAGGGGAGATTCCCCAATCAACGGGTAATTCTAATAAATAAGCATTTTCGCCTAATTTATTCAAAATTCGAAAAGGACCGGCTTTCTTGTTCGCTAATTTTTTTATGGTGCCCGAAGGCATCCGTTCAGGGATAAGACGAACCATAACCAAATCGCCAATGTTCAAGGAGACTGCTCGCCTATGTACGTTAGCATTCGATTGATAGATAGAATATTGCTTAGCTAACGTCTTGCCAATGTGCTCATGGAGAGTGTGAACGTGTGAAGCGAAGTCCTGTGCAAATTGACTTGACTTAAAAGAAGGCGGTAACGGAACCAAGTCAAGAGGCACTGGCGCCTTATAACCATGCACTATCTCATTCGGCGACAACCCAGTAGACCTGTTTTTAGAATTATTGTACGCTAGTTGAACATGCGGAAGAATAAGATCCCACGTACCTTTATGTTTGCCCACTAAACAACGAAGTAACCCGCCCAAGCTACGGTTGACAACATCCGTTTGCCCATCCGTTTGGGGATGATAGGCCGACGAAAACATTAGTTTAGTGCCCATGAGTTTCCAAAGTGTCTTCCAAAAATAACTGGTAAATTTTACATCGCTATCACTCACGATCGTTTTGGGAACACCCCGATGTGCCTCGACCTCCTTGAAATATAATTTTGCAACATTTGAAGCATCGTCGGTATTATTACTAGCGATGAAATATGCCATTTTAGAGAAACGGTCTACTACGACAAGAATAGAATCGTGACGCCTAAATGTCATGGGTAACCCCAAAATAAAATCCATGCTGACATCTTCCCATGGTACCGATGGGATCGGGAGTGGAGTGTAAAGACCTGTGTTGGTCTTGTTCCCCTTGGCTAGTTGACAAACACGACAACTTCCTACGACTTTGTTAACCATGGGTCTGAGGCCCGGCCAAAAGAATTTATCCTCTACGAGTGTTATCGTTTTGTCTCTACCAAAATGTCTGCCTAGCCCTCCGCTATGCAACTCCCATATGATAAAATGTCATAATGACGAGCGGGGAATACATAGTTGCAAATGTTTAAATAAGTATCCGTCACGGATATAGTACTCTGAAATGGTGGTAGGGGAGCTGTCCTGAGTGGCGAGATAAATTTCCCTAAAGTCTGGGCATTGGACATATTCATCTTTAATCCTCTCAAATCCTATCACTGATACTTCCATGGTAGTTAGTAATAAGGTGACCCTACTCAACGCGTCCGCCACACGATTTAATGTACCCTTCAGATGCTTGATAATGAAGGCGTACTCCTGTAGGTATGAAATCCATTTAGCGTGCCGTGGGCTAATCTTATTTTGAGAATTAACAAATTTGAGGGCCTCATGGTCCGATAATATCACGAATTCTTTTGATATGAGGTAATGTCGCCAATGTTGGAGACAACGAATCACGGCAAAGAATTCGCGATCATAATTCGAATAGTTTAATTTTGGTCCGGATAGTTTCTCACTAAAATATCCTAGCGGATGTCCTTCTTGACTTAATACTCCTCCGATTCCTATCCCCGATGCATCGCATGATAGTTCAAACACTTTACTAAAATCCGGTAATCGTAGTAAGGGGGCTTCAGACATCCGTTCCTTAATCGTTTGGAAAGCACTAGTGGCCGCTTTAGTCCAACTAAATTCTCCTTTCTTCATACATTCAGTGATGGGTGCCATAATACTACTAAAATTCCGAATAAATCTTCGGTAAAACATGGCCAACCCGTGGAAACTTCGAACTTCCCTTATATTCTTGGGTTCCGGCCACTCTTTAATTGCTTGAACCTTCTTTGGATCCACATGAATGGCATCTGAGCTCACGATGTATCCTAAGAACTCTACGGAAGACACACCGAATGCGCATTTTTTTAGATTAATAAATAAATTCTCTGTGCGCAATGTGGTAAGGATTGTTCTTAGGTGAGTTTCATGATCCCCCGGAGAGAGGCTAAACACCAAAATGTCGTCGAAATAGACCACTACAAATTTTCCCATGTAGGGTTTAAAGACTTGGGTCATCAATCGCGAAAACGTACTCGGTCCATTGGTAAGTCCCTCTCCAAGCACTAGCCATTCATATAGTCCATCCTTAGACTTGAATGCCGTCTTCCATTCGTCCCCCTCCCGTATTCGTATTTGATGATAACCGCTCTTAATATCCAATTTAGAGAACACGGCGGCTCCTGATAACATATCTAGTAAATCATCCAAATGGGGAATGGGGAACCGATACTTGACTGTTATTTTATTTATAGCCCGATAATCGACACACAATCGCCACGTTTTATCTTTCTTCGGGACTAATAAGGCAGGGACGGCATAAGGACTTTTACTGTGACGTATAAACCCTTTCGCTAATAAATCTGAAATTAATTTTTGCAACTCCTCATGTGAGGAGGGGTTGAGGCGGTAATGGGGCTGATTCGGCAACGAAGAACCCGGGACAAAATCTATCTCATGCTGGATATCACGCATAGGTGGCAACTGAGGTGGTAAGTCCACCGGGTAGACATCCTTATACTCTTCTAAGAGAGTTCGAAGGGATAACGGGAGGCTCGCTAATGAGGGTGCATCCTCCTTAGCTTGAATACAAACTAGCGCATAGATAACGCCATCCATGAATGTCTCAAGCTCTAATTCTTTCCTACTTATCAGACTTATCGTTTTCTTTTCTACCGGCACAATGGTATCTTTGGAAGCAGGTGACGGATCCTTGGGCGGTGATTGTTTCAAAACAATGGTCTTACCATTGAATTTGAACTCATAAGTGTTGGCTCGTCCAAAATGAGTCACGTAATAATCATAAAGCCAAGGTCGTCCTAATAAGACATGACACACGTCCATGGGAATTACGTCGCACCACACTTTATCAACGTAGTTTTTTAAGGTTAGTGGCACCAAGCATCGCTTAGAAACCGCTATTGACGTCTTGTTTACCCATGCGATTTTATAAGGATATGGGTGCGGCTCGGTGAATAAATGCATGCGTGCGATGGCATTTTCCGAAACGACGTTCATGCAACTACCGCTATCAATAATTAGTTTGCACCATTTTTCACCGCACTTAAAATTTAAGGTAAATATATTTGTCCGGTTATACTCGTCCAACGCTCGCGGTGTGGCCAAAATACATCTCATCACCATCATGTAAGAATCGTCCTCCATGTCACTCGGTTCGCGATCAGATTCTTCTCCATAGTCGATATCGAGAGGCTCAGTCGTGGAGTCTAATTGGGCTAACGGTTTGCTCTTCGTGGGACACTCACTAGCATAGTTCCCTTGGATTCCGTAAGAATAACACGTGGCGTTAGTCTTGCTAATCCGTCCTATCGGTACTCGCTCGCCGGTGGGATTTCTATTATTCCTAGCGGTAATGATAATGGACTCCGAATCCGTGGATCGATACTTTCCCTTGTCTCGCGTGGAGGAAGATGGATGCGGTCCTAAGAGGGACTTTCCCTTCTGAAAGTTTCGCCCTTTGACTTTGTAGGCGTTGTGTTTTTCAATATCCAAAGCGGCATTGAAAGTGGTGTTAAGGTTCGTGTGACCATAACACAAGAGCTTTCCTTGAATGTCCGAGTTGAGTCCCTTACGAAATCGGGAGAGTGTGACTTCGGGCATCTCACGAACATCGCAACGCACCAACATATCCTTATGTTGTCCCATATATTCTGCTACCGAAGAGCTACCTTGACGAAGAGAGGCTAAGTCGTCGAACATTTGTGTCCGGTGATAAGTGGGGACATATTGGTCGTGGAGAAGTACTTTCATGGCAGCCCACCCAATTGGCGGTACTCCATTAACCGTACCTAATCATCTCTCTTCGTTCAACTAGTATGTCTTAGCCCTTTCTAGAAGTTTCATCCGCGTAACCTTCACTTTCTCAACGTCCGTCAGGTCGTACCATTCAAAATAACACTCGATTCCCATAACCCAGTCTAGGAATAGCTGGGGCTCTCCCATACCATCATATGAAGGTGAGTCTATTTTTACGGCCCTAGTTACGTCGAACTCATAATGACCTCGAGGTGGGTAATCATCGTCAAGATCACGTGGGTGATTTTGTCTTTCCTCTCGCTGGTTGGCGGCCGGGGGTTGGGGACCCAGTCGGTTTCTGCCAACGCCGTTGTTTCGGGGCGCCGCTTGGTTTACAGCGAGCCCTTCAATTAACTGTGTCAGTGCATCAAACCTAGCGTTAAACTCTTCTTGTAGCTCGGCGATCGTGGTCGGAGCACGCTCATCACCTTGGTTGTTGGCCATGTGTGAGGTGGAGGGAAGATATTCCATGCCCAGCCTAGTGCGCATGAACGAACGGGACAAACAACAATTTTTTTTTACCTGATTTAAATTACGCGTTTGAATTTTTTGACACAAAACTATTGAGCAAAAGGAAAAACTTTTCAGGCTTTTTTTCTTAGAAAAATGAGGAGAAAATTCAGAATTGTTTTTGTAATTTTCTGCAGAAATTTTTTTTTGTTTGTTTTACTAATTGCAGCCCAACTATGTAAAATTCAGATTTGACGTGATTCGTAACGGAAGTGCACACCCTAGTGTACAAGGATATCCCTAGGTAAAATGAAACGATGGTGTCGATTGGGAAATCAACACAACCTCCCTCTGATACCAAATTGATGTAGAGGATATCCTGGAGATTCGTCACGGAGGCCACGACGACGCTTATGACACGATCTACGCCCTCTAACCCACACGCTAACGAAAACGCAGCCACAACAATTATTTTATTTATCGTTCGCGCTAACAATACGGATCGCCGTTCCGTAAATAGATCGAATGTTGGCTATAGGACAAATTCTTTCCGGCTAAATGGGATAATATTGATCCCGAGCGAGCTTTGGGGTTGTACTAAAATAGATCCACCAAGAACAAATGATTCGAAAGATGGTAGGATCTATCCCAACAAAAGAAAAGAGAGGATCGCCAATCCTCTTATGAATCTTTCGGAAATCCAAACAAAAAATACTGATCTATTATTTGATTAACCGCGAAGAAAAACAAATCGGAAAATAACGCAAAATCCGTCCACCACAAGAACTATCTAGAGAAAGAAAACTCTTGGTAGAAATTTTTGTTACCCCTCTCGGATTTGTAGATCCGTGATGCGTGGATCTACCAAGTGTGATCGCTCCTCCTTTGAACGTCCACGGGAAACGCGCTACGGATGATGAACGTGCTAATCTCCTTCACTTCACGCCTTGGAGGAAAACACCTATCTTCTTCCTTGCAAGCAAGCAACTTCTCATGCATGGGCCGAAACACCTTTCAAGAGTAGATCTCGGTTGGCCTAGAGCAAGAAAGGAGGAGTGCGGCCGAGCACTAAGAGGAAGGGGCGGCCGAGAGCAAGAGGGAGAATGGTGGATGAAAGTGAGGGGATAAGTTGTAAACTACTCTAGAGGGGGGGTGAATAGAGTATTCAAAATTTTATGAACACTTAGTCAGCTCCCTTGGAGTTTATTTGCGGAATAAAAAATCTGATACTTGAACCCTAAGAGCCTAACACAGTGAAGTGCACAAGTGAAGAGGTTGACTGATATTTCAGTTAACTACAAGCCTATCACAGCAACTAGCAATCCTAGGTAGTTCTATCACAGCCACAGAATAAAATGAATAAACAAGATAACCAGATGGACACAGGATATATAGTGGTTCCCTTTAAATAGGTATATCCACTCTTCTACCACCCTGGTAGGAATCCACTACAGGTTTTTGCTAAGGTGCCCTGCCACCAATGATCTGATTCAGGTAGATCAAACAGACCCTTTGAGCTTTTGATAAGGATGCTCAACCACAGGTTGTTGATAAGGTGCCCTGTCACCAACGTTCACTTTTGAAGAGGTGTGAACAAACTCTTTTTACAATGGGGTTAAGAGGGTTAGATTGTCTTCTCTGTTGTAAAACAGATTAGAGAAGACTTGTGGATTCTCTAAAGAATCAAAGTCTCCCCCTGGCTCAGTGAAAGTCCAGGGAAAGCCTTTGCTTCAGGATGAAGGAGTTTCAGATAAACTGAAACTAAATCCTCAGAAATCTGTAGACTGATTTTTATCAGGTCTTCAGATTCTGGAGCACTTGAAGCAGAACAGAAGCTCTTTCTGAAGTCTTGAAACTCTAAGCAGATGCTCAGGAGACTTGAGAATGAAAGATGAATGCTCTGGGCTTTTGCTTCAGGAAAACTTTTCTTCTTCTTGTAAAGAGATGGTGAAGAACTGCTCTGATGATGCTTGAGCGAATGAATAATATTTTCTCTGTGTCTATCTGTGTACTTCTATTCTGAGAGAAGAATTTCTCTTAAATATGTCTCCACGTTTTTCTTTTGGAACGGCTCTATTAATTTGAATTCTCGAGCCCTGCAACAGATTATCTCAAAATAGAATATAGCAATAGGAATAGAATGGCCTATTAACTTTCTGTCAGTCCCAATAAGGAATAAAATAAGCGGGAAAGAAATCTCAGCATAAAGACGTACCTTTCTTGGAAATAGTACATAGTACCAACGGCTAGAAAACAAGCCGGAAAGATAAAGTCAACGCAATTTGTATAATAGGACAAAATGCTTTATCAAGAATACTGAAATCCCGTAATTTATGCATGACATATTTTGTAAATAATTCATTTGAATTTAAGCCATAATTTTAGCAACAAATAACTTCAGAGAATCTTTCTAACCACAAGCTAACACACTTGGAAATAAACCAAGGAATAGCATAAATACAAATAGATAAAATCAGACAGAAATCGTCGAACAGGGGTTCGAAGATCGTCGACCTGTTAACAAATCGTCGACCAATAGCAGGAATCTGTCGGACCAGAAATCGTCGACCAGAAATCGTCGACCAGAAAATAGATCGTCGACCAGCTAATAGATCGTCGACCAGCAAACAGATCGTCGACCAGCAAACAGATATCGTCGACTAAAGCAGAAAGTCTGATGACACAGAAATCGTCGAACATCTCATGATGTCGACGACTAAGGCAGAGATCTGTCGAGACAGATATCGTCGACCAACAATGATGTCGACGATTAAGGCAAAGATCTGTCGAGACAGATATCGTGAAGCTAGAACACGATCGTCGATCTGTTGATGACAGATCGTCGACCAACCTTCAGAGCGTAGTAAGCTAGCTCTGAGATCGTCGACCAACGGTCGACGATAATTGTCTTGACTTCAACGATTCAAAAAAAACTTGCTATCGTCGATCAATGATCGACGATCGCGAGGCCTCGTTCGACGATAGTCGAACGGAAAAAGCCTAAACCAAAACACATCTAAAACTACTAGCCTAAACTCTAGGTCAGTTATATACTGCCCTAGGGAGACTAAGCAAAGTCTAAACATGATCATATATCTTTATATGGATCAAGAGGGGCTGGAAAGGGATTACATAAGCCAAATCACATCTAGGGTACCAACAATCTCCCCCTATTTGGGTTATGTTATCCAATCCAATTTAAAGGCTAAAGCAGACAACAACAAATCTAAAGATTAACCAGAATGATAAAACACAGGCAATATGCAGAAAATATAACAAGCATAAATCAGCAGAAATGAAATGTATCAAGCAGATTTATCAGCATGTTTAGCATCAGATGAGTTTTTGGGTATTGCAGCTGGTTTGAAAATAATTTCTCTGTTAGGGTTTGCTGCTTGTTTCTTGGATAGCATTAGATCATGTTCACCTATGATTTTCTTTTCAGCATAACTTGGTAGAACTGCAGCAGGATGTAGTCTCATGTATTCCTCAGTGTCAAAGGCTTCTGGATTGACTTGAATTCTGCTGAGTTCCTTTTCTCTGAATTCTGACATTGTTGAGTAAGCTGTAGGATCCAGTCCTTGAGATTTGGCTCTCTCCATCATGCTAAGTGCAATAGACTCTTTGAATCTTGCCATAGAGGCAATCCTTTCAGCTTCAGTTTTGTCTGATGGAGAGGGAGGTCTATCAGTATCTGTATGAGCTGCAATCTCCATATTCCTTTGAAGAGCTGTAGCAAGTTTGCTTGAATCGAGAGGAATCTGCACAGTCTTCTTAGGATCAGTTTGAGCATAGAGAGATCTAGGAGGTGCAAGCTCAATGAACTTTTTGTGGGAATTTTCTGAAAAGACTACTCTTTTTCCTTTAGAATCAGCTGCAGCAGGTTTCTTTAAAGAGGAGGAGGGACCTCTCCTGGGAGGAGAAGGTTTCCTTTCTGGGACTAACTTCTTAGGAGAAGGAGGAGGAGAGAATGTAGGTTGTTGATAAGTCATCTCCTTTATTTGTTCTACGAGAGCATTGTCATTTCTTTTATTTCCTTGTCCTGAACCACTTTGGCTTCCCTGGCCTTGTCTACTTCTTCTCTGATAAGATTGAGAGGGGTTGGAACTGGCTGATCTACCAATTGGAGCAGAAGAGATACTTCCAGAGGCTCCAGCACCAGGAGGTGGAGGAGGACCTCTGGGGGGGAATTTCTGAACTGGAGAGTCATATCTCTTTGTCCTTTTCTTCTCTTTAGTCTGATTCTTTGACAATCTCATCCAGGGTTGGAATTCCTTGCTCTTAGGATCTATTCCCTTCAGAATGTAATAGGGAACATCCTTGTTAGGATTTGTAGTAGAAGGAGCAGGGGCTTTTCTTTTCTTGGAAGCAGCTCTTTTTCTTTTCTTAGAGGAGTCAGAATCATCAGAGTCATCATCATCATCATCAGAATGAGATGAGTCTTTCCCAGCATAATCATCAAAGTTTTGTTCAGATGGATCTTTGGCAGCAAGTTCAGCTTTGTCTTTCTTTTCTCTTTCTTCTTTCTCTTTAGCTTCTTCAATGGCATCTTGCCTAAGAAGGGCATCCAGATCAACATTTGGAGCACTTTTCCATAGCTCTGATTCTGGATACAACTCAGGAACTGTCTTGGGGACCAGTTCTGCAATAGAAGGAGTGGATATAGGATAGGTAAGGATAGGAGGAGAAAAGATGACAATATCTGCAGGGGCAGATGCTTTCTCTAGAGAGATGGCTAGGGAATCCAGATGATAATTAGCCATCCCTTCAATGTACTCAGAGGCAATGTTCTCAGCCACAAAGGCTATAAATTGTTCTAGGTTTAGAGTACCTGAGCTTGAGTCCATTTCAGTCATCTTGGGAGCATTGTCTGCCCTATCTTGCACTTCTTCAATTTCTTCAGCAGCAGCATCAGCAGGGATGTTGATGTTTTCAGCAGCAGCATTTATGGTTGTGCCTGTATGCAAAGAGAGATAGGTTAACAACCAAGTGGGAATAAAATATTCCCCCCAAGGTGAACAAACAACAGGTAATAGATAGGATTACCTGAAGATCTACACAGGATACCACTTTGCATCTAGGAAGGAGGTTATAATTCCTTCTAGATGTTCAGTGACATCAGGGATAGACACCTCTGCAAGGCACAAGAGGAGTGCCATACAGGAAAAGAAAAGAGTATCCTTGACCATGGGGTCATCAAGGTACTCAGGTCTATAAGGGACCATTTTCTCTTGAAAAGAGGGAACAGGAGGAGTAGATGTGAGTGAGAACTCACAGTCTAGGTTAAGATAGGATTCTAAATCTTTATCAGAATCAATAGATTTAGCAGCGTCAACTTGCAATACTGATGTAAGATCATCAGCAGCTGAGATGGAAAGGAAAGAAAGGGATAAGAAATTAACTCTAATTTGGAGTTAGAATTAATTAGAATCTTAAATAAAGCTATACCATCAGGTTGAGCAGCATCATTCTCACAGGTGTCCATGGGGACTTCCTCATTTTCTTTTTCAGGAACTTCTTCCTCAGAAGCTAGATTCACTAGGGAGTGAATGTCTTTGTTAGTTACAAATATCAAATTGAAGTCCTGATTATATCCTTTGGAGGAAGAGTTTTAAGGTTTACCTTCTGGTTCTTTCTCTGGACTCTCTTGAGGTTCTTCTACAGATTCTTGAAGGGGAAGAGAGGAATTGTCCTGAAGGGTCAGGGCATCACCTGAGACCACTTCAACAGACATCTCCCCCTGCATGACTCTAGTGGGGACTGGAGTCATGCATCTTACAGAAGGGGGCTCAGCAGAAGATGAGATGGATTTGATGGCATCAGTGAGAGAATTGATGGATGCAATGAGAGGGGCATTTGCAGCCTCAATCATTTTTTGGATGGAGGGAGTAATGAGCTGTACAAGGTGTGCAAGCATTTCAGGGGATATCTGAAATGCTGATGATGTAGAGGTGGATGGAATGGAGGCAAGATGATCTGCCACATGATCAAAGGAATCATGTGGAGATGGGTGAACATCAACATGAGTGTGGGATTCATGTTGAGAAAGATTTGTGAGAATGGTAGCAGTCACCATGTCAACACTGGCTGAAGCTGCCAGATGTTGTGGTGTTGGTGACTGGTGTGGAGATGCAGGTGGAATGAAGGATGCATGTTGTGGTGGCACTGCAGGTGTTGCAGAAAGTAATGCATGAGATGAGGATGCATGGGTTGCTGAGCCTTCCCCAGTAAGCGGGAGAGCGGCCGAATCAGCCCTTGTGTCTGAAGAAGGGTTAGGATCAACCCTGGCTGACTTCTTGATAATCCTCTGGGATTTCTTGAAAAGAGAAGGGTCCAACCTCTTGCTAGCATTTACTGCGGAGGGTGCAGAAACGAGCAGCAGGGGTGCTTTCACATATAGAAACACACCCAATACCCTTGCAAGATTTACCTCTTTCTGATTGTTCTTTCTCCTTATAAGTTCAAACAGAACTTTTCCCCAGGCAATCTGTGCTTTATTCACCAAGGCGGACATCAGGGCAAACTGTTGCCTGTTGATATTGTCATGAGCAGAATGTTTTCCCAAAATGACCTTGCCTACCAGGTCTGCCAGAAACTTGTATTCTGGAGACAAGTTTATCTTCAGCAGCTTAGCCGGAATCCCTTCGGCATGGCCCATCACAGTGAGCATGCGGCCATATTCCTCTGTGCTTTGCTCATATTCCTCAGTTCCTGTTGGCAGTCCAAACAGCTCAGTCAATACTTCAGGAGTCAGAGTGACCTCCTCGCCATTTATCTTTCCTGACATCGCTTCGTCGCTGGAGGACGAGGTGTATACCCATTCACGAATTTCTGGTATATGAATCTTAGGAGAGAACGACATAAATTTCTTGAGGCCTTGGTCTTCACATAGCTGCAGAATATCTTGGATTGGTTGATCGCACCGGCTGAAAGAATCGAAGTCGACACAGAAGCCAGTGTCGAACTTCATTCCGAAGAGAACAGCAGAAGGAATCGCCATAGGATTTGAGAGAAGATGGCGAGTCGAGAAGCAAAATAGGGGAGAAGAGAATCGCGCGGGATTAGAGTTCGAGAGCGAATTCTAAGCCAGGAGAGGGAATATGAAAAGACGGAGCGGAAGGACGACGATCTTCAGACCTAAATCGACTATTGGAAACAAATCTGCGATCGTCGAACCCGGAATAAAATCGGTCGTCGAACACAGACCGACGATAGTCAATGTTTGACTAAATCGGTAAACATCGACCGACTACACGCAATTACCACGATCGTCGATCAATATATGATGGTCGACGATTCTCCACACAGCACAGAAAATCTGTCGTCGACCATTGGTCGACGATAGTTACCTAAGGAGAAATCGTTGACCAGTTGGTCGACGATTTCTGCCTTACTACAGAATGAGCTGTCGTCGACGGTTGGTCGACGATAGTTCTGACCTGGTCGAAGATCGTCGAGCAGTCGTTCGACGATTTTAGACAGAAAACAAAACTATCTTAATTTTCACTACTCTGAACCATTAATCATGCCAAGCTGGTTCAGGAAGAACAAATGCTTTTGTTCATCAAGGGGCTTAGTGAAAATATCTCCTCTTTGCAGGTCTGTGGATATAAATTCCATTACTATCTTGTTCTTTTCCACATTATCTCTTAGAAAATGATGTCTAATCTCAATGTGCTTGGTCCTGGAATGGTGCACAGGATTTTGAGCAATTGATATTGCACTGGTACTGTCACACAGAATTTTTGTGTTTGAGTGTGTGTACCCATAATCCACTAGCTGATTTTGAATCCACAGGATCTGTGAACAGCAACTAGCTGCTGCTATATATTCAGCCTCAGCAGTTGAAGTGGACACAGATGCCTGTTTCTTGCAAAACCAAGAGACAAGTCTCTCTCCCAGGAACTGACAAGTCCCTGAGGTGCTTTTCCTGTCAACTCTACAACCAGCATAATCAGCATCTGAATATCCAATTAATTCAAATCCTGACTCAGCTGGGTACCACAGTCCTAAGTTAGGGCATCCCTTAAGGTATCTCAAGATCCTCTTGAGGAGAGTTAAGTGAGATTCCTTTGGGTTGACCTGAAACCTAGCACATAGGCATGTAGCAAACATTATGTCAGGCCTACTTGCAGTCAAATACAGCAGGGAACCAACAATGGCTCTATAATTCTTTTGATCAACAGACTTCCCATTGACATCAGAATCAATAACTGCATTTGAGGCCATAGGTGTGCTCATTGATGAAGCATCAGACATTCCAAATCTTTTAACCAGCTCTCTGGCATATTTTGATTGAGAAATGAAAATGCCATCAACACTCTGTTTCACTTGGAGACCAAGGAAATAGGATAACTCACCCATGCTGCTCATCTCAAACTTAGAGTGCATTAGTTCAGAGAACCTCTTGCATAGTTTGGGATCAGTAGAGCCAAATATAATGTCATCTACATAGATTTGAACTAACAGTTGTGAGTCCTTATGATGTCTAATGAATAGGGTTCTATCTACTACACCTCTCACAAACTTGTGTTCTAGAAGAAAATTTGCTAAGGTCTCATACCAAGCTCTAGGAGCTTGCTTAAGTCCATATAGAGCCTTTTGGAGTTTGAACACATGAGTGGGTAAGATTGATGAAACAAACCCTGGTGGTTGTTCAACAAACACTTCTTCCTTTAAATCTCCATTGAGGAAGGCACTCTTCACATCCATTTGGAAGACCTTAAATCTTTTATAGGCAGCATAGGCTAGGAAAATCCTAATGGCTTCTAGTCTGGCTACAGGGGCAAAAGTCTGATCATAATCTATGCCTTCCTCCTGTCTATAGCCTTGAGCTACTAGCCTAGCCTTATTTCTAACTACTATGCCTTGGGCATCAAGCTTGTTTCTAAACACCCACTTGGTGCCTATGATCCGTTGGCCTCTTGGTCTTGGAACCAAAGTCCAAACTTTACATCTTTCAAACTGGTTAAGCTCCTCTTGCATTGCTATAATCCAGTGGGGATCAAGCTCAGCATATTTAATGGTTAGGGGCTCAACCTGAGAAAGGAAACAAGCAAACATCACATTTTTGTTGAGTTGATGTCTTGTCTGGACTCCTGCTGAAATGTCTCCAATCACTTGAGATACAGGGTGATCTCTAAGTGTGACAAGATCAGTAGGTTCAACAATGATCTGATCTTCAACAGTTTCAAGATTTACTTCCTCATGTGGAATTTGATCAACTGTTGGAGCAGGTGCTTTAACTTCAAGAAGTTCTACATCAGATTCAGAATCTGAAGAAGCAGCCTGAGGAGTTTGTTGGGGATGATTCTCCTGTGTGAGTCTCAAACCTTCCAAATCCTTACTTACTCCTAGGACTTGCACTGTACTATTAGAAGAAGAATCCTTCTCCTTATAGTACATGACTGTCTCATCAAAAGAGACATGTGCAGACTCTTCTATCTTAAGAGAGGATTTATTAAGGACCCTATAGGCTTTGCTTACTTGAGAGTATCCTAGAAAAACTCCCATTGAAGCTTTTGCCTCAAATTTTCTAAGGTATTCTTTGTTATTGTTATGAACAAAAGCAACACAGCCAAACACTCTAAAATAATCTATTTTAGGTTTCACTTGCTTAAGTAATTCATAGGGAGTCTTACCCTTAAGTTTATGTATCAGACTTCTGTTCAATACATAGTTAGCTGTGCTAACTGCTTCAGCCCAAAAGGACAGAGGCATGTTAGCATCTGCCAACAATGTACTTGCAGCTTCAATTAGGGTTCTGTTTTTCCTTTCAACTACCCCATTTTGTTGAGGAGTTCTAGGAGCAGAGAAGCTATGTTTGATACCTTCCTTCTCACAGAATTCTTGCATAAGAAGAGACTCAAACTCAGTACCATGATCACTTCTGATCAAGGCAATCTGAGTAGAGTACTCACTCTGTATACACTTTAGAAAATCTGTAAGAACCTTGAAGTTATCAGCCTTAGTTCTCAAGAAGAATACCCAAGTGAACCTGGAGAAGTCATCTACAATTACTAGAGTGTAAGACTTTCCTCCAAGACTCTGCACAGCAATAGGACCAAATAAGTCCAAATGTAGCAAGTACAGAATCCTGGGAGAATTACTTTTATTAACTGATTTAAAGCTATTTCTTGTTTGCTTTCCTAGTTGACAAGCTTTGCAAAGGCCTTCCTTCTTGTAGGGGCAAGAAGGTAATCCTCTTACAAGATTGTATTTAGCCAACCTAGAAATGTTTTTCAAATTTACATGACTAAGTCTCTTATGCCAAAGGGTATTATTACTGGTTACTTCATTAAATAAGCATATTTCAGATTTGGAGGAATTAAAATCTACAACATAAACATTTCCAATTCTAATACCTACTAACACCACAGTATTATTTAAAGAAATATTGCAGGCAGTGTCAGTAAACCATACCTTGTATCCAGCATCACACATTTGACTTACAGAGATTAGGTTGTGCTTTAGTCCTGAGACATAAGCTACCTTCTTGAAGGTTACAGCTCCTATGGTGAAGCTGCCATACCCTTCAGTCTGTCCACAGCTGGAATCCCCAAATACAACTTTTGGTCCCAGCTTGGCTTTGAAACCTGACAGGTTCTTCTTCTTTCCTGTCATATGCTTTGAGCATCCACTATCCAGATACCATTTGTCATGTATGACTGGATAGGTCTTCACCTGCAGAAAGAACAGTTATACATTGTGGACCCAGGTTACCTTGGGTCCAGTATTCTTCACAAAAGAAAAACTAGATATAAAAGATTTTGCAGGCTTTGATTTATATCCTAAAGGGTGTGATCTCCTAGGTGGGATAATCCATTCAGTTGAAGGATTAAACAACCTGGGGTGGTGATTAGGATTTGAAGTTCTGGAAGTTTGAAAATGATTTTCCAGCTTAAGTCCAGATCGTCGATCGATGGTCGACGATCGCAAGCCATATCGTCGATCATTTCCAGTAGAGTTATATTCTGGATTCAACGATCGTCGATCACTGGTCGACGACTCAAGATGAGATCGTCGATCTCTTGCACCAAAGATATCATACTTGGTGAAGGTGTTCAGCGATCGTCGATAGTCGTTCGACGATTGGTTTGACGATCGTCGATTAATGTTCGACGATTTTTGTAAAGCTAGAAATTTTTTCTTCCTATTCTCTTTCTTAATCTTATTCTGAATTTTCTTGCATTTTTCAATTTCCTCAGTATTCTTTATTCCTGATTCAGAAACAAATTTTACTGGAGTGCTAAATCTCTCCTTTGTGAGGAGGATGGGTTCACTAGGTGTAGCACCTAAGCCTAGTTTATCATTACCAACCCTAGTGTTTGCTATACAGGTTATTTCAGATAGTTTAAGGCTTCTGCCATTTAATTGTTCTTCTAACCTCTTAGATTTAGCTAGTTCTAACTTTAGGAATGTTACTTCTTCTTTTGAGCTCTCTAATTCCTTTTCTAATCTGATTATTTCAACACCTTCCATGTCTAGTTCCATTATTTTTAATCTAAGTGACTTAATTTCTTTTTCAGATAATAGTAAATCTAAACATAGAGTTTTAAATTTTAGTTTGAACTCAGGAGATGAGAAATCAAATGAGTCGATTACCTGGTCCTCCATAAAGGAATCTTCTTCATTGTCTCCTTCTTCTTCAGAATTCTCTGCAGCTGACAGAGAGCTGCAGGCATCAATGGCCATGAGGCAGACCTCTTTGGCTTTCTTCTCTTCTTCTTCTTCTGAATCACTGGAGCTAGAGGAGCAGGTATCCTCTTCTGTTTCACTCCAGGTAGCAGCCACAAATCCCTTGTCCTTCTTCTTGTATTTGTGTGATGAGGACTTGGAGTGGTGCTTCCTGTATTCTTTCTCATGTTTCTTCTCCTTGTACTTCTTCTCTGGACAATCTGGAGCAATGTGTCCAGGCTTGCTGCAAACATAGCAAATGATTTCTTTAGATGGAGTCTTGTCATACCTTGGCTTGTCCTCATGCTTGGAGAACTTCTTTCTGAGGTCTCTTCTTCCCATGTTGAAGAATCTCTTGGCAATGAGTGCCAGTAACTCCTCATTTGATTGACTTCCTTCAGAAGTCTCAGCAGCCTTAAGAGCTAGAGAATGCTCTTTCTTTATTGGAGTAGGAGTCTTCACTTCAGTTACAGCAGCTCTACTCTTTAAGGTTTGCTCATATGACCTGAGCTTTCCCAACAGAGCTTCTGTGGAGAGTTCCACAGTGTTTCTTCCATTCTTGATGGGCCATATCCTTGAGTCCCATGAGATGGGAAGGCACATCAAGATCTTGTCATTGACTTCTGACAAGGTTATCTCCTTGTCTAAAGACCTTAGTTCACTTATTATTGAACTGAGTCTTGTGTACATGGTGTCAATGTCTTCAGCATCATCCTTCTTGAAATTTTCATACTGAGAGGTGAGATTGGATCTCCTGTCCTTCCTCTCATCAGCTGAGCCAGCAACTATGTGGTTGAGGGAATCCCACATAGCTTTGGCTGAGGTACATTCAGCCAGCTTCTGGAATATCTCATCAGACATTGTCTGAGCTAGGATATTCATTGCTTTAGCATCAGCTGCTTTTGCCTTCTTGTAAGTTTCATTGTAGTCAGGTGGTGGCACAGCACTGAGGTCAGCAGAAGTGGAAGCAGCAGCAGGCCTAGCAGGTGGTCCTGTCAAAATAGAAGAAAAAATATCTTCATCAATAGAATTCATGTATAGTCTTATCCTGGCCTTCCATATGCCAAACTTGGACAAGTTGCATACAGGAGGTCTGGTGCTTGAATAATCCTTAGACTGGGCCATGTGTGAAAGTGTTTGTGAATGGTATCAGGAAACAACTTATCACAGGATCTTTTAGCTCAGGTGTTAGCCTGTATGAACAGCTAACCTCCCTCTGATACCAATTGAAAGTGAGGGGATAAGTTGTAAACTACTCTAGAGGGGGGGTGAATAGAGTATTCAAAATTTTATGAACACTTAGTCAGCTCCCTTGGAGTTTATTTGCGGAATAAAAAATCTGATACTTGAACCCTAAGAGCCTAACACAGTGAAGTGCACAAGTGAAGAGGTTGACTGATATTTCAGTTAACTACAAGCCTATCACAGCAACTAGCAATCCTAGGTAGTTCTATCACAGCCACAGAATAAAATGAATAAACAAGATAACCAGATGGACACAGGATATATAGTGGTTCCCTTTAAATAGGTACATCCACTCTTCTACCACCCTGGTAGGAATCCACTACAGGTTTTTGCTAAGGTGCCCTGCCACCAATGATCTGATTCAGGTAGATCAAACAGACCCTTTGAGCTTTTGATAAGGATGCTCAACCACAGGTTGTTGATAAGGTGCCCTGTCACCAACGTTCACTTTTGAAGAGGTGTGAACAAACTCTTTTTACAATGGGGTTGAGAGGGTTAGATTGTCTTCTCTGTTGTAAAACAGATTAGAGAAGACTTGTGGATTCTCTAAAGAATCAAAGTCTCCCCCTGGCTCAGTGAAAGTCCAGGGAAAGCCTTTGCTTCAGGATGAAGGAGTTTCAGATAAACTGAAACTAAATCCTCAGAAATCTGTAGACTGATTTTTATCAGGTCTTCAGATTCTGGAGCACTTGAAGCAGAACAGAAGCTCTTTCTGAAGTCTTGAAACTCTAAGCAGATGCTCAGGAGACTTGAGAATGAAAGATGAATGCTCTGGGCTTTTGCTTCAGGAAAACTTTTCTTCTTCTTGTAAAGAGATGGTGAAGAACTGCTCTGATGATGCTTGAGCGAATGAATAATATTTTCTCTGTGTCTATCTGTGTACTTCTATTCTGAGAGAAGAATTTCTCTTAAATATGTCTCCACGTTTTTCTTTTGGAACGGCTCTATTAATTTGAATTCTCGAGCCCTGCAACAGATTATCTCAAAATAGAATATAGCAATAGGAATAGAATGGCCTATTAACTTTCTGTCAGTCCCAATAAGGAATAAAATAAGCGGGAAAGAAATCTCAGCATAAAGATGTACCTTTCTTGGAAATAGTACATAGTACCAACGGCTAGAAAACAAGCCGGAAAGATAAAGTCAACGCAATTTGTATAATAGGACAAAATGCTTTATCAAGAATACTAAAATCCCGTAATTTATGCATGACATATTTTGTAAATAATTCATTTGAATTTAAGCCATAATTTTAGCAACAAATAACTTCAGAGAATCTTTCTAACCACAAGCTAACACACTTGGAAATAAACCAAGGAATAGCATAAATACAAATAGATAAAATCAGACAGAAATCGTCGAACAGGGGTTCGAAGATCGTCGACCTGTTAACAAATCGTCGACCAATAGCAGGAATCTGTCGGACCAGAAATCGTCGACCAGAAATCGTCGACCAGAAAATAGATCGTCGACCAGCTAATAGATCGTCGACCAGCAAACAGATCGTCGACCAGCAAACAGATATCGTCGACTAAAGCAGAAAGTCTGATGACACAGAAATCGTCGAACATCTCATGATGTCGACGACTAAGGCAGAGATCTGTCGAGACAGATATCGTCGACCAACAATGATGTCGACGATTAAGGCAAAGATCTGTCGAGACAGATATCGTGAAGCTAGAACACGATCGTCGATCTGTTGATGACAGATCGTCGACCAACCTTCAGAGCGTAGTAAGCTAGCTCTGAGATCGTCGACCAACGGTCGACGATAATTGTCTTGACTTCAACGATTCAAAAAAAACTTGCTATCGTCGATCAATGATCGACGATCGCGAGGCCTCGTTCGACGATAGTCGAACGGAAAAAGCCTAAACCAAAACACATCTAAAACTACTAGCCTAAACTCTAGGTCAGTTATATACTGCCCTAGGGAGACTAAGCAAAGTCTAAACATGATCATATATCTTTATATGGATCAAGAGGGGCTGGAAAGGGATTACATAAGCCAAATCACATCTAGGGTACCAACAGTGGAGGCCTAGCACTTAGGGAGAAGAGGGGCCTTGGGGCCGGCGGCTTGGAGGAAGAAAGAAAGAGAGGGGGCGGCGGCTATGAGAAGGAAAGAGGGGAAAAAATTAGGTTAGGCAAATTCAATTTTGATTTCAATAATATTCTACCACAAAATGAAGAGTTCAAAGCCCTTATATAGGCTTACATCTCAAAGCAAATAACATGTGGCTAAAGGCACACCAAATAAAGAAAAATACAGAAATTAAATAATGTTTTAAAAGAGCCATCATGAAACGACTATTAGCACACCTAAACAAAAAAATATCAAATATGATTCTTGTTGCGAGGGCGAAGCCTGTAGCCATGACCGCTACGACGTCGCACGTCCTTTGCCGGTACATCTTCAACATAGTCATGCTCCAGTTGGTCGTCCTGGTGGCCGTCGCCATCACCGTAGCCATCACCATCGCCATCAAGCTCCCTCGCCAGAAGCCCAAAATGGATTATAAATTTTGCCGAGTACAATTTTGCCTACTTTTGAGACCAATACTGATTCTGATTTGGCCGAATTATCTAGTGGGTTGGAAGACATGTCGGTTGAGTTGGTAGAGTTACCACGTGATGAATGTTTATCTGATAGTGAGTTAGATGATGACGATCCGGCTGAGTTTTCGGTAAGGACGAATCTACTGTTTGATTTTTCCTTTGATTTTGATGGATTGCACTCGGAGGGTTTTTCTTGGACGTTAAATCCATGTTTTGATGGTGAGCATGATTTAGTTCCTTCTCCGGAATCAACTATGTCGACTCCTCCTCCGGTCTACTTGACTCGATTAGATGACTTGTTAGGGAACGAGCTTCTTATTTCTAGCCCTGGATATCTGGAGATTTTTACTTATCCAGATCCCCCGTTAGACTTACCCAGACGGATGTGTGTGAGCGAATTGTTAGTTATCGCATTCGGTCTTTCCACTACTTTTCATAGATCTTACTTTGTTGCTCCTAGGATGGACCGTTCATCTGACCGCTTGGCATTGGGTAAGGTTTCATTTTGGACTGCTAGTGATTCCATGGCAATGGTACGTTTTGATGTGGCGTCCCCTAGATACAATTATTTAACAAGCCCGGTCACTTGCATTTATCCTCCGCCTTTTGATGATCCATGTATGCACACATTAGTGAACGTAGTTGGGTAAGTTGAGTTGTGTCTCCCGTACTACCTTTCAAATCCGAAAGCGTCCAACTCTATTATTGATGATAGGCGTTTTCCGCAGCCATTTCTTTGTGAAATTTTAGAATCAAAATTTAAATCTAAATTTTAGAATCAAAATTTAAATCTAAATTTAAAACTTCGACGTTGGACTCCACGGAAATCGTTAATGAATTTAAAGCACCCGTTCCACAAGACTTAGTCCCGTTATTTTCTACTGTTAACTCAGGTCATATTGCGCATGGGTTCACCCCTCTCGGTTTTAATTTAATTAGGCGCATTCTTAACATCTTAATTTATCAAAATGCATCCTTTAAATTACTTACTAGTTTGTATCGGAGTGTCTCCCACCGTTATGTGGATGATTTGGTTTTGGCTTGTCTCACCCCTAAACGGATGCCCCGGGCACCTTAAAAATATGAATGAATCGGCAAGTCCATCCTTTGCGAAACTTAAGGGAGTTTGTAAACATGATATTTATTTTAGAATTTTCCACTGATTGGGGCATAGCTTCTATTTTCATCGTTTCATATTTTACGCTTCATGATTCTATGCCACTTGAAATATCTACCTTTCCGTATATATTTTCCACTTTGTTCTCTTTGGGTGTGGGTAGTGAGTTTGTGCTTGGATCTCTATCTTCATTGGTCTTCACTGGAGGTACGTTGTTTGTTGATGATGAATTTTGTTTTCCATTATTGCCTAATGCGTTACCGAGGTTCCCTAGGAACATATTTATGCATGACAGTATACTCCAGGTTGTTGTGCCCTCCTCTCCTTGTGGTGCTGTGTGCCACTTTATGGTTCTAATGGATGATGCTTTCCCGCACCTGTACAATCGGATCTACTCATCGGTGATGAGTACTTTTGAGAGGGGGAGGATTGATGGAGACGACGACCCTCAACATGTTGAAGACGATGACGGCGTACTTACGGAAGAAATTTCTCCGCCTCCAAATAAAGACTTGCGGCACCGTGACGACCATGTGGAGTGACGCCAAAATATCCGCTCGCGACGCAAACCAATATATTAATAATTAATAATAATTATTAATAAATTATTATTAATTATTAAGTCACTTTTATGTTTTGTTTTTAATTATTTTATTTTGCAATGTTATTTAATTTCATGTATGATGGGTGCCTATAACCATCAATTGCATTCTTTATTTAATGTCTTCAATTATTGTTTTATTATGACATGATGGGTTCCATTAGCCATCATGAGTGGTTTAATAATGTATGGTGGAGATTGAGTGGTGTAGCCTATATATAGGCCTTTTCATGAAGGATTGAGTAGAGACTGAAAAATTAAAAACCAAGGATTCAAAATTTGAATTCCCCCCCCCCCTCTCTCTCTTCCCCTCTTGGAAAATTCATTTCCTCCTCCTCCACTCCTCTCCTCCTCTCCAAAATTTTGGACTCCCTCTTTCTTTCCCCCCTCTCTACCTCCTTTTAACCCTTTCCAAAATTCGACCCAAGCCTTCAATACCTCTCCCAAAACCGACCCCTTCATCAACCACACCAAGGCAGGCTATCCTCCTCAATACAAACCCGACCACCCCCTTCCCCCTCACCAAAAATCGATCAACCCCCTCCTTGAAGAAATTCGGCCAAGGCAAGAGGCTTGCTTTTGTGGATTTTTAAACCCCTGCGTGAAGTGACAAAGGAGGACAAGTTCCTCTCCATCCGGCGTGACTCCGGTGGAGTCGTTGAAGGTCGAACCAAGTAGAGAGTAATCATAATAATCCATTCCGATTGGGTAACAAATATATCTACTACTCTGTGATTTTCCCTCTTGATAGATCTTGTGGCATATGCGTGTTGTGTGGCTTGTGAAACGCTTGAATTTTCGTGGTTAATTTCTTCATAGATCTCGTTGGTGTTTTATTTTTCTGTTTAAGTTTGTGAGGCGTGGCAACCCTCATTTTATTTTGTTGGGAGAGAACCACCCTTGTCCGAATCTTTTCTTTTCGGTGGATTCTCTTTTGGTACAATAACGCTCGACCGAACCGTGTGGGTTCCTTTCGCTTGAGAGGACCTTAACCTATCGCCTTGGTATTATCTTGAAGGGCTTTGCAAACCCTCTGTAATCTCTGAATATTGAAATACAAATTTTGTCATTGCTGCGTTTAAGGCTTGAGCGTGGCGGGAGTGTTGTCGGAGAGCGTTGTGTTAGTTACATCGATCACCATAACGCCCAAAGGATAAGCCTACATCAACTATCCTCTCTGAATCTGAAACGTCCTCGAATGGTCATAATGGCTACTCTTCTGAAGAGGAAGGTGATTCTGAGTTGATGGTTCATCACGAGAACCTTTTAAAGGCCTTTGATAAATGTCGTAAGGTAGTCAAAAAGAAGTTAAAAGAGATTGCCTCCATTAAGGCAGTGGAAACAAATCTGATGGAGGAAATTACAAAATTTCTTCCTCTTAGAGCTGAAGTCCACTCCTTGAAGAGGAACTCAAGGGCTTTGTTGAGACGTTAAGTCTAAAAGAGAAATATCTTGATGAGCTGGAAGAAAAGCATTTTTTAGAGAGGAAACTCGTTGAGAGCTACTCCAAGCCAAAGACTATCCTCCCTCTCATTGATGTGTTCACCGCTTCGAAGAAGGTTAGTGGTCTAGGCCACCAGTTTGAAAATGGTAAGGCTGCTAATAAAGCCTCTTCCAATGAGAAAGGGAAGGCCCCTCTTGGTCAAACCTCATTTAAGAAGGCAATCTTCCTGGCGAACAAGTTTGACCTTGAGTCATCATATGGTCATCATGTCAGGCCTACTCATGTAGAGCCCACGAACAGATACCAGGGATGGAACCGTCCCCGTGACTTTGGTGTCATCGTGTTCAAAGCACCTTATGAAGAAATTTAGTTCAAAAATTATGCTCCATATGTTCATGGTCATAACATTTAGAAGGCACCTAAAGACAAGCTCGTTGTTCAAAAGGAAAAGGAGATGCAAAAACCTTGTATAAGTTGTAATCATCAGTCCTCCACCTCAAAGTACGGTGCCTATACTAGACCTAAGTTTCAAAAAGTAAAGCATGAGTACCCGAGAAGGTACAATAGGTTTAACTGTTGGTGTTGCGACAATGTTTGCCACTTTGGCGTAGATTGCTGGTACAACCCCGCTAATTTTGTAACTCCAGGAATTAGCTATGCGAGACCAACCACTCACAAGGTTAATTATCCTAGTGGTTTTTAGCTGACCAGGAACCAAGGACACAAATATGTTTGGGTTCCTAAGGTAAAATGATCTATTTTTGCTAGTATGTCCAAAGGCCAATAAAATTCCAATCTGGTATTTGGATAGTGGATGCTCTCGGCACATGACTGGGACAAGAAGACTTTTTTGTGATTATACCCCAAGAAAAAGTGGACCAATAGCATCTTTGGAGGTTTAGATAGGGGAACAACAAAAGGTTATGGTGATGGCGACGACGGCCCGCAAAATATTGAAGACGGCGATGACATGCTTACGGATGACTACGTGGAGCGTCGCCATAATAGCCGTCCTGAATGCAAACCAATATGTTTATAATTAATAATTATTATTAATTATTAATTCTCTTTTTATGTTTTATTTTATTATTATTTTATTTTGCATTGTTATTTCATTTTCATGTCAAGTGTAATATCATGGTTAGGTGTATGTTGGTACCCTAGTTTGATTTGAGTTCAGTCCTCTCCTTTGTGCCCCTTTGACCCAAGAAATATCTATGGTCAATGGTTAGGAGTCTAGCTGTAGAGTCCTCGCTTTTCCAAATTGAGAATTTGGTTAAGTAGTTTTTCGTTCGACTATAGTCGAACGCCGTTCGACTATCGTCTATCGACTGATCGACGATCGTCTATCAGTTGGTCGACGCCTTGGTCTGCGCTGATAGTTCGACTATCTGTTGATAGTTCGACTATCTGTTCTGCGCTGATAGTTCGACTATCTGTTGATAGTTCGACTATCTGTTCTGCGCTGATAGTTCGACTATCTGTTGATAGTTCGACTATCTGTTCTGCGCTGGTAGTTCGACTATCTGTTGATAGTTCGACTATCTAGTTTGTTTTGATAGTTCGACTATCTTTTGATAGATCGACTATCTGTTTTCTGAGGTAGGTCGACTATCTGCTTGATAGTTCGACTATCTCTGTGCGCTTGATAGCTCGACTATCTGTCATAGATAGATCGACTATCTGATAGTTCGACTATCTGCCCTGATAGTTCGACTATCTGCTGAGGTAGCTCGACTATCCATTTGATAGCTCGACTATCTGGATCGTTCGACTATCTGCCCGATAGTTCGACGATCTCCTGGCGTCGTTCGACGATCTTCGAAGGTCGTTCGACGTTTTCTGTCTGCCTTTGGATTTTGTATTTATTTATTATATTTAATTATTTAATACATTTTCTGGCACAGTATTTTAAGCTGTATGATAAAGTTTCCAGGCATTATTTGCTCTATTCTTATTGCCTGAGTTAAAATCTTTTAAGATAAAGTTGTTTGTCTTATTAGCTGTCTATTTAAATTACTTTATCTGCTGTCAGCCCCTTTATAGCCGTTAGACTGAAAAGTCTTCTTTTGCTATAAAGAGATAGTTTCTGATGTGACTTTATTTAGTCTATCTGTTTATTTGATTTAAGCCTGCAGCTTCTTGGAAAGAGGTTTATTCCTTTTTATGGAATGTTTTGCTGCAGAAATATTTCTGTCTTCTTGATATTTACAGCCCAGGTCTCAAGGCTTAGAAGAAGACAAACAATTCAAAATGGAAGAGAGCCGTTGCTTGATGATGATATAAAAAGAACCCTTTGCAGAAGGATTGAAGCTAGTGTTACACACATATTCAAAAGCACTCAAGCCTTCATCAAGCTCAAGCTTCCTGCTCTCAGCAAACTCCATCTAACTGAGAAGTGTTAAGATCTTCATCTCTTCTTCACCTGAGTTCTCCTGCTTTCAGGAAGTTCAACTCAGAGTTTCTTTGAAGAAGAAGAAGAAGAAGAATAGCTGCTTGAAGAGATTTCTTTTTGTTATTTATTTTCTTCCTGTAGCTCTTTCCTTCAGAATTTTCTGAAGAGTTTCTGCACTGAAGCAAGACTTCACCTGGACATCTTTGAGCCAGGGGGAGCCTTGATTCTTTAGAGCATTCTAGCTCAGTGCAAGCCTTTTGTGCTTCTCTAATCTATTGTAAAATAGAGAAGACATCTTAACCTTCTTCCCCCTCCTGTACAGGGTTATTACTCCCTTCAAAAGTATCCCTTGGTGGCAGGGCACCTGATCAAAAACCTGTGCTTGGTTTTTAGACACCTGATCAAAAGTCTAAAGGGTCTCTGGATCTACCTGAAGAAGATCCTGTTGGTGGCAGGGCACCTGATCAAAAACCTGTAGTGGATTCCTACCGTTTGGGTAGAAGAGTGGACGTACCCAAGTTGTTTGGGGAACCACTATAAAATTCCTTGTGTCGTCTGGCTTGTTTATTATTTTTCTTGTACTGTGGCTGTGAATAGATATAACTAGGCTGCTAGTTGCTGTTTAGGTTTTTCCAAGCTTAACTGTAATTACAGTTAGCTTGTGTTTGTACACAACACTTGTGTTAGGCTTTAAGGTTAAACCAATATCTATAATCTCTTCATTCCGCACTTCACTCCAAGGGAGTTGGGTAGACAGTTAAGTTTTGTATTGTGCAAAATTTGATTACTCTATTCACCCCCCCTCTAGAGTAGTATCTATCCCTTCACTTTCAATTGGTATCAGAGGGAGGTTGACTGACTGTATAGGCTAACACCTAAGTCACAAGATCCTGATAGATACCAAGAGTTTATAGAAATTCACTATCATGGCCCAGTCTAAGGATTATTCTAGCACCAGACCTCCAGCATGCAACTTAGCAAAGTTTGGCATCTGGAAGGCAAGGATCAAACTTTATATGAACTCTATTGATGAGAGTATTTTTGCTTCTATTTTGTCAGGTCCCCCAAGAGCACCTGCTGCTGCCACTGCCTCATCATCTGATTTGAGTGCAGTGCCTCCTCCAGACTATAATGATGAGTACAAGAAGGCCAAAATTGCTGATGCCAAAGCAATGAATATACTGGCTCAGACTATGTCTGATGAGGTGTTCCAGAAGGTGGCCGACTGCTCCTCTGCTAAGGCCATGTGGGACACACTGAACCAGATTGTAGCTGGTTCAGCTGATGAAAGGAAGGACAGGAGGTCCAACCTTATCTCACAGTATGAGAACTTCAAGAAGACTGATGCTGAATCAGTTGAAGCGATGTACACCAGGCTCAGCTCAATCATCAATGAGCTGAGGACCCTTGACAAGGATATCTCATTGACAGAGGTCAATGATAAGATCCTTATGTGCTTTCCTAGCACATGGGATTTGAGGATCTGGCCAATCAAGGAAGCCAGAAGCACCAATGAGATATCAACTGAAGCCCTTCTCGGCAAGCTCAAATCTTTTGAGCAAGTGCTGAAGACAAGGGAAGCTGAAGCAGAAGCCAAGACCCCCACTCCAACAAGAAAAGAGCAATCTCTAGCTCTTAAAGCTGCTGAAGCCTCAGAAGGCAGCCAATCAAATGAGGAGCTCATGGCATTGTTTGCCAAGAGATTTCTCAAAATGGGGAGAAAAGAGTTCAGAAGAAAATCTTCAAAGTATGAAGAAAAGCCAAGGTATGATCGTACTCCATCTAAAGAAATTATTTGTTATGGGTGCAGGAAGCCTGGACACATTTTGCCAGAGTGTCCAGAGGAGAAGAACAAGGAAAAGAGAAAAGATAAAGAATAACACAGGAAGCACTCCAAGCCATCCTCCTACAAAAATAAGAAGAAGGAGAGAGGTTTCATTGCTGAAACCTGGAGTGATTCTGATGAAGAATCCTCATCCTCAAGCTCTAGTGAGGATGAAGAAGAAAAGAAGGCAAAAGAAGTTTGCCTCATGGCAATAGATGCCTGCAGCAACCACTCAGCTGCAGAGAGTTCTGACTCTGATGAAGAAATGCCTACTGAAGATGAGGTACTTTCATCTTATGATTTTACTTCAGAAGAGTTTAAGTTATATTTTAAATCTCTATGTTTAGATTTAATTAGTTCAGAAAAAGAGATAAAAGAACTTAGAAATAGGCTAGCTGACTCTGAATCAATAGCCTCTGAAAATGTTAGGTTAAAGGAAGAACTCACTACTTGTAGTGAAGAAATCAAATTTCTTAAAATGGAATTAGCCAAGTCTAAGAGACTAGAAGAGTCACTTAATGGTAGAAGCCTTAAGCTATTAGAAATTACCAGCATGACCAACACTAGGTCAGGAAATGATAAATTAGGCTTAGGAGCTTCTCCCAGTGAACCCCCAGTCTTGCTTAAAAATAATCTTTCAACTCCAGTGAACTTCATTTCAGCTAGTGGAAAGAAGAACACTGAGCAAGTAAACCTTGTAAATAAAACATTGAATAAGGCTAAGAGAGAAAAGAGAAAGAAGTTTTTCAAAGAAATGCAAAAAGCGTCGAACGCAGCTCGACGATCGGATGCTACATGGTCGAACGAAGCTCGACGATCTGAGCGCCCATCGTCGAACGTCGATCGACGATTTCAACATGATTTTCAAAATCATAATTCATTCCATAGAAACCTAAATGAAAATAGAAACCCTAGGTTTGTTGACCCATCATCTGCATGGAGAATCCCACCTAGGAGATCTCACCCTCTAGGTTATCACCCTCAGCCTGCATTTTCTTATATCTCCAGTCTTTCTTATGTGAAAAACAAGGGACCCAAGGTTACCTGGGTCCACTCTGTCTAAATAGTTGTTTTGCAGGTGAAGGCCTATCCAATCACTCAAAATAAGTGGTATTTGGATAGTGGATGCTCTAAGCATATGACAGGAAACAAAGAGCTACTGTCAAAGTACATAGCAAAGCTCGGCCCAAAGGTTATCTTTGGAGACTCCAGCTGTGGTCAGACAGAAGGATATGGCAAGATCACAATTGGAGCTGTTACATTCAAGAGAGTTGCTTATGTCAGTGGACTGAAGCTCAACCTGATTTCAGTTAGCCAGCTATGTGATGCTGGCTACCAGGTTTCTTTTTCTAACTCCTCTTGCAATATTACTTTAAATAATAATGTTGTCTTGATAGGTAATAGAATAGGCAATATATATTTAGTAGATTTTAATTCATCTCGCTCTGAAATCTGCCTGTTTAATGAATTAACCCTTAATAATAATTCTTTATGGCATAAAAGGCTTAGTCATGTAAACCTCAAGAACATATCTAGGTTATCTAAGCACAACCTTGTTAGAGGTTTACCTTCTTGCCCCTACAAGAAGGAGAGCCTATGCAAGGCTTGTCAGCTAGGCAAGCAAACCAAAAATTCATTTAAATCTGTTAATAAAAGTGATTCACCTAGAATCCTGTATTTATTACACTTGGACCTTTTTGGCCCAATAAATGTACAGAGTCTAGGAGGGAAGTATTACACATTAGTAATTGTAGATGACTTCTCTAGGTTCAGTTGGGTTTTCTTTTTGAGAACTAAGTCTGATAACTTCAAAGCCCTTACAGACTTTCTACTTTGTGTGCAGACTGAGTACTCTACTCATGTGGCCTTGATCAGAAGTGATCATGGTACTGAGTTTGACTCTCTTCTCATGCAAGAATTCTGTGAGAGAGAAGGTATCAAACATAGCTTCTCAGCTCCTAGAACTCCCCAACAAAATGGGGTAGTTGAGAGGAAGAATAGAACACTAATTGAAGCTGCTAGCACATTGTTGGCAGATGCTAACATGCCTCTATCCTATTGGGCAGAAGCTGTTAGTACAGCTAACTATGTCTTGAATAGAAGTTTGATACACAAACTTAAGTGTAAAACTCCTTATGAGTTGCTTAAAGGAAAGAAACCAAAAATTAATTACTTTAGAATTTTTGGCTGTACTGTTTATATTCATAACAATAATAAAGAATATATTAGAAAATTTGAAGCAAAAGCTTCAATGGGAATCATGCTTGGATATTCCCAAGTAAGCAAAGCTTATAGGGTTTATAACAAATCAACCTGTAAGATAGAGGAATCTGTGCATGTGACTTTTGATGAGTCTCAGATGTTTTACAAGGAGAAAGAAAATTCTCCTTCCTCCAGTTCTTTGCAGGTACATGATGCCCCTCAAGAAATCCTTCAACTTTCAACTCTTCAGATCACTGAATCAGACAGTGATGAAGACATTGCTGAAGCGGTTGAAGCTGTTGTTGTTCCACCAACAGTAGATCAAATTCCTCCTGAGGAATTAATCCCAACTGTTGCTGAAGATCACATCCCACCTGCTGATATTGTCACACTTAGAGATCATCCCACATCTCAAGTGATTGGAGACATATCAGCTGGTGTGCAAACAAGACATCAATTAAGACAGGATGTGATGCACGCTTGTTTCCTCTCACAGGTTGAGCCCCTCACCTTTAAAGATGCAGAGCTAGATCCTCACTGGATCATTGCAATGCAAGAGGAGCTCAATCAGTTTGAGAGATGTAAAGTTTGGACTTTGGTTCCAAGACCTAAAGGCCAACTGATCATAGGCACCAAGTGGGTGTATAGAAACAAGTTAGATGCAAATGGAATAATAGTAAGGAATAAAGCTAGGCTTGTAGCTCAGGGCTACAGACAGGAGGAAGGTATAGACTATGACCAAACTTTTGCTCCTGTTGCAAGGCTAGAAGCAATAAGGATCTTCTTGGCCTATGCAGCCTACATGAAGTTTAAGGTGTTCCAAATGGATGTCAAAAGTGCATTCCTGAACGGTGAGCTTAAGGAAGAGGTGTTTGTTGAACAACCACCAGGGTTTGTTTCTTCAACTCAGCCTTCTCATGTTTTTAAGTTGCAGAAAGCTCTTTATGGACTAAAGCAAGCTCCTAGGGCCTGGTATGAGACTCTAGCTAGTTTCCTGTTAGAGCACAACTTCACTAGGGGAGTAGTTGATAGAACCCTTTTCGTTAAGCATCACAAGGACACAATCCTGTTAGTTCAGGTGTATGTAGACGATATTATCTTTGGCTCCACTGATCCCAAACTTTGCAAAAAGTTTTCCAACTTGATGCACTCTAAGTTTGAGATGAGTAGCATGGGTGTGCTGTCTTACTTTCTTGGTCTCCAAGTTAAGCAAGATGCTGATGGTATCTTCATCTCCCAATCCAAATATGCCAAGGAATTGGTAAAGAAATTTGGGATGGCTGATGCTTCAGCAATGCCTACACCCATGGCTACTAATGTAGTTATTGATTCTGATGATCACGGCAAGCCAGTTGATCAAAAGAATTATAGGGCCATTGTTGGTTCCCTATTATATCTAACTGCAAGTAGGCCAGATATAATGTTTGCTACATGCCTTTGTGCTAGATTCCAGGTCAACCCCAAGGAATCTCATCTGATTCTTCTAAAAAGAATCCTGAGATACCTGAAAGGATGTCCAAATCTAGGACTTTGGTACCCAGCTGAGTCAGAGTTTGAATTAATTGGATATTCTGATTCTGACTATGCTGGTTGCAGAGTTGACAGGAAGAGCACCTCAGGAACTTGCCAGTTCCTGGGAGAGAGATTGGTCTCTTGGTTCTGTAAGAAGCAGGCTTCTGTCTCAACTTCAACTGCAGAGGCTGAATATATAGCTGCTGCTAGTTGTTGTTCACAGATCCTGTGGATTCAAAACCAGCTTGTGGATTATGGTTACTCACACAAGAACACCAAGATCATGTGTGATAGTACCAGTGCTATTTCTATTGCACAAAATCCAGTGCACCACTCTAGAACCAAGCACATTGAGATCAGGCACCATTTCCTGAGAGATTGTGTGGAAAAGAACAAGATCTGTCTTGAGTTCATATCCACTGAGTTTCAGAGAGGTGATATATTCACCAAGCCTTTAGATGAACAGAAGCATCTGTTCTTTTTAGTCCAACTAGGCATGATCAATGGACGAGACTAAGTATGACGATATCTGCCTATGTTGAGGTCTGCTTGAAGATCGTCGAACGATGATCGAAGATCGTCGAACGGATTGAGCCTATCGTCGACCTCTGATTAATGATAGCTTCTGTTTGAAGATCGTCGATCGACGTTCGACCATCGTCGAACAGGCTGAGCTCATCGTCGATCTCCGGACGACGACAGCCTTTTGTTTGAGAAGCCAGAAATAGTCGAACGTTTGTTCAACTATTCTGCTTCTGAGCCAATCGTCGAACGGCCGTTCGACTATCGGTTCAAGATCTTTTTAAATAGACCGACTATATCCGGTTCAATATAAAGCCGATAGTCGACCTAGGTTAAAAGATCTGTTGCTTTATCGTCGACGGAACGTGCCCTTTCGCATTCTGCTTTCCCGCTTGCGATTTTCTGCCGCTCCGTCCCCTTCGTCTTCCTCCTCCCTCTCGCGTTTCTCCAGCGATTCAATGGCGATTTCTCCAGCTGTTCTAGCCGTCGTCAAGTTCGATGCAGGATTCAGTGTAGATTTTGAAGCTTTCAGCAGTTGCGATGCCGGCATAGTGGAAGTTCTCCAGCTCTGCAGAGATCAAGGCCTAGAGAAGCTGATGTCTGAAAGGATCAAGATTAATATTCCAGAGATAAAAGAATGGGCGTTCACGTCGTCTTCCACAGACGAGTCGATGATCGGTACCATCGGCGGAGTAGAAGCTATCCTAACTCCGGCCGTTCTTTCTGATGTTTTTGGTCTAGTTATCGGTGACGAAGATTATGAGCAAGACGCTCAGGAGTTTGGAAGGATGCTCGTCGAGCTGGGACATGCTGAAGGCATTCCCTCCAAGTTGCTCAAGGTAAATTTCCCTTTCAAGATCAAGTTCCTCGCTGAGGTCGTCGGAAAAGTGCTTCTGGGCAAGCACTCTGCCCATGATAACATAACAAGGCAGCAATTCGCACTGATGTGTGCAATTGTTAATAAGAAAAGGATCGATTGGGCTGCTGTTCTGTTTGATTTGATCAGAAAGAAGACAGGAAAGAAGGAAGTTACCCTGGGAAGGGTTATAGGTATTTTCCTGAAGGAGAAATTCCCCCAGTTGCTGAGTTCTGCCGCAACTACCATCAATGCCAGCAAGAAGATGGATCCCCATCTGTTTTCAAAATGGAAGAGGACGTTCGTGAAGTCTGCTCCAGCGCAATCTGAGGACACAAGGACTGCTTCAGTCGCTCCTCAACCTAGTGAAGCTGGCTCAGCTATCCCTTCCTCCTCCTCTGTTTTGCCGTCTACCTCAGTTGAAGTACCATCAACTTCTGCTGAGGTACGACCCTCCTCTTCTGCTGCACCTGAAACAACCGTGGTTGTTCCTCTGTCTCCTCCAGCCTCTCCTCTACCTGCATATCTGGCTAGGATATCTGCTCCTAGCTTCGATTTGTTAGGTTCAGAGAGAATTCTTACTCCTCATGCATCTCCCGTTAATTCCCCAGTTCATTCCCCATCCCTGCTCCCTCTCCTGCTGTATCTCCAGTTCGATCCCCTGTTCACACCATCCTCCATCCCAGCACATCTACCATCTCTGCTGCTGATCCATCCACCTCTCATCCATCTTCTTTTGATATCTCTCCCGAGATTTTCATCCGCATCGTGGAGCTGATTACCCCGTCAATCAAAACCATGATTGACGAGGCAATCGCTCCCCTTGCTGCCTCCATTGACCGTCTCACTGCCTCCATCCAATCCATTTCTAAATCTGCTGAGCCATCTACCTCTAGGGGCCTGGTTTCAGTTGTTACTGAAATCAGGCAGGGGGAGATGTCCAATGAAGATGTCTCAGACCTTCCTGCCTCTACTCCAGCTGAAATAGAGATAGCTCCAGATGTTGTCGTATCTGTCCAGCCAGAATCTGCTCCAGTTGAGCCAGAAGAAGTTCAAGATGTTGCTATGACTGATCAGGAAGAAACAGCTCCTGCTGAGGAAGAAACTGTTCCAGCTGAGAAAGTGGCAACTCCAGCTGAGGAAGAAATTGTTCCAGCTGAGGAAGAAATTGTTCCAGCTGAGAAAGTGGCAACTCCAGCTGAGGAAGAAATTGTTCCAGCTGAGGAAGAGAGTGCTCCTGCTAAGAAAGTTTTAGCTCCAGTCTTGACTGAGAAGGAAATATCAGATGGAATCCTGCTATCGGAAATTGCAGTGAAAGTATGCTTAGAAGATATAACCTCTCCTACGATTGCCAGATTCCTGGAAGGAATCATAACTAAATATCTGAATGACTGCTGGGAGATGGTTAAATATGAAGGTAATTCCCTAATCCGGTTTATTGATGAGTCAATTTATTTGCTTGCTGGTGTATACCTTGAAGGGATGATTCAAGCTTATTTAGCAGATCTGTGTTCTTGATTCTACAGATTTTATTAAAGAAGATTTAACTGCCAAGAAAATAGCAGTTGTTTCTAAGGCTGCTCCAAGTGATTCTGATACTAAATTAGATCCAGAATTGGATGTGTTTTTAAATGATAAAGAGAATGAAAATCAAGAGGAAATCAAAGTTGATTCTCCTGTTTTAAATTTGGAAGAAATTCAAGCAAGGGCTGCTTGGGACTTAAGAGTAAAATCTTTACAAGAAAAAGAGAAAGAGTTGCAATTTGAGAAGTCATCCATCTGGGATGATTCTCCTGGTTTAGATTTAGACTCCCTTCTGGCTATGGATGCCCTGGAAGAAGAAAGGGAGAAATCTGGTTCAAAGCTTAAAGAAAAGGCTGTCTCAGAAGCCTATGATCCCTATGAGAACCCTCCATCATCCCATTCTGATGATGATGATGATTCAGATGTTTCTGAAAATTCAAAGAAAAAGAAAACTGCTGCTAAGAAAAGAAAAGCTGCTCCTCCTCCTCCTCCAAATAAGGACAATGACATTCCCTATTATATTTTGAAGGGCATTGACCCCAAATCTAAAGATTTTCAGCATTGGATGAGGTTTTCGAAAAACCAGCAAAAAGAAAGGAAGAGAACAAAGAGGTATGACAGTCCAGTCTCCAGATGGACTCCCAAAGGTCCTCCTCCACCTCCTGGTGCAGGAGCCTCTGGGAATCTACCTGCTAATCAATCTGCAGCTTATGGAAAATCTGCGTCTGCTCAACACCAATCAAGACAAGGTCATCAAAGTTCTCAAAGCAGATCATCTTATGGATCTCAAAGACCAATGAAGGAGGTTGTGGCCCAAAGACAAACTTTTTCCCCACCTCCTTCTCCAGTTCAATCTGAGAAAAGTGTTTCGAAAGGTAAATAGTTTACAGTGTTTTAAAACCTTCTAGCAAGTCGCTTTTGCTAAGATTAATCTAATGTCTTATCTAGATAAAATAGCTGATGCTGCTTCTCCAGAGCCCGTATATGAAAATCCTGAGCTCGATCCTAATTTTAGGATGGCTCGCTTTCAAGAGCTTGTAGGAGCAGCCCAAATAAGAAAAGCAAGAGCTGAAGGCAAAGATACAACTGGCTTTACTACTATGTCAGAGTACAGAAAGAAAGAATTTGAAAAATTCCAAGTCAATCCTGAGATATTTGATCCAGCAAAGTATATGGAAAAACATCCTGAAGCTGTTGTCCCCAGAGCTACAGAACTAAAGATCATTGGGGCTCAGGATCTGAAGATGTCAAAGAAGGAATCAGATGACCCGCTTAGAAAAATTTCCTTTGTCTCTAGTTCTTCTGATCCATTACCTGATCCCAAAGATTCTTAATAGTTTGATTAAATGCTGTGATATTTGATTATTTGTTTATCTGATTGATAATCTGCCAGTTTATTAATTATCTATCTGCTGAAATTTATTTTTAATATTCTATTGCTAGATGTTTTAGATTCTGAGAGACTTAACTCAAATAGGGGGAGATTGTTGGTACCCTAGTTTGATTTGAGTTCAGTCCTCTCCTTTGTGCCCCTTTGACCCAAGAAATATCTATGGTCAATGGTTAGGAGTCTAGCTGTAGAGTCCTCGCTTTTCCAAATTGAGAATTTGGTTAAGTAGTTTTTCGTTCGACTATAGTCGAACGCCGTTCGACTATCGTCTATCGACTGATCGACGATCGTCTATCAGTTGGTCGACGCCTTGGTCTGCGCTGATAGTTCGACTATCTGTTGATAGTTTGACTATCTGTTCTGCGCTGATAGTTCGACTATCTGTTGATAGTTCGACTATCTGTTCTGCGCTGATAGTTCGACTATCTGTTGATAGTTCGACTATCTGTTCTGCGCTGGTAGTTCGACTATCTGTTGATAGTTCGACTATCTAGTTTGTTTTGATAGTTCGACTATCTTTTGATAGATCGACTATCTGTTTTCTGAGGTAGGTCGACTATCTGCTTGATAGTTCGACTATCTCTGTGCGCTTGATAGCTTGACTATCTGTCATAGATAGATCGACTATCTGATAGTTCGACTATCTGCCCTGATAGTTCGACTATCTGCTGAGGTAGCTCGACTATCCATTTGATAGCTCGACTATCTGGATCGTTCGACTATCTGCCCGATAGTTCGACGATCTCCTGGCGTCGTTCGACGATCTTCGAAGGTCGTTCGACGTTTTCTGTCTGCCTTTGGATTTTGTATTTATTTATTATATTTAATTATTTAATACATTTTCTGGCACAGTATTTTAAGCTGTATGATAAAGTTTCCAGGCATTATTTGCTCTATTCTTATTGCCTGAGTTAAAATCTTTTAAGATAAAGTTGTTTGTCTTATTAGCTGTCTATTTAAATTACTTTATCTGCTGTCAGCCCCTTTATAGCCGTTAGACTGAAAAGTCTTCTTTTACTATAAAGAGATAGTTTCTGATGTGACTTTATTTAGTCTATCTGTTTATTTGATTTAAGCCTGCAGCTTCTTGGAAAGAGGTTTATTCCTTTTTATGGAATGTTTTGCTGCAGAAATATTTCTGTCTTCTTGATATTTACAGCCCAGGTCTCAAGGCTTAGAAGAAGACAAACAATTCAAAATGGAAGAGAGCCGTTGCTTGATGATGATATAAAAAGAACCCTTTGCAGAAGGATTGAAGCTAGTGTTACACACATATTCAAAAGCACTCAAGCCTTCATCAAGCTCAAGCTTCCTGCTCTCAGCAAACTCCATCTAACTGAGAAGTGTTAAGATCTTCATCTCTTCTTCACCTGAGTTCTCCTGCTTTCAGGAAGTTCAACTCAGAGTTTCTTTGAAGAAGAAGAAGAAGAAGAATAGCTGCTTGAAGAGATTTCTTTTTGTTATTTATTTTCTTCCTGTAGCTCTTTCCTTCAGAATTTTCTGAAGAGTTTCTGCACTGAAGCAAGACTTCACCTGGACATCTTTGAGCCAGGGGGAGCCTTGATTCTTTAGAGCATTCTAGCTCAGTGCAAGCCTTTTGTGCTTCTCTAATCTATTGTAAAATAGAGAAGACATCTTAACCTTCTTCCCCCTCCTGTACAGGGTTATTACTCCCTTCAAAAGTATCCCTTGGTGGCAGGGCACCTGATCAAAAACCTGTGCTTGGTTTTTAGACACCTGATCAAAAGTCTAAAGGGTCTCTGGATCTACCTGAAGAAGATCCTGTTGGTGGCAGGGCACCTGATCAAAAACCTGTAGTGGATTCCTACCGTTTGGGTAGAAGAGTGGACGTACCCAAGTTGTTTGGGGAACCACTATAAAATTCCTTGTGTCGTCTGGCTTGTTTATTATTTTTCTTGTACTGTGGCTGTGAATAGATATAACTAGGCTGCTAGTTGCTGTTTAGGTTTTTCCAAGCTTAACTGTAATTACAGTTAGCTTGTGTTTGTACACAACACTTGTGTTAGGCTTTAAGGTTAAACCAATATCTATAATCTCTTCATTCCGCACTTCACTCCAAGGGAGTTGGGTAGACAGTTAAGTTTTGTATTGTGCAAAATTTGATTACTCTATTCACCCCCCCTCTAGAGTAGTATCTATCCCTTCACTTTCAGTGTACAACCATGGGTTATGTTTCTTTTTATTTTAGGCTGCATGTAGCCAAGTCTTGGATGTAGCCTATATATAGGCATGTATATTTCATATTGAGGATTATTGAATGAAAGAAAAATTAACCCTAACTTTAAGAGGTTCTCCACCTCTACCTCTTAGAAAATTTCGGCCACCTCCTTCTTCTCCCTCTCTCCTAGCCGCCCCTCCTCTTCCTCTCCTTTTCTCCATCTCACAACCCGAACCCTTCCCTCCTTGCAACATCAAGATCGGCCACCACCACCATCCATAGTCGACTGAACACCACCAAGCAGCCCTCCCTTTCCCCTCATTATCTAACCACCCTTCTCCCCTTACATCAACCCGAGCCGCCACCTCTCAAAAACCATCAGCCCTCCAACAACCTCCCAAGCCGCCGACCCTCCAACATTTACCAAAACCTCCTCACTCATCCTCCACTTACAAACCCAGCCACTACCTCCATTTTTAAACCCGACCACCACCCTCTGATACCAAATAAAAAAATATCTTTTATCTCCATAGTTATTAAGTGATAACAATTCCATCTTTGAAAATTAAATAGTGCCAGTTCATTTTATTCATTGCATGTGCATCAGTTACGGGTGAAATATTCTCTCTGATTCTCGCTAAAATAGCATATGACGTATATGCTGCCTGGTTAGAATATTCATATGCTAAGTATATGGCTAAACACACCCCTAGGGCACACCACATTTATCCTACTTATGATGGTTAAGGGTATTCTTGAATTTTTAGAGACAAGCTTAAGGGATTAGAAAATTATTTTAAGTGTAACGTATGGGATGACCACAAAAAGGTTAACCTAGCCCGAGACCGATTAGAAGGTTAAGCCTGAGTGTTTTGGCTAAATGAAGAGCGTCGTGTTGGTAGTTATAAACATACATGGCCAGCAATGTGTAGCCTACCCTCACATAAATTTGATCCCGTCTATCTCCGCACTACTAACACCAAGCTTGTGTGTGAGTTTCGTTATGGCGCTAGTCCCATGCCTACCTATAGGAATGATTATATCACTAATGCTAGATCATTTTTCCCTAGAGGTCGGCCTGCCCATAGTGTACCTGCTAACACCTTTAGGGAAACAATTCCCAATATATCATATGTCTTGACTCGAAAGATGTAACTACTAGAGCTTTTTATTCTTTATCCTCGACGTCTAAGCCCCTTGAGATAGTGACTGATACCTCTGATGATTCTGATGTGGATATAGAATCTCTAGATGATGAAGTTGATCAGCTCGATGAGAGTCTTCCTTCACTTACGATAGTGCCTGATGATTCTGATGAGTCTGAAATTGAGGGAGTACTAGTGATCTAGAAGACGATGTTAAAGATGATGATAGTGTGCCCTGTGAGAGTAGTACATTGCCTATTACTAGCCATACTAGCGTTGTGACTGATCACCCTAATAGTGAGGGGCCTATCCAAACTACGATCCCCGTCGTGTTAGAGCCTATGATTACACCTACTAAGCATATATCTAGGTTGTTTGAGGAGCATGTGAGTGAGTATATCCCTATTATTATTGATTACCCTGACTTAAAGGATGTTCCAACTGATTAGGAAGACTTACCTTATGTGAAAAGGTTATTTTTGTAAGATGTTAGCACTGTGAATCTGAACAGTAGTTATTTGATGTCATCACCATTATCTGAAGATCAAACTGAATTAAATTTTCTGTCGGGTTCGATTTTTCCATTATCGGAGACAATTCCTAATTCTGAATTAAAAGAATTTTCTAGTGTGTTGGAAGAAAATGCAAGCGAGGAAGTAGTATCTATGGATGACTTTTTGGTTTTAACCTCGGATAAGAGTTCATTGATGGTAGCATTGATAGGTAAAATTAATTCTGATTTGGGATTTTTGGGTTAGATTTTACCGACCCTTCCTCTTATTTTTGTACCTGCATTAGTAAATGTTTAAGGTAGTGGAATCGCTAAGCCTAGACTGAGTTGTTGTGACACGCCCACTATATTATTTCCTACTTCGGCGTTGTCTCAGTGTTTAGATATCAGTAAGTTGAGCGCGCTAGTTCTTAGTATGTTCACCGCTCCGCGTAGATCTGACTACGTGATACATTTTACTACTCTTTTCTCTGCGTGTCTGGCTACGATTTCGTTCTCTATGTTTGTGAGTCTTTGGTTATTGTGCCACTGAATGTGGTGTCTCTTTCACAACCCCTATATACCACAGCCGTTCACACGGATTTATCCACCACCATTTGATGACCCTTTTTTCCACCCGTTAGTGACCACAGTTAGGCCACATGAGTTGTATCGTTCGCATCTGTTATCATAGCTACGAGAGTTCAACTCTATTAGTATTTATGCTGAGCGGTTGCCCTTGGCATATCTTCATGCCAAGAGTGATTATATTAATTATAAAATTAGGACTGTGACTTTAAAGCCTATGAAAATCTTCTTTGATTTTAAGGCTCCCGTACCCCAAGACTTAACTCCTTTATCCTCTGTATTTGTATTGAGTCATATAGCGCATGGGTTCACACCACACAGCAGTGAGATATTTTGGCCCACTTATAATAAGTTACTCTATATAGTTGCATCTTATGATTACTTATATACTTTTTGCTCGCCGAATGAGATCGTGCACGGATTTAGATCACAAGTTCCTTTTGACTTTATTTCGTTACCTCTGTCGCATAATCCAAGTCAACTCACCCTAGCTTATGCCTCTCTTTTTCTAAAATTATATACGTACAGTAGTGAATCGCTAACCATACAAATGAAATTGTATCAACTTCATGTTAGCTTACATAAAAAGGCGTCTCACTATATTATTGACGATTTAGTTTTGGTGCGTCTCATCCCTCAACGGATGCCTTCAGGCACTATAGAGAGTGGGCTAGTTGGCAAGTTGGACCTTTTTCAGATATTAATGAAATTAGGAGAATACACATATCATTTGAAGCTTTCGACTGATTGGGGTATTACCCCTATTTTTACGCTATATATTTATCCACAACTTGAATTATCAGCCTATCCATTTGGGTCCACTTTGTTTTCTTATGGTTTGGGTAGTGAGCTTGTGCCTGGGTAGTTCTCTTCATCGGTCTTCACTGAAGGTATGTTGGTTGTTGATGTAGAAATTTATTTTTCTTTATTGCCTAATGCTTTTCCAAGGTTCCCAGGACCATCTTTTTTAATGACAGGATACTCTAGGTTGAAATGCTCTCCTTTTCATGTGGTGATGTTTGCCACACCTTATTTCGATGGTATGATCGTCCGACCTCCTATGACTATTGACTTACTAGATCGGAGGTGGCTCTTTTGGATGTTGCTCTCCCACACTAATGCAGTCCTCCCAACTCATCGATGATGAGTACTTTTTAGCTGGGGAGGATTGATGGCGACGACGGCCCATAACATATTGAAGACGGCGACGACATACTTACGGAAGACCATGTGGAGCGTCTCCATAATAGCCGTCCTAAACGCAAACCAATATATTAATAATTAATAATTATTATTATTAATCATTAATTCTCTTTTTATGTTTTGTTTTAATATTAATTTTTTTTGCATTGTTATTTCATTTTCATGTCATGTGTAATATCATGATTAGGTTTATAACCATGGGTTATGTTTCTTATATTTTGGGTTGCATGTAGCCAAGTCTTAGATGTAGCCTATATATAGGCATGTATCTTTCATATTGAGGATTATTGAATGAATGAAAAATTAACCCTAACTTTGAGAAGTTCTCCTCCTCTTCCTCTTTGCAAATTTCGGCCACCCCCTTCTTCTCCCTATCTCCTAGCCGCCCCTCCTCTTCCTCTCATTTTCTCCTTCTCACAACCCGAAACCTTCCCTCCATGCAACATCAAGATCGGCCACCACCACCATACATAGCCGACTACCCACCACCAAGCAACCCTCCCTTTCCCCTCATTAGCTGACCACCCTTCTCCCCTTACATCAACCCGAGCCCCCACCTCTCCAAAACCGTCGGCCCTCCAACAAAAACCCAAGCCGCCGACCCTCCAACATTTACCAAAACCGCCACCCTCATCCTCCCATTACAAACCTGTCCACCACCTCCACTTTCAAACCCGAACACCACCCTCCTATCCATCAAGAATCGGCCAATCATTTCCCTCCAAAACCATAACCGAGCAGCCCCCTATTTTCCCATTTCCACACTGAGTCTACCGTCTTTTCTCTCTCTTTCCATATATATATTATCATTCAAGAGGTTGCCTCCTAGTGGACTCCAATCGCGGCGTGACGCGACGAAGGCGAACATGTTTCTCTCCAACAGGCCTGACTCTGACGGAGCCGTTAAAGAACGATCCACACCGAGAAACCAGAATCATCCATTCTGCTTGGGTAACTAAAATTTCCACTCTCGTGTGTTTCTTTCCTTAGATAATCTTGTGGTGGATATTCTTGGCGTGCAATTTTGAAGCGTTAATTAATCATGGAATCTCTTTGAAATGCTTTGTGTTTATCTTGATTAATTTAATATTCAAAAAGGTTTGGAGAACCTTTATTTTCTTTTGTTGGGAGAGATCTACCCTTTCTGAATCGTCTTTTATTTAGTAGATCTTTTTTGGTACAACACCGCTCGATTGGACCGGGTGGGTCCTTTTAGCTGGAAATAATATTGGCATGTCGCCTCTATTAGATCCTAATCGGTTTGGATACCCGTACGCTAGCATATAATTGGTAATATTAACTATGTGGTTTCGCGTAGATTGACTGTGCAAGCGTAGAATTTGGATCATAGAGAGATAAGCATGCGAGCCCATAGATATATTTTGGTATCATCCTGTAAGCTAGCATCATATGGTATGATCTCCAATGGCTTTTTCTCTTTCACAAACGTGGCTTATGTTGAAGGATTATACCATAATCTCGTAAGCATAAGTCAACTATGTTACAATGGCTATATTATTGTGTTCTGCAAGGACAAGTGTTTGATAATGTCATCTGCAAATTTGGAGACGGTCTTAACAGGCACTCGGAGAAGAAATATTTTCTATTTCAATTTCCTTTGATTAGACAATTCTATCCCAGTTTGTTCAAAAGATAGTGCGTCTCTTTATGACGAATGACACAAGAGATTAGCACATATTAATTTCAAAACCTTAAACATGTTATTTATTCACAACTTAGTGTGTAATGCCACCAGCATTAAGTGCCTTAAAGAGAGTCCATGTCACTCTTGTCAAATGGGTTTACAAACATGGGCTACCTTCAAGGTTATTGCCGAAAAGGATTCTTCATAAAGCTTATACTTGCTCCATATGGACTTATTCGGTCCTATGTCTATTCACTGCTTAGGAGGTAAGGTCTATACGTTAGTGACTGTTGTTGACTACTCGAATTTCACTTAGGTGTTCTTTTTTAAACACAAGTCAGAGACCTTCGATTCTTTCACTAATTTTGTTCGGCAAATTCAAAACGAATTGGAATTCTCAGTAGTCAAAATCAAAAGTTACCACAGAACAAAGATTGAGTCTTGTGCTATGACAAAGTTTTGTGAAAGCCAAGGTTTCTTTCATGAGTTTTCTTCCTCGCGCACTCCACAACAAAATGGAGTTACTTAGAGAAGGAATAGAACCCTAATTAAAGTATATATAACCATGTTGAATGACGCTTCACTTTCGGAGTACTTCTGGGCTGAAGTAGTCAACATGATTTGTCACGTGCAAAACAGAGCACTCATTAACAAAAATCATCATAAGACTCCCTATGAGCTATTGAAGGGCGAAAAACTGTCTGTTTCCAACTTTGGAATCTTTGGAAGTAAGTGCTTCGTACTTAATAATGGGGAGTACAACCGCACAAAGTTTAGTGAAAAGTGTTTCGAAGGTATTTTTGTAGGATATAGTAGCTATAGTAAGGCATATAGGATTTTCAATAAGAAAACTCTAGTGGTAGAAGAGTCAATAAATCTTATATTTGATAAGACTAGCATACTTCATAGTAGCTCGTCTAGTGTTTTTTGTGCAGATGCAGGTACCAGGTTCAAAGAGCTTAGCTTGGATGAACTAGTCAAAGAAGGTCCAAGCATTGTCAAAATCGTCGATCCGGTCCTTGTGGATGAAGAACCTCTAGAGGAAGAATTGCCTAAACCTATAGAGGTTGTACAAGATGTTTCAAGTCTTGCTGAAGGAAGGGAAAGGAATCTAGTGGTCCGACACCTAAGAGATCACCCAGCTGATCTAATCATTGGAGAGTCGGGCAATGGCATTAGAACAAGAAGAGGTACAACTAACGAGATTTTGCATCTAAGCTTTTTGTCTTAGGTTGAACCAAAGAAGATTGAGGACGGGAACAAAGTTGCCTCTTGGACAATAACAATGTAATAGGAGCTCAACTAGTTTGAACGATGCAAAGTCTGGGAGCTAGTTCCCTGATCGAAGGGACAGAACTTGATCCACACCAAGTGGATATTCAGAAACAAGATGGACGAAAACGGAGTAATTATAAAGAACAAAGCCAGGCTTGTAGCTCAAGGTTATAGACACAAAGAGGGGATCGACTTCCACAAGACCTTTGGTCTGGTGGCTCGGCTCGAGGCGATCAGGTTATTTCTTGCGTATGCTGCCCTCAAAGACTTCACCATCTTTCAAATGGACGTGAAGTCAGCATTCCTCAATGGGGATCTGAAAGACGAAGTATACGTAGAACAACACCCTGGTTTTGTTAATTCTAATTTCCCTAAACATGTTTATATTTTAAATAAATATTTATACAGATTAAAGCAAGCTCCTCAAGCTTAGTATGAGACGTTATCTAGCTTTCTTCTTGAGAACAAGTTCACAAGGGGAAAGATAGATAAACATTATTTCTTAGGGAAGTTATTGGCAAGATTTTGCTAGTGCAAAACTATGTCGACGACATCATATTTGGCTCTATATAAGACAACCTCTGCAAAAAGTTCTCCAAACTTATGCAAGGGAAGATAGAAAAGAGCAGTATGGGCGAGATGAAGTATTTCTTAGGACTTCAGGTGAAGCAATCTCAAGATGGAATTTTCATCTCTCAACCGAAGTTCACCAAAGAGCTTCTTAAGAAATTTGGAATGGAGATCGCAACCTCGATGAGAACTCCATATAGGTTCAACTGTGTATCTAGACAAGGACGAGAAAGGGAAACATTTTGATGAAATAATGTACAGAAGATAAATTGAACCTTGCTCTGCCTGACTGCCACTTGACCAGATATAATGTTTTCAATATGTGTCTGTGCTAGATATCAGGTGAACTCTAAGGAATCATATTATGTGGATGTAAAGCGGATTTTAAGATACCATAAGGGTACACCCAATCTTGGCTTATGGTACCCAAGAAGTTATGATGTCGAGCTAATTGGCTTTTCAGATGCTGACTTTGCAGGAAGTAGGAAGGATAGGAAAAGCACATCAGTGATATGCCAATTCCTCAAACAGCTTATCTCTTCAAGTAGTAAGAAGAAAAATTATGTGGGAACATCTACTACATAGTCAGAGTAAATCTCTGATGGGAGTTATTGTGCACAGCTTCTTTGGATAAGGAATCAACTTGAAGACAATAATTTGATGTACAGAGAAATTCCAATATATTGCAACTCTTCTAGCACAATAGCTATCACCAACAATCCAGTCTCCCATAGACAGACCAAGCACATCGAAGTATGTTAGCATTTCATCCGGTAGCATGTGGAGAATAAGGACATAGCCCTAAGCTATGCCCTGATAGATAAGTAGGTGGCAGATATTTTCACGAAGTCGCTGGACGAGACCAAGTTCTCTTTTTTCAAGATAGAACTTGGCATGCTCAACATGGGATCCTGAAGTGATCATATCTATAGTCAAGGACAAATTAAAAGAAGATCTTGTATTTCTCGGAAACTTGTGTGGATTTCTCGAAAACAAGTTTGATTTCTCGAGAAAAGACTTCCATTTCTCGAGAAATATCCGATTTCTTAAGAAACAGGCTAGATATATCAAAAGCCTCTATATTTCTCGAGAAAAGTATTCTGGACTTCTCGAAACTTTATTAATATTTCTCGAGAGACATCATATTTCACGAGAAATGCCCTAATTTGATAGGACAAATTTATGAAGAATTTGAACCGCCGTTCCAGGTACTCTTATCTTATTCCTTCAAAATTTTCAATTTTATATAAATAGATAAGTCCATAGAAATCCAAATCCACAAATCCGAATAACCTCTCCAGAGAAAAACTCTTCAATTCCGTCAGAGCGTTCAGCCGTCTCTCTCACAAAATCCATCGCTTCTTCTCTGGCAAATCAGAATTTTCAAATTCTCTGTAATTGATGGCTCCTTCTTCCAAGATCGGTGTGGAAAGTGTATTCGTTCGTCCAGGCATAGAGGAAATTAAAGAGGACTTCAAGAATGTTCTGCTACTTATCAAATCTGCCGGCCTCACCTTAACCCCGGATGATCCCTTTAAGGTGTTGTTACATGATCTTGAGGAGTTTTTCAAAAATGCCAAGGTCAAGAGGTCTAGGAAATTACTAAAGAGCTCAGTCAGAGACTTCAAGATCAAAGTCAAGCCATCTTCATTGACAGAGTTCCTTAGACTTAAATCTATTTATGAGGAAGACTATCTGGAAGAAGATGATTACTAAAGAACCTTCTCCTTCTGTGGTCTTCCCCAGTCCACCACTTCTATCAGAAGAAAACATATGACAGATAAAAGAAATCTTTTGTCTGACATTCCAGACAAGGTTCTTCTATGCAAAACAGGGTCTATTGGATATATTTCTTTAGATTTCTTCGATATGATGACTATTGTGGTATTTCAAAAGAGATTACAATGGCGATACATGCTATTTGGAAAGATCAAGGAGAGCCCGTAGGCACCAAATTTTGGAAGAAATATTTCTCTGTACTTGAATCAAGCTCACCCTGAGCTCTTTGTTATGTTCAAAGGTGTGTCCATCCACCACCTGAAGAAGGTCACCATCTCAACCATCCGTAGATAAGAAGTAAGGATTCCAAGGCAAGGCCATGCGCTTCTAAGGTTAGAAGATGTTGAGGATATGACCCTATCTCCTCCTCTTATTGATGTAATTGGCACATATGGTGCAGCTGTTGAGGGGGAGCCTGCTCCATCATTACATCCAGAAGTACAACAAGCAGAGAATCAAGAAATAATGGTTCAGTCAGAGGTCCCTTCAGCAAAGGTTCAAGAGTAAGTTGTTGATGAAGTTGAGACAGTGGAAAAGACAGTCTAGCTCAGTCTAATGATGAGTAGAGAACCTGTATTCTTGGTGGTGGCTCAGGTTTGAAGGTTTATTCCCCCTCTGATCCAATAAACCTTGATGGTGCTCAAATGGATGTTACTGCAGCTGACATTAATAGAATGATAGAAAATCTAAGTTCAGATGAACCCCTATTCATCTCTCCAAAAATGACTCCTAAGAAGTCTCAAGAAAATATTCCTGAAGAGATTCATGAAGAGACTCCTGCAGAAACTATAGAGAATTTTCTGCCCCAGGAACATATTTAGGGGGAGAATGTTGATATGCTCTCTAAGGAAGAAATTATTCTAGAACCAGCAGAACTTCCTCTCAAGTACTTGGATTTCTCCATGCCTGTTATTCTTGGAGAGGAAGGAGATTTTATGACTTCTGCCCAAAGAGGCAGAAGTGCAGTTGTTATTGAAAATATCCCAGTATGGACAGCCCCAGCTCTACCTCCTCCATCTCCTCTAGCTCATATTATTCCTTAAGATACCCTTTTGGGAAAAATTGATATTATGTTAACCACACAAAGAGAATACTTTGATAAGTCTCTTAAAGAGGTAACTAATAAAGTAACTTCTCTTGAAAAAGAGATGAGTAGAGGGTTTGCTCAACTTTAGCACAATACAAATGAGTTCAAAAGACTACTGAAAATTGGTGGCAAGGCTCTAGACCACACTATCACAAGTGTTGGTCAGGTCATGTGTAACACCCCAAAAGGAGTAAGAAGTAATAGGCTAAATGTCGAATGGAGTTTGACGAACATGGTGTTATTATATTTCTTGTATCCTTTCGGAGAAAGTCGAACGGAGTTTGACGAACGTCGAATGGATTTCCGGGAGTTCGACGAACATGGTGCTGTTATATTTCTTATATACTTTTGGCAAACGTCGAACGGAGTTCGACGAATGTCGAACTGATTTCGGGGAGTTCTACGAACGTGGTGCTGTATTCTTTCGACGAACATCAAAAGGATTTCTCGAGTAACAGCGATGTCGGCTAGCTGGTCAAAGAGGTTAGGTTGACTTTTCAACACAAATTCAGGCGAATGCTTCGTTTTGATGGAGTGATCTTATGGCTGGGGTTTACCCGAGGCTACATATGCAGAGGGGTAGGGATGAGGAAATCATTATTTCCTTCTAGCTCTCTATATTTCATCTAAGTTCTTGAGAAGAGGACTAAAGGCTGGAGCTGAGTGTTTGGGCTGACCTTTGTGAAGGTGCTGAAGGAGATTCCCTCATCGAAAGCGGGATCCGAGGCTAGATCTGTGAAGGGGAAAGTGAGGCGCTCATTTCCATCCATGTAGAAAAGCTTTTCCACGGCTCTGAAGAGATCTACAAGGGTAATGACCTCCTGCTTGGACAAGTGAAATCCTAATTTTGCATGTGCATGGAATCCTCCACTAAAAGGTGGTATTATGAAGAGAATTCTGTGGGTTGATACGTGTTATCCCAAATTAAGTTTGCATATAAATCAAGAAATGTGTAGTACAGAATATGCATACTGTGTGAAGCCCATCCAGACATGTTGGTCTTGATTGCTGATGCTTTATTTTCCGAACCGGAGAAGGCTCCTCGTATAAATGAGTATTTTATGGAGTTTGTGGGTTATACCTTTGAAGTGGAGTAATAGTAAGTACTGGAGTGGAGTTCCAGGAAAATACCTTTGAAATTCATGTGTTGTTTACAATGGATAGACCCGTATTTTTGGCACTGTAGGATGTTGGAGGGTTTGGGTTGAGTTTGGGTCCAGAAAGAGAGCTTCTGTTAGCCCTGCCAAGGAATCATGATGAACACTGGCACTAACTCCTTTTTTGATTATGAAGCTAGTCCTTGGAGGACAGTGTGGCTATTGTGAGCTGAGACCTCTTAAATGCCATCGAGTCGAACAGATAAGGGGAAGCCGACCTGCATTAGGCTAGACATTGAATTAGCGATTTGAGCAACGAGCAAGGGCTGAACTATCTCCACATTATGGTTGTCTAACTTGATTGCCTGGGTTATTGGCATTCGTTAGAATCATCTAATGAGATTCTTGGGCTGTACGCCATCAAGATTAAAGTCTTTGCTCGTGGGTTGGGGATCGTGAATGCTCAATGTTTACTGTTGGGTATGGAACCTATGAATGGTGGTGGGACCCTGGATTTCCGGTGCAACAATAATATGACCTGAGTGCATGGAGCGTCGGGCCGTGCGACTGACATTTATGATATATTGAACTATGTGTGAGTGCACTTTTTGTGATAGATCTTCTTGCGAAAATACTATGCTTGCAGGAAAGGAATTCCACTACCTCAGGAAAAGGGTAGGGTCATTTTAAATTGGTCAGCTGAATGTTGATCGTTGCCTTGTTTGCCACCCTTGTGGTAGATTATCTCTATGCAGGTGTTGGGGAGCCGAGCGGGAAATAGCGGGCGGAAGCCCTTGCTGCTAAGCTGGCCCTCGAAGGTCGAGTAGAAAAGTTTTACTATTTTCATGTGTGGTTGGCCTGCGTGCAGATGTTTGTATTCCACAGTCTTGAAGTATAATTGTAAGGCTTAAGGCCAAACACTTTTATACATTCCTGTGTTTTATATAAATATGGTGGTATATATATAGTGGACATTCCTGATTGTTGAGTTCAGTAGTAACCACTAAAGCTTCCGCTAGAGTTCTCTGAGTTAGGATGCATGTACTTATTTTTTATATTAATAAGTAACGTCACCGACTGTCTGTGGAATATATCGTGGGGCCCCAGCTGGACCATCTGTTATATTTAATGTGATAGATGCAGGTGTTTCAATTTTGTATCAATTGGTCTTGGTCTTCCTCCTACGATATCATTGTCGAATTCTTTTGAGGAGTGGCGAGCACGTTTCTGTGCTTACCGTGATAACATAAATGAACTCAAGAATGTACTCTTAGGAATGAAAATACACCTGTTTGCGAAACGTGCCCGTTCCTATTCGTCATTGTTTCTTTTCAAGTTCGCTAAATTGTGTCTTATACGCTTATAGTGACTCAAAGTTGTGCGGGGCAGTCTGAGCCCCAACATTCAGTATAAAGTGCGGCACCAGCTGAGGTGCCCACACCTCCTCCTTCTGCGGTGACAATGTATTTTGTTGCTGAGGCGTTGTTTGCAATGATCCATGCACAGTATATTCGGCAGGCAAAACCTGCAATGGTGCCAGAATAGGTTGGTGTGAGGCCAGAACTATTGGAGGTTGTGGTAGATGTATGGGCAGCGGAATGAAAACTAAAGAAGTTCATGTGTTTCAGTCCTCCTACGTTCATGGGGGAAGGATCCCCAATGCAGGAAAAGGACTAGCTTGCCCAAGTCAAAAGAATTTTGACGGCATTACAAATTGTGGAGGAACAGAAAGTCACCTTGGCCACTTTCCTGTTGGAAGGAGAGGCTCGGCTTTGGTGGGACGAAATGGAGCTGCACCACGTAGCTGGCAGACACCTAATTAAGGCCTCTATAGGGGAGTTTTCGAGACTGTTCTTACTGAAGCGTCTGCCGTCAACGCAGCGCATAGCCATGAAAAATAAGTTATAACATCTAACTCAGGGAGAAAGTAGCGTTGATACCTACTTACATGAGTTTACAAGATTGGGAAGTTTTGCGGGGTATACCTTCGCGGAAGAAGAGCATAAAACCAATAAGTTGTACGAAGGACTGCGGGATGCGCTGATATTTCTTCTCTAAAGTTTAGTGTGCCAAGCGTTTCAAGCGTTGGTCATCATATGGTCATCATGTCAGGCCTACTCATGTAGAGCCCAAGAACAGATACCAGGGATGAACTCATCCCAGTGACTTTGGTGTCATCGTGTTCAAAGCACCTTACAAAGAAATTTAGTTCAAAAATTATGGTCCATATGTTCATGGTCATAACATTAAGAAAGGCACCTAAAGACAAGCCCATTATACAAAAGGAAAAGGAGATGCAAAAAACTTGTATATGATGTAATCATGAGTCCTCCACCTCAAAGTACGGTGCCTCTACTTGACCTAAATTTCAAAAGTTAAAGCATGAGTACCCGAGAAGGTATAATAGGTTTGACTGTTGGTGTTGCGACAATGTTGGTCACTTTGGCATAAATTGATAGTACCACCCCGCTAATTTTGTTACTCCAGGAATTAGCAAAGCGAGACCGACCACTCACAAGGTTAATTATCCTAGTGGTGTTAAGCTGACCAGGAACTAAGGACACAAATATGTTTGGGTTCCTAAGGTAAAATGATCTATTTTTGCTAGTATATCCAAAGACCAATAGAACTCTAATCGTGTATTTGGACAGTGGATGCTCTAGGCACATGACCGGTACAAGAAGCCTTTTGCGTGATTATACCCCAGTAAAAGATGGACTAATATTCATCTTTGGAGGTTCAGACAGGGGAACTACAAAAGGTTATGGTGCTGGCGACGACGGCCCGCAACATATTGAAGACGATGACAGCGTGCTTACGAATGCCCATGTGGAATGTCGCCATAATAGTCGTCCTGAACGCAAACCAATATATTAATAATTCATAATTATTATTAATTATTAATTCTATTTTTATGTTTTGTTTTATTATTATTTTATTTTGCATTTTATTTCATTTTCATGTCATGTGTAATATCATGGTTAGGTAAATAACCATGGGTTATGTTTCTTTTTATTTTCGGCTGTATGTAGCCAAGTCTTTTATGTAGCCTATATATAGGCATGTATCTTTCATATTGAGGATTATTGAATGAATAAAAAATTAACCCTAACTTTTAGAAGTTCTCCTCCTCTTCCTCTTGGCAAATTTCGGCACCTACCTTCTTCTCCCTCTATCCTAGCCGCCCCTCCTCTTCCTCTCTTTTTCTCCTTCTCACAACACGAACCCTTCCCTCCTTACACCATCAAGATCGGCCACCACCACCATCCATATCCGACTACCCACCACAAAGCAGCCCTCCCTTTCCCCTCATGATCCGACCACCCTCCTCCCCTTACATCAACCCGAGCCCCTACCTCTCCAAAACCATCGGCCCTCAAACAACCACCCAAGCCGCCGTCCCTCTAAAATTCACTAAAACCGCCACCCTCTTCCTCCCGTTACGAACCCGACCACTACCTCCACATTCAAACCTGACAACCACCCTCTGATACCAAATCAAAAAAAATCTTTTATCTCCATAGCTATTAAGTGGGAACAATTCCATCTTTGAAAATTAAATAGGGCCAGTTAATTTTATTCATTGCATGTGCACCTGTTACGTGTGAGATATTCTCTCCAGTCCTCACAAAAATGGCATATGACGTAGATAATGCCTGGTAAGACTATTCATATGATAATGATATGGCTAAACAAACCCCTAGGGCACACCACATTTATCCTACTTATGACGGTTTAGGGTATACCCAAATTTCTAGAGACTGTCTTAAAGGATTAGAAAATTATTTTAAGTGTCACGTATGGGATGACCACCAAAAGGTTAACATACTCTAAGATAGATTAGTAGGTCAAGCCCGCGTGTTTTGGATAAACGAATAGCGTCGTGTTGGTAGTTATAAACATGCTTGGTCGGCAATGCGTAGTCTACTCTCGGATCAATTTGATCACGTCTATCTTCTCACTACTAGCACCAAGCCTGTGACTGAGTATCGTTATGGTGCTAGTCTCATGCCTGCCTATAGGAATGATTATATCCCTAACACTACATCATTTTTCCCCAGAGGTTGGCCTGCCATTAGTGAACCTGCTACCACCTTTAGGGAAACCATTCCCGATATATCACAAGTCTTGGACTCGAAAGATGTTACTACTAGAGCTTTGTCTCTTTTATCCTCGACGTCTAAGCCCCTTGAGATAGTGACTGATACCTCTAATGATTCTAATGTGGATATAGAATCTCTGGATGATGAAGTTGATCAGCTAGGTGGGAGTCTTCCTTCACTTACGATAGTGCCTGATGATTCTGATGAGTCTGAAATTGAGGGAGTACCTAGTGATCTAGATACGATGTTTGGGATGATGATAGTCTGCCCAGTGAGAGTAGTACATTGCCTATTACTAGCCCTACTAGCACTGTGACTGATAACCCTAATAGTGAGGGGCATCACCAAACTACGATCCCCATCGTGTTAGAGCCAATGATTACACCTACTAAGGATATATCTGAGTTGTTTGAGGAGCCTGTGAGTGAGTATTTCCCTTTTATTATTGATTACCCTGACTTAAATGATGTTCTAATTGATTGGGAAGACTTACCTTATGCGAAAATGTTATGTTTGGAAGATGTTAGCGCTGTGAATCCGAACAGTAGTTATTTGATGTCATCACCATTATCTGAAGATCAAACTGAATTAAATTTTCCGTCGGGTTCGATTTTGCCATTTTCGGAGACAATTCCTAATCCTGAATTAAAATAATTGTGTAATGTGTTTGAAGAAAATGCAAGCGAGGTAGTAGTATCTGTGGATGACTTTTTGGTTTTAGCCCCGGATAAGAGTTCATTGATGTTAGCATCGATAGGTAAAATTAATTCTGAATTTGGTTTTTCGGGTTTGATTTTACAGACCCTTCCTCTTATTTTTGTGCCTGCAATAGTAAATGTTTTAGGTAATGGAATCGATAAGCCTAGACTTACTTTTTTTGACACACCCACTATATTAGTTCCTACTTTGGCGTTGTCTCAGCGCTTAGATATCATTAAGTTGAGCGCGCTAGTCCTTAGTCTGTTAACCGCTCCGCGTAGATCTGACTACGTTACATATTTGTCTACTCTTTTCTCTGCGTATCCGGCTACGGTTTCTTCCTCAAAGGTTTGTGAGTCTTTGGCTATTATGCCACTAGATGTGGTGTCTCTTTCACAACCCCTATATACCACAGCTGTTTGCACGGATTTATCCACTGTCATTTGATGACCCTTTTTTCCACCTGTTAGTGACCACGGTTAGGCCACATGAGTTGTATCGTTCGCATCTATTGTCACACCCGGGAGCGTTCAACTCTATTAGTATTTATGTTGAGCGGTTTTCCTTGGCATATCTTCATGCCAAGAGTGATTATGTTAATTATAAAATTAGGACTGCGACTTTGAAGCTTATGAAAATCATCTTTTATTTTAAGGCTCCCGAACCCCGGACTTAACTCCTTTATCCTCTGTATTTGGGTTGAGTCACATAGCGCATGGGTTCACACAACACGGTAGCAAGAAATTTAGGCGCACTTGTAATAATGTACTCTATATAGTTGCGTGTTATGATTTCTTATATGCTTGTGTCTCGCTGAATGAGATCGTACACGGATTTAGAGCACAAGTGCCATTTGACTTGATTTCGTTACCTCTGTCTTATAATCCATGTCAACTCGCACTAGCTTATGCCCCTCTTGTTCTAAAATTATATACGCACAGTATTGAAGCGCTAACTATACAAATGAAATTTAATCAACTTCATGCTAGCTTACATAAAAGGGCGTCTCAATATATTGTTGACGATTTAGTTTTGGAGCGTCTCATCCCTGAATGGATGCCTTCGGGTACTATAGAAAGTTGGCGAGTTGGCGAGTTAGTCCATTTTCGGATATTAATGAAATTAGGAGAATACATATATCATTTGAAGCTTTCCACTGATTGGGGTATTACCCCTATTTTTAATGTTTCTAATTTAATGCTTTATGTTTCTCCACCACTTGAATTATCTGCTTGTCCGTTAGGGTCCACTTTGTTTTCTTATGGTTTGCGTAGTGAGCTTGTGCCTGGGTCATTCTCTTCATCGGTCTTCACTGAAGGTATGTTTGTTGTTGATGTAGAAATTTAATTTCCTTTATTGCCTAATGCTTTTCCAAGGTTCCCCAGGACCATCTTTTTGCATGACAGGATACTCCATGTTGAATTGCTCTCACTTTAATATGGTGATGTTTTCCACTCCTTGATTTGATGGCATGATTGTCCAGACTCCGATGAATCTTGGCTAACTAGATCGGAGGTGGCTCTTTTGGATGTTGCTCTCCCGAGCTGGTGCAACCTAAGTTGGGCACACCCTTGACCCAACCCAAGTTGGGAGGTTCCACTAGGCTCATGACCATTAATTGGGGTCAGCCCAATCATCATGTTGACCAAGTCAACTCAAAAAGTCAACTTGGTCAACATGAAGCCTAAAGGAGGGAAAATGAATCCAAGCTACATTCCTTTGGGTTAAGCCCACCAAGTATGGACCATTATCAGCCCAAGGAGTCAAAGACCGGCCCTACCCGTCTGAAATAGGAGAGAGAATACATGTATGGGGCATTTTTGAGAAACCACCCAAAAAGAGGAGAGAGAAATATGAAATTAAGAGGAGGAGGCCACATGCCCTCATTCCCTCAGCCCAAGACTTGCTGGCCGGCCTCCCAAAGACTTTCCAGAGGATTTTAGAGCATGGTGGCCACTTGGCACCTTTGGTGACACAACCAAAGTTTCAAACCGAGCTCACCTCGGGTTTATCTCCCCATATACCCCACCTAAGTCCAAACCAGCCTTACCATCAGCTTCAGAAGGGGAAAACGAGTGGTGATCGATAGCTGAGGCAGATAAATCGGTAGAGAAACCAAGAATTGGGAAGTAGATCATCGGAGCAGCTCGACCATGGAAAACCGTCGCCGCAACCACCGCCAAGGCCTTGAACAGGTTCGTTTTGCCGCCCCTCTACTCATGCAAGCCCGATGCCATGTGAGAAAAGGTGAATTTTTTCATGCTTTTCATCCCGCTCGGGATCGCCGGAGGAGCCACTTCTGGCAGCCTCACCACCGGGAAACGCTAGCCCCCACCTCAGTGAAGGTGGTGGCGACATCCGCCGGCGGGGGTTGTGGCCCAGCTGTCTAGAAAATAGCAAACAAAATGGCCCAGCGCAAATCAATCTGGTCCATTTGCTTATCGGGGACGACGACCCGATGCCGTCCATATCATCAGGAATTTAATTAATAGTATTAATAGGAATCATTAAAATACTATCACATGTATACATTGGTTTTGCATGCTTATTCTAGGCCTCCTAAAGCATTTCTAGGCCTGGTGGTTACAATAAAACTTGTAGCCCTTCCTATTACATTTAATATGCCACCCTAAACTTGTAATTTGTCCTAGTAGATTTTCCTGTAGGGCTGTTTTCCTAGGACTGGTCCTAGGCTAGGGACGAGAGTAAAATGGATGCCCCTGCCAAACAAGAAGTCCACATGGGCTGAAATTTTTGGCATGTGACTTATTTGGGTATGTATAGCTCCTCCAAAAAAATGTGAATTTTTGGGGAATAATTTTCTATAGTTTTTCTCAATATATGATAAATGAAATAAATGTGATTTTTGGGGTATTTCAACTCCAATGAGCCCAAAATTTTGGTGGCATGTCCTAAGGGACATTATAAGAGTATGTGTAAAATTTCATTTAAGTTGGACCATTTCATGTTGGGTAAACCCACTTGCATGTGTTGGCTAGTTATAGGCTTGGTGTGCATTTAGCCTAAAATGAAATAATGTCTATTAAGCCTTGTTGGTACATCCAAAAATCATTATATTGACTTTAGAGGCTCAATAGGGCGAATCATGCCCCTCACTGCAATAATGGGGTTTTTGGAAGCAAAAATCAATTATTTGGAATTTTTGGAAATAATTGAACCTTAGGAATATAAATTTGAAAATAGGTATATTGTTGAGATAAAATTTCCAAACTCTGCCAAGGTAATCATATTGTCATAATCAATTCCTAAAAAAAAATTTTAGGGCACTGTTTCATGAACATTGATAGTTGTTATGTAGGATTTACTATTTTTCCCTTATCATATTTAATTGGAAATTGATAGAAATATGTGATAGAAAAATTGTGGAAAATTTCAAGAGTTTTATTACTACATAAAGAACCTTGTATAATTATCTCAATATTTTTGAAGGTTTAGTAATGCTCAAAACTCCATAATGGCATTTTGGTTAATTATTAATAAATGGAACTGGTAGGTCATTGTACATTAGAAGTTCATACAACTCTGTATTTAGCCTTAGCTTATCAATACATGTACTCTGTAATTTTTTTAGAATTTTAGTCAATGAATTCGTTATACTTCATTTGGAAAATGTCAATAATAGGAATTTTGTATTAATTAATGAATAAATGGAAATACTTAAAGGAAAATTATGATTCTTGGAAAACAATGATATTTCACCATATTATAGGTCAGGAAAATTTATTACATCAGTAGGATTATAATTAATTATACTTCATGTGTAAAATGACCTGAAGAATTAATTGAAGGAAATAATTAATGGTGTAATTAATATGGAAAAATTATGGAAATCATCATGGTCATCATATAGGTCCATACCACTCTAGGATAAATAATTTGAGGCATATGGCTAAAGGAATTAGAGGGTCACATTTGTGGGTGGTATTGGGGACCAGGGTAAGGGTCTAGCACCGATGTTCGTACTAGAAGGGCCACCAGGGAAGGAATCTGAATAACTAGTAAAGTGAGGATCTTAGTGGAGGAATTAACCCTAGTTGGTATCCTAGAGGATTCCTTAACCATGTGTGGAAGAGTGCAAGTCCCGTGATAGCAACAATAACGGGGACCGGCGGAAGAGAGCCGCGCTCCTAATAACACCTTAAGTATTTAGGCTCGTTCTAAAGTAATAATGAGAGTTGGGTGATTATCCTAGGTAGACACTAATAAGAATAATTATCCTTGCGAAAGGGAACTTTGGGCTTGTCATCCCATCTTGGTTCCTAGTGCCTTCGAGACCCCATCATTAGGCAGTCCTGGGATTAACCCTAAACTACTAAGTTTAATAATCGGTAGATAAGAGTAGTATACAAGGCTAAGGCAAATGGTACACATGCTCACCCGTGATGGGTTGGAGGGAATTTAACTTGATGTGTATTCTCACCCGTGATGGGTTGGAGGGAATTGGACTTGATATTATATTCTTACCCGTGTTGGGTTGGAGGGATTCAAGACAGGTTAGTCCTGCGAGCTGGAGGCTCGGGAGATTTATGCTAGGTGAGTTTGGTCCTGCGAGCCGGGGGCTCGGGTTAAATAATTGCATGTGAGTAAACAAATTGTGGTGGGTCATGCGATACTGGTCAATCATCACACTGATGGCAGTACGGTGACTCGGGTGAGGTGTATGGGTGGAAGGGCCAGTATGTTGTTTATTACTATGGTCAGGCAGACAATCCCCGAAGACGTATACCCGACCTAAAAGTATAGCAGGCAGCTTGCATTTAGTACGCAGAGACTCTAGAGTGCACTTTGTACGTATACAGAGGCGTATAGGAGAGGTCTTGGCTTGGTGGTATGAACACCCGCCAAGAAAGCGGAAGCGCCCGTTTCGCTGCTGCCGGAGCCACGACGGCGGTACCTGAGAGTGATGCTAGCTCTCGAAAAGTGCAAACTAAAGGTTTGGGATCTCAGAGTCGCGTGCGTGTGTTGTACTTGCATGTTGCATAACCATATCATAATCATTCATACTCATTAGGTCATACGCTACATGGATCCTTATCATATAAACTAGTATGGGCTCTTTTATATGATAAGTTAATTTTGAAACTCTAACTTATAAGTTTGTATGGGCATTCATATAAGTTAGGGTACTTCTGTGATGGTAGAATAGTGGTAGTATAGTTTTCCTACTATTCATACTTCAGCTGCTATACTTACTTCTTACTGTTCTTTTTCTACCTCACTTACTTCATGCATAGAACTGCTAGAATAGAATCATTTATACTCTTTACATACTGCTAGTTAGTGCCACTGTCACCTATTTTTACATTGATACCCCTTGTTGTCCTCCGCTTCGTCCTACTGCACGATACCTAGGAGTTGTGGGGCGATGTGTGAGGAAACGACTTAGTCTTTTTGACTATGGTCGGTGACAATATCATTTTAGGAGCTCAAGGAGATGGAGCACCAGCACGACGAGCTAGCAAGACTTGAGTAGCAGATACCGTTACCACCAGCTACTACTACTACTGCGCATACTCAGGTAGAACAAGACCAGATGATGAGATAGATAGCTTCCGCTTATGTTTTTGAGCGAGTGAAATATTGAGATATTCATGTATCGGGCATAAGCCCTTACTTCTCTATTATTGTACTCATTGTGGACTATGTTTCTGTACCTTCATTTTATATATGATATGTACTCTGTGGCTATGGATTATAGTTGTTTCTCTTTCTGTTATACATTACTTCTATTTCTCGATTGGCCAAAAGGTTTATGATCGTTCTAGCGAGCAGGATCGGCGTCCTGCGGTGTCGACTAACCCGTGATTTAGTGTCACCGCAAGACGGCGGTTCTGGGCATAATATCTGGGTTAACTCCTCGGAAGGGGGAGATGGATCTTACAAACTGGTATCACATGAACAAACGATCATATGAGAAAGAAGTCCACAACACTGGAACACCCCGCTCGAGCATTAGTTTGCGGACAAACTATGCAGCGGAAGCAATGGTGTGCCCATGTGCAAGTCACATAAAACAGTCCATTAAGCAATGAGTTAGGCCAATTTATGACGTTTACCTTACCTTTATGCAGCCTCCGTAGAATGTGGTTCCTCCCCCCTGGCTGCCACTCATTTTATGCAGACAGAGATGTGACAAACTCTTACGGCTATCTTAGATGCCTTTAGAGACCAGCAAGCCCCGACACAGCTGCAAAACCCAGGGTCGAGCTGGTTGAATGCCTTTAAGAGTCTGTATCCTCTAGTGTACTGCGGGACAGAAGATGCTGTGAAGATGGAGGAGTGGCTGGAGACTATTCAGGAGCTGTTAGCTTGCATCAGCTGCCCAGTCAGACAGGTAATCCCTCTTGCCACGTCGGTACTGGAGGCTCATGCAAAGAGGTGGTGGAAGTCTGTACGAGACTCTACATATGCTGATAGGGAGCTGATAAATATTTCTTGGGAGGAATTCAGTGATGCATTCTTAGAGCACTATGTATCCTCAACAAACAGAGATGCCTTGGAAGCGAGATTTCTGAACCTCCAGCAGGGGAGCAGATCCGTGATCGAATATTAAAATGAGTTTTCCCACTTAGCTAGATTTGCGGGATTCCATGATTGGGATGACTAGAAGTATGCAAAAAGATTCTACAATGGGTTCCGAGACTCCTTAAGGCAGCCCTTATTGTTCATATCTCATGGCACCACTACACAGATTATTGAGATGGCGAAGAAGCTGGAGGCTGACCAGTAAATGGTGCAAGGTAGAGGAAAGAGACCGCTAGAGGGGTCATCATTCAGAGAAAGTAGCAGGGCATCTCAAAGAGGTAAAGTTATTGGATATAGGAGGGGTGGGGGATGTCATCATCCCAACTTCAAACAGGAGCGGAGGCCTCCTACAGTGCTAGCTCCTCCACCTCTACAAACTCATGGCCCGATGAGATAGGAGGATCGTGGCCAGAGTAAAATCACATGCTTTGGATGCGGCCAACCTGGGCATATCAGGTAGCAATGCCCACATCAGATCCACCCCCTTCCTCCTCCTCCATCTCCAGTGGCCCCTCTAGCACACCAGGGCCGAGGATGAGGATGAGGTCGAAGCCGAGGCCGAGGACATTACGGCCGAGGACGAGACCGGGAGCAGGTGTATGCGCTAGACCTCGTCGAGCTGGGGAATCCTGAGGAGGTTATCACAGGTAATTAAGATTACTGTTAATTTTTTTAAAAATCTTCAATTACATAGTACCCTGATGCCATAGAATGACAACTTATTTTTAAAATTCAAATAAAACCCAAGCATAGTTATGATCAGCGGCAAGCCCGCCCATACCTTGTTCGACACGGGTGCTTTGCACTCCTTCGTACTGATGCCTTCATAGAAGGACTAGAGGGTGTGGAAAGGTTCCCTGGCATATAAAGGAGGGTGCGTCTTCCTGATGGCTCGGAGCTACGGACCACGGTTAGCTGCAACATGGAGGCCAAGATCGGAGGAAAGGCATTTGAATTTCCTACGGCGGTCTTGAATTTACCGAACTTTGATTTGATTTTGGGCATGACATGGCTTCATTGGAACCATGCTCAGATCGACTGCCACTCAAAAAGGATCATGCTCAGGCATGGAGACTCTTACGTCACTATTGAAGGTATCCGACCTATTCCCCATCTTTTATTATCTTCTCTACAGGATTTCAAGGCCTATGAGCAAGGGGAGCAGGTGTACCTCATCTGCTTCGAGATGGAAGTAGCAGAGAACTCTATAGCTGATATTCCAATAGTTCGGGATTTCTCCGATGTATTCCCAGAGAAATTGCCCGGGCTACCACAAGTTCGGGACTTGGATTTGAAAATCCAGTTAGTGCCAGGAGCGAGGCCAGTGTCCCAAGCACCTTAGAGGATGGCTCCTAGAGAGTTGGCAGAGTTCCGAACTCAGCTTTAGGAACTTATGGAATCATGATTTGTGCGTCCGAGCTCATCGCCATCGGGTGCCCTAGTCCTATTTGTAAAGAAGAAGGATGGATCATTGCGACTATGCATAGATTACCAGGAGCTGAACCAGTTGATGGTCCGTAATACCTACCCACTGCCTCGGATAGGCAAATTATTCGATCAGCAGCAGGGAGCCTTCTGGTTCTCTAAACTAGATTTACGATCCGGTTACTACCAGTTCCACATCCGAGAAGAGGATATACCGAAGACGGCATTCAGTTCACGTTATGGGCTATATGAGTTCACGGTGATTCCTTTTGGGCTCACAAATGCCCCCCTCAGCTTTCATGACTCTAATGAACTATGTATTCGAACCCTATTTAGACCGCTTTGTCATTGTGTTCATCGATGATATTCTGATCTATTCCCGGACCCAGGAGGAGCACACTGAACACTTGACAGAGGTTTTGCAGAGACTGAGAGAATTCCAAATGTATGCGAAGTTTTCAAAGTGCTAGTTCTGGCTATAGGAGGTGGCCTTCCTGGGGCACACAATCAATGTGGCTAGATTGGCAGTGGATCGAGCCAAGATAGAGGCAGTACGGAATTGGCCACGACCGAAGACAGCATCACATATACGCAGTTTCTTGGGGTTAGTAGGTTATTATCGCATGTTCGTGGAGGGATTCTCGAGGTTATCCCTCCCCCTCACAACCTTGACGAAGAAGGATGCAGATTTTGTTTGGTCAGAGCAGTGCGAGACTGCTTTTCAGGAGCTGAAAGCCCGACTCACCTCATCGCCTATTCTTGCACTCCCATCCGGGAGTGAAGGATTTCAGATCTACACAGATGTCTCTAACCAGGGGATGGGTGTTGTCCTGATGCAGCATGCACATGTTATTGCTTACGCTTCAAGACAATTGAAGAAGCATGAGCATAACTGTCCAGTACATGACTTAGAGCTCAGGGCTATGGTATTCGCCCTAAAGATATGGAGACATTATTTATTTGGGATTCATTGTGATATCTATTTAGACCACAAGAATCTTAAATATATCGACACGCAGACGGACTTGAACCTGCGACAGAGGAGATGGCTGGAATTCCTCTGTGACTATGATTATCAGATCCACTATCATCCAGCGAAAGCTAACACAGTAGAAGATGCCTTGAGTAGGAAAGCCAACACTTCTAGACCGGAGCCTCGGTTGATGTCTATAGAGTTGATCCTGTTGATGGAAGAGATGCACATCACCATGGTGTCTGATTCGGAGCAAGATCTATACAGGGAGTACTTGGGCTCCTTAGTCATGGAGTGTGACATTCAGGACCATATTCGGGCACAGCAGAGATCAGATACAACATTAGAGCCAGTATTCAGAGCTCTAGAAGCAGGCAAGATGGAGGATTATTCACTGCTTGGTGGCCTTATTCACTTCCGCAGTCGCATATACATTCCCGCAGGTGGTGGTATCCAGGAGGATATTCTTAGGAAGGCACACTGTTCTCGTTATTCAGTGCACCCCGGTATCACCAAGATGACAGCTGATTTGCGGAAGGGTATGTACTGGCTGGGGATGAAGAGGGATATCATCCATTTTGTGACACATTGCGATACGTGCCAGCGAGTGAAGGCAGAGTGCAAGAGCCCGGGTGGTCTATTACAGCCATTGCCAGTATGAGAGTGGAAGTTCGAGGACATCGCTATGGACTTTGTACACGGACAACCTCGCTCCCACTCTGGGCACGGTTCCATTTGGGTCATAGTCGACAGACTGACCAAGGTAGCGTTGTTTATCCCAGCCAGGAAGGACAACCCAGTTGCTGTGTTTGTGAGGTTGTTCGTGGAGCAGTTCGTCAGGTACCATTGAGTCCCTAGGACGATTGTCTCAAATCTTGACGGTCGGTTCACTTCTAGGGAGTGGAGGGCAGTGCATAAGTATTTAGGCTCTCAGCTTTCTTTTAGCACTGCCTTCCATCCACAGACCGACGGCCAGACGGAGCGGACCAACAGGACCATGGAGGATCTGCTGCGGCTGTACGTACTTGACACGGGAAAGCCTTGGGAGCGACTGTTACCACTGATTGAGTTCTCCTATAACAACAGTCACCAGGATAGCATCGGGATGGCTCCATATGAGGCACTTTACGGGAGGAAGTGCAGGACACCACTGTCTTGGGTTCAGGATATGGACACCAAGGCTCTTGGCTCTGTTTATGTGGAGGAAACAGAGGCTCAGGTTCGTTTGATCAGGGATTGGATGCTGGAGGCCCAGAGTAGGCAGGACAAATATTATGATGCTCGGCACCGAAAGGTTGAGTTCCAGGTACGAGACCGGGTATTTTTGAAGATACGTCCAGTGCACGGTGTCTCTCGAGTTCGGAGGCACAAGAAGCTCAGTCCTCGATATATGGGGTCATACTTAATCTTGGAGCGGATCAGTCCCTTGGCTTATAGACTGCATCTGGCACCAGAGTTGAGTACACTACACGATCTCTTTCATGTCTATTCACTACGGAGAGCACTACTTCAGCCGGAGAAGCACATTACTACTACGGCTGGTCCGATAGCACCCGACCTGTCCGTTCGTTTGGAGCCAATCTGGATTGATGATACAGATGTCCGAGTGTTACGGAAGAAGGTCCCTCTTATGAAGGTGCTGTGGTCAAATCATGTATAGGAGTAACACACCTTGGACCCAAGAGATCTAATGTTGGAGCGACACCCGGATATTTTCTTCAAGTATGCTATAAATTATGTACTAAAAAATTACTTAAATTATTACGAGTAGAACCCCGTGGACCCGAACTTAAATTTCGGAGAGGAAATTAATTTTTTTGTTTATTGGATTTGTAACGTCCCATGTTACTTCTAGGCCCCTTAACTTAGATTGGGTTAGACATGGGGTGGGTGATAGGGGTATTTAGCTAGGTTGACCCGAGTAGGTGAGTGAAACCATGTGGGGCCCACCATAGGGCCCAAGTAAACCTAAGTAAAATTAGCCTAAATAGGGACCCTAGCCACACCATGACCCCACCACATTGCCCTAACCCTAAAAAAAACTAAGTGGACCCTAAGGCATGTCACTAGGTCAACCCTTTTGGCCCTAGTTGACCCAAGTCAACCCTAGCCCTATTTGGGTCAAACTCATACCTATATGCCCAATTAGCCTAAGTGGGGCACAACCTTTACCCAACCCAAGTTGGGAGGTGCCACTAGGCACATGACCATTAAGTGGGGTCAGCCCACTCATCATATTGACCAAGTCAACTCAAAAAGTCAACTTGGTCAACATGAAGCATAAAGGAGGGAAAATGAGCCCAAGCCACATTCCTTTGGGCTAAGCCCACCAAGTATAGCCCATTATCAGCCCAAGGATTCAAAGACCAGCACTACCCTTCTGAAATAGGAGAGAGAATACATGAATGGGGGCACTTTGGAGAAGCCACCCAAAAAGAGGAGAGAGAAAGGTGAAATTAATAGGAGGAGGCAGAATGCCCTCATTCCCTCAGCCCAAGACTTGCTGGTCGGCCTCCCAAAGACTTTCTAGAGGATTTTAGAACATGGTGGCCACTTGTCACCTTAGGTGAAACAACCAAAGTTTCAAACCGAGCACACCTCGGGTTTATCTCCCCATATACCCCACCTCAGTCCAAACCAGTCTCACCATCTGCTTCAGAAGGGGAAAACTAGTGGAGATCGATAGCTTGGGCAGAGAAATCAGAGGAGATATAAAGAATCGGGAAGTAGATCGCCGGAGCAGCTCGGCCATGGCAAACCGCCGCCGCAACCGCAACCAAGGCCTAGAACAGTTTCATTTCGCCTCCCCTCTACTCGTGCTTGCTTATTAGATCCATTAGGAGAGATATCGAGTTCAATTGAGCCCGATGCCTTGTGAGAAAAGGTGGATTTTTCCAAGCTTTTCATCCCGCTCGGGATCGCCAGAGGAGCCACTTCTGGCAGCCTCACCGCCAGGAAACGCTAGCCCCCACCTCAATGAAGGTGGTGGCAACATCCGCCGGCAGTGGTGGTGGCCCAGCTAGCCGGAAAATAGTAGAAAAAATGGCACCGCGCAAATCAATCTGGGCCGTTGGCTAATCGGGGACGGCGACCCGATGCCGTCCATATTATCAGGAATTTAATTAATAGTATTAATCGGAATCATTAAAATACTATCACACTTATACAGTGGTTTTGCATGCTTATTCTAGGCCCCCTAGATGAATTTTTAGGGCTGGTGTTTAAGATAAATTTGTAGCCCTCCCTCTTACCTTTAATATGCCACCCTAAACTTGTAATTTGGCCAAGTAAATTTTTCTATAGGGTTGTTTTCCTAGGACTGGTCCTAGGCTAGGGCAGAAAGTAAAATGGATGCCCTTGTCAAACCAAGAGTCTACATGGGCTGAAATTTTGGTCAAGTGACTTAATTGGGTATGTCTAGCCCCTCCCCCAAAATGAAAATTTTTGGGGAATAATTTTCTATAGTTTTAGTAGATATATGATAAATGAAATAAATGTGATTTTTGGGGTATTTCAACTCCAATTAACCCCAAATTTTGGTTGCATGTCCTAAGGGACATTATAAGAGTATGTGTAAAATTTCATCCAAGTTGTACAACTGCATGTTTGGTAAACCCACTTGCATGTGTTGGCTAGTTATAGGATTGGTGTGCATTTAGCCTAAAATGAAATAATTTGTATTAAGCCTAGTTAGTACATCCAAAAATCATGATATTGACTTCAGAGGCTCAATAGGGTTAATCATGCCCCTCACTACAATAATGGGATTTTTGGAAGCAAAAATCCATTATTTGAATTTTTTGGAAATAATTAAACCTTAGGAATATAAATTTGAAAATAGGTAAATTATTGAGATAAAATTTCCAAACTCTGCCAAGGTGATCATATTGTCATAATCAATTCCTAAAAAAAAAAAATTTAGGGCACTATTTAATGAACTTTGATAGACGTTATGTAGGATTTACTATTTTGCCCTTATCATATTTAATTGGAAATTGATAGAAATATGTGATAGAAAAATTGTGGAAAATTTCTAGAGTTGTATTACTGCATAAAGAACCTTGTTTAATTATCTCAATATTTTTGGAGGTCTTAGTAATGCTCAAAACCCCATAATTGCATTTTGGTAAATTACTTATAAATGGAATTGGTAGGTCATTGAACATTAGAAGTACATAAAACTCTGTATTTAGCCTTAGCTTATCAATACATGTACTCTATAATTTTCCTAGAATTTTTGTCAATGAATTCCTTATACTTCATTTCAAAAATGTAAATAATGTTAATTTTGTATTAATTAAGGAATAAATGGAAATATTTAAAGGAAAATTAAGATTCTTGGAAAACAGTGATATTTCACCATATTATAGTTCGGGGAAATTTATTACATCAGTAGGATTATAATTTATTATACTTCCTGTGTAAAATAACCTGAAGAATTAATTGAAGGAATTAATTAATGGTATAATTAATTTGGAAAAATTATGGAAATCATCATGGTCATCATATAGGTCCATACCACTCTAGGATAAATAATTTGAGGCATATGGCTAAAGGAATTAGAGGGTCACATTTGTGGGTGGAATAGGGGACCTGGGTAAGGGTCTAGCACCGATGTTCGTACTAGTAGGGCCACCAGGGGAGGAATCTGAATAACTAGTAAAGTAAGGATCATAATGGAGGAATTAACCCTGGTTTGTCTCCTAGAGGATTCCTTAACCATGTGTGGAAGAGTGCAAGTCCCATGACAGCAACATAATGGGGACCGGCTGAAGACCGTCGCGCTCCTAATAAAACCTTAAGTCTTTAGGCTCATTCTAAAGTAACAATGAGAGTTGGGTGATAATCCTGGGTATGCACTAATAAGAATAATTATCCTTGCAAAAGGGAACTTTGGGCTTGTCATCCCATCTTGGTTCCTAGTGCCTTCGAGACCCCTTCATTGGGCATACCTTGGGCAGTCCTGGGATTAACCCAAAACTACTATGTTTAATAATCGGTAGACAAGAGTAGTATACTAGGCTAAGGGAAATGGTACATATGCTCACCCGTGATGGGTTGGAGGGAACTGAACTTATTGTGTATTCTCACCCGTGATGGGTAAAAGGGAATTGGACATGATATTATATTCTCACCCGTGATGTGTTGGAGGGATAAAGGACAGGTTAGTCCTGCGAGGAAGAGGCCCGGGAGATTTATGCCTGGACAGGTTGGTCCTGCGAGCCGGGGGCCAGGGTTAAATCATTGAATGTGAGTAAATAAACTGTGGTGTGTCATGCGGTACTGGCCAATCATCACACCGATGGCAGTACGGTGACTCGAGTGAGGTGTACGGGTGGAAGGGCCAGTATGTTGTTTATTACTGCGGTCAGGTAGACAATCCCCAAAGACATATACCCGACCTAAAAGTCTAGCAGGCAACTAGCATTTAGTATGTAGAGACTGTAGAGTGCACTTTGTACGTGTACAGAAGCGTACATGAGAGGTCTTGGCTTGGTGGTGTGAACACCCGCCTAGAAAGCGGAAGCGCCCGTTCCGCTGCTGCTAGAGCCACGACGGCGGTACTTAAGAATGATGCTATGTCTCGAAAAGTGGGAACTTAAGGTCTGGGATCTCAGAGTCGCGTTCGTGTGTTGCACTTGCATGTTGCATAACCATAGCATAATCATTCATACTCATTAGGTCATACGCTACATGGATCCTTATCATATAAACTAGTATGGGCTCTTTTATATGATAAGTTAATTTGGAAACTCTAACTTATAAGTTTGTATGGGCATTCATATAAGTTAGGGTACTTCTGTGATGGTAGAATAGTGGTAGTATAGTTTTCCTACTATTCATACTTCAGCTGCTATACTTACTTCTTACTGTTCTTTTCCTACCTCACTTACTTCATGCATAGAACTGCTAGATAGAATCATTTATACTCTTTACATACTGCTATTTAGTGCCACTGTCACCTGTTTTTACATTGATACCCCTTGTTGTCCTCCGCTTCGTCCTACTGCACGATACCTAGGAGTTGTGGGGCGAGGTGTGAGGAAACGACTTAGTCTTTTTGACTATGGTCGGTGACAATATCATTTTAGGAGCTCGAGGAGATGGAGCACCAGCACGACGAGCTAGCAAGACTTGAGTAGCAGATACCGTTACCACCAGCTACTACTACTACTACTGCGCGTACTCAGGTAGAACAAGAACAGATGATGATATAGATAGCTTCCGCTTATGTTTTTGAGCGAGTGAAATATTGAGATATTCATGTATCGGGCATAAGCCCTTACTTCTCTATTATTGTACTCATTGTGGACTATGTTTCTGTACCTTCATTCTATATATGATATGTACTCTGTGGCTATGGATTATAGTTGTTTCTCTTTCTGTTATACATTACTTCTATTTCTCGATTGGCCAAAAGGTTTATGATCGTTCTAGCGAGCAGGATCGGCGTCCTGCGGTGTCGACTAACCCGTGATTTAGTGTCACCGCAAGACGGCGGTTCTGGGCATAATATCTGGGTTAACTCCTCGGAAGGGGGAGATGGATCTTACAAACTGGTATCACATGAACAAACGATCATATGAGAAAGAAGTCCACAACACTGGAACACCCCGCTCGAGCATTAGTTTGCGGACAAACTATGCAGCGGAAGCAATGGTGTGCCCATGTGCAAGTCACATAAAACAGTCCATTAAGCAATGAGTTAGGCCAATTTATGACGTTTACCTTACCTTTATGAAGCCTCCGCAGAATGTGGTTCCTCCCCCCTTGGCTGCCACTCATTTCATGCAGACAGAGATGTGACAAACTCTTACGGCTATCTTAGATGCCTTTAGAGACCAGCAAGCCCCGACACAGCTGCAAAACCCAGGGTCGAGCTGGTTGAATGCCTTTAAGAGTCTGTATCCTCTAGTGTACTGCGGGACAGAAGATGCTGTGAAGTTGGAGGAGTGGCTGGAGACTATTCAGGAGCTATTAGCTTGCATCAGCTGCCCAGTCAGACAGGTAATCCCTCTTGCCACCTCGGTACTGGAGGCTCATGCAAAGAGGTGGTGGAAGTCTGTGCGAGACTCTACATATGCTGATAGGGAGCTGATAAATATTTCTTGGGAGGAATTCAGTGATGCATTCTTAGAGCACTATGTATCCACAACAAACAGAGATGCCTTGGAAGCGAGATTTCTGAACCTCCAGCAGGGGAGCAGATCCGTGATCGAATATTAAAATGAGTTTTCCCACTTAGCTAGATTTGCGGGATTCCATGACTGGGATGACTAGAAGTATGCAAAAAGATTCTACAATGGGTTCCGAGACTCCTTAAGGCAGCCCTTATTGTTCATATCTCATGGCACCACTACACAGATTATTGAGATGGCGAAGAAGCTGGAGGCTGGCCAGCAAATGGTGCAAGGTAGAGGAAAGAGACCGCTAGAGGGGTCATCATTCGGAGAAAGTAGCAGGGCATCTCAGAGAGGTAAAGTTATTGGATATAGGAGGGGTGGGGGATGTCATCATCCCAACATCAAACAGGAGCGGAGGCCTCCTACAGTGCTAGCTCCTCCACCTCTACAAACTCATGGCCCGATGAGATAGGAGGATCGTGGCCAGAGTAAAATCACATGCTTTGGATGCGGCCAACCTGGGCATATCAGGTAGCAATGCCCACATCAGATCCACCCCCTTCCTCCTCCTCCATCTCCAGTGGCCCCTCTAGCACACCAAGGCCGAGGATGAGGATGAGGTCGAAGCCGAGGCCGAGGACATTACGGCCGAGGACGAGACCGGGAGCAGGTGTATGCGCTAGACCTCGTCGAGCTGGGGAATCCTGAGGAGGTTATCACAGGTAATTAAGATTACTGTTAATTTTTTTAAAAATCTTCAATTACATAGTACCCTGATGCCATAGAATGACAACTTATTTTTAAAATTCAAATAAAACCCAGGCATAGTTATGATCAGCGGCAAGCCCGCCCATACCTTGTTCGACACGGGTGCTTTGCACTCCTTCGTACTGACGCCTTCATAGAAGGACTAGAGGGTGTGGAAAGGTTCCCTGGCATATAAAGGAGGGTGCGTCTTCCTGATGGCTCGGAGCTACGGACCACGGTTAGCTGCAACATGGAGGCCAAGATCGGAGGAAAGGCATTTGAAGTTCCTGCGGCGGTCTTGAATTTACCGAACTTTGATTTGATTTTGGGCATGACATGGCTTCATTGGAACCATGCTCAGATCGACTGCCACTCATAAAGGATCATGCTCAGGCATGGAGACTCTTACGTCACTATTGAAGGTATCCGACCTATTCCCCATCTTTTATTATCTTCTCTACAGGATTTCAAGGCCTATGAGCAAGGGGAGCAAGTGTACCTCATCTGCTTCGAGATGGCAGTAGCAGAGAACTCTATAGCTGATATTCCAATAGTTCGGGATTTCTCCGATATATTCCCAGAGAAATTGCCCGGGCTACCACCAGTTCGGGACTTGGATTTGAAAATCCAGTTAGTGCCAGGAGCGAGGCCAGTGTCCCAAGCACCTTAGAGGATGGCTCCTAAAGAGTTGGCAGAGTTCCGAACTCAGCTTCAGGAACTTATGGAATCATGATTTGTGCGTCCGAGCTCATCGCCATCGGGTGCCCTAGTCCTTTTTGTAAAGAAGAAGGACGGATCATTGCGACTATACATAGATTACCAGGAGCTGAACCGGTTGATGGTTCGTAATACCTACCCACTGCCTCGGATAGGCGAATTATTCGATCAGCAGCAGGGAGCCTTCTGGTTCTCTAAACTAGATTTACGATCCGGTTACTACCAGCTCCACATCAGAGAAGAGGATATACCGAAGACGGCATTCAGTTCACGTTATGGGCTATACGAGTTCACGGTGATTCCTTTTGGGCTCACAAATGCCCCCCTCAACTTTCATGACTCTAATGAACTGTGTATTCGAACCCTATTTAGACCGCTTTGTCATTGTGTTCATCGATGATATTCGGATCTATTCCCGGACCCAGGAGGAGCACACTGAACACTTGACACAGGTTTTGCAGAGACTGAGAGAATTCCAAATATATGCGAAGTTTTCAAAGTGCTAGTTCTGGCTATAGGAGGTGGCCTTCCTGGGGCACACAATCAGTGTGGCTAGATTGGCAGTGGATCGAGCCAAGATAGAGGCAGTACGGAATTGGCCACGACCGAAGACAGCATCACATATACGCAGTTTCTTGGGGTTAGTAGGTTATTATCGCATGTTCGTGGAGGGATTCTCGAGGTTATCCCTCCCCCTCACAACCTTGACGAAGAAGGATGCAGATTTTGTTTGGTCAGAGCAGTGCGAGACTGCTTTTCAGGAGCTGAAAGCCCGACTCACCTCATCGCCTATTCTTGCACTCCCATCCGGGAGTGAAGGATTTCAGATCTACACAGATGTCTCTAACCAGGGGATGGGTGTTGTCCTGATGCAGCATTTACATGTTATTGCTTACGCTTCAAGACAATTGAAGAAGCATGAGCATAACTGTCCAGTACATGACTTAGAGCTCAGGGCTATGGTATTCGCCCTAAAGATATGGAGACATTATTTATTTGGGATTCATTGTGATATCTATTTAGACCACAAGAATCTTAAATATATCGACACGCAGAAGGACCTGAACCAGCGACAGAGGAGATGGCTGGAATTCCTCTGTGACTATGATTATCAGATCCACTATCATCCAGTGAAAGCTAACACAGTAGAAGATGCCTTGAGTAGGAAAGCCAACACTTCTAGACCGGAGCCTCGGTTGATGTCTATAGAGTTGATCCGGTTGATGGAAGAGATGCACATCACCATGGTGTCTGATTCGGAGCAAGATCTATACAGGAAGTACTTGGGCTCCTTAGTCATGGAGTGTGACATTCAGGACCATATTCGGGCACAGCAGAGATCAGATACAACATTAGAGCCAGTATTCAGAGCTCTAGAAGCAGGCAAGATGGAGGATTATTCACTTCTTGGTGGCCTTATTCACTTCCGCAGTCGCATATACATTCCTGCAGGTGGTGGTATCCGGGAGGATATTCTTAAGAAGGCACACTGTTCACGTTATTCAGTGCACCCCGGTATCACCAAGATGACAGCTGATTTGCGGAAGGGTATGTACTGGCCGGGGATGAAGAGGGATATCATCCATTTTGTGACACATTGCGATACGTGCCAGTGGGTGAAGGCAGAGTGAAAGAGCCCGGGTGGTCTATTACAGCCATTGCCAGTACGAGAGTGGAAGTTCGAGGACATCGCTATGGACTTTGTACACGGACAACCTCGCTCCCACTCTGGGCACGGTTCCATTTGGGTCATAATCGACAGACTGACCAAGGTAGCGTTGTTTATCCCAGCCAGGAAGGACAACCCAGTTGCTGTGTTTGTGAGGTTGTTCGTGGAGCAGTTCGTCAGGTACCATTGTGTCCCTAGGACGATTGTCTCAGATCTTGACGGTCGGTTCACTTCTAGGGAGTGGAGGGCAGTGCATAAGTATTTAGGCTCTCAGCTTTCTTTTAGCACTGCCTTCCATCCACAGACCGACGGCCAGACGGAGCGGACTAACAGGACCATGGAGGATCTGCTGCGGTTGTACGTACTTGACACGGGAAAGCCTTGGGAGCGACTGTTACCACTGATTGAGTTCTCCTATAACAACAGTCACCAGGATAGCATCGGGATGGCTCCATATGAGGCACTTTACGGGAGGAAGTGCAGGACACCACTGTCTTGGGTTCAGGATGTGGACACCAAGGCTCTTGGCTCTGTTTATGTGGAGGAAACAGAGGCTCAGGTTCGTTTGATCAGGGATTGGATGCTGGAGGCCCAGAGTAGGCAGGCCAAATATTATGATGCTCGGCACCGAAAGGTTGAGTTCCAGGTACGAGACCGGGTATTTTTGAAGATATGTCCGGTGCACGGTGTCTCTCGAGTTCGGAGGCACAAGAAGCTCAGTCCTCGATATATGGGGTCATACTTGATCTTGGAGCGGATCAGTCCCTTGGCTTATAGACTGCATCTGCCACCAGAGTTGAGTACATTACACGATCTCTTTCATGTCTATTCACTACGGAGAGCACTACTTCAGCCGGAGAAGCACATTACTACTACGGCTGGTCCGATAGCACCCGACCTGTCCGTTCGTTTGGAGCCGATCCGGATTGATGATACAGATGTCCGAGTGTTACGGAAGAAGGTCCCTCTTATGAAGGTGATGTGGTCAAATCATGGATAGGAGTAACACACCTTGGACCCAAGAGATCTAATGTTGGAGCGACACCCGGAGCTATTTTCTTCAAGTATGCTATAAATTATGTATTAAAAAATTACTTAAATTATTGCGAGTAGAACCCCGTGGACCCGAACTTAAATTTCGGAGAGGAAATTAATTTTTTTTTGTTTATTGGATTTGTAACATCCCATGTTACTTCTAGGCCCCTTAACTTAGATTGGGTTAGACATGGGGTGGGTGATAGGGGTATTTAGCTAGGTTGACCCTAGTAGGTGAGTGAAACCATGTGGGGCCCACCATAGGGCCCAAGTAAACCTAAGTAAAATTAGCCTAAATAGGGACCCTAGCCACACCATGACCCCACCACATTGCCCTAACCCTAAAAAAAAACTAAGTGGACCCTAAGGCATGTCACTAGGTCAACCCTTTTGGCCCTAGTTGACCCAAGTCAACCCTAGCCCTATTTGGGTCAAACTCATACCTATATGCCCAATTAGCCTAAGTGGGGCACAACCTTTACCCCACCCAAGTTGGGAGGTGCCACTAGGCACATGACCATTAAGTGGGGTCAGCCCACTCATCATATTGACCAAGTCAACTCAAAAAGTCAACTTGGTCAACATGAAGCATAAAGGAGGGAAAATGAGCCCAAGCCACATTCCTTTGGGCTAAGCCCACCAAGTATAGCCCATTATCAGCCCAAGGATTCAAAGACCAGCACTACCCTTCTGAAATAGGAGAGAGAATAGATGAATGGGGGCACTTTGGAGAAGCCACCCAAAAAGAGGAGAGAGAAAGGTGAAATTAATAGGAGGAGGCAGAATGCCCTCATTCCCTCAGCCCAAGACTTGCTGGTCGGCCTCCCAAAGACTTTCTAGAGGATTTTAGAACATGGTGGCCACTTGGCACCTTAGGTGAAACAACCAAAGTTTCAAACCGAGCACACCTCGGGTTTATCTCCCCATATACCCCACCTCAGTCCAAACCAGTCTCACCATCTGCTTCAGAAGGGGAAAACTAGTGGAGATCGATAGCTTGGGCAGAGAAATCAGTGGAGATATAAAGAATCGGGAAGTAGATCGCCGGAGCAGCTCGGCTATGGCAAACCGCCGCCGCAACCGCAACCAAGGCCTGGAACAGTTTCATTTCGCCTCCCCTCTACTCGTGCTAGCTTATTAGATCCATTAGGAGAGATATCGAGTTCAATTGAGCCCGATGCCATGTGAGAAAAGGTGGATTTTTCCAAGCTTTTCATCCCGCTCGGGATCGCCAGAGGAGCCACTTCTGGCAGCCTCACCGCCAGGAAACGCTAGCCCCCACCTCAATGAAGGTGGTGGCAACATCCGCCGGCAGTGGTGGTGGCCCAGCTAGCCGGAAAATAGTAGAAAAAATGGCCCCGCGCAAATCAATCTGGGCCGTTAGCTGATCGGGGACGGCGACCCGATGCCGTCCATATTATCAGGAATTTAATTAATAGTATTAATCGGAATCATTAAAATACTATCACACATATACAGTGGTTTTGCATGCTTATTCTAGGCCCCCTAGATGAATTTTGGTGGGCCAAAACCCGAACAGGCAAGCATACCTGTCGAATTGTAGTACCAAGGTCGTATTTAAACACGGGGCTGTCAAGTACTCTTACTCACGCTTGAAGTATTATCCTACTGGAAAATAGTTGGATTTTTATAAATTTTTTAAATGGAAAGGAAGACAAATTACGAGACGAAAAACTTATAATAAAAAGCTAGCATTCGATCAATGATTCACCATGAAATTAGATGAGAGAGATAAAAAATAAAGATAGTTTTAATTTTTGCAAACCATACTCGACCGTGGCGGATCCGAAAATAAGACAAAATCTCGCTAGAGCATTAGGTCTCCTAACTTATAGACTCTTCGATCGAAATCTCTTTACAAACCGAAGAAGCCTAAAGTTGCATTATCGGGATGATCCGCACTATTGGATTTGACTCCAATCCGGAGGATTTACGTCATCCTATCTCTAGGATTGCGTTCAACTCCTTCCTTCTTTGAGTGATCTTTCAAATCATGAGCCTCTCGGCTACTATGAAATGAGAACAAGGCCTACTACCGTATACCGGAAATACGGAGTCGACGCAAAAATAAATCAAAGAAGGATCGAGCATGAAATGACAAAAATAAAACTAAGAAAGATAATAATCTCTCATCTCACTTCATGGATCCTCACGATCCAATGCTATAAGGAATTAGTTATGCATAATTGAAAGAGAAATAACAAAATAAAAAGAGAAGAACAATTGCATTATTATTAAAAAGGAAGGTGTACAATGCTAAAACAAAACAAACTTGAACGAAATTTTAAGACAACAATTAAAAATTACAACTAGAAGAAAAGACTAAGAAATGAGAATTACAATAATAGAAACTCTCTCACAAAACACTCTCTTGCTTCAAGCCAAAAATCAACTCCTCAAAGCATGGGATGTGGGTTCCTTTTATAGGCATGGAGGGAAGCATCTAGAAAGAGGAATTTCAAGGGGTGGCCGGCCATGCAAGGGGAGGAATGTTCATGTATGGAATTAAATGGAGGGGAGAGAAATGCATGCATGTATTAAATGAAAGAAGAAAGAGAGGGGTTCATGCATGCATTTGTATAATGGGAATGACATAGGGAATATAAAAATGGGGAGGGGGAATGAATGGAATTATGTAGAAGAGGCAAGAGAGGTGAGGGTTCGGCCATGCTTAGGGGAATGAACATATGCATGCAATAATGAGGAGAGAGAAAAAAATAATAAAGGGAAAAATATGCATGCATGAGAGGAAACAAAGAGTGGCGGCCAAGGCATATGGGCTGCTCCAAAATGTGGGCTTTATGAGGGGAGAGAGGCTCGGGTAGCTTCCAAAGCTGCATGGGCTGCTTGGGCTTCATGTAGGGGCTCGGGTAGCATCAAGTGGAGGGGGCCGGGCTGCTTGGTGGAAGAGGGCTGCTTGTAGAAGGTGGCCGGCTGCTCTAAAATTAAAGGGGCTGCATTTGTAGCACTTGAAGAGGGTCGGGCTCGGCCAATAGTGCTGCTCCAAGCTTGTTGAAGGGGCTCGGGTAGCATGGGCTTGGACAAGGGCTGCACCTACAAAATAAAATAAACATTAGCTCATAATCATGATATCCTATTTAATTAAGACTAACATAAAACTAATAACTAATACAATAATTAGTTAAACACAAAATAACATGACAATAATATAAACATATAAACTAAAATATTGAACATAAACATATAAACTAAACACATAATATTAAACATTATAAAATAACATTACATATGAACTATATTATAACATATAACACTAATAACACAAACTAACAACAATACATATAATAAAACTATATGTTCTTATAATAATCATAACAAGCATACAAATAACAAAAATAATATAAAACTCAGGAATTTTGACTATTAAATTACCCCAAAAAGGATGACTAGAACTAGTCATCAAATTCCCCCATGCTTGAACATTTGCTTGCCCTCAAGCAAATAAAAATGAAAACTAGGGAAGGAACTAGAAAATAAACAAAGCTAATTTAGGTTTCATATTTAAGAAAAACAAAACATGAAAAATTAAACTATCCTAATATTCATGTTATCAACTAGTGGGGTGAGAAGTGCGCAATAGAAACATTGAAAGTGCAATCCTAAAAATCTCATTAAAACATAATAAAAGTCTACACATTTCTAAACCTTAAAACAAGGCATCCAAAATAAACGAAAATAAGGAAAACAAAAGTAGAAGTTCTAAATAAACGGCGCATTAACAAACTACTAGGTTGCTAGATAATCATTAACCCTAAAACACTCCAAGATAACCTCCAAAGAAATCCATCAATGATGGTGGCCATAGGCTTGTACGTTCACACTTTCTCCACTACGCGAATTTACATTCTAAGATCATTAGGACTTCTAAGGCGTTAAGACTTGGTTTAGGTGAATGATTAGGAAATGAAAACAAAGATAAACATAATGGCTTAAACACTAAACCAAGGGTGAGCTTAAAATAAACAAAACATAAAAATTGAGAAATAACAAGTATGTCATTTCTCCAATATGAAACTATAAAAACAAGGCCATGAAAATTTTTCTTTTCTAAACTTGGCCAACCATAAACTTTTTGCATTCATTTTTTTTTCTTTTTGATTTTGTAATGATATTTTTTTCTTTCTCACTTTTTGAATAACAATCGATAAGGAAACTCCAAAAATAAGCTTTATAATTGTCCTTTTCATTTCCAAAATAATATAATACCCCTCCCACAAAAATAATTTTTAAGCTCAAGGTTATAGTGCAAAAATTAGGACAGGCATTTGGCTTTGGTGAACAAGATGAAATGAAAGGTGGAGCTAAAAACAATGAAAATAAGGAAAAGGCCCAAAATTGTTTTGCAAGGGTTATGTTTTCGGTGGGCAAGAAAAGCTCAAACTATTCAAATGGTGGCCTAAATCATTTCTAAAGAACATAAAAACGGCGCAAATGCTTCGAGAGTAGCTTGGTACAAGTTCTAGACACCAAGAAAGACTACCCCGCAAATGAAAAGGGGCTAATGATACCTAGCAACCATTCGTAAGTAACTAACCGAATAAAAAGACATAACTACGTATTGCTAGCTTATAACTTAAAAACCGGATGCCTATATTTAAGAAAAAGAAACTAGTAGAACTAAACTATGTTAAAATGATAGGTTTAGAAAACCATTTTCAAAGTAATCTATATAGAACTACAAAAACCGCATGGGCCTACACTTCACTAGAAGCAACATGAAAATAAAGATAGAAAATAATTTTAGGTTTTGTTTTTCAAATCGATTTTAAGCACAAAATTTTTTTTTTTTTTTTGATCTTTTTTGTTTTTCTAATTTTTTTGGGTTTTATATTTTATAATTTTTTTGGATTTTTAGATTTAGACGACATAAAATATTATACTAATTTAAAACATACATTTTTTCTCTTTTTTTTTTAAATAAGAAACAGAAAGAAAGGCAAAAAGAAACTAGACCCCCCCATGCTTAAATTCTTCATTGCCCTCAATGAAGAAAACATAAAGAAAAAGAAGGGGACTGAGAAGAAGAGAAAAAGAAAAATGCAGGAAAATAAATAAGGAAAAGGAACAGGACTTCCCCGGGTTCGTGAGATGAAGGCGGATGTCGCTCCCCCATGCTTGCTTTTTGGAGTACTTGATCGTCAGCAGGTATGACTTGATCCATCTGATATCAGCAACGGTGGAGTGGCGACCACAATCATGGACTTGATGTGCCTCCGGTAGGAAGAGCAAAAATAAAAGCAAAAAGAAATAGAGTCCATGGGCAGATTGCCCGATAATGTTTTTTTTTTATTATTATTACAATAATCCAAATAAAAGAGTTTCATAATAATAAGTCCAACAAAAAATAAAAATGTCCATCACAAGAGAAAAATGTCCAGCAGAAATAACAACTAAGAATCAAAACGAAGATTCTCCTTTACAGGAGTCACATAATCATTAGAGAAATAAAGTTTAAGTCTATGGCCATTAACTTTAAAGTCCCCCTTATCGGGGTGTGAAAGTAGCACAGTGCCGTACGAAAAAACATCCTTGACCGTGAACGGTCCGGACCATCTAGATTTAAGCTTTCCCGGGAAGAGACGTAAACGCGAATTAAAAAGAAGAACCTGATCGCCTGGTTTAAACGTTTTAGGGTGGCGCAGATTCTTATCGTGATACAATTTCGTGCGTTCTTTATAAATTTTATTATTTTCATACGCGTACGCCCTCCATTCATCGAGTTCATTCAATTGATTTTTTCTATGCTCGCCAACCGAATGCGGATCGATATTAAAAAACTTTAACGCCCAATACGCACGATGTTCTACTTCTACCGGAAGATGACACGATTTTCCATAGACTAATCGGAAAGGAGTACAACCGATGGCGGTCTTGTACGCTGTCCGATAAGCCCAAAGAGCATCGTCTAATTTTATGGACCAATCCTTACGAGAGGTAGAAACAGTTTTTTCCAAAATTCTTTTAAGTTCGCGATTGACTACCTCGACCTGACCGTTAGTTTGGGGGTGATAAGCGGTGGATAATTTATGCGTAACGCCATATTTAGTTAAAGCCTTAGCGAGTTGAGCGTTGCAAAAATGACTTCCCCTATCACTAACGATCGCGCGAGGAAAACCAAAACGAGAAAATAATTTTTTAAGAAAATTGACAACAACGCGAGCATCATTAGTTGGTAGAGCTTGGGCTTCTGCCCATCTAGAAACATAATCTACGGCGACTAGAATATATTTATTTCCTAAGCTGGAGGGAAATGGGCCTACAAAGTCAATGCCCCACAAATCAAAAATTTCGCACTCGAGAAAATAGTTTTGTTCCATTTCATTTTTATTTGAAATATTTCCAGTCCGCTGGCATCGATCACATCCACCCACAAAGATTTGAGCATCTTTAAATATGCTTGGCCAATAGAAGCCAGCACTAAGCACTTTGTGGACGGTGCGGTTTGCTTGATAATGCCCGCCAGTCGGACCTTCATGAACATGTTTTAAAATTTGGTGACCCTCTTCCTGCGAAACGCATCTCCTTACCACCTGGTCCGCACAAATGCGAAATAGAAATGGGTCTTCCCAAAAATAATACTTCAACTCCGAAAAGAATTTCTTCTTTTGGTGAGTGGAGTATTCTTTTGGAAGGACCCGGGCCACCAGATAATTGGCCAGATCGGCAAACCAGGGGGTAGGAGATGAGGAAATATTAAAAAGGCGTTCATCCGGAAAAGAGTCATTTATAGAAGTTTCATTTAAAAAATCAAGTTTGGGATTTTCAAGACGCGAGAGATGATCAGCTGCTAAGTTTTCCGCTCCTTTCTTATCCCGAATCTCCAAGTCGAATTCTTGAAGTAAGAGGATCCAACGGATAAGACGCGGCTTGGCATCCGGTTTAGAAAGGAGGTATTTCAAAGCGGAGTGATCCGTGAAAACAATAACTTTGGAAAGGGTGATGTAGGGTCGGAATTTATCAAACGCAAAAATGATAGCTAAAAGTTCTTTCTCCGTCGTGGTGTAATTTTCTTGAGCAGAGGTTAGAGTTTTACTAGCATAAAAAATCGGATGAAAGTTCTTAGCAATTCGTTGTCCTAGTACCGCGCCTACCGCATGATTACTCGCGTCGCACATAATTTCAAAAGGTAAATCCCAAACTGGGGCGATCATAATAGGAGCATTTATAAGTTTTGATTTTATTAATTCAAAGGCCTCGAGACAAGATTTATCAAAAACAAAAGGAGTGTCTTTTTCAAGTAAATGGGTGAGAGGTTTATTGATTTTTGAAAAGTCTTTAATAAATCTACGATAAAAACCCGCATGACCTAAAAAACTTCTAATCGCTTTAACGGTTGTAGGGGGCGGTAACTTTTCAATTACTTCAATTTTTGCCTTGTCCACTTCAATTCCCCTAGCAGAAATGTTGTGGCCAAGGACTAAACCCTCTCGTACCATAAAGTGGCACTTCTCCCAATTTAAGACTAAATTTGTCTCCTCGCAGCGTTTTAAAACTTTTCCTAAATTTTCTAAGCAGAGTTCGAATGAGTTGCCAAAAACGGAAAAGTCGTCCATAAAAACTTCCATAATATTTTCTACATATTTATCAAAAATGGCAAGCATACACCGCTGAAAGGTGGCGGGTGCGTTGCATAATCCGAAAGGCATTCTACGATAGGCAAAAGTTCCGAAGGGGCAAGTGAATGTCGTCTTCTCTTGGTCCTCGGGTGCGATAGGGATTTGAAAATATCCCGAGAGACCGTCAAGGAAGCAATAAAAAGTATGCCCGGACAAACGTTCTAAAATTTGATCGATAAAGGGGAGGGGGAAGTGATCTTTTCGAGTGGCATCATTTAGTTTACGGTAATCGATGCACATCCTCCATCCCGTTATCGTCCTAGTTGGAACTAACTCATTGTTTTCGTTTGGTACTACCGTGATCCCACCCTTCTTAGGGACAACCTGAACTGGACTTACCCACGGACTATCGGAAATAGGATAGATTATCCCCGCATCTAATAACTTAAGCACCTCTCCCTTCACAACCTCTTTCATATTCGGATTAAGACGACGCTGTGGTTGAACTACACCCTTAGGATTATTGTCAAAAAATATTTTGTGTGTGCAGAAAGAGGGGCTTATGCCAGGAATATCACAAATTTGCCACGCTATAGCTCGGCGATGCTTTTGTAGTAGTTCGATCAATTGATCGTTTTCGGATTGGGAAAGAAAAGCCGAGATTATAACGGGCAATTTTGAATCTTTTGCAAGAAAAGCATATTTGAGATGTTTGGGAAGGGGTTTGAGATCGAGCTGGGGTGGTTCGTCATAAGAATTTTTCAAAACTTTTTCATTTTCAAAAGTAAGTTTTTCATAATTTTTTCTACAAAAAACAGAACCATTTTCAAAATTTTCTTGAATTGACATCACTGTACTTTCAAAACCATTTGAAGAAATTTCAGAAAAAGAAGAAGAAAATTCATTAGAAGAGATGTTAGAAAGGGGAAGGGAAGAATCTTCATTTAGAACATCAAGAAAGAAGCATGAGTCATCATTTTGTAAAGAATTTTTCATTGATTGATTTATAGAAAATGTGACCTCATCATCTCCCACTCGCAAAAACAACTTTCCATTGCTAACGTCTATAACTGCTCGAGAGGTGGCTAGAAATGGTCGTCCAAGGATAAGAGGAACCTCGACGTCCTCTTCAATATCAAGAATGACAAAATCCACCGGGAAGATGAATTTGTCGACCTTTACTAACACGTCCTCAACGATACCTAGTGGATACTTAATAGACCGATCAGCTAATTGGATACTCATTCTTGTAGGGCTCAAAGTACCCAAACCAAGTTTCTTAAACAAAGAAAAAGGCATCAAATTGATGCTCGCTCCTAGATCCGCTAGCGCATGTTTAACGAATAAATCACCGAAGACGCAAGGAATTGAAAAGCTACCCGGGTCATTTATCTTTTTCGGAAGATTTGAATTTTTAATGACTGCCGAGCATTCTTCATTCAATGTTACATGAGAAAGATTTTCCAATTTCTTTTTGTTCGTTAATAAATCTTTAAGATATTTAGCGTACTTAGGCATTTGGCTAATCGCTTCATGAAACGGCAAATTAATATGAATTTGTTTAAATATTTCAAGAAAGCGTTGATATTGATTATCTAGTTTTTCTTGCCTAAGTCTAGCCGGATAAGGAGGTGGCGGAAATTCATTTATAATAATCGGAGCATCATTTTGAAAACCGTTTTTGTCTTTTTCAGAATTAGAAATAATAGGGCTATCCTTTTCTTTTTCAAAAATAGATTTGTCTTTTTCAAGATCGAAGTTATCATTCTCCGTGGGAGTGCAAACAGGAGGGACACTCACCCTTGGCTCTTCCCTTGTGGTGGGCTCGTTAACAACTTTACCGCTCCGAAGGGAAATCGCATTTGCGTGCTCCCTTGGGTTAGGCTCAGTGTTCGAGGGAAGAGTTCCAGGTGGTCTCTCGGAAAAGGCCTTGGCGAGTTGGCCAACTTGATTCTCTAAGTTTTTCATTGACCCTGTTAAATTTCTAATAGTGGCATCGTTCGAGCTTATGTATTTAACGAGGATCTCTTCCAAAGGGGAAGGTTTTTGAAAATTTTGTTGCGGTGGTGGTGGTGGTGTAAAATCGTGTGGTGGGCGTACTACGTTAGCATTATTACTCCAAGAAAAATTTGGATGGTTACGCCATCCAGGATGATAAGAATTCGTGGCAGCATTAAAACCAGGAGGAGAAGAAAAATTCGAAAAAGCAGAAAAATTATTCGCAGAATTATTTTGAGCAGGCCTGGGTATGTTCCCCAGATAATCCACCTGCTCGGCAGCAGCAGCATTTTCATATACCTTAGCAGCGGAGGGAGCAGTCATCTCCGAAATCTTCTTGTTGAGCATTTCCACTTGCATTGCTAGTTGCGTCACCGAATCCACCTCGAAGATACCTGCAGGTTTAGATGGGCGAGACCTGGACGAATTCCACTGATAAGTGTTCATCGCCATGTCATCGATAAGCTCAAGTGCGGCTTCCGGAGTTTTGCGGTCTAAAGAACCAGCGGAAGCGGCATCTATCATTTGCTTAGTCTCTTGGTTTAGCCCATTATAAAATGTCTGGACCTGCAACCATACAGGCAGAGCATGATGTGGGCATCTTCTCAAAAGTTCTTTGAACCTCTCCCAAGTGTCATAGAGGGTCTCAGAATCAATTTGAGAATATGAAGTTATATCATTACGCAGCTTAGCAGTTTTAGCAGGGGGGAAATAACGAGAAAGAAATTTTTCAGTTAAAATGTTCCAAGTAGTGATTGATCCTCTTGGAAGAGAACTCAACCACTGTTTGGCTTTAGTCCTTAGGGAGAAAGGGAAGAGTCTTAGCCTTATCACATCATCTGAGACACCATTGATTTTGAAGGTGTCACAGATTTCAAGAAAATTGGCAATATGCAAGTTCGGATCTTCATCTTGTAATCCGTCGAACTGTACATATTGCTGCACCATTTGTATGATGCTAGGCTTAAGCTCGAAGTTATTGTTCGCAATTGCAGGTCGAACAATACTTGTTTCAGTCCCCTCCAGATTGGGTCGAGCATAATCGGACATGGTCCTTTGCTGAGCCACTCCTGGGTTAGGGTCTCCCATTTCAGAATTAAAATTACAATCCCCAAAGGAATCCTCAACCGCTGTTTGAGAAGTGGAAGCCCCGAATCGTAGTTGTCTCCGAAAGGAGCGTTCGATTTCCGGGTCCAAATCAACAAGTAGCGACGGATTCGCTCGGGTCATGCACTAGCAAAAGAAAGCGAGGGAAGATGAAAATGAAAGCTTGGAAAAGAAAGAAAAAGAAGAAAAGAAAGGAATTTTTTTTTGAATAGATTTTTTTTACGGCTTGGCTCTCGAACTTCCCGAGGACTACCCGGTGAAGGGTTCGCCCGGTACTAGGTAAAATGGTGGCGCTTAAAGCCCCTTACCCTTTTCGAGAGATTTTAGGTGGGGTAGAAATAAAGTGAAGTGGGTTGATTATAAATATTAAAATATATAAAATATAATTTTTTTTTTTTGATTTTTGTAGAAGTAATAGCGCAAGCGTTTTCAAAATATTGACGAAGAAAAGTCCCCGGCAACGGCGCCAAAAACTTGGTGGGCCAAAACCCGAACAGGCAAGCGTACCTGTCGAATTGTAGTACCAAGGTCGTATTTAAACACGGGGCTGTCAAGTACTCTTACTCACGCTTGAAGTATTATCCTACCGGAAAATAGTTGGATTTTTATAAATTTTTTAAATGGAAAGGAAGACAAATTACGAGACGAAAAACTTATAATAAAAAGCTAGCATTCGATCAATGATTCACCATGAAATTAGATGAGAGAGATAAAAAATAAAGATAGTTTTAATTTTTGCAAACCATACTCGACCGTGGCGGATCCGAAAATAAGACAAAATCTCGCTAGAGCATTAGGTCTCCTAACTTATAGACTCTTCGATCGAAATCTCTTTACAAACCGAAGAAGCCTAAAGTTGCATTATCGGGATGATCCGCACTATTGGATTTGACTCCAATCCGGAGGATTTACGTCGTCCTATCTCTAGGATTGCGTTCAACTCCTTCCTTCTTTGAGTGATCTTTCAAATCATGAGCCTCTCGGCTACTATGAAATGAGAACAAGGCCTACTACCGTATACCGGAAATACAGAGTCGACGCAAAAATAAATCAAAGAAGGATCGAGCATGAAATGACAAAAATAAAACTAAGAAAGATAATAATCTCTCATCTCACTTCATGGATCCTCACGATCCAATGCTATAAGGAATTAGTTATGCATAATTGAAAGAGAAATAACAAAATAAAAAGAGAAGAACAATTGCATTATTATTAAAAAGGAAGGTGTACAATGCTAAAACAAAACAAACTTGAACGAAATTTTAAGACAACAATTAAAAATTACAACTAGAAGAAAAGACTAAGAAATGAGAATTACAATAATAGAAACTCTCTCACAAAACACTCTCTTGCTTCAAGCCAAAAATCAACTCCTCAAAGCATGGGATGTGGGTTCCTTTTATAGGCATGGAGGGAAGCATCTAGAAAGAGGAATTTCAAGGGGTGGCCGGCCATGCAAGGGGAGGAATGTTCATGTATGGAATTAAATGGAGGGGAGAGAAATGCATGCATGTATTAAATGAAAGAAGAAAGAGAGGGGTTCATGCATGCATTTGTATAATGGGAATGACATAGGGAATATAAAAATGGGGAGGGGGAATGAATGGAATTATGTAGAAGAGGCAAGAGAGGTGAGGGTTCGGCCATGCTTAGGGGAATGAACATATGCATGCAATAATGAGGAGAGAGAAAAAAATAATAAAGGGAAAAATATGCATGCATGAGAGGAAACAAAGAGTGGCCGGCCAAGGCATATGGGCTGCTCCAAAATGTGGGCTTTATGAGGGGAGAGAGGCTCGGGTAGCTTCCAAAGCTGCATGGGCTGCTTGGGCTTCATATAGGGGCTCGGGTAGCATCAAGTGGAGGGGGCCGGGCTGCTTGGTGGAAGAGGGCTGCTTGTAGAAGGTGGCCGGCTGCTCTAAAATTAAAGGGGCTGCATTTGTAGCACTTGAAGAGGGTCGGGCTCGGCCAATAGTGCTGCTCCAAGCTTGTTGAAGGGGCTCGGGTAGCATGGGCTTGGACAAGGGCTGCACCTACAAAATAAAATAAACATTAGCTCATAATCATGATATCCTATTTAATTAAGACTAACATAAAACTAATAACTAATACAATAATTAGTTAAACACAAAATAACATGACAATAATATAAACATATAAACTAAAATATTGAACATAAACATATAAACTAAACACATAATATTAAACATTATAAAATAACATTACATATGAACTATATTATAACATATAACACTAATAACACAAACTAACAACAATACATATAATAAAACTATATGTTCTTATAATAATCATAACAAGCATACAAATAACAAAAATAATATAAAACTCAGGAATTTTGACTATTAAATTACCCCCAAAAAGGATGACTAGAACTAGTCATCAAATTTCTAGGGCTGGTGTTTAAGATAAATTTGTAGCCCTCCCTCTTACCTTTAATATGCCACCCTAAACTTGTAATTTGGCCAAGTAAATTTTTCTATAGGGTTGTTTTCCTAGGACTGGTCCTAGGCTAGGGCAAAAGTAAAATGGATGCCCTTGTCAAACCAAGAGTCGACATGGGCTGAAATTTTGGTCAAGTGACTTAATTGGGTATGTCTAGCCCCTCCCCAAAAATGAAAATTTTTGGGGAATAATTTTCTATAGTTTTAGTAGATATATGATAAATGAAATAAATGTGATTTTGGGGGTATTTCAACTCCAATTAACCCCAAATTTTGGTTGCATGTCCTAAGGGACATTATAAGAGTATGTGTAAAATTTCATCCAAGTTGTACAACTGCATGTTTGGTAAACCCACTTGCATGTGTTGGCTAGTTATAGGCTTGGTGTGCATTTAGCCTAAAATGAAATAATTTGTATTAAGCCTAGTTGGTACATCCAAAAATCATGATATTGACTTCAGAGGCTCAATAGGGTTAATCATGCCCCTCACTACAATAATGGGATTTTTGGAAGCAAAAATCCATTATTTGAATTTTTTGGAAATAATTAAACCTTAGGAATATAAATTTGAAAATAGGTAAATTATTGAGATAAAATTTCCAAACTCTGCCAAGGTGATCATATTGTCATAATCAATTCCTAAAAAAAAAAAATTTAGGGCACTATTTCATGAACTTTAATAGACGTTATGTAGGATTTACTATTTTGCCCTTATCATATTTAATTGGAAATTGATAGAAATATGTGATAGAAAAATTGTGGAAAATTTCTAGAGTTGTATTACTGCATAAAGAACCTTGTTTAATTATCTCAATATTTTTGGAGGTCTTAGTAATGCTCAAAACCCCATAATTGCATTTTGGTAAATTACTTATAAATGGAATTGGTAGGTCATTGAACATTAGAAGTACATAAAACTCTGTATTTAGCCTTAGCTTATCAATACATGTACTCTATAATTTTCCTAGAATTTTGGTCAATGAATTCCTTATACTTCATTTCGAAAATGTCAATAATGTTAATTTTGTATTAATTAAGGAATAAATGGAAATATTTAAAGGAAAATTAAAATTCTTGGAAAACAGTGATATTTCACCATATTATAGGTCGGGGAAATTTATTATATCAGTAGGATTATAATTTATTATACTTCCTGTGTAAAATAACCTGAAGAATTAATTGAAGGAATTAATTAATGATATAATTAATTTGGAAAAATTATGGAAATCATCATGGTCATCATATAGGTCCATACCACTCTAGGATAAATAATTTGAGGCATATGGCTAAAGGAATTAGAGGGTCACATTTGTGGGTGGAATAGGGGACCTGGGTAAGGGTCTAGCACCGATGTTCGTACTAGTAGGGCCACCAGGGGAGGAATCTGAATAACTAGTAAAGTAAGGATCATAATGGAGGAATTAACCCTGGTTTGTCTCCTAGAGGATTCCTTAACCATGTGTGGAAGAGTGCAAGTCCCATGACAGCAACAATAATGGGGACCGGCTGAAGACCGTCGCGCTCCTAATAAAACCTTAAGTCTTTAGGCTCATTCTAAAGTAACAATGAGAGTTGGGTGATAATCCTGGGTATGCACTAATAAGAATAATTATCCTTGCAAAAGGGAACTTTGGGCTTGTCATCCCATCTTGGTTCCTAGTGCCTTCGAGACACCTTCATTGGGCATACCTTGGGCAGTCCTGGGATTAACCCAAAACTACTATGTTTAATAATCGGTAGACAAGAGTAGTATACTAGGCTAAGGGAAATGGTACACATGCTCACCCGTGATGGGTTGGAGGGAACTGAACTTATTGTGTATTCTCACCCGTGATGGGTTAAAGGGAATTGGACATGATATTATATTCTCACCCGTGATGTGTTGGAGGGATTAAGGACAGGTTAGTCCTGTGAGGAAGAGGCCCGGGAGATTTATGCCTGGACAGGTTGGTCCTGCGAGCCGGGGGCCAGGGTTAAATCATTGCATATGAGTAAATAAACTGTGGTGTGTCATGCGGTACTGGCCAATCATCACTCCGATGGCAGTACGGTGACTCGAGTGAGGTGTACGGGTGGAAGGGCCAGTATGTTGTTTATTACTGCGGTCAGGTAGACAATCCCCAAAGACATATACCCGACCTAAAAGTCTAGCAGGCAACTAGCATTTAGTATGCAGAGACTGTAGAGTGCACTTTGTACGTGTACAGAAGCGTACATGAGAGGTCTTGGCTTGGTGGTGTGAACACCCGCCTAGAAAGCGGAAGCGCCCGTTCCGCTGCTGCTAGAGCCACGACGGCGGTACTTGAGAGTGATGCTATGTCTCGAAAAGTGGAAACTTAAGGTCTGGGATCTCAGAGTCGCGTTCGTGTGTTTCACTTGCATGTTGCATAACCATAGCATAATCATTCATACTCATTAGGTCATACGCTACATGGATCCTTATCATATAAACTAGTATGGGCTCTTTTATATGATAAGTTAATTTGGAAACTCTAACTTATAAGTTTGTATGGTGTCAAAGTAGAGAGAAAACGACTAGAAAACAAGCCGGAATTTTGAATAATGAAAATTTTATTATCCAAAAAGATATCATTTACAAAGGTATGGCCTCCCTTTTATAGAATGGAGGAGATAGAGGAGAGTACAAACTAACAATGTGGGACTAAATAAATGTACAAAGACTGGGCGGTTTGATATGTACAGACCGCACAGTCCGCGCGGTTAGATAACAGGCTAACCGCCCGGACAGACCAGAGGGAGATGCAGAAGTAGACCGCCAGACTGCCAGACCGCCAGACCGCCAAATATCCAAGTCGTTGTAGACAAACCGCTAGACCGCCGAACCATAGCAGCAACCACCTGGATATGCAACTGCTGGAGAGAAACCGCTAGACCGCACGGTCAACAACTCGCCAGATCCAAACCGCTAGACCGCACAGTCAACAATCCGCCAGGTCCAAACCGCAGACCGCCCGGTCTCATGCTTCAACACTCCCCCTCAAGCTGGAGCATAGATATCAATCATGCCCAGCTTGTCACAGATGTGGAAGAATGAAGTAGAAACCGGCTTGGTAAAGATATCCGCCAGCTCTTTGTCAGAGGTGACGAACGGAGTGCAAATCTGTCCCTTCAAGACTTCTTCCCGGATGAAATGGCAGTCAACTTCTATATGCTTCGTTCTCTCATGGAAGACCGGATTTTTAGATATGTATATAGCGGCCTTGTTATCACAGAACATAGGAAGAGGATAGTCGTAGACCTCTCCTAGGTCAAACATTAGAGCCCTCATCCATTTTAGTTCACACGTGGTTGACGCCATACTCCGATATTCAGCTTCTGCACTCGACCTTGAGACAACAGACTGCTTCTTGCTCTTCCAACTCACAAGATTACCTCCAATAAAGGTGCAAAACCCAGATGTAGACTTCCGATCACCTTTATCATCCGCATAGCTTGAGTTTGAATAGGCTTCAACTCTCAGATGACCATGCTTCTGAAAGAGTAACCCTTTTCCTGGTGCTGCTTTGACATACTCTAATATCTTTAAGGCAGATTGAAGATGACATTCCCTGGGAGCCTGCATGAACTGACTAACCTTGCCTACAGCATATGAGATGTCGGGTCTAGTCACTGTGAGATAAATGAGTTTGCCTACCAGACGTCTATACCTCATGACATCAGATACAAGAGGTGAGTCATCTGTCCATGTCTTGTCTTCTCCAGTAGCCATGGGATACCGAGCTGGTTTGGCACCGGTCAGTCCTGCATCTTGTAGAAGATCAAGAGCATACTTCCGTTGGGAGAGGACCAGCGAGTCAGGCTTCCGAGAGATTTCTATCCCCAAAAAGTACTTTGGGGAGCCCATGTCCTTCGTAACAAGGTGTTGACGGAGGTGTTTCTTTGTTAAGTCCACCCCAGCTTGATCATCTCCGGTCAGAAGAATATCGTCTACATAAACTGCCAAAACCACAAGGCCCGATGCGGTTTTGCGAATAAACAGAGAGTGATCAGCTGAACTTCTCGCAAAGCCAATAACAGCCACAATGCTACTGAACTTGTCGAACCATGCCCGAGGGCTCTGTTTTAGTCCATAGATGGCCTTCTTCAACTGACATACACGTGTCTCCCCCTGAGCAACATACCCCGGAGGTTGCTCCATGTAAACATCCTCGTGAAGATCCCCATATAGAAAAGCATTTTTGACATCAAGCTGAGAAATAGGCCAATCCCGGTTGACGGCCACAGAGAGAAGAACACGGATGGTGCTGAGGCGAGCAACTGGGGAAAACGTATCAAAGTAGTCAACCCCATAAGTCTGAGTATAGCCTTTGGCCACCAGTCGGGCCTTGTAGCGTTCCACAGAGCCATCGGGGCGAAATTTCACAACAAACACCCAGCGACAGCCAACCACATCAGTGCCCACTGGTGGAGAAACAAGGGTCCAGGTACCTCGTTCAGTAAGAGTGGCGATTTCCTCATCCATGGCAGATTTCCAGTGAGGAATAGCAAGAGCCTCCTGGTAGGTGCGAGGAGTAGTAGTAGCCGAGATCGCCAAAGCAAAATGCCTGCGAGAAGGAGTAAGCTGATCATAGGAAACAACAGCCGCAAGCGGATGTTGGGTGCACGCCCGCACCCCTTTGCGAAGAGCAACAGGGAGATCTAGGTCGTCTTGAGCCTCAGGAACCGGAGCGTCCGTGGCGGAGAAAGCTGGCCCGGGACTTGAGAGAGACGGCGGTGGAGAAACGGGAGAAGGGGAAAGGGGTATAACGGGTAGAGGAGGCGGAGCAGACATGGGAGGGGAGACGTCGATATGCGTGGAAGGAACACAAGGTAATGGTGGAGAGGAAGAGAGGTCAGGAGGAGGAGGAGATGGCGATGAGAAGTAGGAAGCATTTTCAAAGAAGGTGACGTCCGCGGAAACAAACTGTTTTCGCAGAATGGGGTCAAAGCAACAATAACCTTTTTGAGTGGTGGAGTAACCCAAAAAGACACATTTGGTGGAGCGGGGGGAAAGTTTATCCCGGGTAGCGGACGGAGCATGCACAAATGCCGTACACCCAAAGATACGAAGGGGGAGAGGAAAGGGTTCCTTGCCGGGGTAGAGAATGGAGAAGGGAGTCTTACCATGAAGGACAGTAGAGGGAATACGATTGATGAGATAGCAGACAAGAACAACAGCATAGCCCCAATAGGAGCGAGGCACATGCATCTGCGTCATAAGAGTGCGAGAGACGTCGAGGAGATGACGGTTTTTACGTTCCGCCACCCCATTTTGTTGGGAGGTGTAAACACAGCTGGTCTGATGGAGAAGACCATGTTGCATACAAAAGGAGGAAAACTCATGACTAAGGTATTCTTTAGCATTGTCAGAGCGAAGAAATTTAATAGAAACCTCAAATTGAGTTTTAATCATATTATAAAAAGTTTGCCATACAGAAAAGAGTTCAGAGCGATCTTTTAACAGATACACCCAAGTACATCGAGAGAAATCATCAATAAAAGTTACAAAATAAGAGCTACCCCGACCAACGGTGAGAGTAGGAGCAGGTCCCCAGACATCAGAATGAATGAGATCAAAGGGGCGAGAGGAACCACGGCCTTGCTTTGGTGGGAAGGGGGAACGATGATGTTTGCCCAACTGACATGCGTCACAGTCGAGCGGAGGACCCGTGGAAGGTAAGTGGGGAAGAAGCTGACGAAGAATCCGAGCTGGAGGATGGCCAAGGCGAAGATGCCATTGAAGCAGGTCGGTGGACGAGGAAGAGAAGGCGGACAGAGCAGAGACATTGTCGAGGAAGTAGAGGCCGCCGCTCTCAGTCCCAGTAGCAATCGTCCGCTGGGTCCTCGAGTCCTGAAAACAACAAGAAGAAGGAGTGAATAAGACGGAGCACTGAAGTTGCTTGCATAAGGTAGTAACAGAGAGTAAGTTGCAGGGAAATTTCGGGACATAGAGAGTGTCCATTAAACAAAGCGACGGGGTAACTTGCACCATGCCCGTCCCATGAACTGGGGAAGGAGAACCATCCGCAACAAGAACTGGGGGTAACCGATCATGTGTTTCAAGAAGAGAGAAACATTGAGGATTGCCGGTCATGTGATTTGTAGCACCAGAGTCAATCAGCCATTTACCTTGGGTAACGACGTGAGCACTACCTGAGGTCGTGGCCACAGAGGCAGAGGGCCGAGAGGAAGAATCAGCAGAGGGGCGAAGGTGAGGGTGTTTTTGCCAGCAGCGGTCAACAGTGTGGCCGGTACGACCACAATGAGAACAAAGAAACCTGGACAGTCCGCGCGGCCCGGTGTGACTACGGCCACTAGTGCCGCCCCGCTGAGTTTGGAGAGCATAGGTCTCTGGTGGAGGAGGGGAGGCCAACAGAGGGCGCTGGAGAAGCGAAGTAACGGCGGCGATGCGAGCCGCGGTGGCATCCAAGGTGGGAGATTCGGCTTCACCCAAGATCTGCAGGCGGATCATATCAAAGGACTCGGGAAGCCGCAGAAGATAACAAACAACTAGGAGTTCCTGGAAGTGTTTGTGTTGGGTGGCCACGTCCGCGGAGAAGGGCCGATTTTGAAGAATCTCGGCGCCAAGAGCCTGAACTTGCTGATAGGCTGCTGCAGGAGTCATGGAAGGACGGGCGAAGAGGTCGGCATAAAGGGAGTAGATCCGGGACGTCTGGGTCCCCTTAGAGTAAAGAGCGGCAAGGTGAAGCCAAGCGGCCTTGACCGTCTCATCATGGCGGATGACGGGAAGGCATTCATCAGAGAGGCTGTTAGCCAGCCAAGTGCGGACAAGAGCATCACTCGCATCCCATTCGTCAAATTGAGCAGAATCTGGAGGGGGAGGGTCATCGGTAAGGTGATGACGTTTGCGCTGAGAGCGAAGGAGAAAGGTGAAAGAAACGCTCCAATCCGGATAATTGGAGCCAACAAGTTTAGAAACAGTGCCAAGATTTCCGGAAAGAGTAGGAGGAGGGGGGAGCCGGATTGGCAACAGGAGTGGTGGCAGTAGAAGTCTCAGAGAGAGCCATAGAGGAAAACAAAGGGAAGCCGTGCGGTTAAGAAACAAGCCGCGGGAAGAAGAGATGCAGCGGTCAAGATGTCAGACACCAGCGGCCAGAGAGGCCACGACCAAGCCGCAGAACAAGCAGAGGGAGAGAGGTCGGGCGGTAAGAGAGCAGACCGCGCGAACAGACGGGAAAGGCGATAAGGCAGGTCGTGGCGACTAAAGAAGAGAGGAGGAGCACAGCGACTAGAACAGGTCGCGTGGAAAGAGCGGACAGAATCAGGAGCCAGAAATCGAAGCCTCTGATACCATGTCAAAGTAGAGAGAAAACGACTAGAAAACAAGCCGGAATTTTGAATAATGAAAATTTTATTATCCAAAAAGATATCATTTACAAAGGTATGGCCTCCCTTTTATAGAATGGAGGAGATAGAGGAGAGTACAAACTAACAATGTGGGACTAAATAAATGTACAAAGACTGGGCGGTTTGATATGTACAGACCGCACAGTCCGCGCGGTTAGATAACAGGCTAACCGCCCGGACAGACCAGAGGGAGATGCAGAAGGAGACCGCCAGACTGCCAGACCGCCAGACCGCCAAATATCCAAGTCATTGTAGACAAACCGCTAGACCGCCGAACCATAGCAGCAACCACCTGGATATGCAACTGCTGGAGAGAAACCGCTAGACCGCATGGTCAACAACTCGCCAGATCCAAACCGCTAGACCGCACAGTCAACAATCCGCCAGGTCCAAACCGCAGACCGCCCGGTCTCATGCTTCAACATATGGGCATTCATATAAGTTAGGGTACTTCTGTGATGGTAGAATAGTGGTATTATAGTTTTCTTACTATTCATACTTCAGCTGCTGTACTTACTTCTTACTGTTCTTTTCCTACCGCACTTACTTCATGTATAGAACTGCTAGAATAGAATCATTTATAGTCTTTACATACTGCTAGTTAGTGCCACTGTCACCTGTTTTTACATTGATACCCCTTGTTGTCCTCCGCTTCATCCTCCCGCATGGTACCTAAGAGTTGCAGGGCGAGGTGTGGAGGAAACGACTTAGTTTTTTTGACTAATGGTCGATGACCATATCATTTTAGGAGCTCGATGAGATGAAGCACCAGCACAACGAGGTGGCAGGACTTGAGGAGTAGATATCGTTTCCACCGGCTACTACTATTATTACCGAGCGTCCTCAGGTAGGACGAGACCAGATGATGATATAGATAGCTTCCTCTTATGTTTTTTAGAGAGTGAGATATTGAGATATTAATGTATCGAGCATAAGCCCTTACTTCTCTATTTTTGTACTCATTGTGGACTATGTTTCTGTACCTTCATTTTATATATGATATGTACTCTGTGGCTGTGGACTATAGTTGTTTCTCTTACTACTATACATTACTTATATTTCTCGATTGTCCAAAAGGTTTATTATCGTTCTAGCCGGCAGGATCGGCGTCCTGCGGTGTCAACTAACCCGTGAGTTAGTGTCACCGCAAGACGGCAAGTCTGGGCATAAGATCCGGGTTAACTCCTTGGAAGGGGGAGATGGATCTTACAGACACGGCCTGGGACAAGAGCGTGTCCCAAGGCATGTTAGGTGCACATAGCATGGGACACGGGCGTGTCCCACGGCGTGTCCTGCTCGGGCGGCGTTGAGTGGAGTGGCATTTAGTGGCATTGAGTGGAGTGGCATTGAGTGGCGTTGAGTGTGGTTTACAGTCTGTGACACGGGCATGTCACAGGGGCTTGTTGAGCACACGGCCGAGGACACGGGCGTGTGCCTTAGCCGTGTCCTTCTCGGGTGTTTCAGCCTTATGTTTATGAGGTGATACGGCCATCCCCACGGCCAAGTACCTGTTGACACGGGCGTGTCAGGGAGTGACACAGGCGTGTCAGGGAGTGACACGGGCGTGTTGTGGCCCGTATTCTGTTCCAGATTGAGTCGGTTCCTGAACCGCTCAAGGAACACGGCCTGTGACACAGGCGTGTCACAGGCCGTGTCAAATTTGTTTAGATGCTTTTCAAAGCAATCGAGGATGTTCGTTCCCTTTTATTTGGATCCTGTGGTCCAAAATAATCCCTGCTCTTATAAGGCCGAGAATGGAGATGAATATCTCATTCTCATATTGGCCATTCTCTTTCTAAGTAAAGAGAGAGAGGAGAGCCAGGAAGGAAGAAGGAGAAGCTTTCCGATCGCCGGTGGAGCTTCTTCGGTCCGTTTCAAGAACCGAGTTCAGCGTTGTGGAGGCAAGGCCGCCATGGTGATTTCCATCAGGCTAGTTTTCCATGGCGCAGAAGCGATCGTTAAGGGTAACAGTCTTTCTTCCTTGGGCAAGTGAAGCCCTTTGTTTATGCATGTATATCTATGGAATCCTCCATCAAAAGATGGAAGAGTGTAAGTGACTCAAGTGTTGTAGTCTGCATCTAGAGCTGGAAGTGTGTAGTACGGCATAAGCATGCTGTGTGAAGCCCATCTGGATAGATGTCATGATTGGTGATGCTGAGAACCGGAGAAGACTCCGTGTATACATCGGTTAACCTACAGAGATTGGTGAGGATGAGTGTGATGGTGATAAGGAAGCTTTGTATAGCTCCTTTAGTTCTATTCTCAGTGCGAGCTATATTGATGGAAGGGAAAGTGGCACTCTGTGCCGGTGTTGAGGAGGAATACGAGAACCTCTGAGTGTGTAGGATACCCACCAAGTTCATTGATCGGATTGTTGTAAGCGAACACCTCTGAGTGGGTGGGTACAAGAGGTAGCCAACAGGGATTTGGCGGATGATGCCCATAGCCAACAAGTTAAGAACCTCTGAGTGGGTGGGCCACCGAACAAGTTCCGTGGTAGGATCGGGTGAGCGGACGATTGGTAGCAATACAACAGGGTGATTTCCCTAGGCTTGTTACCCTACGTTGGTAGGTCAATTGATAGCGCTCAGAGTTTGTTATGAGGTGCGTGCCTCTGAGTGGACGAGTGTGTGAGGTCTTTAATAGAGGTTTGGAGGCTTAGGCCCGGCCAACAAGTAAACATGTCGAATTGGCGGTGGAACCATGAGGAGTTTGGTACACCGTAATTTTGCCCTAAGTGCACTAGACATCTGGCACGAAGGCTGGCATTTGTGATGACAATGTGTATTGTATATATGTGTTGAGATTGGAATACATGCAGGGAAGAAACCTCAACCCCGGGTAAGGGGTAGGGTCTTTATAATTGGTCAGCTAAATGCTGACCGTGGCTTTGTTTGTCACTGATGGGGTGGATGTCTATATGCAGGTGCTGCCATTGTAGATGCTGAAATGGATTGAGCGGGTTGAAGACCGTACTGTTGTTGTTCAGCCCTCGAAGGCCATACGAAGCTTTGGATTTCATGTGTGGCCATCCTGCGTGCCAATGTATGAAGTCATATGTTTGTAAAGAGAAACTTGTAAGGCATTAAGGTCGTGAGCGGTGTGCTTGTTAACATTCCTGGTCTTGTATATAAATGAGTAATTTATATAGTAGTGGACATTCATGGATTTATTTCGTGCAACTTGTAACCTTTCGCTAGAATGCTCTGAGTTAGGATGCGTTATATTTTGGTATTAACCTGTCACCTCGCCATCTGTTTGTGGCATATAATGTGGGGCCCTGACCGGAACTTCTTTTATAATTTATTTAACGGCTTGGTTGTTACATTTTTGTATCAGAGGCCTCTCGGTTTTTCGCTTTCCAATTCGTGGCCGAATTCTTTTGTCGGGTGGCGAGAACGTGTACGAGCGCGTTTTAACATTATTAAACTCAAGAATGTCCACTAGGAATGTGTGTGTGTGTGTGTAATACCCCAAAAAGACCCCAAAAGACTCAACATGAAGTTTGAGTAGCAGGCTGGTTTACACGGCCTGGGACACGGGCGTGTCCCAGGGCGTGTCGGGTGTACACGGCCTGGGACACGGGCGTGTCCCAGGGCGTGTTCGAATTATTTTTCGAATTTGGCCTATTCAAGTCAGAGCCGGACACGGCCTTGAACACGGCCTTGAACACGGGCGTGTCAGGCTGGACACAGGCGTGTCGATGACCCGTGTTGTTCAGTCGGTTCAAACTGTGTGTGCCGCTTAAAGGGTACACGGCCTGTGACACGGGCGTGTCATAGGCCGTGTCGGCCAAAAAATGGGTTTTTGGGAAAATCTTGGCCGTTCAGTTTTCTCTCTTTTGATCCAAGGGCCCAGGTGGTTTCCTGGCTGGGTTATTACATGAAGGAAGGATGAAGATTCATTCTTCATTTGTGCTTAAGGAAGAGAAAAAGAGAGAGGAAGAGAAGAAGAAGGAGGAGGAGAGCAAGCCACCGGCGGAGCTCCCGTGGTCCGATTCGTGATCCGAAGCCGGCGTTGTGAAGGCAAGGCTGCTGCGGTTCTTTCTCACCAGCTAGTTTTCGATGGCACCGAAGAGATCGACAAGGGTAACGATCTCCCTCCTTGGACATGTGAAGTCCTTCTTTTCTGCATTGCATAGGGAAAACCCTTCCCCGCGAGTGTGCGGTGGGTTGTGGTGTCCCTTGGGGTAGATATGTGAAGTCCCCCTTGTTAGAGGCCGGAATTGGAGTACGGCTCTAGGCATGCTGTGTGAAGCCCATCTGGATGTAATCTGGATTGGTGATGCTTGTTTGCATATCGGAGAAGGCTCCGTGATTATGGCTTGTGATGCCTATGGCTTGTGATGCCTTGTTCCTACCTGTTGCTTGGTGCGGCAGGAAGTACTGGATGATGTCCAGGAAATGAAGAGGGTTGGATGCAACTCTTGTGGCTGTGTGTTGCCACTTTGTGAGTAGTTGAGCCGTTGGGCTGCAACTCGATGAAAAGGCAGATTGCCGAACAGGAAAGGTGAAACCGACCCGCGCCTATAAAAAGCCATGGATACTTCCGTATTCGAGGTGGCTCGGCGACTTGAGCAACGGGGGGTGGCTGATCCGTACCTGCGTTAGGTCCGTCCGACTTGGAAGCCTGGTTATAGGTTTTGTTGGAGCGCCTAATGAGAGTCTTAGGCCCGCGCGCCGGAAAGACTAGAATGCTCAAATACCGTGTAGACGGTGGTGTTGACCCTGGTATTCCGGTACACCAAGAATGTGCCCTGAGTGCACGGACTGTCGGGCCGTGTGGCCGATAGTTGTGATGGCTTGAATGTGCCTGCGCGCACATAGTTGCTATTTGATGATGCCATGCTTGCAGGGAAAGAATGCTCATGCCCCGAGAAAGGGGTAGGATTGTTATAATTGGGTCAGCTGAATGCTGACCGTTACATTGTTTGCCACCGGTTGGGTGGATTGTTCCCGTGCAGGTGCTGGAGAGCCAAGTGGTAAATGATGGGCGGAAGCCCTACTGCTGTTGCTGCTGCTGCTGCGGCTAGCCCTTGAAGGCTAAGCGAATGGCTTTGTTTTGTTTTCTCTTGTACTCATGTATGGCCGGCCTGCGCGCCGAAGTTTGTAAAACATGTTGTATGTACAGAGGAACTGTAAGGCCTTAAGGCCAAACTCTTGTGGTTGTGTACATTCCGTGGTATTTATATATAAAGGTGGTTTTATATATATTGGACATTCCGGTTGAGAGTTCAAAGTTGTAACTTAAAGCTTCCGCTAGAATGCTCTGAGTTAGGATTCGTATGGTTTGGTATTATCCTGTGACCTCACCGTCTGTTTGTGGCATATAGTGTGGGGCCCCGGCCGGACCTTCTATTATACGTCATTTAACGGATGGGGTCGTTACATTTTGGTATCAGCTTTTCTCGGTCTTCCTCTTTCGAATTCGTGGTCGAATTCTTTTGTGGGGTGGCGAGCACGTGTTTGTGCGACCTGCTGTAACGCTAATGAACTCTGGAATGTCCATTAAGGAATGTACAAAATCTTGTTTGAGGAATCCGCGCGTTCCTTTTTGTGTTGTTTTGCTTGCATACGTTCGCTAATGTGTGTCTTGTCCACCTATAGGTGACACGTAGTGGTGCTGGGCAGTCTGAGCCCCAGCGCTCTGATGCGAGTGCGGCACCAGCTGAGGTGCCAACACCTCCTCCATCTGCAAAAACTGTTCGCTTAGTGGCTGAGGCGCTATTTGCCATGATTCAGCCGACCGGGCAAGCGCAGCCGGCAGTAGTGCCAGTTCGTGTTGATGTAAGACCCGAGCCGGTTGAGGCTCTAGATCCACGAGCAGCTGACCGACAGTTGAAGCAATTCATGAGCTTCAGTCCTCCTACGTTTGCGGGAATGGGATCCCCAACGCAGGCGGAAGATTGGTTATCGCGTGTCAAGAGGATAATGACAGCGATCAGGGCGGAGGAAACTCTAAAGGTCACCTTAGCCACCTTCATGCTTGAAGGGGAGGCGCGGTTGTGGTGGGACGAGGTTGAGCTACACCATTTGGCGGGCAGGCAATTAACACAAGTGTCGATTGAGGAGTTCTCTCGAATATTTCTGGCGAAACATGTCCCAGCGGCGCAACGTATTGCTATGGAAAATGAGTTCCAACGGTTAAAGCAAGGGGAAGATAGTGTGGATATCTACTTGCACGAGTTTACCAGGTTGGGACGATATGCGGGAACAATCTTCGCGGATGACCAAAGGAAAACGAATCGGTTCTATGAAGGATTGCGGGATGAGTTGCGATTCCTGCTTTCGAGTTTTGTGAGCCAAGGGTTTCAGGCGTTGGTTGATACTGCGTGCGCGTTGGAGAAGGACATGAGGCGAGTGCAAGGGAGCAAGGGCTTGGTTGTGTCAAAGCCAGAGGCTCAAGCACCACGCCCGAGCAAATCGTTTTACCAGAAGAAAGGGGGCAAGAGGTCCAAGCCATCTGGGCAAGTGACTACGACCGTTGTGTCGGGAGCGACATCAAGGCCGGATGCTCGTACATGCTATAACTGTGGCCGGGTGGGGCATATTGCTCGTGACTGTCGGGTTGTGCAGCCCAAAGGGGAAAAGAAGACGGGTGCGTCTTATGCTGAGAAGGGCAAAGCGGTGGTGGATTCCTCTGCTTCCCAGGCGCAGCCCCGAATCTATCAACTTGGCCAACAGGAAGCGATTAAGCAAAGTGACGTCGTCACAGGTACGAGTTGAGTTAGTTTACTTGCTGTGCTTTTGGTTTTGGTTATGTTTAGCTTGTGCATGGTGTGTGTGCTGCAGGCTTTGTCCTGATTCGGAATAAGTTAGCGAGAGCCCTGTTTGATACGGGTGCTTCGCATTCTTTTCTGTCTGAGGATTTTGTATCTCGCATTGGGGTACCAAGTCATGTGACGGTGGATAGTACAAGGGTGCTATTGCCGAATGGCAGTATGATGCTTGCGGATAGGGCTTGCGATGTGGATGTGCAAATAGGAAGTCGGGATTTCGGTTTGAGTGCAGCTGTGCTACCGTTATCGGAGTTTGACGTGATCTTTGGTATGGACTGGCTCTCGGAGCAGCGTGCCTTTATTGATTGCAACTCCAAGGAGATTACACTAGGCCAGAATACCGGGCTTGTGACGAAGTTCGCTGGTATGCGAGGAGTTGGCGGAACGTTGTTGTCTGCGCTCCAAGTCGTCAATGCTGTTCAGAAGGGCGCGGAGTTATTCTTCACGCTAATTCAGGCTGTTGAGCCAAAGGCCAGTGTCGGTGAAGTGCCAGTTGTGTCAGAGTTTGCCGATGTGTTTCCTAGAGATCTTCCTGGGTTACCACCCCAGCGGGAGATTGACTTCTCTATTGAGTTGGTGCCAGGTGCGAAACCTGTGGCCCGCTCTCCATATCACGTCGCGCCAAAAGAGATGGCTGAGTTAAAAGTCCAATTGCAAGAGTTGTTGGAGCAGGGATATATACGCCCAAGTATGTCACCTTGGAGCGCGCCTGTTCTCTTTGTGAAGAAGAAAGACGGTAGCTTACGGTTGTGTATTGACTACCGCGAGTTGAATAAGCTGACGGAGAAAAACAAATATCTGATCCCGCGGATTGATGACCCATTTGATCAGCTGGCGGGATCAACGGTCTACTCCAAGTTGGATTTGAAATCGGGATATTATCAGCTAAGGATTCGGGAAGGTGACATTCCCAAGACAGCGTTTGGAACACGCGACGGTCATTATGAGTTCACGGTAATGCCGTTTGGCCTATGTAATGCGCCTTCGGTATTTATGGACCTAATGCATCGAACGTTCCGAGAGTATTTGGATTTGTTTGTTATTGTGTTTATCGATGACATCTTTGTATACTCTCAGTCGGAAGAGGATCACGCAAACCATTTGCGGTTGGTTTTGCATACCCTGCGGAGGAATAAGCTTTTTGCCAAGTTATCAAAGTGTGAGTTCTGGCTCTCTTCAGTAGCCTTTTTAGGCTATGTGGTAAGCGGAGAGGGTATCGCGGTGGATCCGTTGAAGATAAGTGCCATCCGAGATTGGCCAGTGATGTCTTTAGTGGCCGAAGTCAGGAGCTTCCTTGGACTTGCGGGCTACTATAGACGGTTTGTGGAAAACTTCTCACGGATTGCTTTACCTCTCACCACGCTGACGAGAAAAGATCAAAAGTTCATTTGGACGCCGGAGTGCGCGCGAGCTTTTGAAGACTTAAAGAGTCGTTTGACCACGGCGCCTGTGTTGACATCGCCATGTGGTACCGATGGGTATGAGATTTATAGTGATGCATCTGGGAGCGGCTTAGGCTGCGTTCTTCTGCAGTTTAGGAAAGTGATTGCTTATGGCTCGCGTCAGTTGAAAGTGCATGAGCGGAATTACCCCGTCCATGATTTGGAGTTGGCGGCGGTAATCTTTGCGCTCAAGTTGTGGCGGCACTATCTATATGGCGTGAAAGTGGATATCTATACGGATCACAAGAGCCTAAAGTATTTGTTGGATCAGAAGGATCTGAACATGCGACAACGAAGATGGATGGAGTTCCTCGGGGACTACACCTTCGAGATTCACTATACTCCCGGGAAGGGAAATGTGGTCGCTGATGCTTTGAGTCGAAAGACTCCGGTACGGGCAAGCTGGTTGCAGAGGCATGATCAGCGTTTGATCCAAGAATTGGAAGCATTGGAGATATCGTGTGTTGATAAGGGTGTGTCAACCGATGCATGCTTGAACTGGACGGAAGTGCAGTATGACCTTACGGACAGAGTTCGGCGAGCAACGGAGCTTGATGAAAGTCTCCAGCGCTATGCTAAAGATGGGCCGGATGATCAATTCTCTTGGGATAACGGGTTGTTACGGAGAAATGGTCGAGTGTGCGTCCCAAGTGTGGGTAAATTGAGGGAAGAGTTGATGTACGAAGCTCACTTTGCAAAGTACTCAGTTCACCCAGGGAGCACAAAGATGTACAGAGATATGAAAAAGCTGTTCTGGTGGCCCAGACTAAAGAAAGATGTCGCACGTTATGTGGCTGAATGCACTACCTGTGCGTTGGTGAAAGCAGAATGCCAGAAGCCTGGCGGGTTTCTGAAGTCGTTACCTATTCCGGAGTGGAAGTTCGATGATATTTCGATGGATTTCGTGCACGGGTTGCCGAGATCTCAACGCGGTCATGATTCAATCTGGGTGATTGTGGACCGGTTGATGAAAGTGGCGCACTTCCTTCCAAACAGAAGAGACGATTCAGTGGAAACCTTGGCCAAGCTGTATGTGGAGCAGGTTGTTCGACTGCACGGTGTTCCTCGGAGCATCGTTAGTGACCGTGATGGGCGGTTCACATCGAATGATTGGCGGCTCGTTCATCAAATGTTGGGTACAAAGTTAGCGTTTAGTACGGCCTTTCATCCCCAAACGGATGGCCAGACTGAACGAACCAACAGGACGATGGAGGATATGCTTCGCATGTGCGCCCTAGACTTTGGTAAGAGATGGGAAGATTATATATTTCTCGTCGAATTTGCCTATAATAATAGCTACAAAGCGAGTATTGGTATGGCACCATTTGAGGCGTTGTATGGTCGGAAATGCCGTACACCGTTAGCTTGGGCAGAAGCAGGCGAATCTAAGCTGAATGGGAAAAAGGAAGTCGAAGAAGCGACCTCGCTCATACGCTCTATTCGGGAGAGGCTATTGATAGCCCAAGATCGTCAAGCAAAGTACTACAATGCCAAGCACCGGAACGTGGAGTTTGCGGTGGGTGATTGGGTATATTTGAATATCAAACCCTTCAAAGGCGTGTCCAGGATTCGGCGTTTGAAAAAGCTAAGTCCGAGGTATCTTGGTCCATTTGAGGTGGTGGAGCGAGTTAGGGAAGCTGCTTATCGACTAGCACTTTCAGCGGACTTGGGTGGATTACATGATGTGTTTCACATCTCAATCCTTCGTAAGGCGGTAAAGGATCCAGCTCAAGTGGTGGAGCATGATCGGGTATCGGTCAAGTATGGGCTAACGACGAGGGTTAGACCCATTCGGATCGAGGATCGAGCCGAGAAACAGTTGTGGAACAAAGTGATCGGGATGGTCAAGGTCCGATGGGACAATTGTGGCCGTGAAGAACTAACATGGGAGCGAGAGCAGACCATGCGAGCTGAATATCCCGAGTTGTTTGTTTAAACTGTAGACCGTGTACTTTTTGTTATAACAGTGTTATAGCATTGCTGGTTTTGTTTCCTTACTGTGCAAATTTCGGGACGAAATTTTGTTATGGGGGGGAGGGTTGTAACACCCCAAAAAGACCCCAAAAGACTCAACATGAAGTTTGAGTAGCAGGCTGGTTTACACGGCCTGGGACACGGGCGTGTCCCAGGGCATGTCGGGTGTACACGGCCTGGGACACGGGCGTGTCCCAGGGCGTGTTCGAATTATTTTTCAAATTTGGCCTATTCAAGTCAGAGCCGGACACGACCTTGAACACGGCCTTGAACACGGGCGTGTCAGGCTGGACACGGGCGTGTCAGCTGCCGTGTTCCGACCCGTGTACTGGTTGCAGCTCGATGAAGCAGGAGACACGGGCGTGTCTCAAGTTCGACACGGGCGTGTCAGGTTCGACACGGGCGTGTCGATGACCCGTGTTGTTCAGTCGGTTCAAACTGTGTGTGCCGCTTAAAGGGTACACGGCATGTGACACGGGCGTGTCACAGGCCGTGTCGGCCAAAAAATGGGTTTTGGGGAAAATCTTGGCCGTTCAGTTTTCTCTCTTTTGATCCAAGGGCCCAGGTGGTTTCCTGGCTGGGTTATTACGTGAAGGAAGGATGAAGATTCATTCTTCATTTGTGCTTAAGGAAGAGAAAAAGAGAGAGGAAGAGAAGAAGAAGGAGGAGGAGAGCAAGCCACCGGCGGAGCTCCCGTGGTCCGATTCGTGATCCGAAGCCGGCGTTGTGAAGGCAAGGCTGCTGCGGTTCTTTCTCACCGGCTAGTTTTCGATGGCACCGAAGAGATCGACAAGGGTAACGATCTCCCTCCTTGGACATGTGAAGTCCTTCTTTTCTGCATTGCATAGGGAAAACCCTTCCCCGCGAGTGTGCGGTGGGTTGTGGTGTCCCTTGGGGTAGATATGTGAAGTCCCCCTTGTTAGAGGCCGGAATTGGAGTACGGCTCTAGGCATGCTGTGTGAAGCCCATCTGGATGTAATCTGGATTGATGATGCTTGTTTGCATATCGGAGAAGGCTCCGTGATTATGGCTTGTGATGCCTATGGCTTGTGATGCCTTGTTCCTACCTGTTGCTTGGTGCGGCAGGAAGTACTGGATGATGTCCAGGAAATGAAGAGGGTTGGATGCAACTCTTGTGGCCGTGTGTTGCCACTTTGTGAGTAGTTGAGCCGTTGGGCTGCAACTCGATGAAAAGGCAGATTGCCGAACAGGAAAGGTGAAACCGACCCGCGCCTATAAAAAGCCATGGATACTTCCGTATTCGAGGTGGCTCGGCGACTTGAGCAACGGGGGGGTGGCTGATCCGTACCTGCGTTAGGTCCGTCCGACTTGGAAGCCTGGTTATAGGTTTTGTTGGAGCGCCTAATGAGAGTCTTAGGCCCGCGCGCCGGAAAGACTAGAATGCTCAAATACCGTGTAGACGGTGGTGTTGACCCTGGTATTCCGGTACACCAAGAATGTGCCCTGAGTGCACGGACTGTCGGGCCGTGTGGTCGATAGTTGTGATGGCTTGAATGTGCCTGCGCGCACATAGTTGCTATTTGATGATGTCATGCTTGCAGGGAAAGAATGCTCATTCCCCGAGAAAGGGGTAGGATTGTTATAATTGGGTCAGCTGAATGCTGACCGTTGCATTGTTTGCCACCGGTTGGGTGGATTGTTCCTGTGCAGGTGCTGGAGAGCCAAGTGGTAAATGATGGGCGGAAGCCCTACTGCTGTTGCTGCTGCTGCTGCGGCTAGCCCTTGAAGGCTAAGCGAATGGATTTGTTTTGTTTTCTCTTGTACTCATGTATGGCCGGCCTGCGCGCCGAAGTTTGTAAAACTTGTTGTATGTACAGAGGAACTGTAAGGCCTTAAGGCCAAACTCTTGTGGTTGTGTACATTCCGTGGTATTTATATATAAAGGTGGTTTTATATATATTGGACATTCCGGTTGAGAGTTCAAAGTTGTAACTTAAAGCTTCCGCTAGAATGCTCTGAGTTAGGATTCGTATGGTTTGGTATTATCCTGTGACCTCACCGTCTGTTTGTGGCATATAGTGTGGGGCCCCGGCCGGACCTTCTATTATACGTCATTTAACGGATGGGGTCGTTACAGTGTGTATTCGGTATGTTTGAAATTTTGTATTGGAGGTTGCTTATTAATATCTTGTTCAAATATAGGTGACAAGGAGTGGTGCTGGGCAGTCTGAGCCCCAACGTTCGGATGAGAGTACAACACCAGCCGAGGTGCCCACACCTCGTCCTTCGGCAGAAACTGTACGCCTTGTTATGGAGGCGGTATTTTCCATGATTCAAGTACAACCTGTTAGGCAGACAAAGCCTGTCGTGGAGCCAGTTCGGGTTGGTGCAAGGCAAGAGCGTGTGGAAGCTCGAGTGGACGAGTGAGCGAATGACGAGCAATTGATGCGGTTTATAGATTTTCATCCACCTACGTTTGTCGGGGCACATTCCCCAAAGAAGGCGGAAGATTGGCTTGCAAGAGTGAAGAGGATCCTGACAGCGCTCAGGATTGATGAGGGGCAGAGAGTGAGGTTAGCCACTTTCCTACTGGAAGGAGAGGCGAGACTGTGGTGGGATGACGTCGAGATGCATCATTTGGCAGACAGAGGCCTGGGAGAGATTTCGATGGACGAATTCTCCAAATTGTTTTGGACAAAATATTTGCAAGTATCGCGGAGAATTGCTATGGAGACCGAATTTCAACGTCTAGTGTAGGGTGAGAAGACTGTGGATGACTACATCCATGAATTTACCAGGCTGGACGTTATTTGGGGTCGAATTTTGCGGAAGAAGCACGGAAGACGAATAGATTCTATCAGGGACTCCGAGATGAGTTGAGATTGGCGCTTCCGAGTTCAGTGAACCAAGGATTCCAAGCCTTAGTAGATACAGCCTGTGCGCTAGAAAAAGATTTGAAACGAGTGCACAACAAGAAGAATTTGGCGGCGGACAAGTCATAGTCCAAAGTCCCGCAATCCGAACAGTTGGAGTTTAGGAAACGGGATAAGAAGAGGTTCAAGCCTGTTGAACAAATGTATTCGGATGTTGCTTTAAGCGTGTCGTTTGGTCAAGGACGTGTTGAGTCGCGTACCTGTTTCATTTGTGGAAAGCAGGGGCATATCGCCCGTTACTGTTGGAAAGGCCCGTCAAAGAGTGAACAAAAGACATGTGCGTCCTATGAGGAAAAGGGTAAGGCAGTGGCAGAATAATCTGCATCCCAGGCGCAGCTGCGAGTGTATAGTCTCGGAGCGCTAGAGCCGCAAAGCTCATATTATGAAGTGCAATAGCCTCGAGTGTTTAACTTGGAGTTGCAGGAGGCTGTCAAAAAGCTGCTTCGAGACGCGGATGAGCGGAAATAAAGTAGAGGGTGCACTTTATTGCTTTTGTTGTACTTTGTATATTGTATGTTTGTTTTTGAAAACAGTTTTGTTGGTGCGAGAACATGGGGAGAGTAACCCCGGATCATTTTTTTATAGTGCATCGATTGCATTGTTGGGTTACCATTATCGTTGCGCTAAATTTCGGGACGAAATTTTTATAAGGAGGGGGGATTGTAACACCCAAAAAACCCTAAGTCCCAAAAATGTGTTCAGGCTTGGTGATACGGCCTAGGACACGGGCGTGTCCCAGGGCGTGTCCGTTGCATATGGCCTGGGACACGGGTGTGGCCCAGGGAGTGTCCTGCTCGGCATTGTTGAGTGGAGTGATGTTGAGTGGCATTGAGTGGAGTGGCATTGAGTGGTGTTGAGTGTGGTACATGGCCTATGACACGGGCGTGTCACAGGGGCGTATTGAGCACACTGCCGAGGACAAGGGCGTGTGCCTTAGTCATGTCCTTCTCGGGTGTTTCAGCCTTGTGTTTATGAGGTGACATGGCCATCCCCACGGCCGTGTACTGTTTGACACGGGCGTATCAGGGAGTGACACGGACGTGTCGTGGCCCGTGTTATGTTCCGGATTGAGTTAGTTCTTGAACCGCTGAAGGAACACGGCCTGTGACACGGGCGTATCACATGCCGTATTAGATCTGTTTAGATACTTTTCAAAGCAATCGAGGCCATTCGTTCCCTTCTATTTGGATCATGTGGTCCAAGATCATCCCTGCACTTATAAGGCCAAGAATGGAGATGAATATCTCATTCTCATATTGGCCATTCTCTTTCTAAGTGAAGAGACAGAGGAGAGCAAGGAAGGAAGAAGGAGAAGCTTTCCGGCTGCCGGTGGAGCTTCAGTAGTCCGTTTCGAGAACCGAGTGCAGCGTTGTGGAGGCAAGGCCGCCGCGGTGATTTCCATCTGGCTAGTTTTCCATGGCGCCGAAGCGATCATCATGGGTAACGGTCTTTATTCCTTGGGCAAGTGAAGCCCTTTGTTTATGCATGTTTATTTATGGAATCCTCCATCAAAAGATGGAAGAGTGTAAGTGATTCAAGTATTTGAGTCTGCATCTAGTGTCGAAACTGTATAGTACGACAGGCATGCTGTGTGAAGCCCATCTGGATGTATGTCTGGATTGGAGATGCTGCGAACCGGAGAAGACTCCGTGTATACATCGGTTAAACTACGGATATTGGTGAGGACGATTGTGATTGGAGATGCTGCGAACCGGATATTGGTGGGCGACCCAGCAAGTTCCGTGGTAGGATCTGGTGAGCGGTCGATTGGTAGCAATGCAGCGGGGCGATTTCCCAAGGCTTGTTATACTACGTGGGTAGGTCGACTGATAGTGCTCATAGTTTGTTATGAGGTGCGTGCCTCTGAGTGGACAGGTGCATGAGGTCTTCAAAAGGGTTTTGGAGGCTTAGGCCCGGCCAAAAAGTAGACACCTCAAATTGGCGGTGGAACGATGAGGAGCTTGGTACACCGTAAGTGTGCCCTGAGTGCACGGGATGTCTGGTACGAAGGCCGGTGGTTGTGAAGACAATGTGTATTGTATATATGTGTTGAGATTGGAATATATGCAGGGAAGGAACCACTACCCCGGGTATGGGGTAGGGTCGTTATAATTGGTCAGCTGAATGCTTACCGTTGCTTTGTTTGTCACCCATAGAGTGGATGTCTATATGCAGGTGCTGCCCTTGTAGATATTGAAATGGATTGAGTGGGTTGAAGCCCTTACTGTTGCTGTTAGGCCCTCGATGGTCGTGCGAAGCTTTTGATTTCATGTGTGTCCGGCCTGCGTGCCTATGTTTGAAGTCGTATGTTTATAAAGAGAAACTTGTAAGTCCTTAAGGCCGTGAGCGGTGTGCTTGTTAACATTCCTGGTCTTGTATATAAATGAGTTATTTATATAGTAGTGGACATTCATGGATTGAGTTCGTGCAACTTGTAAGCTTCCGCTAGAATGCTCTGAGTTAGGATGCATGGTATTTTGGTATTAACCTGTGACCTCGTCGTCTGTTTGTGGCATATAATGTGGTGCCCCGGCTAGACCTTCTTTTATATGTTATTTAACGGGTTGGGTTGTTACATGTAATATCATGGTTAGGTATACAACCATGGGTTTTGTTTATTTTTATTTTGGGCCGCATGTAGCCAAGTCTTGGATGCAGCCTATATATAGGCATGTATCTTTCATATTGAGGATTATTGAATGAATGAAAAATTAACACTAACTTTGAGAAGTTCTTCTACTCTTCCTCTTGGAAAATTTCGGCCACCCCCTTCTTCTCCCTCTCTCCTAGCCGCCCCTCCTCTTCCTCTCCTTTTCTCCTTCTCAAAACCCAAACCCTTTCCTCCTTGAAACATCAAGATCAGCCACCACCACCATCCATAGCCGACTACTCACCACCATGCAGCCCTCCCTTTCCCCTCATTAACCGACCACCCTCCTCCCCTGACATCAACATGAGACCCCACCTCTCCAAAAATGCCGGCCCTCCAACAACCACCCAAGCCGCCGGCCGTCCAACATTCACCAAAAACGCCACACTCATCCTCCCCTTACAAACCCAACAACAACCACCACTTTCAAACCCGACCACCAACCAAAACCGAGCAGCCTCCTATACATCAAGAAGCAGCAAATCATTTCCCAACAAAACCAAAACCGAGCAGCCCCCTATTTTCCTCTTTCCACACATAGTCTACCACCTTTTATCTCTCTTTCCATATATATATTATCATTCAAGAGGTTGCCTCCTATTTGACTCCAATCCCTGCGTGACGCGACGAAGGCGAACAAGATTCTCTCTAACCGGCGTGACTCCGGCGGAGACGTTGAAGAATGATCCACACCGAGAAACCGGATTCATCCATTCCGGTTGGGTAATGAAAATATCCACTCTCGTGTGTTTCTTTCTTTAGATAATCTTGTGCTGGATATTCTTGGCGTGCAATTTTGAAGCATTAATTAATTGTGGAATACCTTTGAATTGCTTTGTGTATAGATTGATTAATTTAATTTTCGAAAAGGTTTGGCGAACCTTGGTTTTCTTTGTTGGGAGAGATCTACCCTTTCTGAATAGTCTTTTATTTGGTAGATCTCTTTTTGTACAACACCGCTCGATCGGACTGGGTGGGTCCTTTTAGCCGGAAAGAATATTGGCATGTTTTCTCTATTCGATCCTAATCGGTTTAGCTACCCGTACGCTAGCATATAATTGGTAATATTAATTACGTGGCGTCGCGTAGATCGACTGTTGGAGCGTAGATTTTGGATGGTAGAGAGATAAGCGTGCTAGCCCGTAGATATATTTCGGTGTAAACCTGCAAGCCTGCATCATATGGTATGATCTCCAATGGCGTAGTCTCTTTCCCAAACATAGCTTATGTTGAAGGATTACACAATAATCTCATAAGCATAAGTCAACTATGTGAAAAAGGCTACAACGTAGAGTTCTACAAGGACAAGTGTTTGATAAAGTCATCTGCAAATTTGGAGACGGTCCTAACAGGCACTCAGAGCAGAAATATTTTATATTATAATTTCCTTTGATTAGACAATTCTACCAAAGTTTGTTCAAAAGATAGTTTGTCTCTATATGACCAATGACACAAGAGATTAGCACATATTAAATTCAAAACCTTAAACATGCTATTTTTTCACAACTTTATGTGTGATGCCACAAGCATTATGTGCCTTAAAGAGTGTTTATATCACTCCTGTCAAATGGGTAAGCATTCACGGGTACCTTCAAGGTTATTGCTGAAAAGGATTCTTCATGAAGCTTACACTTGCTCCATATGGACTTATTCGGTCTTATGCCTATTCACAACTTAGGAGGTAAGGTTTATACGTTAGTGATTGTTGCTGAATACTCGCGTTTCACTTAGGTGTTCTTTTTGAAACACAAGTCAGACACCTTCGATTCTTTCACTAATTTTGTCCGGCAAATTCAGAACAAATTGGACTTCTCATTGGTCAAAATCAAAAGTTGCCACATAACAAAGATTGAGTCTTGTGCTATAACAAAGTTTTGTGAATGCCAAGATTTCTTTCATGAGTTTTCCTCCCCGCGCACTTAACAGCAAAATTGAGTTACTAAGAGAAGGAATAGAACCCTAATTGAAGCATATACAACCATGTTGAACGACGCTTCATTTTCGGAGACTTCTGGGCTGAAGCAGTCAACACGGCTTGTCACGTGCAAAACAGGGCACTCATTAACAAAAATCATCGTAATACTCCCTATGAGCTATTGAAGGGTAGAAAACCGGCTGTGTCTTACTTTAGAATCTTTGGAAGTAAGTGCTTCGTACTAAATAATGGGGAGTACAACCGCACAAAGTATAGTGAAAAGTGTTTCGAAGGTATTTTTGTAGGATATAGTAGCCATAGTAAGGAATATAAGATTTTCAATATGAAAACTCTTGTGGTAGAAGAGTCGATAAATGTTGTATTTGATGAGACTAGCATGCTTCATAGCAGCTCGTCAAGTGTTTTTGGTGCAGATGCAGGCACCAGGTTCAAAGAGCTTAGCTTGGATGAACCAGTCAAAGAAGGTCCAAGCAAAGACAAGATCGTCAATCCTGGCCTAGTGGATGAAGAACCTCTAGAGGAAGAATTGCCTAAACCTATAGAGGTTGTACAAGATATTGTAGGTCCTGCTAAAGGAATGGCAAGGAATATAGGGGTCCGACACCTAAGAGATCACCCAGCTGATCTAATCATTGGAGCGCCGGGTGATGGCGATAGCACCAAAAGACGTACAACTAACGAGATTTTGCATCTAAGCTTTTTGAATCAGGTTGAACAAAAGAAGTTCGAGGAAGCAAAAAAAGATGACTCTTGTATAATGGCAATGTAAGAGGAGCTCAGCCAGTTTGAATGATGCAAAGTCTGGGAGGAAGTGCCCTGACCGAAGGGACAGAACATGATTGACAGCAAGTGGATATTCAGAAACAACCTTGACGTAAATGGAGAAATTATCAAGAATAAAGTCAGGCTTGTAGCTCAAGGTTATAGACACAAAGAGGGGATCTACTTCTACGAGACCTTTACTCTAGTGGCTCGGCTCGAGTAGATAAGGTTTTTTCTTGCGTATGCTGCCCTCAAAGGCTTCACCATCTACCAAATGGACGTGAAGTCAGCATTCCTCAATGGGGATCTGAAAGAGGAAGTATACGTAGAACAGCACCCTGGTTTTGTCAATTCTAAATTCCCTGAACATGTTTATATTTTAAATAAAGTTTTATACGGATTAAAGAAAGCTCCTCGAGATTGGTATGAGACATTATCTAGCTTTCTTCTTGAGAACAAGTTCACAAGGAGAAAGATAGATAAGACATTATTTCTTAGGGAAGTTATAGGCAAGATTTTGCTAATGCAAATCTATGTCGATGACATAATATTTGGCTCTACAGAAGACAACCTTTGCAAAAGGTTCTCCAAACTTATGCAAGGGAAGATAGAAAAGAGCAGTATGTGCGAGCTGAAGTATTTCTTAGGACTTCAGGTAAAGCAATATAAAGATGGAATTTTCTTCTCTCAAATGAAGTTCACCAAAGTGCTTCTTAAGAAATATGGAATGGAGAGCGCAACCTCGATGAGGACTCCAATGGGTTCAATTGTGTCTCTGGACAAGGATGAGAAAGGGAAACCTTTTGATGAAAACAAGTACAAAAAATAATTTGGATCCTTGCTCTACCTGACTGCCAGTAGACTAGATATAATGTTTTTAACATGTGTCTGCGCTAGATATAATGTGAACTCTAAGGAATCTTATTACGTCGCTGTAAAGCGGATTTCAAGATACCTTAAGGGTACAACCAATCTTGCCTTATGGTAACCAAGAAGTTTTGATGTCGAGCTAATTGGCTTTTCCGATGCTAACTTTCAGGAAGCAGCGACGATAGGAAAAACACATCCGTGACGTGCCAATTCCTCGCAAGATGGCTTATCTCTTGGAGTAGTAAGATGCAAAATTATGTGTCAACATCTACGGCCGAGTCAGAGTATATCTCTGAGGGTAGTTGTTGCGCACAACTTCTTTGGATAAGGAATCAACTTGAAGGCAATAATTTGAAGTTCAGAGAAATTCCAATATATTGCGACTCTTCTAGCAAAATAGCTATCACCTATAATCCAGGCTCCCACAACCGGACCAAGCACATCGAAGTATGCTAGTGATGAGTCCTCTTTATATACCTATTTTCGGACTCATCTGGGCTTATTTCCTTGTCTTTGCACACCGTTTAGCGTCATTTGCACTCCTTTTGGTTCGCTACGGTTTTCCACGCCCTGTGCACCTTTGTTGCCCATTTTCTGTGCTTGTGTGCATTTACTTTCTTGCTATGTTCATTACTGGTTGCTGTGGCTGCCTCGATCGATGCCCCGTGCAGTTTTCCTGCAGGTTTGGGGATCGTGAGGGCATTTGGGATAGGCGTTTCACTATTTTTGGCAAAGGAGTCAGTGGTCGTGCGTTTTTACCCACGCACGACCATCGACCTCCTAGCGCACGATCACTGATCGTGCGCAGCCCGGTCTCATTTGTGAAAACTCTGTCTTGAACCTTCCGCACGATCACTTGCCATACCGCGCACGACCACTGCTCGTGCGCCGCCGATCGTGCGCAGTCATACCCATTTTTGCAAAGTCTGTCTGGCTATTTCCGCACGATCATCAGCATTGCCTCGCACGATCACTGATCGTGCGCTGCTAATCGTGTGCGACTACTGATTTTCTGATGCAGGTCTGCAGGTTGCTCACGCACGGGCGCTGACCTTGGTCGCGCACGACCACTGGTCGTGTGCCAGTGGTCGTGCGCCCTATTTATTCTGCAAGCTATAAATACGCTGTTCCGCGAATTAGGGCGGGGGAATCGTTACGGAACCTTCGCCAGTCCGCCGTTTCGCCCTCCAGCAAGTCCCATTCACCTCCACCTTCATCCATACCAAAGGGAGGACCTTCTCCGGTGATTCCGAAGCATTCTGCATCCTCCGGTGATCCTCCCGGCCATTGAAGCATTCTTCTCCGAGCTTTCCACCAAGGAAGAAGACGAAGCACCCCTAGAGAACGGAGTTACAGGCCCTCGAGGGGACAGCTCGGTGGTACCGGAAGCCCTCCTCGGACTGCGCTTGGAAGCGGATTGACAACCCGCACCTCCGGCCAACAACCGCGGTGGATCTTCAATCTCATGGTTGTGCATTTTCTCTCTTTTTCTTGTTGTATGGAATGTTTGTGCTTGTAATGAACATCAACTTCTAGTGTTATTTCGTTTGGTTGTGTTTCATCTTGCTTTAGAGATTTATTCTTTGATGCGCCTCGCTCCATCTCGCTCCACTCCACATGTTCGTTTCACTCAAGCTTGCTCCGCACTAATCACCTCACTCGCTAGATTTCCATCCACTCGCCAATCGAAGTACGGCATCGCGGCCGCTACGTCCATCTCGCCTTGAGAAGCGGTGATTGCGACCCGCATAGTTTACATTAGTGTAATCGGTCGTAAGACCACCAACCGAAGCCTCTTTCTTTTCTGTTTATTTCAATTAACTCTCATAACGATAGTTTTAGAGTCTAGATCGTTCGACGCCAATTGCATTCCTCAAGAGACCGACATCCGGGATTCATTCCCAACTTTATTACTTGAGCGACCGGTACGCTTGCCGTATTTTACGCGCATCAAGTTTTTGGCGCCGTTGCCGGGGAATGCAACTGTGGAACGGCTGAGGATTTCTGAAAATATTGGTATTCGAGTTAATTTGTTTTGCTCTGTTTCATTTCTTTTCTCTTCTACTGTAGTTCATTGTTGGAATTGTAAGTTTTGCGCGATGAATCTTTGCAAAGTAGTTGCTTCCGTTTGACTTTGATATTTCCGCAATGTGGGCCAATTTCAATATTCGTTGCCCTCATTGTGGAGATATCTCGCATGCAAGCGATAGATGTCCCCAGAAGTATAGTCCCCAGGAAATTCACGACTCTACATTTTATAGACATAAGCCGGTCATCCACCGACCCGCGGAGCCATTACCGCACTACTTTTTCTCGGTTTCAGCAAACGCTTCATCGCGGAAGCCGGCTAAGCAGTGCATCTTTTGTCGAAGCTGGGATCATGCATTGAAGGACTGCACTGCTTATTTAGCTGAATTGGAAGTGGATAATGAGCCGGACTTCCGGATTATTCCCACTTCCACCGTGGGCAGCACCCCTTCAGCCTCGGGATATGCATCGATACCATCTCCATGTTTTGGAGAAAGCACTTCCGGTACATGCCCCGATGCTTGTATCGATCCCCATCCCGGCATGGATACGTATACTTCTGATGAACATGCATCACCTAGCATCGAGTCCGGTTGCGAAGAGACAGTTCTGGACTCCCCGTTGAATTCTGTACCTCCGCCTTCCGCTTTGCATAGTATTCATTCTTTTTCTTATGTTTCTGTTGAGGCTAATTCGCAGTTGGAAACTAGAACTCTCAGCTTTCTGTTAGATCCGGTCGAGGAGGACATTTCCGTGGTTGAGGTTGCTACCTTCACCCCATGTGAGGATGTCCAATGCGCGGACGAAATGGATGCTGCGCTAGGAACTTCTTGCACCATCCTGGACAGTGGTGTTCAGATTTCTGCAATTCTACCAACGGGAGATGATTCCGGGATCATTTCCAAGATTAAGGATTGTTTATGTTATTCTTCTGATTTATTTATTGACCCCGTTCTTGTTTCCACTTCCCTGCAGGATTCCATCTTGGAACCGGTTCAACCAGTGCACGGGCCTGTAATGCGGCCTATGTCTACTAGCAACCAGATGCAGGTGGAGTTGGAGATGAAGAACTTCACAAGTTATGTCTTGCCCATGCCTGACACTCTCGGCAGGTGTACTTATACAGGTAGTGGGGCATTTGTTCCGTCTCCATACCGGTACCCGCTACCAACACGCGAGCAAGAACAATTGCCTGGGCATTTCCATTTCCATACGCCAATCAGTTAAACAAAGTCGAGATTTTGAATAAGTCCTGTTGGGAGACAGAAAACCCAATAGTTATCTAGGTAGCGTATTCTTTTCTTTTAGAATTTTTGGGCAATTTTCTTCCACTTTTCTCATCTCATCTTATATATTCTTGCCTTTTAGTCTAAAAAATGCTTGCGGTAGCTTTGCCTCATTTCTGTATCCCCCTAGCGCACCCTCAGCGTTATCCGAGCGATCCTGGTACAAAAATTGGCTGCCTGTAATTTTTAAGTATCGCGCACGATCAGTGATCATGCGCGCTATTTATTTTCGCACGATCAGTGATCGTGCGGTCGGCCCAGTTTTTATAAAAGGACCGCTCGGGCTGTGCCGAGCGTGCGCCCTAATTCCCCGCTCCCGAGCTTTCGTCGTGCATCGTTCTCTCGAGCTTCCATCCCCCTCTTCTTCTCCGACAAATCTCCGGGATATTTCTTCCCTCCTCGCTCCACCGGATCTTCCTCTTGCAATGGCTTCTACCTCTAACCGCAGGGCTGTCAACGCCTACCAGCGCTCCACTCCGGCTCAGGTGCTGCAGAGGATGGCGGCATTTCAGAAGGACACCCACCAGCGCCGGTTTACTGATTTGAAGAACAAACCCTTCCTCCCTCAACGTCTTGTGGACTGGGAGGTGTTGAGGTCCATTGGCGACGGCGGTGTTCTTGCGGATTCTATCCTCCACCTCTACTCATTCGACAAGTGGAGCCACGTTTTCGAGTGCTGCGAACCCGGATTCAAAGAGCTCACTTTGGAGTTCCTCTCCACGTTTGAGTGGGAATGCGACACTCGCGGCTATCGCCCTGTTGAATGCTCCTTCCGGATTCGGGGACGGGTCATTTCCATGACCATCCATGAGCTTGGCGTCCGAGCCGGATTCTACTCAGATGCCTCGGAACCACAAGGTTTAGGTTCCGGCTTCCCTGAAGGGTCCTCCAATGGGTCTGCTTGGCGCGAAATTACCGGTTCCGACGAGGAGTATGTGGCTCGGAAGGCCAAGTCGACCAAGATCATTTCCCCTGCCTTGCGGTATCTTCAGCATCTTCTTAGCCACTCACTCACGGCGCGGTCACTTAGTCAGAATGTGGTTGGGTGGCAGGATTTAGTTTCACTATATAGCATGCTCCGTCGGGAACCCATCCACCTTGGTTATATGCTGGCGACATTCTTCCATCATGAGGCTACTTATCGCCTCGCCGGCGCGATCGGTGGTGCTTATTACATCACTCGCATCGCCAAGAATTTGGGAGTCTGGGATAGTTTGCCGCCGATGGAGCAGGTTACCACCCCTTCTGTTATCACCCGAGCCAACATGGTCAGTTTTCATCTGCTGCGTGTTATTGGGAGGTGATCCGATCGTCGATTCGAGATTGTTATGCCAGGTGACGCCCGAGGAGCTTTGCAGGAGGACGAGGATGTTGTTGCTCCAGAATCTTCCGCCATGGGTAGGCGGAGAGCTGCAGGAGGCACTCAGCCACGTCGTTCTCGGCCACCATCTGCTGAGCCGGAGAGGCAGCCCAACCCTCATTTCAGTGCTGCGCAGGGTCAGAACATTCCATTTCTGAATGAGCGCCTTGCGGATATTGAGGCCTCCCAGTTGTGGATGCAGAACCTGGTATATCAGCAGGCTTTGCGTGGTGGCCTGAACATCCCTCCGCCGCCGGTTCGTTCCGCTCCCGCCCCCCGCCCGCCGCCCGTTGAGATCGACAGCAGCGACGAAGAATGAGTGCAATTCCTCCACCCCACAGCTACCTCTGCATTTGTGTCTTCAGAATCTGTGTTTCTTGTTTGTCCGATTTATTTTATTTTATTTTTTGGTCGTTATTTATTTATTTTGCTGCATAAACATTATATACAACTGCTAATACAGGTATTTGGTCCACCTTAAGGACGGTAAACAAAAGGGCTATTCGGGAGACAACCCAAGCTTGGACCTTTTGGTCCCCTTGTTTATGTTTTATTTTATTTTATGCTTTCTATCTTTTTGTATTTTCTATTGTTCGGCCTAATTCGCAGGTTCAGCTTATCTTTTGTGCGATGCAGCACTTCCCGCGAATCATCATACAATCTTCTGGCATGCTCCCCTCTTTGGAGCATTGGTACTCTCTCTCGCTTCAGATTTCATTTTCTGGTTGAATGTTTATTTTTCTTGCTCATGTTTTCATTCAAGTCTGGGGGGAAGAGCCGCTTGTGCACTCCACGAGCACATTTAATTTCGCATGCCAGTAGTTTTCCTTTTTCGCTTCATTATGTTAGATTCCTGTTGCACACCATTGCACCCACTTGAGCGCGAGCTTAGCGGTTTGCGTGTCATGAGTTGAACCTGTATCTTTGTTCGATTTGGAAAATTTCTGTGCTAGTTGAGGATTGTGCGGCGGAGTAAAATGTTGGCCTTGCTGTGTTTCTCGTCAACCGCTCTCGTTTTGTGTAGGAATTTGAGTAGATTTAATTTTTCTGTATGCTTATAGTTTATATTTTTCTATCTGTGTAAATTCTTTTATTCTACTCAAAAGTTGGTGAATCCGGTGTGAATCAAACGGTAGCGTAGGAATGTGTGTAGCCGCCACTAGACTCGTATTGCTTGAGTCGGGAGGAAGGATTATCTTTCTCGGTTGCTAAGAACTTGCCCCAAGCTATTCTTGAAGCATTGGTACACGGTTAGTCTAGCGTGAGAGTGATGTAGGCCACCTTTTGGCCCGGTTGAGCTTTGTACCCATTCCTAACTTCGCCCTTGCTAGCCCCGTTGTGCCTACCCTTCTTTTGATTCAGCTCCACTAGTATTTCACCAAAGCCTTATAGCCTATCCTAGTCGCACACCCAATTCGAGCTTTAGTAGTTTACATTTTATGTTGGGTTGTGATGTGGTGATTCGTATTTGTGATATGTGGTTGTGACCAAAAGAAAAAAATGTGCTGATTTTGTAAAAAGAAAACGAAAATATTTAAAAGAGAAAAAGAGAAAAGAAAAAAAAAACAAAAGAGTTTGATTGAAAATATTTATTTGAGAAGATTTGGATTTGGAGTAGGCGGTGCACACACCCATGTTGTACAAATCAAGTCTGGGGGTGTGGTGAACCTGGTTATATTGTGGTTTGCCGAGGGATTCTTTTAGGCTAGCTCATTTGGGTTAGGTGCATAGCCTTTCTTTTTATCATTGTTTATCTCACCGTAACCCAAGCCCCATTATTACCGGAAGTCCTACGGACTTGCGCTTGAGTTGACTAGTGCCGTGGAGAGAGTGCGAACGGGCAAGCTTATGGTTTCCGACATTGGTGGATTCCTTTGGGGGTAATCTTGAGCCCCGGTCTTCGGCAATGCTCACCTTAGTGGCCTGTCTACTTTCTCCCTGCTTAAGACCGGATGATTCATCGTGATTCTACTTTGGAGTAATAATAAATTTTTGTTACGCGTTGTGAAAAATATAAAATATTTTGTATACTTAAGAATTTCCTCTACTTTATTTTTATGCACGCGAGCATGCGACTTCGCATGGTACTCCGTTCTGCAATTTCTTTCTTAGCTAGTTCATTTTCCCCGTCTACTTAGGTTTTGTTTGCTCGGGACGCGCAAACGGTTAAGTCTGGGGGTGTGATGAGTCCTCTTTATATACCTATTTTCGGACTCATCTGGGCTTATTTCCTTGTCTTTGCACACCGTTTAGCGTCATTTGCACTCCTTTTGGTTCGCTACGGTTTTCCACGCCCTGTGCACCTTTGTTGCCCATTTTCTGTGCTTGTGTGCATTTACTTTCTTGCTATGTTCATTACTGGTTGCTGTGGCTGCCGCGATCGATGCCCCGTGCAGTTTTCCTGCAGGTTTGGGGATCGTGAGGGCATTCGGGATAGGCGTTTCACTATTTTTTGCAAAGGAGTCAGTGGTCGTGCGTTTTTACCCACGCACGACCATCGACCTCCTAGCGCACGATCACTGATCGTGCGCAGCCCGGTCTCATTTGTGAAAACTCTGTCTTGAACCTTCCGCACGATCACTTGCCATACCGCGCACGACCACTGCTCGTGCGCCGCTGATCGTGCGCAGTCATACCCATTTTTGCAAAGTCTGTCTGGCTATTTCCACACGATCATCAGCATTGCCTCGCACGATCACTGATCGTGCGCTGCTGATCGTGCGCGACTACTGATTTTCTGATGCAGGTCTGCAGGTTGCTCACGCACGGGCGCTGACCTTGGTCGCGCACGACCACTGGTCGTGCGCCAGTGGTCGTGCGCCCTATTTATTCTGCAGGCTATAAATACGCTGTTCCGCGAATTAGGGCGGGGGAATCGTTACGGAACCTTCGCCAGTCAGCCGTTTCGCCCTCCAGTAAGTCCCATTCACCTCCACCTTCATCCATACCAAAGGGAGGACCTTCTCCGGTGATTCCGAAGCATTCTGCATCCTCCGGTGATCCTCCCGGCCATTGAAGCATTCTTCTCCGAGCTTTCCACCAAGGAAGAAGACGAAGCACCCCTAGAGAACGGAGTTACAGGCCCTCGAGGTGACAGCTTGGTGGTACCGGAAGCCCTCCTCGGACTGCGCTTGGAAGCGGATTGACAACCCGCACCTCCGGCCAACAACCGCGGTGGATCTTCAATCTCATGGTTGTGCATTTTCTCTCTTTTTCTTGTTGTATGGAATGTTTGTGCTTGTAATGAACATCAACTTCTAGTGTTATTTCGTTTGGTTGTATTTCATCTTGCTTTAGAGATTTATTCTTTGATGCGCCTCGCTCCATCTCGCTCCACTCCACATGTTCGTTTCACTCAAGCTTGCTCCGCACTAATCACCTCACTCGCTAGATTTCCGTCCACTCGCCAATCGAAGTACGGCATCGCGGCCGCTACATCCATCTCGCCTTGAGAAGCGGTGATTGCGACCCGCATAGTTTACATTAGTGTAATTGGTCGTAAGACCACCAACCGAAGCCTCTTTCTTTTCTGTTTATTTCAATTAACTCTCATAACGATAGTTTTAGAGTCTAGATCGTTCGACGCCAATTGCATTCCTCAAGAGACCGACATCCGGGGATTCATTCCCAACTTTATTACTTGAGCGACCGGTACGCTTGCTGTATTTTACGCGCATCAGCTAGCATTTCATCCGGGAGCATGTGGAGAATAAGGACATAGCCCTCAGCTATGCCCAGACAGACAAGCAGGTGGCAGATATTTTCATGAAGCTGCTGGACGAGGCCAAGTTCTCCTTTTTCAAGACAGAACTTGGCATGCTCAACATGGGATCTTGAAGTGATCATATCTATTGTCAAGGACAAATTCAAAGAAGATCTTGTATTTCTCGGAAACTTGTGTGGATTTCTCGAAAACAAGTATGATTTCTCGAGAAAAGTCTTCCATTTCTCGAGAAATATCCGATTTCTTAGGAAACAGACTAGATTTCTCGAAAGCCTCTATATTTCTCGAGAAAAGTATTCTTGACTTCTCGGAACATTATTTATATTTCTTGAGAAATGGCTTATGGATTTCTCGAGAGGCATCATTTGTCTCGAGAAATTCCCTAATTCGACATGACAAATTTCTAAAGAATTTGAACAGCCGTTACAGGTATGCTTCTCTTATTCCTTTGAAATTTTCAATTTTATATAAATAGATAAGTCCATAGAAATCCAAATCCAAAAATTCGAATAACCTCTCCTGAGAAAAACTCTTCAATTCTGCCAGAGCATTCAGTAGTCTCTCTTGCAAAATCCATCCCTTCTTCTCTTGCAAATCAGAAATTTCAAATTCTATGCAATCGATGGCTCCATCTTCCAAAATCGGTGTTGGAAGTGAATTCATTCGCGCGGGCTTAGAGGAAATTTCAGACGACTTCAAGAATGTTCTGCTACTTCTGGAATCTGCTAGCCTCACCTTTATCCCGAAACATCCCTTTCAGGTGTTGCTACCTGATGTTGAGGAGTTTTAAAAAATGCCAAGGTCAAGAGGTCTGGGAAATTACTTAAGAGCTCGGTCAGAGAAATCAAGATCAAAGTCAAGCCATCTTCATTGATAGAGTTCTGTAGACTTCAATCTTTTGATGAGGAAGACTATCCTGAAGAAGATGATTACTAAAGAACCTTCTCCTTCTGTGTTCTTCCCCAGTCCACCACTTCTGTCAGAAGACAACATATGACAGATGAAATTAAACTTTTGTCCGACATTTCAGGTAAGGTTCGTCTATGAAAAATAGGGACTATTGGATATATTTCTTCAGATTTCTTCGATATGATGACTATTGTGGTATGTCAAAAGAGATCCCAATGAGGATACATGCTGTTTAAAAAGATCAAGGAGAGCCTGAAGGCACCAAAATTTGGAATAATTATTTCTCTGTACTTGAATCATTCTCACCATGAGGTCTTTGTTATGTTCAAAGGTGTGTCCGTCCACCATCTGAAGAAGGTCACAATCTCAACCATCAGTAGATGGGAAGTAAGGATTCTAAGGCAAGGCCTGGCAACTTTAAGGGTAGAAGATATTGAGGACATGACCCTATCTCCTCCTTTTATTGATGTAGTTTGCACATATGGTGCAGCTGTTGAGGGGGAGCCTGCTCCTTCAATACACGCAGAAGTACTACAATCTGAGTTTCAATAAATAAAGGTTCAGTCAAAGGTCCCTACAGCAAAGGTTCAAGAGTAAGTTGTTGATGAAGTTGAGACTGTGGAAAAAGACAGTCTAGCTCAATCTAGTGATGAGTAGAGCACCTATATTATCGGTAGTGGCTCAGGTTTGAATGTTTATTCCCCCTCTGATCTAGAAAACTTTGATGATTCTAATAATGGATGTTACTACAGCTGACATTAATAGAATGATAGAAAATCTAACTTCAGATGATCCCCTATTCATCTCTCTAGAAAAGACTCCTGATAAGTCTCCTTAAAATATTCCTGAAGAGATTCATGAAGAGACTCCTGCAGAAACTATAGAGAATTTTCTGCCCCAGGAACATATTTAGGGGGAGAATATTGATCTGCTCTCTAAGGAAGAAATTATTCTAGAACCAGCAGAACATCCTCTCAGGAACTTGGATTTCTCCATGCCTTTTATTCTTGGAGAGAAAGGAGATTTTATGACTTCTTCATCTCCTCTAGCTCCCAGTATGGACATCCCCAGCTCTACCTCCTCCATCTCCTCTAGCTCCTATTATTCCTGAAGATACCCTTTTGGGTAAAATTGATATAATGTTAACCACGCAAAGAGAGTACTTTGATAAGTCTCTCAAAGAGGTAACTGATAAAGTAACTGCTCTTGAAAAAGAGATGAGCAGAGGGTTTACTAAATTTCAGCATAATACAGATTAGTTCAAAAGACTAAAGAACATTGGTGGCAAGGATCTAGACCATACTATCACAACTGTTGGTCAGGTCATGTGTAACACCCCAAAAGGAGTAGGAAGTAATAGGCTAAATGTCGAATGGAGTTCGATGAACGTGGTGTTATTATATTTCTTGTATCCTTTCGGCCAACGTCGAATAGATTTCCAAGAGTTCGACGAACATGGTGCTGTTATATTTCTTATATACTTTCGGCAAACGTCGAATGGAGTTTGACGAATGTCGAACGGATTTCGGGGAGTTCGACGAACGTGGTGCTTTATTCTTTTGACGAACATCAAAAGGATTTCTCGAGTAACAGCAGCGCCGACTGGCTGGTCAAAGAGGTTAGGTTGACTTTTCAACTCAAATCCATGGCAATGCTTCGTTTTGATGGAGTGATCGTGTGGCTGGGGTTTACCCGAGGCTATATATGCAGAGTGGTAGGGATGATGAAATCATTATTTCCTTCTCACTTTCTATTCAATACATCTATGTCCTTGAGAAGAGGACTAAAGGCTAGAGCTGAGTGTTTGGGCTGACCTTTGTGAAGGGGCTGAAGGAGATTCCCTCATCAGAAACGGGAACCGAGGCTTGATCCGCGAAGGGGAAAGTGAGGCGCTCATTTCTATCCGTGTATAAAAGCTTTTCCATGGCTCCGGAGAGATCTATAAGGGTAACGACCTCCTTCTTTAATAAGTGAAGTCCTAATTTTGCATGTGCATGGAATCCACCACTAAAAGGTAGAATTATTAAGAGAATTCCGGGGGTTAATACGTGTTATCCCAAATTAATTTTGCATATAGATCCGGAATTGTGTAGTACGGAATAGGCATGTTATGTGAATCCCAACCGGACAGGTTGGTCTGGATTGGTGATGCTTTACTTTGCAAACCGGAGAAGACTCCACGTATAAATGAGTATTTTATGGAGTTTGTTGGTTGTAACTGTGAAGTGGAGTAATAAGAAGTATTGGAAAGGAGTTCCAGGAAAATACCCGAGAAATTCATGTGCTGTATATAATGGAAAGACCAGTGTTTTTGGTACTGTAGGATGCTGTAGGGTTTGGGTTGAGTTTGGGCCAGGAAAGAGAGCTTCTGTTTGCCCCGCCAAGCAATCATGACGAACACTGGCACAAACTCCGTTTTTGATTATGAAGCTAGTACTTGGAGGACAGTGTGGCTATTATGAGCTGCGAGCTCTTAAAGGTCATCTATTCGAACGGATAAGGGGAAACTGACCTACGTCATGCTAGACATTGAATTTTCGATTTGAGCAACGGGCAAGGGCTGAACTGTCTCCGCATTATGGTTGTCTAACTTGAGAGCCTGGGTTATTGGCATTCGTTAGAATCATAAAATGAGATTCTTGGGTTGTGCGCCATCAAGAATAAAGTCTCCGGCCATGGGCCGGGGATCGTGAATGCTCATTGTTTACTGTTGGGTATGGAACCTCTCAACGGTGGTGGGACCCTGGATTTTTATTACACCGGTAATATGCCCTAAGTGCACGGAGCGTCGGTTCATGCGGCCGACATTTATGATATATTGAACTATGTGTGAGTGCACGTTTTGTGATATATCTACTTGTGAAAATACTATGCCTGCAGGGAAGGAATACCACTGCCTCAGGAAAAGGGTAGGGTCATTATAAATTGGTCAGCTGAATGATGAACGTTGCATTGTTTGTCACCCTTGTGGTAGATTATCTCTTTGCAGGTGTTGGGGAGCCGAGCGGGAAATAGCGGGCAGAAGCCCTTGCTGCTAAGCTTGCCTTCGAAGGTCGAGTGGAAAAGTTTTACAATTTTCATGTGTGGTCAGCCTGCATGCATATGTTTGTAATCAACACCTATGAAGTATAACTGTAAGGCCTTAAAGCAAAACTCTTTTGTACATTCCCGTGGTATATATAAATGTGGTGGTATATATATAGTGGACATTCCTATATATTGAGTTCAATAGTAACCCCTAAAGCTTCCGCTAGAGTGCTCTGAGTTAGGATGCATGTACTGGTTTTTGATATTAATAAGTAATGTTACCGACTATCTGTGGAATATGTCGTTGGTCCCCGACCGGACCCTCTATTATATTTAATGTGACAGACACAGGTGTTATAATTTGGTATCAGCTAGTCTTGGTCTTCCTCCTATAAATTCATGGTCGAATTCTTTTGAGGGGTGGCGAGCATGTGTCGGTGCTTATCGTGATAACATAAATGAACTCAAGAATGACCTCTTAGGAATGAAAATACACCTGTTTGCGGAACGTGCTCGTTCCTATTCGTCGTTGTTGCTTTTAAAGTTCGCTAAATTGTGTCTTGTATGTTTTTAGTTGAATCAAAGTTGTGATGGGCAGTCTGAGCCCCAACATTCAGTTGAAAGTGCGGCACCAGCTAAGGTGCCTGCACCTCCTCTTTCTGCGAAGACAGTGCGTTTTGTTGCTTAGGCGTTGTTTGCAATGATCCATCCACAGCCTATTGGGAAGCCATAACCTACAATGGTGCCAAAATAGGTTGGTGTGAGGCCAGAACTTGTGGAGGCTATTCTAGATGTATGAGTAGCGGAATGACAACTGAAGAAGTTCATGAGTTTTAGTCCTCCAATGTTCATGGGGGAAGGATCCCCAACGCAGGCAAAGGACTGGATTGCCCGAGTCAAAAGAATTTTGACAGCATTACGAACTAAGGTGGAACAAAAAGTCACCTTGGCCACTTTCCTATTGGGAGGAGAGGCTCGGCTTTGGTGGGATGAAATGGAGCTGCACCACATAGCAGGCAGACAACTAACCGATGTCTCTATAGGGGAGTTTTCGAGACTATTCTTGGCAAAGTGTCTGTCGTCAGCGCAACGCATAGCCATGGAAAATAAGTTCCAATGTCAAACTCAGGGAGAAAGAAGCGTTGATACATACTTCCATGAGTTTACAAGATTGCGGAAGAAGAGCGTAAACCCAATAGGTTTTATGAAGGACTGCGGGATGCGCTGAGATTTCTTCTCTCGAGTTTGGTGAACCAAGGGTTTCAAGCATTGGTAGATATAGCCCGTATGTTCGAAAAAGATACGAAGAGGGTACAGGGCAAGAGGGACTTACCGTTGAGAAAGTCTGAGTTCAATGTGCCGCGTCGTGAAAAGTTGGGCTACCGTAAGAGATGGGGTAAGAGGTCCAAGTTTTCTAGACAGACTCCTTCCACAGTTGAGTCTGGAGAAACTTCTAGGCAAGACACTCGTGCCTGTTATACATGTGGAAACGTGGTTCATCTAGCCCGTGACTGTAGGTTTGGTCTGCCAAAGGTTGAAAAGAAGGCAGGTGCGTCATACGTGGAAAAGGGGAAAATAGTGGTGGAGTCCACTACATCCCAGTATGTGTAACGCCCCCGATTTTCCTGTGTTTATTTTTTTTTTCTCGTTGGCGTTACGATGACGCGTTTCTGTGGCTTGTGCCATGTGTGGGGTATGGTTTAGCTCCTTAGAACTGAGTGCCCTGTTTGGTAGCCTGTTGGCAAGATCTCCCTAGCAAGCCGAGTCGTTTTGGGTGACCCGGTGTGGCCTCTCGGGGGGATGTTTGTGTTTGGCTTATTTGGGTATAACTCGGGTTTTGTTCGTCGAAAGTTAATTTCGACTTTGCCGTTGAGTTTGTAGCATGGATATTTAGCTACGGTACGAATTTCGTCGAATTCCGTGGTGTTTCGGTTTTCGTGTCGTTTTGGGTGTTAATAGTATTTGTGATCAAGTAATTAAATTGATTTGGCTGAATATTAAATTCTTGCGGGAGGAGTTATTGAGCTGTTATTTGCCTTGCCTTGGTGGCAGCCATATTTCTGGCTTATTCCTTTTGGAATTTTCTTAACTGTACTTAAGGGATTAGGCGTTTTAGGGTTCGGTTATTGCTGAACCGGCGGGTTAGCTTTAGTATAAAAGCTCTGTTTAAGAAGTGACGACCAACTTCTTCTTCTTTTCCTGAGAGAGAAACCGTCGGCTTGTTCTCAGAAGATCAGAGGAGAAAACCGCCCGTCTTGTACCTCCTTCGGTCAGCGATTCCGGGCTTGTTCGTGAACGGAATTCGATTCCGAAAGCGACGTTGGCTTGCTCTCTCCGAGATCTTTGTTTCGACGGTAAGATTTTCGATTTTCGTGGAGTTTTGATGAGATTTGGGTTTTCGGTTTTGGAGTTTCCGCCATTGATGGCCGTGAGATTAATTGTAGGTGCTGCGGCTGTTCGTTCCGTGTGAAGAGGAGGAGAGCCGTCCGTGCTTCGCCGAAAGTTGAGGCAAGTGGTATTCTTGCCCTTGCCAAGTTTCTTTTGAATTATTCTTGCTGTATTTGAAATCCCTGTTAGCCCTAGGGTAGAGGCCTTGTTGTTCCCTTTTTCTTAATAACTATAGGATTTAGTTCTTCCTATTGAATCCCCCCTACTTGTGTTGTTAGAACCCAACTTTGCCGGCGTGATGCCATTTATCTTTGCTCAGATCTTTGCTCTGGTTTGGGTGTAGCCGAGAGGAAGTGTTGGGAGAGGGGGGTGATTTCTTTTCCCGAATTTGCTAAGTGTATTACTCGAGTAGTGGGTTAAGATACTCTAGTGGTGGCTTTGAGATACTCGAGTAGTGGGTTAAGATACTCGAGTGGTGGCTTTGAGATACTCGAGTAGAAGGCATTAACTCGAGTATTAGCCTTGGAGTACCCGAGTAGTAGGCAACTACTCGAGTAGGGGTTTTGGTTTACTCGAGTAGTAGGTAACTACTCGAGTAGGGGATTTGAGTTACTCGAGTAGTGGGCTCGAGATACTCGAGTAGGTGGTTTGGTTTACTCGAGTAGTAGGCATCTACTCGAGTGCAGGGTTGTAGATACGCGAGTAGTGGTTTTAGCATACTCGAGTAGTAGGCAACTACTCGAGTAGCGGGTGGGGGTACTTGAGTAGTTGGAACTACTCGAGTGCTGGTTATATTTGCATACTCGAGTAGTAGGCGACTACTCGAGTAGAGGGATGAGGTACTCGAGTAGTTGTTAACTACTCGAGTGCTGGAATTTGGATACACGAGTAGTAGGCAACTACTCGAGTACTGGAAATTCCCTGCCTCATTTTGTCTTAGAGTCGTTCGACTATCGTCGATCTCTGTATGGAGATCGTCGATTGCTGCTTCTGCCTTTTGTCGTTCGACTATCATCGAGCTCCGTTCGACGCTCGATGAGCGTCGAGCTCAGCTTTTGTCTGATAGCCGATCAGCGCTCGACGATTTCCTGGAGGAAGATCGTCGAGCTTCGCTTGCCTTTTAGCCTTCGACGATCGTCGACCTCCAGGATGATGATCGTCGGGCTTCTTTTGGCCTTCAGCCGATCGACGATCATCGACCTCCGACTGACGATCGTCGAGCTCCGTTTTACCTTAGTGGGATTGTGGTTAGAGTTTGGTTTCGGCTTTAAGTGAGGCTAGCTCACTCAACGCCAAGGTTTAGGTAGGCACTGAGTGGGTCTCACTCAGCACCTTGTCGTGTTAATTCTTTTCAACACTCTTCCTTTACCTTGTTTTTCGTTCCCGAGTGGTTTTCTTGTTTTTTTCTTGGTATTTCCTTGTCGGCCATTTTCTTTACCTCCTTAAAGGCCGAATCGTGGGTCGAGGTTAGTAGTGGTGGTTTATAGCTCTTTGTGGGGGTGGAGTTGTGTGATTTAGCCAAGGCCACTCTTGTTTTTCTTGCTCCAGGTACGTGCTGGGCATGTGTGGGTGGAAGGTCCCTTGTGTTTTCACGTGTATACCCTCGAGCTTGTTGACTTGGACATGGTGGATGGGGGACTGAGTTTGCCTCCGATCCAGTTCATCGTTGATTGTTTTTGCTACTACCACATCCCACAGTTTAGGGTGTTAGAAGTTTCTTCCTTGGTAGTTTGCAGCACTTTTGGCTCTTGGTAGCCTAGTAGGCCCGGCAGGATGTTGTTCCTGAGTTGGGTTGTTGCTGTTTTCTTTGCTCATTGTGCTTTTCTTGTTGTCCTGTTTTGGACAGTTGTGACTCTTTCTACTGCATGTTTTTCAGTTACTTCTTCCTTTTGGTTGACTCTTACATGCAGTTGTTTTTACCTTGTTGCTTGCTGAGGTATTCTGTTTTCTTTTGGAATACCCCAGGTTCTGAGCCGTAGCCAGTTGGGTGGCTAGTTTGCAGTGGTGGTGTTGATGGTCTCTTGGACTTTGGAGTTCCGTTTGCCGTGTTGGTGAGGTAGTTTTTCAGTACTTTCTTACAGACATACATATGTGTCAGTGGGTTCGTGTCAGGTTGTTGGCACCCACTGGTAGTTGTTGCCCTTGTACTGGATATATTTACTTATGCTGCTACCATTTTCTGGAGATAGTCTACTTGCTCTGAGAAAGATTTATGCTAGGTGGCTAGTTATTTTCAAACCATAATTATTGTTATAAATAAAGCTCATGATTGGCATGTTTCCATAAAACTTAATCACTATTTTCCAAACAACGTATAAAGACCGTTTTCTTATATATTATATAAATTAAATGTAGGGTCTTGCATAGCATGAGTGGTTCTCTTGGGACCCTTATGCGCTCTTTAGGGTGTAAAACCTAATTAAAGTATTTTCCTTTCCGCAACGTATAAATATAGTTTTCTTTTGTGGACTAGGTGATCCACTGAGCCGAGGGATACGGTCTCTAAAACATAACTGATTTTCTATTCATTAAGCACATGATTTTCTTCCATTGGGATTGTAGTTGGTTTGCCTGAGCGTCAGCAATTATCCCCTACTTGACGTGGCATCATGGCGCGTAATTTCTCCTACTCTGACGTTTCCTAAATTCGGAGAAAATGTGGGTTGTGACAGTTGGTATCAGAGGGAGGTTGCTTGACAAGTTAGTTGAGCAACCTTCCTTTGTTTGCTTTTTGTAGTTCTGCATCACGTCATTCACACACTGATATGTCATCAGCACGTCTTGGCGAAAGCACGAACACTACACTCATGGCATAACATGAAGTATACGAGGCATATTATGTAGTATGGGATGCATAATATGTGTTCGTATATGGATCCACCATAGGGGCTACATGTGAGGGTTATGTAGTATGGGATGCATAACCTCACCACATGAATGCGACTAGCACGTTTCTTTTTCGTTGCATGGGAATGTTATGTAGTATGGGATGCATAACATTTTCATGCATACGCCGCTCATAACATGTATTAGGGCCTTTTTAGAATGCATAGCACAAACATGCATGGCATATCATTGCATAAGCACAACGTGCCAAGCTCAAGATTTGCAGGATGACATATGTACACACATAAGTTTTCAAAACAAAATAAAGTCATGCATTCCCGATCTAGGCACGAGAGTTAGCAAGGTGATGGTTAACTATCCTAGGTTAGGGCATGTCATCAAATTTTTGTTAAAAAGATAAACTCTCAGAGCAAGTTTAGCAGCTTAAAGTCTATATCTATATATGTATGGTATGTACTTGTGTTTGGGTTATAGTTGTTGATTGGGGATCTGATTTGGGGTGGTTATGATTTTACGATGGCTAGGCGACCTGCGACGCGTTCGACTCCCCTGTCTCAAGGTGAGTCGTCTGGAGCTCAGAACGATGCGGTAATCGAGAGTCTGCGTCAGAGTACCGAAGCTATGGGCAGACAGTTGCAGGAGGTGCGAGCCCAGATTCAGTCTTTGGTGGCAGTTGTGGCAGGACAGGCTCAGGGTGCGCAAGTTCCTGCTTGGGGGTTAGCTGTTCCTCCTCCCCCTGCACTCTTGAGACCTCCAGTGGTGGTGCCAGCGGAGATGGCCTTCATCTCGCAGTTTCAGAGGCCGAGCCCTCCCACTTATGACGGGAAGGCAGATTTCATGGTTATAGATGATTGGTTGATCTCCATGGAGGAGATGTTTTTGTATTCAGGGATTGCTGGTGACCAAAGGGTGATGCTAGCCACCTATCAGCTTAAAGGATTGGCTAAGAGTTGGTGGCTGAGAGAGAAGGAGAGCTTAGTAGCTGGATGCTCTTGGGAAATGTTTAAGGGGATGTTGTTAAGGAAGTTCTTGCCTTCGGTCGAGCGTGACCGCCTCATGAATGACTTTCTCTATCTGAAGCAAAGGCAACTCACGGTGGGTGAGTATGAAATAGAATTTAGTAAGTTGAGCCGTTTTGCCCCTGCTTTGGTCAGCGCTGAGGCTGATCGAGTTAAGAGATTTCTTGGTGGTTTGAGGAGCGAAGTGCAGCAGTTGACCAGTGCTTATGGGTCTGTGACTTATGCTGGAGTTGTAGAGGCTGCTCTTAAGGTTGAGGCAATTGAAACGGCAAAGAGATGAGGCCAGCAGATGAGAAAGGACAAGAGAAAGTCTGTGGAGGGGAAGAAGCCCCTTGTACCCGATGCTGTTTCGGGAAAGAGGAGCCGAGTAGTGTGCAGTTTCTGTGGCCGGTCAGGCCATCCTGTCGAGAAATGTTTTAAGAGGTCAGTAGCTCAGAAGAAGGAGCAGGTTCATGCGATCCAGGGTGCTCCTAGGAGAGATGTCTCCTGTTTAGTTTGCAAGCGGTCCGGGCATGATGCGGCCCTTTGTTGGACCAAGGATAGAGTCTGCATTCAGTGTGGGCAGAAGGGTCATATCAAGTCGAGGTGTCCTCAGGTTCAGACAGCTCTTCCTGCAGTTCCGTTGCAGGATTTAGCTCCACCTCCTCGTGTGGACAAGGGAAAAGGGAAGCTGAACGTGATTTCTTCCGAGGAGGCTCAGACTTCGACCCAGGTTATTTTAGGTTAGCGGTTTGTTATTTTTCTAGCCTGGTATTTTTATTTGCTTGTATGTTGCGGTATTGCTGTGGTAGTTCCTTAGTTTATGTGTTCCTATAGGGAAGTTTAAGGTGAAGAACCGTTGGGCGCGTGTTCTGTTTGACTCCGGCGCTACCCACTAGTTCGTGGCTAGAGCCTTTGTAGAGCGTCATCGGTTGACTCTAGATCGTGTTCGGGATTCCTTCCGTGTCAAGTTTCCTTCTGGTGAATCTGTGTTGTCAGAATTGGGCATTTTGGATTGCCCGGTTTTGTTGGGGGACTTTCTTGCGAAGGCGGACCTGAAAATGATTGATCTGGAGGACTTCGATGTCATTTTGGGCATGGACTGGCTCTCTCGGTATGATGCGGTCATTCAGTGCAAAGGAAAGCGCTTGGACTTCATCAGGGATGACGGTCAGCCCGACAGCGTGTATGCTGCTCTGTGTCAGGATTTTCCTATCATCTCTGCGGTATGTGCTCAGAGACTGTTTCTTTCTGATTATTGTGTTTGTTTAATCTCGGCGGTTGGAGCCGTTGTTAGCGTGCCACGCATAGAAGAGATTCCTATTGTTCGAGGTTTCGCCGATGTTTTTCCTGATGATCTTCCTGGTCTTCCTCCTGATCGGGATGTTGAGTTTGTGATTGATTTAGAACCGGGTACGCGTCCTATTGCGAAGGCGCCATACCGGATGGCCCCTCGTGAGTTAGAGGAGTTGCGAGTTCAGTTGGATGAGCTGTTAGCTAAGGGGTTTATTAGGCAGAGTTCGTCGCCTTGGGGTGCTCCTGTTTTGTTTGTAAAGAAGAAAGATGGGTCGATGCGGCTCTGTATCGACTATAGAGAGTTGAACAAGGTCACTATCAAGAACAGGTAACCTCTGCCGAGGATCGATGATTTATTTGACCAGTTGCGTGGCTGCACGGTGTTCACCAAGATCGATCTTCGTTCTGGTTATCATTAACTCAGGATCCGTGAGGCGGACATTCCACGGACTGCATTTAGGTCGAGGCATGGACACTTTGAGTTTCTGGTGATGTCATTTTGTCTGACCAACGCACCATCAGCCTTTATGGATATGATGAACCGAGTGTTCAAGGATTTCCTCGACAAGTTCGTTGTGGTCTTCATTCATGACGTGTTAGTTTATTCACGCAGTGCTGAGGAGCATGAGCAGCATCTGCGTTTGGTCCTATCGGAGTTGAGGAGCCACAAGTTGTTCGCCAAGTTGAGCAAGTGCGAATTTTGGTTGCCTCAGGTATCTTTTCTAGGCCACGTGGTGAATAAGGATGGGATCTCGGTCGATCTAGAAAAGATTGCAGCAGTAATGGATTGGAATAGGCTAAATACTACTAAGGAGATCAGGAGTTTCTTAGGGTTGGCTGGCTATTACAGAAGATTTGTGTAGGGTTTCTCTTCCCTAGCCGCACCCTTGACCAAGTTGACTCAGAAGAATGTGGCATTTGTTTGGAGCGAAAAGTGCGAGGAGGCTTTTCTGGAGCTAAAGGAGAGATTGTGCACTGCTCCCGTTCTGACCCTGCCTACCGAGGGAGTAGATTATGATGTTTATGTGGATGCTTCGCTTGTAGGTCTGGGATGCGTATTAATGCAAGATGGAAAGGTAATTGCCTATGGGTCAAGGCAACTGAAGACTCATGAGAAGAATTATCCCACGCATGACCTCGAGTTTGCAGCGGTTATTTATGCGTTGAAGTTGTGGAGGCACCTACTTTATGGGGCTCAATGCAAGATCTTCACTGACCATAAGAGCCTAAAGTACGTGTTCACGCAGAAGGAGTTGAATCTGCGTCAGCGGAGGTGGCTGGAGTATGGGGCTGATTATGATGTAGAAATCCAGTATCATCCGGGCAAGGCCAACGTGGTGGCCGACACCCTGAGCCGAAAGACGGGAAAGATCTTCAACCTCTCCGCCGATCGTTTAGTGGAGGAGTTCCTCCTTATGGATATTTCAGTGAGATGCTGTAGTTTGCAGAGTGCCTTGTCAGTGGCGGAGCCGTCCTGGATTTCTTTGACTAGGATGCACTAGAAGGACGATCCTGATCTTGTGTACCTCTTCACCAGGACTGAGGAGGGAGAGTTGCCTGATTTTGCTATCGATGATGCGGGTACTTTAAAGTATCGCGGCAGGTTTTGCGTTCCCGCTGTCGGGGATATTAGGAGGATGATTTGCAGCGAGGCTCATGGTTTCAGCGTTTCTTACCATCCAGGATCTACGAAGATGTACCGTGACTTAAGGCAAATTGTCTGGTGGTATGGCATGAAAGGAGATATAGCCCGATTTGTTGCTGAGTGTCACACTTGCAAGCGTGTGAAGGCCGATCATGGAAGGCCTGGTGGTAAGTTGACTCCGCTAGAGATCCCGACTTGGAAGTGGGAAAGTATATCTATGGATTTTATTACGGGATTACCGAAATCCCTGAGGGGATTTGATTCTGTTTGGGTTATAGTGGATAGATTGACGAAGTGTGCTCACTTCGTGCCTTATAAGATTGATTACCCGATGAAGAAGATAGCGGAGTTATACATGAATGAAGTCATCCGACTCCACGGTGTGCCGGTTAGCATCATTTCCGATCGAGACTCCCGGTTTACTTCTCGTTTTTGGCAGAGTCTGCAGGAGGGTTTGGGTATGGATCTGAGGTATTCTACTGCCTACCACCCGCAGACCAATGGGCAGACGGAGAGGGTGAACCAAATTGTTGAGGATATGATCCGGTGCTATATTTTAGACCACGGTGGAGCGTGGGATGAGCGATTGCGACTCATAGAATTTGCCTACAACAACAGTTATCCGGAAAGTTTGCAGATGGCTCCATTCGAAGCCTTGTATGGGAGGCGTTGTAGGACTCCGTTGTTTTGGGATGAGGCTGGTGAGAGGCCTTTGTTGGGTCCCGATGCGCTTGAGGAAATGGAAGTCGCAGTGAAGCTTATTCGGGAGAAGCTTTGTATAGCCCAGGAGAGATATGAAAAGAACGCCAATCGGCGTAGATCTGCTTTTGAGTTTTCCGTCGGGGACCTTGTATTCCTCAAAGTTTCCCCGATGGTAGGTGTTAAGAGATTTGGTAAGAATCGGAAGTTAGACCCAAGGTATGTGGGCCCGTTTGAGATTTTGGAACAGGTTGGCGTGTCAGCATATAGATTGGATTTACCAGCAAACTTCCCAGTTGTGCATAATGTTTTTCATGTTAGCCAATTGCGGAAGTGTGTGCGCAGCAGTGGGCAGCTCTTGGATGTTGTGCCCCAGTTGGAGCCCAACCTCTCTTTTGTTGAGATGCCGGTTCGTATTTTGGATACTCAGGAGCGTGTGCTGCGAAAGAAGTCCATACCGATGGTTAAGGTTCTATGGAAGAATCAGGATTTGGAAAGCGCGACTTGGGAGTTAGAGTCGGCTATGAGGAGGGCTTACCCTCACCTATTTCGTTGATTTGATCGGTATGTATTTCTTCTTGTAACTCCTATTAGCTGCTTTTCCTTCTTTAGTAGGAGTGTTGTGCGTAATGTTTCGGGACGAAACTTTCTTTTAGGGGGAGTGACTGTAACGCCCCCAATTTTCCTGCGTTTATTTTTTTTTCTCATTGGCTTTACGATGACGCGTTTCTGTGGCTTGTGCCATGTGTGGGGTATGGTTTAGCTCCTTAGAACTGAGTGCCCTGTTTGGTAGCCTGTTGGCAAGATCTCCCTTGCAAGCCAAGTCGTTTTGGGTGACCCGGTGTGGCCTCTCGGGGGGATGTTTGTGTTTGGCTTATTTGGGTATACCTCGGGTTCTGTTCGTCGAAAGTTAATTTCGACTTCGCCGTTGAGTTCGTAGCATGGATATTTAGCTACGGTACGAATTTCGTCGAATTCCGTGGTGTTTCAGTTTTCGTGTCGTTTGGGGTGTTAATAGTATTTGTGATCAAGTAATTAAATTGATTTGGCTGAATATTAAATTCTTGCGGGAGGAGTTATTGAGCTGTTATTTGCCTTGCCTTGGTGGCAGCCTTATTTCTGGCTTATTCCTTTTGGAATTTTCTTAACTGTACTTAAGGGATTAGGCGTTTTAGGGTTCGGTTATTGCTGAACCGGCGGGTTAGCTTTAGTATAAAAGCTCTGTTTAAGAAGTTACGGCCCACTTCTTCTTCTTTTCCTGAGAGAGAAACCGTCGGCTTGTTCTCGGAAGATCAGAGGAGAAAACCGCCCGTCCTGTACCTCCTTTGGTCAGCGATTCCGGGCTTGTTCGTGAACGGAATTCGATTCCGAAAGCGACGTTGGCTTGCTCTCTCCGAGATCTTCGTTTCGACGGTAAGATTTTCGATTTTCGTGGAGTTTTGATGAGATTTGGGTTTTCGGTTTTGGAGTTTCCGCCATTGATGGACGTGAGATTAATTGTAGGTGCTGCAGCTGTTCGCTCCGTGTGAAGAGGAGGAGAGCCGTCCGTGCTTCGCCGAAAGTTGAGGCAAGTGGTATTCTTGCCCTTGCCAAGTTTCTTTTGAATTATTCTTGCTGTATTTGAAATCCCTGTTAGCCCTAGGGTAGAGGCCTTGTTGTTCCCTTTTTCTTGCTTACTATATGATTTAGTTCTTCCTATTGAATCCCCCCTACTTGTGTTGTTGGAACCCAACTTTGCCAGCGTGATGCCATTTATCTTTGCTCAGATCTTTGCTCTGGTTTGGGTGTAGCCGAGAGGAAGTGTTGGGAGAGGGGGGTGATTTCTTTTCCCGAATTTGCTAAGTGTATTACTCGAGTAGTGGGTTAAGATACTCGAGTGGTGGCTTTGAGATACTCGAGTAGTGGATTAAGATACTCGAGTGGTGGCTTTGAGATACTCGAGTAGAAGGCATTAACTCGAGTATTAGCCTTGGAGTACCCGAGTAGTAGGCAACTACTCGAGTAGGGGTTTTGGTTTACTCGAGTAGTAGGTAACTACTCGAGTAGGGGATTTGGGTTACTCGAGTAGTGGGCTCGAGATACTCGAGTAGGTGGTTTGGTTTACTCGAGTAGTAGGCATCTACTCGAGTGCAGGGTTGTAGATACGCGAGTAGTGGTTTTAGCATACTCGAGTAGTAGGCAACTACTCGAGGAGCGGGTTGGGGTACTCGAGTAGTTGGAACTACTCGAGTGCTGGTTATATTTGTATACTCGAGTAGTAGGCGACTACTCGAGTAGAGGGATGAGGTACTCGAGTAGTTGGTAACTACTCGAGTGCTGGAATTTGGATACACGAGTAGTAGGCAACTACTCGAGTACTGGAAATTCCCTGCCTCATTTTGTCTTAGAGTCGTTCGACTATCGTCGATCTCTGGATGGAGATCGTCGATCGCTGCTTCTGCCTTTTGTCGTTCTACTATCGTCGAGCTCCGTTCGACGCTCGATGAGCGTCGAGCTCAGCTCTTGTCTGATAGCCAATCAGCGCTCGACGATTTCCTGGAGGAAGATCGTCGAGCTTCGCTCGCCTTTTAGCCTTCGACGATCGTCGACCTCCAGGATGATGATCGTCGGGCTTCTTTTGGCCTTCAGCCGATCGACGATCGTCGACCGCCGACTGACGATCGTCGAGCTCCGTTTTACCTTAGTGGGATTGTGGTTAGAGTTTGGTTTCGGCTTTAAGTGAGGCTAGTTCACTCAACGCCAAGGTTTAGGTAGGTACTGAGTGGGTCTCACTCAGCGCCTTGTCGTGTTGATACTTTTCAACACTCTTCCTTTACCTTTTTTTTCGTTCCCGAGTGGTTTTCTTGTTATATTCTGGTATTTCCTTGTCGGCCGTTTTCTTTACCTCCTTAAAGGCCGAATCGTGGGTCGGTGTTAGTAGTGGTGGTTTATAGCTCTTTGTGGGGGTGGAGTTGTGTGATTTAGCCAAGGCCACTCTTGTTTTTCTTGCTCCAGGTGCGGGCTGGGCATGTGTGGGTGGAAGGTCCCTTGTGTTTTCACGTGTAGACCCTCGAGCTTGTTGACTTGGACATGGTGGATGGGGGACTGAGTTTGCCTCCGATCCGGTTCCTCGTTGATTGTTTTTGCTACTACCACTTCCCACAGTTTAGGGTGTTAGAAGTTTCTTCCTTGGTAGTTTGCAGCACTTTTGGCTCTTGGTAGCCTAGTAGGCCCGGCAGGATGTTGTTCCTGAGTTGGGTTGTTGCTGTTTTCTTTGCTCATTGTGCTTTTCTTGTTGTCCTATTTAGGACAGTTGTGACTCTTTCTACTGCATGTTTTTCAGTTACTTCTTCCTTTTGGTTGACTCTTACATGCAGTTGTTTTTACCTTGTTGCTTGCTGAGGTATTCTGTTTTCTTTTGGAATACCCCAGGTTCTGAGCTGTAGCCAGTTGGGTGGCTAGTTTGCAGTGGTGGTGTTGGTGGTCTCTTGGACTTTGGAGTTCCGTTTGCCGTGTTGGTGAGGTAGTTTTTCAGTACTTTCTTACAGACATACATATGTGTCAGTGGGTTCGTGTCAGGTTGTTGGCGCCCACTTGTAGTTGTTGCCCTTGTACTGGATATATTTACTTATGCTGCTACCATTTTCTGGAGATAGTCTACTTGCTCTGAGAAGGATTTATGCTAGGTGGCTAGTTATTTTAAAACCATAATTATTGTTATAAATAAAGCTCATGATTGGCATGTTTCCATAAAACTTAATCACTATTTTCCAAACAACGTATAAAGACCGTTTTCTTATATATTATATAAATTAAATGTAGGGTCTTGCATAGCATGAGTGGTTCTCTTGGGACCCTTATGCGCTCTTTAGGGTGTAAAACCTAATTAAAGTATTTTCCTTTCCGCAGCGTATAAATATAGTTTTCTTTTGTGGACTAGGTGATCCACTGAGCCGAGGGATACAGTCTCTAAAACATAACTTATTTTCTATTCATTAAGCACATGATTTTCTTGCATAGGGATTGTAGTTGGTTTGCCTGAGCGTCAGCAGTTATCCCCTGCTTGACGTGGCATCATGGCGCGTATTTTCTCCTACTCTAACGTTTCCTAAATTCGGAGAAATTGCGGGTTTTGACAGTATGCTCCAAACCAGTTAAGGGTGTACAACCTGGGACAATAGGAGGCCATCAAATAGGAAGATGTGGTCACAGGTATGAATGCTATATAGGTCTGATGCTTAATATACTGTATATCTTTTGATTTGCGAGTGCTTTACTTGAGTATTATCGGTTTTGTCCTTATATGGGACTGTCCGGCGAGAGCACTGTTGGATACAGGTGCCTTGCTTTCGTTTTTATCTGAAAACTTCGTGTCCCGGATCAGAGTGCCGACTCGCATGATGACAGATAACGTGAAGTTATTTTTGCCTTACAACTGTGTAATGGATGAAGATAGGTATTGCTTTGTGGAGGTACGGATAGGAAGTAGAGATTTCAGGTTAGAAGCATCCTTGTTGCAGATATCTGAATTCGATGTGATCTTTGGTATGGAATGGATTTCAAAGCAGCGTGCATTTATTGATTTTAACTCAAAGGATGTCACACTAGGGCAGAATACCGAGCTAGAGACTAAATTCGCTGGTATTCAAGGATCGAGCATGATATTGATGTCTGCTCTCCAAGTAGTCAAGGCTATTCTAAAGGGCGAGGAGTTGTTCTTCACACATTTAGAGGTTGGTGAGCCAAAGACCAGTTTGAGTGACGTTCTGATTGTATCGGAGTATGTAGATGTGTTTCCGAAGGATCTTCCGGGGTTACCTACCCAATGGTAAATAGACTTCGCCATCGATTTGGTGCTAGGTGTGAAACCTGTGGCCGCTCGCCGTACCGAGTAAGGCAAAGGAAATGGCGGAACTTAAGGTTCAATTGCAAGAGTTGCTAGAGCAAGGATATATACGCCCAAGTATATCACCTTGGAATGCACCAGATCTTTTTGTGAAAGAGAAGGACGGAAGCTTGCGGTTGTGCATCGACTATTGAGACTGAACAAGTTAACAAAAAAGAATAAGTATCTGATTCCACTGATAAGTGACTTGTTCGACCAACTAGTGGGATCAACGGTGTACTCGAAACTGGATTTGAAGTCTGGCTACTACCAGTTGATGATTCGGGAAAGTGACATTCCCATGACAGAGTTTGGAATACGCTACGGTCATTACGAGTTCACATAGATTTCGTTTGGGCTATGCAATGCGCCATCGGTGTCCATAGATCTAATGCACCGAACGTTCTGAGAGTACTTGGACTTATTTATGATTGTCATTATTGACGACATATTAGTGTACTCTCAATCTGAAGAAGACCATGTGAACCATTTATGGATGGTATTGCACACCCTTAGGAGGAACAAGTTCTATGCCTAGTTCTCAAAGTGAGAGTTCTAGTTGTCATTTGTGGCCTTTCTTGGCCATGTGGTTAGTGGAAAGTGCATTGCGGTGGATCCGGCAAAGATAGTTGCGATATGAGAGTGGCCGATGTTGTCTTCTGTAGCTGAAGTCATGAGTTTCCTTGGATTGGCGGGCTACTACAGGCGCTTCATAGAGATTATTTTGCGGATAGCCTTGCCTCTCACCACACTGACGAGGAAAGAGTAAAAGTTCGTCTGGATGCCAGAGTGCGCGCGAGCTTTTGAAGATCTAAAGAGTCGTTTCACCATGGAACCCATTTTTTGTTAGCCAAGTTATACGAACGACTTTGAAGTGTATAACGATGCATTAGGGAGCGGCTTAGGCTGTGTACTTCTTCAGTTTAGTAAAGTGATAGCTTATGGCTCACGCCAGTTGAAAGTGCATGATCAAAACTATCCCATCCATGACTTGGAGCTGGCGGCGGTGAATTTTGCAATTAAACTGTGGCGTCACTATTTATATGGCGTGAAAGTGGATATATTCAAGGACAATAAGAGCCTGAAGTATCTATTGGATCAGAAGGATCTCAATATGTGACAACGGAGGTGGAAGGAGTTCATTGGGGACTACTCCTTTGCGATTCATTACACTCCCGGGAGGGAAACTTGTTCGCAGATTCATTAAGTCGTAGGACTCTGGCAAGGGCAAATTGGTTGCAGATGCATGATGAGTGTCTAATCCAGGAGTTGGAAACTTTAGAGATCTCTTGTGTTGACAAGAATTCCACAGCAAATGCATGCTTGAACTAGACGATGGAACAATATGACCTTGCGGACAGGGTTCGGCGAGCATCGAAACTCGATGAGAGTCTAAATGCTATGTAGCGGATGGGTGGGATTCCCAGTTTTTCTTGGATGACGGCCTTTTTCAGAATGTCGGTCTTTTGTGTGTCCCGAATATGGGTAAGCTAAGAGAAGAATTGATTTATGAAACTCACTTCACGAAGTATTCAATTCACCCATGAAGCACAAAGATGTAAAAGGACATGAAGAAGATGTTCTGGTGGCCGGGCATAAGAAAGACCTAGCTTTCTATTTGGCAAACTGTCAAACCTGTGCCTTAGTGAAAGCAGAATGTTTGAAGCCTGGAGGTTTCCTAAAGTTGCTACCGATTCCTAAATGGATGTTTGATTACATTTCAATGGATTTCGTACACGGTTTGCCGAGATCGCAGAGCGGAAACGATGTTGTGTGGGTGATCGTCGACCGGCTAACAAAAGTGTCATACATTATACCGAACAGGAACAATGATTTAGTTGAGAAACTGGAAAAAATGTACGTCGATAATATAGTATGATTGCACGGTGTACCTCGTAGCATCCTAAGTGACCGAGACAGGCACTTCACTTTGAATGATTGGAGGCTAATCCATCAATTGTTGGGGACAAAATTAAAGTTCAGTACGGCCATTTCTCCACAAACAGATGGACAGATCGAGAGGACCAACAGAACTATGGAGGATATCCTCTGGATGTGCGCCTTGGATTTCGGGAAAAGGTGGGAAGACAATCTCTATATTGTAGAGTTCGCTTACAATAATAGCTATCTAGCTAGCACAAATATAACGCCTTTTGAAGCTTTTTATGGTTGGAAGTGTCGTACACCATTAGCTTGGGCGGAAATAGGCGAGTCTAACTTTTATTAGCATAAGGAAGACGAAGAGGCTAATTCTACGATATGCTCTATCCGGGAGAGGCTACTGATAGCCCAAGACATGCAGGAAAAGTACTAAAAGGCCAAGCACAAAAATGTAGAGTTTGCGGTTGGTGAGTGGGTATACTTGAAAATCAAACCATTCAAGGGCGTGTCCAGGAATCAGCGCTTGAAAAAGTAAAGTCCGAGGTATCTTGGTCCATTCGAATTAGTGGAGCGAGTTAGAGAAACGTCCTATTAGCTAGCTCTTTTGGCAGAACTGAGTGGTTTGCATGATTTGTTCCACATATCAATGTTTTTTAAAGCCGTGAAAGAGCCAGCTCAAGTGATTGCGAATGATCGAGTACTAGTCGAATCTGGGCTAACGACGAAGGTTATGCCCATTTGGATCGAGGATAAGGAGGTTAAGCAGCTATGGAACAAGATAATCTGGATTGTCAAGGTCCGATGGGAGAAATCTGGCGGTGAGGAGCTAACATGGGAGCGAGAGCAAACCATGCGTGTTGAATTTCCCGAGTTGTTTGTATAAAATATTGTAACATTTTTTTGTGAAGAGAATATATGTTGTAACATATTTGTTGTTGTCTTTCTTATAGTTGTATGCAAATTTCGGGATGAAATGTCTGTAAGGAGGGGATGATTGCAAAACCCAAAAAGGAGTAGGAGGTAATAGGCTAAACGTGGAACGAAGTTCGACGAATATGGAACGGAGTTCGACGAATGTGGAACGGAGTTCGACGAATGTCGAACGGAGTTCGACGAACGTCGAATGAAGTTTGACGATTCTGGTGCTGTTATATTTCTTGTATCCTTTCGGTGAACGTCGAATGGAGTTTAACGAATGTTGACTGAATTTCGAGGAGTTCGACGGGCGTGGTGCTGTTATATTTCTTATATCCTTTTTGTGAACGTCAAACAGAGTTCGATGAACATCGAACCGATTTTGGGGTGTTCGACGAATGTGGTGCTGTATTCTTTCGACGAATGTCAAATGGAGCTCGATGAACGTCGATAGGATTTCTCGAGTAACAGCGGCGCCGACTGGCTAGTCAATGTGGTTAGGTTGACTTTTCAACTCAAATCCAGTCCAATGCTTCGTTTTGATGGACTGATCATGTGGTTGAGGTTTACCGAGGCCATATATACAGAGGGGTTGGGATGAGGAAATCATTATTTCCTTCTCACACACTCTCTCTCTCTCTCTCTCTTCATTTTATCCAAGTTCATGTGAAGTGAACAAAATGCTGGAGCTAAGGGTTTAGGCTGAACTTTGTGAAGGTGCTGAAGGAATTCCCTCATCAGAAGCGGGATCCGAGGCTAGATCCGCAAAGGGGAAAGTGAGGTAATCATTTTTATCCGCATAGAAAAGTTTTGTCATGTCTCTGAAGGGAACTACAGGGGTAACGACCTCGTACTTGGACAAGTGAAGTCCGTGGAATTGTTAAGAGAATTCTGTGTGTTGATACGTGTTATCCCTAATAAAGATTGCATATAGATCTGGAAATGTGTAGTACGGAATAGGCATGTTGTGTGAAGCCCATCCAGAAAGGTTAGTCTTGATTGGTGATGCTTTATGAAAGTAGAGGATAAGATCAGTCTGACTCTAGAGGGGGGTGAATAGAGTTTGTTAAAATAATTTTTCAATTTAAAACTTTGCAGAGGAAGAGTTAAGTCTATATAGTATGTGTATTGTGCTGCAGCAATAAAACAGAAGTAATAATAAAAAGAAAACAAAAGATTCACAGCACACAGAGAAGAATACACACAAGCAACCAAACACAAGAAGATATAGTGGTTCCCCAATCAACCTGGGTACATCCACTCTTCTACCACCCTTGGTAGGAATCCACTCAGGATGAATTGATCAGGTGTCCTGGCACCAATAAGCTTTTGATAAGGTGCTCAAAAACCGGATCTAGATTTTTTGATAAGGTGTCTTGCCACCATTGAGTTTTGATAAGGCTCTCAGAACTAGATTCAAAACTTTTGAAGGGAGTTTTGATAACCCTTTTATAGCAGGAAAAGAAAAAGGAAGAGGTGAAGTTGTCTTCTCTATCTCAATCACTGAGAGAAGACTTAGTGGATTGATTGTGTTGTCAAAGCTCCCACTGAGATGTAGATGGTTCAGGAGTGAGAGCTTTGCTAGGGTGATAGGCCTTCAGAAGCTTCAGTTCTCCAGCAGAAGATGATTTCAGTAGAGGCTGAAATATGAGTTGTCTGGAGTCTTTGATGTTGAAGCTATGAACACTTTTCAGTATGCTAATTTTTCAATAAAACTCTTCAGGATTGATCAATTGATTTTTCTCTGAGTTGATCTCACTATCTGTGTATGTCTGTATTGAGTGTTTTTGTGTGTGATTTTTTTTCTCTTGATCTGTTGTTGGATGTTTTATTCTCTGATGATCCTCTGTCCAAGATAGCCATTAGTAGTCATAAATGTCTTCCATAAATATTTTGTCTTCTAGAGGAAAGTCCAATGAACATTTTCTGAGAAATCCCTTGAAACTTGCTCCAGATTAAATGAAAACGGCTAACAAATCTCTTGAAATAAATGCTGAGATAATTTGAAAAACATTCCAAAAGCTGACTGAATTTGAATCCTTAAAGTCATTGATCTCTCAGAAAAACGTCGATCTGAGCTCTACGATCATTGAACTGAGCTCAGAGATTGGATTTGAACATAAAACAGAAAATGTCGAACTGAGCTCGAAGATCGTCGACCGGAGCTCAGCGACCTGAAGAATAAGAGAGGATAGATCGTTGATCTGAGCTCGAAGATCGTCGACCTCAGATCGACGACTTAACAGATTTGAGCTCAGAGAACGTCGAACGGAGTTCGACGTTTCATCGACCTGAGCTCGAGGAAAATTGTCTTTGTCTCAGCCCTAAGTCTTGATCATTGAATGGTCCTGGGGGCATCTTCAAACCTAAGTTCTAAGCCCTAGACTCATTCTAACTTGACCTTTTCAACTATATATCTAGGTCAAACTGATTTCCTAAAAACATAGTGATCCTTGCCCAAATTAATAATAGGGTGTTCCAACAATCTCCCCATATTTGGGTTAGGATTACTATTTACAGAACTCGGTAATAAAAACAAAAGCAAATACAGAAAAGCAAAACATTAAAGCAATAGAGCAGAACATGCAGCATAGCAGCATTCAGATAGAATATCAGCAAGTGTTTTTAAAATGAATGCACTGTCTGCTTACAGAGATCACTTCTTTTCACTTCCTTTCTTAAATAAGATTTCCCTGTAGGGATTGAGAGCCTTTTTATTTGACCTTCTGTCATCATCTGCACCTAAGGAGGTTTGAGATCTTGGCCTGGGAACCACAGCCTCAGGATGCAATTTCATGTAATCCACTGGGTCAAAGAACTTCCTTGAAGCATATCTTTCCAGTTCTGCCTTCCTTTGCTCTGACAAGGTAGTGATGTTGGAAGTGTCTTTTCCTTTCTCTCTGGCCTTCTTCAACTGATCTAAGGCAGCAAGTTCTTTCATCCTAGCAGTCCATGATAAAGGATTATTCTCTGGATCTTCAAAAGGGATTGCAGGTTTATATCTATTAATAGTTTCTGAAGCAGTAGAAGTCCTTGTATCAACAGTTTCTCTGAGTTTATAAAGGAAAGGACCTTGAGTTGAGTCCATATGTCTTTGTCCTTCCTTTTGTTGTCTTGATTGAATCCTGTGTTCTCTCTGATTACCTCTGTATTTTACTCTTCTGGACTGATAACCTCTTTGGTATTACCCTCTGGGATGATATCTCTGTGAAGATTGGGAGGAGCTTTACTTTGGAGCAGAGGTTTGAGAAGCTGAGCCTCCACCTGATCCTAAATCTGGAGGAGGAGGAGGAGGAGGCTGAAACTGGGATGATCCTTTCTCATACTTATCCAACTTTCTTGAGAAGTCTAAGTTGTTAGCCTAAATCACCTAGAGGGGGGTGAATAGGTGAAATGCGTGTCAAATGCGGAATTAAAAAACTAACACAGCAAATATCAAGCAATCACAGAAGACAAGAGATTTATAGTGGTTCCCCAACCTTGGGTACGTCCACTTTCCTCACCGATCTAGCAAATTACTAGACTCGGCTACTCCACTATCTCGGATTGAAAACAATCCTACACCTCGGAACCACGTTCCTACAAATCTCGATCCCAAAACGGATCTACAAAAACTCGGAAGACACAACTTCCTACAAGTCTCGGAGAAGAATCTCCTACAATGAAATTTGGTTTGAAAATAAAAATCAAAACAACAATCTCAGATCTGGATCTGTCTTCTTCTTTAGGAACTTTGGCTTGATCAGAGAATGTAGAAGACGACTAGAGAAATATCCACGAATCTGAGATCTAGAACCACCTCGATCGAGAAAGTAGATCTGGAATCTTAAAGGCTTGGCAAGATCGAGTGATTCTCTTTCTTCTGGATCGCTGGAGAAAAGATCGATGAAGACGAAGATCGGCGATCCAAAGTTTTTCCCGTGAACAACACTGGCGGCGGCGTGAGAATTAGGGTTCACGGAATTTTCTCTTTCCTTAAAAGTATATCTCTGTAATCTCTTGATGATAAGTCAATTCTGAAAAGACTATTTATAGGTGGGTTCCAACGGTCATAACGTTGATTAATGATGACACGTGGACCAATCAGATTTGACAGATTCAAAATACTTATGATGAAAAAGGACTTAGAATAATTCTGGAGAAGTTGACTGCGATACTCGAGTAATAGAGGATATACACGAGTATGGAGAGATGGATTACTCGAGTAGCAAGAGGCAGTATACTCGAGTATAGAAAGAGAGAATTACAGGAGAGAAGAAAGAATTACTCGAGTATCAAGAATGGTATACTCGAGTATCAGAAGTGTATACTCGAGTAATAGAAAGGTATACTCGAGTATCAAGACGATATACTCGAGTATCAAAAAGGCTAAACTCGAGTATAGAAAATATAACTGAGAAATGTTTATATCAGAGTCAATTACTCGAGTATGGAAGAAATTACTCGAGTATCAGAAGATATACTCGAGTATCAACAGACTTACTCGAGTATCAGAAAACACTTACTCGAGTATAGACAGACTTACTCGAGTATTAGAAGATATACTCGAGTATCAACAGACTTACTCGAGTATCAGAAAATATTTACTCGAGTATAGACAGACTTACTCGAGTATCAGAAGATATACTCGAGTATCAACAGACTTACTCGAGTATCAGAAAATACTTACTCGAGTATAAACATACTTACTCGAGTATCAGAGTATATACTCGAGTATCATAAAGCACTTACTCGAGTATCAATATACTTACTCGAGTATCAGGAGATATACTCGAGTATCAGAGTATATACTCGAGTATCAGAAAATACTTACTCATGTATTACAATGAAATACTCGAGTATAAAAGACTTAGGAAAATTCTAAGAAGAAATTTGCTCCAATGCTTCTGTCCATCAATCCAAGTGCATGAAGGAAGTGTATCCCAATAGAGAGGCTATACATGGGCCAACACTTTGGATCACACAATGAGGAATTACATTGTATGGTCCTGTGTTTGGTGACCCATTATAGACTGACATTGGTCTACACTTGGCAATCAGAACCTGCACACATACAACTTAAACACAGCATCAAATACACCTTAATTCATCTTAGTTCAAGGTCTGACCTCCTACAAATCTGAGGCATTGTGGAGACAAATCCCAACAATCTCCCCCTATTTGTAGATGTCAGCACTCTCTATACTAAGGTGAATTACTTAAGAGTAAAAGAACAGCAAGCATATAACAGGAGAATAAGCTTAACTAAAGCAGAGTAAACAAAATATGGCCATAATCAGAATTAAATATATATATATGAGGAAATGTTTTTAAAGCTCATAAACAAAATAGTCCAGTTCCACATTCTCAGATCCACTCAAGATGGAGCATCCTTGTGCATCCTTTCCCTTTTGAGCTGTTGCCTCTCCAGGTAGCTGTAAGGCTTTGGAAATAGGTCCTGGGCCTGGGAGGAGCAGCAGGGTTGTTGTGTCCCCAGTTTCTGTCATGGAGTCTGATTTTAATCTGAGAAGCTTCATATGCTTTCCACTCTGAATAGCTGTAATGATTGTCTCTGTTTTCACCAAGGTCTGTCACTAATTTCAGGGTATCAAGAATAAGGGATTTGGAGGTTGGACTCCACACCTCTGAGTGAACAACTGCTGGATCTCTTCTGGGTTCAGAACGACTTGCAGAAGCACCTTCACCATACTTTCTTTTCCTTTTAGATGGACCTTGAGAACTGGAAACAAAATCATCTTGCCACAAGTCAGAGTAGTTAAGAGGAGGCTCAGTCAGATCACCTTCAGGTCTAGGAGAGAAGACTGGCACACCACTTTCTGGAATGGTAGCTTGGACAGGGGCATCTGCAGAGGGTTGCTCTTCAAGAGGATTTAGGTGATGAGGAATGATGGCTGGGTTGAGCTGAGCATTGGGGAAGTTCATATTATGCAGCCACACAGCAGTATCATAGGTATAAAACTTTACAGATTGCAGTTGAGAGAGAATGTCTGCTTTCATTTCCTTCACAATTCCATCCACTGTTGTTTGAGCCTGTTTAGAGAGAGTTTCAACTTGTTCCTTTACAACTGCTTGGGCTTGCTCATAGAGTTTTTCCACTTGTTCTTTTACAACTTTCTCCCCCTTGCTGATATCTATGTTTAGCTTTGCAATGGCTTCATCTTTGAAGGTGCCCACTTCATTACACACTTTCACAACATTCAGTTCAGCTCTCTCATCTAGCTTGAGCTGGTTATGAGCTACTGTCTCAGCCTGATTTCTTAGCTCACCAATGCTTGTAATGGTGTGGTCTATGGCCTTGCCTCCAATTTGGAACAACCTTTTTAACTCATCAGTATTTGCTTGAATCTCAGCAAAGCCTCTGCTCATCTCTGTTTCAAGAGCAGAGACCTTGGATGTTACTGATTGCAGAGAGGCATCAAAGTATTCTCTTTGTTCTTTTAGCATAAGCTCTATCTTGCTGATAATATCTGAGGATGAAGAGGAGGGAGCTGAGGTTGGTTCAGGAGCTGAAGCAGCAGGAGCAGGAGCAGGGGCAGTCCAAGGAAGGATTTCTGTGATTACCACTGAGCTGACTGCTCTCTTGAATGGAACTGGTTCAACATCTGCTTCTGAGGGTAGGAGAGAGGGCATGGAGAAATCCAAGTTCTTCAGAGGTGCCTCCACAGGATCTGGAGACATCTCATCATCAGACAGGAGAATATGAGCTGATTTACTAGGCTCACTCTCAGGAGAATGGACTGGAGATCTTGCAGGAGATGGAGCTGGGGTTCTAGCAGGAGACTGAACTGGAGACTTAGCAGCTGAGTCATTTTAGAAGAGAGGGGCATCTGAGCTGAGCTCATCAATGAATTTGTTGATATCCTCAGCTGTAGACAGAAGTGCTGCTGAGTCTGGAATCTCTGAGTCTGCATTTGCTGATTGAATGTCTGCTGGAGGAGGAGAGATTGGAGGAGTGGGAATTCTTACTTCTTCTGTTTCTGGAATTACTGATGCTGAAGAGACCTGATTCTGAGGTAGAGAAGAGGCAGGCTCCCCCTCAATTGCTGCACCCAGAGTGTCAGCAGTTTGATGTTGAGGAGGAGATGGGGTCCTGATGACAGCTTGCTGTCTGGAGGTTTGTGCAGGGTTCATGATCTTGAGGTCATACCTCTGAATGGATGAAATTGAGACTTTCTTCATGTGGTGAAGAGGAGTCCCTTTAGAGAAGTCAAACACTGTTGGATTAATCTCATGGAGAAGGAGGGAGATAATCCTGGCAAAGCTGGGATGTTTGACGCTTTCTTTGATCTTATCTAGTATCATCATTCCAAATTGAAACTTCTTCCTGCAGACAATAGCTTGCATAACATCAAAAAGATTTTGTGATACATCTCGAATGGAGTAAGTCTTGCACCAGAGGATTTTGGCAATGATGTCAACTAGAAACTTCCCTTCTGGATTGAACAGAGAGCGGTTCAGGGTTTCACCTCCACCTTCTGGATCTCGACCACAGAATAAGGAGGTGCGGTCGGCATCTGCCTTGTCTAAATCATCTTCTTCGTCGACCACCGGCATCCGAAGCAGAGTGGCGACAGAGGTTTTATCTAACCGAATATCAACTCCCCTTACCCTTGATTTCAGAACTGTACCATTGTGTCTAATCTTCAAGTTTTTGTAGAACTCTTCAACATCAGGAAGTAAAAGGCGGCAAGGTTCTTGAAGAACGAAGGTCAATCCGGCCGTATCCAGGAGAATCAGAAGGTTCTTGAAATCATCGGAGATATCTTCTATGCCATCAGTCACTAATTCCGAGCCGATTCCAAACTTAGAGGAGGGAGGAGCCATCAGCGATTCTGCAGTGAGGAAGACGGAAATCTGCGGCGACGGAAGATGAAGAACAGGGTTTCGGGAATACGAACAGCCGACGGCTACTCGAGTGAATGAGAAGTGGAAAGGACTTTGTCGTTTTGAATATATATATAAATAATTCTAATTAGGTTTAAAAACGAATTAAATAAAAGACATACCTGAAGAGGCGGCAAATTAGTTGTGCGAATAGAAATTTTGAAAAATTCCAGAGAAATTCGATTACACGAGAGGAGTTTACGGCATACACGAGTAATCCTTAACATATACTCGAGTATGGACTGAGTATACACGAGTATTAAGTCTAGACGGATTTTTCCATACTCGAGTATAAGAAATTCATACTCGAGTATCAATCTGATTACTCGAGTATATGAAGTTCAATACACGAGTATTAAATTCTGAAGACTTTTCATACTCGAGTATAAGGAGTGCATACACGAGTATTAATTTGATTACTCGAGTATATTTGACTTGTTACTCGAGTATCCACTATTTCACTCGTGTAAATGTAACTATTCTCGAGTCTCAAATTTCTTGAAGGAATTTTCACTAAACAAAAGAAAAATGTACCTCAGAGTATCCAACATGTCTGACCTCTTCTAAATTTCTGAGTCCATCATTGGTCTTCTTTGTTAAGCAGTCCAAGCTCAGTTTTGAAGAATGAAAACTTGGACTCATCCAGCGGCTTGGTGAAGATATCTGCAACTTGCCTGTCTGTGGAGACATACTGTAGATCTATATCTCCATTTTCCACATGCTCCCGGATGAAATGGTAGCGAAGCTCTATGTGCTTGGTCCTGCTGTGGGAGACTGGGTTGTTGGCTATTGCAATTGCGCTGGAAGAATCACAGAACAGTGGAATGTTCTGGAACTTCATGTTATAATCTTCAAACTGATTCTTGATCCACAAAAGCTGTGCACAACAGCTCCCTGCAGAGATGTACTCTGATTCAGCCGTTGAGATGGCTACACAGTTTTGCTTCTTACTGCTCCAGGAAATGAGTCTCCTTCCGAGGAATTGGCAAGTCCCGGAGGTGCTTTTCCTGTCGTCTTTGCTTCCTGCAAAATCTGCATCTGAAAATCCAATTAGTTCACTATCATTACTTCTTGGGTACCATAAGCCAAGATTTGGTGTTCCTTTGAGGTATCTCAAGATTCGCTTTGCAGCGATGTAGTGAGATTCCTTAGAGTTCACCTGAAATCTAGCACATACACATGTCGAGAACATGATGTCTGGCCTACTTGCAGTAAGGTAGAGCAAGGACCCAATTATGCTTCTGTACTTGGTTTCATCAAAAGGTTTCCCTTTCTCGTCCTTGTCCAGAGACATAGCTGAGGCCATTGGAGTCCTCATAGAGGTTGCATTCTCCATTCCGAATTTCTTAAGCAGCTCTTTGGTGAACTTGGTCTGAGAGATGAAGATTCCATCCTCAGATTGTTTCACTTGTAGCCCTAAGAAATACTTCAGCTCTCCCATACTGCTCATTTCAAACTTCCCTTGCATAAGTTTAGAAAACTTCTTGCAGAGGTTGTTATCTGTAGAGCCAAAAATGATGTCGTCGACATAGATTTGCACTAGCAAAATCTTGCCTTTTATTTCCCTAAGAAATAATGTCTTGTCTATCTTTCCTCTCGCGAACTTGTTCTCAAGAAGAAAGGTAGATAGCGTCTCATACCAAGCTCGAGGAGCTTGCTTAAGACCATATAGTGCTTTTTGCAATAAGTAAACATAGTTAGGAAGGGTTGGATCAACAAAACCTGGGGGTTGCTCTACGTACACTTCTTCCTTAATATTACCATTTAGGAAGGCGGACTTCACGTCCATTTGATAGACGGTAAAGCCCTTAAGTGCAGCGTAGGCAAGAAATAACCTGATTGCCTCCAGTCTTGCTACTGGAGCATAAGTTTGGTCGAAGTCGATCCCTTCCTCTTGACGATATCCCTTGGCGACAAGTCTGGCTTTATTCTTTATAATAGTTCCGTCTTCATCCATCTTGTTCCGGTAGACCCACTTTGTCCCGATGACGTTCTTATGCTTGGGTCTGGGAACAAGTGTCCAGACTTTGCATCTTTTGAACTGATTTAATTCTTCTTCCATGGCTAGAATCCAGGATGCGTCGGAGTTGGCTTCCTCAAATTTCTTTGGTTCAACCTGTGAGAGAAAGCTTAAGTGTAAATTCTCGTTAGTTGTACCTCGACGAGTTCTGACACCATCCCGAGGATCTCCTATGATTTGGTCAGCAGGATGATCCTTCAAGTGTCTGAACTCTAAAGTCCTTGCATCTGGGATCTCTTCAGCCACTGGAGTTATATCTTCAGCTGGGATGTCTTCTTCATCTTGATCATCTCCCTCTCCAAAGGTGGTTGTAGAGGGGATCTTGATGAACGTCTCATCTTTATCTTTAATAGGTTCATCCAAGCTGAGTTCTTTCAACTTTGTACCTGCATCTACAATAGGCACACTAGACGAGTTGCTTTGCAACAGACTCGTCTCATCAAATACAAGATGTATCGACTCTTCCACAACCAGAGTTTTTCTATTGAAAACTCTATAGGCCTTACTATGGCTACTATAACCTACGAAAATACCTTCAAAGCTTTTCTCGCTAAACTTTGTAGTGTGATACTTGCCATTGTTAAGTACGAAGCACTTACAACCAAAGATTCTAAAGTATGAAATGGTTGGTTGCCTGCCTTTTAGAAGTTCGTAAGGAGTCTTATCATGGTCTTTGTTGATGAGTGCTCGATTTTGCACGTGACAGGCGGTGTTGACGGCTTCAGCCCAGAAATACTCCGGAAGTGAGGCATCACTCAACATGGTCCGACAAGCCTCTATGAGTGTTCTGTTCCTTCTCTCAGCCACTCCATTTTGCTGTGGAGTGCGGGGAGAGGAAAACTCATGAAAGATACCTTGACTTTCACAAAATTCTGTCATGGCTCCAGACTTGAATTCCGTTCCATTGTCACTTCTGATTTTGACTACGGAACAGTTGTATTCATTCTGGATTTGCCTGACAAAGTTAGTGAAAATACCGAAGGTATCTGACTTGTGTTTCAGAAAGAACACCCACGCAAAGCGCGAGTAATCATCCACAATAACCAACGTATATTCCTTACCTCCCAAACTTCTAACCTGCAGTGGACCAAACAAGTCCATATGAAGAAGCTGTAAACTTCTATTGGAATCCTTGCCTATTATGCTTTTGAACGAGCTTCTTGTTTGCTTGCCTTTGATACAAGCGTGACAAGGACTGTCCGTAACGCACTTGACCTTGGGTGCATCACGCACTAAGTTTTGAGAGAATAATTTATTAATAGTTTTGAAATTAATATGTGCTAGTCTCTTGTGCCATTGGTCAGCGAGAGATGCACTACTTTTTGCCAAAAGACACACTGGTGTCGAAGAGTCTATACAAATAAAATTTAAACAGAAAATATTTCTGCTTCGAGTGCCTGATAAAATAGTTTCCATATTGTTAACCGATTTTATCAAACACTTGTCAGCATGAAATTCAACTACGTATCCTTTGTCGCATAGTTGGCTTATGCTGATGAGATTGTGCTCCAATCCTTCAACATAGGCTACATTCGAGAAGGATACGCTACCGTTAGAAATCATACCATAGCCTTTAGTGATTCCTCGATCTGAACCTCCAAAGATGACCTTTGGTCCGTCGCAGACTGAGGTGTAGTTCAGTAGTAGGCTCCTTTTCCCGGTCATATGCCGAGAACATCCACTGTCCAAGTACCAGATTGGCATTTTGGTGGCCTTTGGACATACCTGCAATTACAATCATTTAGCCTTAGGAACCCAAACAAGTTTGGGTCCTTGGTCTCGAGTTAGAATACTCCCCCTACGAGTATTAGCCTTATGAGTGGTCACTCTCACGTTGCTAACCTTAGGGGTTGCAGCATTTTCAGGATTGAACCAACAATCACTGGCAAAATGACCAATTCTGCCACAACACCAACAGTTGAACCTGTTGTATCTTTGCCTTGTGTAGTCCTGCTTGACTTTCTGGAATGAAGGTCTGGCAGGACCCTTACTTTTGGAGGAAGAGGCTTCATGATGATTGCAGTTGCATGAAGTCTTCTCTTTCATAGGCTTTTCTACAACGGGTTTTACTTTTGGTGTCTTCTTAAAGTTATGACCATGAGCATAAGGTCCATAGCTTTGAAGCTGAATCTCCTCATAAGGTGCCTTGAAGACACTCTCGCCAAAGTTACGAGGACGAGTCCAACCTTGGTATCTTGACTTAGGCTTCTCAGGGATCGGCCTAGAAAAGTGTCCATAGGTGGACTCATAATCGAGTTCGTTCGTGGGAAAGATAACTTTCTTGAACACAACAGGTTCCAAGGGAGCTTTCCCTTTTTCCTCAGCTAGAGCCTTCCGGGCAGCCTTATTCTTCCTCTTGGCCTTGTTTCTCCTAGAGGATTTACTAGAAGACCCAATGTGGCCTAAACCAGCACCCTTGGCCTTAGCAGAGAATTCAGCAACGATTGGAAGAACTGTCTTAGGCTTAGAGAAGCTCTCAACAAGCTTCTTTTCAGCCTCGAGCTGTTTTTCCAGTTCTTTGATGATTTCCTCTTTAAGGTCGAGGTGCTTGAGAGCTTTATTGTATTCCTCCATAGCTTCATTTAGGTTCTCTTGAAGAGAGTTAGTCCTACTGACTTCCTCTCTCAAGTTGCTCTCACTGGCCTGTAGAGAATTGATCTCTTTGGCTTGACTTCTCACCATTCTACGACATTTCTCGTAAGCGGTGAGTAATTCCTTATACTGTCCCATGAGTTCAGATTCATCTTCAGAGGAATATCCCTCTTGCTCATTGTCATTTTCAGAATCAGAGAGAGGAGTGTGAGATTTTACCTCCCCAGTAAACTGGGGGACTTGTTCATCATCCGAATGAGCCATGAGCCCAAAGTAAGCTTCCTCTTCTTCACTCGACTCAGATGAGTCAGAGTCGCTGAGAGTTTTGCCCTTCTTGGCTACTAGGCTTCTCTCTGTCCTCTTCTTGGGGTGTGAGGATTTCTTTTCCTCTCTTCTTCCACCCTCTTTCTTTTTGTGAGGGCAATCAGCGATGACATGACCTGGCTTATTGCAACAGTAACAAATGATGTCAGTAGAAATCTGTTTGTTCGGTTTAGGATTATACCTGTCATGGCTACTTGAGCCTTTCTTCCGATGATCACTGTCATGTCGTGACTTTCTATATGAGGCATCCTTGCCTCTCCATTGCTTCTTCTTGTTCAAGAATTTCTTGAACTGCCTTGAGAGTAGGGAGAACTCTCCATCAGATAGTTCTGAGCCAGATGAGCTAGGCTCAGATGATTCTTCTTCATCAGCTTCAGGAACTGGGGCAGGAGAGCTAGCCTTTATCTTCCTTGAGCTATCTGCCTTTAGAGCGACAGATTTCTCCTTGGATGCAGACCTGCTCGTCTCTTCTTCAGCTTTTCTTGAGTTGATTTGCAGCTCGTAAGACATAAGCTTTCCGAACAGATTCTGCGGGTCTGTCTCAGCTAACCTTCCAAACTCCCGAATGGCACATACCTTATTATCCCATTCCTTGGTTAGGGATCTTAAGAATTTGTCATTGAGTTCCCCGTTGGTGAAGACACGGCCATACACTCTTAGGCCATTTACTATTTTGAAGAAGTTCTCAAAGGTGTCAGCTATGGCTTCCTTATGACCTTGCCGGAAGGCTTCATACTTTTGATTCAGAAGGGATCTCCGATCATCCCTCACTTCTTCTGTACCTTCCATTAGAGTCACAAGGGATTGCCACATCTCCTTGGCAGACTGGCAATGAATTAGATTCTGCAGCATTGAGTCGTCGACTGCACTTGCTATAATATTTTTAGCCTTCTTGTCCAGAGAGACAAGTGCAATCTCATCCTTGTCTAGATCCATCAGCTTCTTGGGAACTTGCTTGGTGGGATCTATGGTGGATGCAGTCATAGGAATGTGGGGACCTTCTTCAACAATCATGAAGATCCGGGGATCTACTGCTTCCATGAAGAACTTTACTCTTTCCTTCCACATAGGAAAGTTGTTCTTGGTGCAGATAGGGAGTTTAGCAAAATCCTTGGTCTTACTCATGCTTGATACTTTTCAGAAAACAACTTAGAAGGATAAGATCAAGGTGTTAACCTTTTAACGATCAACCTCCCTCTGATACCAATTGAGAGGTCTAAGTTGTTAGCCTAAATCACCTAGAGGGGGGTGAATAGGTGAAATGCGTGTCAAATGCGGAATTAAAAAACTAACACAGCAAATATCAAGCAATCACAGAAGACAAGAGATTTATAGTGGTTCCCCAACCTTGGGTACGTCCACTTTCCTCACCGATCTAGCAAATTACTAGACTCGGCTACTCCACTATCTCGGATTGAAAACAATCCTACACCTCGGAACCACGTTCCTACAAATCTCGATCCCAAAACGGATCTACAAAAACTCGGAAGACACAACTTCCTACAAGTCTCGGAGAAGAATCTCCTACAATGAAATTTGGTTTGAAAATAAAAATCAAAACAACAATCTCAGATCTGGATCTGTCTTCTTCTTTAGGAACTTTGGCTTGATCAGAGAATGTAGAAGACGACTAGAGAAATATCCACGAATCTGAGATCTAGAACCACCTCGATCGAGAAAGTAGATCTGGAATCTTCAAGGCTTGGCAAGATCGAGTGATTCTCTTTCTTCTGGATCGCTGGAGAAAAGATCGATGAAGACGAAGATCGGCGATCCAAAGTTTTTCCCGTGAACAACACTGGCGGCGGCGTGAGAATTAGGGTTCACGGAATTTTCTCTTTCCTTAAAAGTATATCTCTGTAATCTCTTGATGATAAGTCAATTCTGAAAAGACTATTTATAGGTGGGTTCCAACGGTCATAACGTTGATTAATGATGACACGTGGACCAATCAGATTTGACAGATTCAAAATACTTATGATGAAAAAGGACTTAGAATAATTCTGGAGAAGTTGACTGCGATACTCGAGTAATAGAGGATATACACGAGTATGGAGAGATGGATTACTCGAGTAGCAAGAGGCAGTATACTCGAGTATAGAAAGAGAGAATTACAGGAGAGAAGAAAGAATTACTCGAGTATCAAGAATGGTATACTCGAGTATCAGAAGTGTATACTCGAGTAATAGAAAGGTATACTCGAGTATCAAGACGATATACTCGAGTATCAAAAAGGCTAAACTCGAGTATAGAAAATATAACTGAGAAATGTTTATATCAGAGTCAATTACTCGAGTATGGAAGAAATTACTCGAGTATCAGAAGATATACTCGAGTATCAACAGACTTACTCGAGTATCAGAAAACACTTACTCGAGTATAGACAGACTTACTCGAGTATTAGAAGATATACTCGAGTATCAACAGACTTACTCGAGTATCAGAAAATATTTACTCGAGTATAGACAGACTTACTCGAGTATCAGAAGATATACTCGAGTATCAACAGACTTACTCGAGTATCAGAAAATACTTACTCGAGTATAAACATACTTACTCGAGTATCAGAGTATATACTCGAGTATCATAAAGCACTTACTCGAGTATCAATATACTTACTCGAGTATCAGGAGATATACTCGAGTATCAGAGTATATACTCGAGTATCAGAAAATACTTACTCGTGTATTACAATGAAATACTCGAGTATAAAAGACTTAGGAAAATTCTAAGAAGAAATTTGCTCCAATGCTTCTGTCCATCAATCCAAGTGCATGAAGGAAGTGTATCCCAATAGAGAGGCTATACATGGGCCAACACTTTGGATCACACAATGAGGAATTACATTGTATGGTCCTGTGTTTGGTGACCCATTATAGACTGACATTGGTCTACACTTGGCAATCAGAACCTGCACACATACAACTTAAACACAACATCAAATACACCTTAATTCATCTTAGTTCAAGGTCTGACCTCCTACAAATCTGAGGCATTGTGGAGACAAATCCCAACATTTCTTCTTTTCCTCATGGCCTTTATCTGGTTTTTAGAATACTGCATCAAAGATTCAGTTATCTGGCAATCATGTAGAATATAATAAGGTATGTCATTAACATCCTTGGCCTTCGCAGGAGGGACCCTCATCATGGTCTTACTTCTAGCTTTCTTTTTCCTAGCAATAGTGCCAGCAGAGTCATCAGATTCTGTATTGAATTGATCACTTTCAGAACTCTGTGGTCTATCATACAAAGCATCTATACTTTTGATGTATTCCTCTTGAACTTTTGATTTCTTAGTATCAATAGGGGCAGGAGGTGTTGATACAATAGCAGTAATCACAGCTTGACTCTCAGCAGGAGCTGATGAACTAGCAGGAGTCTCAGATACTTGTACTTCCAAATATTTGGCCAAGTCTTCATCAGCAGTATTATCAATATCAGCAGGCAGCATTTCAATGTCAGTAGATCCAACACATATAATAGCAGTACAAACAGAAGCAACAACATCCTCAGCCTTAAAAGAGTTGACATATGATGCAATCAGACTGGGATCACATTCTGAAATAGGCATAATGGCCTTAGTAAGGTCTTCAACTTGCTGAACTGGTAAATAGTTGAAGTAAGCAGCATCAAAAATTGAAAGCAGGCTCTGGAGATCCACTATACACACTGGAGTAGCAGCAGGCACTTCATCAGCTTCATGAGGCATCTCCCCCTGCTTGGATTCAGTAAGAACTGGATCAAGGCACCTAGATGAAAGGATTGCCTGAGAAGAGAGGAAAGAAGATAGCCAGTCAGACAGCTCCTGAACATGTTTCAGAAGTGGAGCCATTGTGGTCTCCAGCAATGAGGATAGCCTAGGGGCTAGCAGCTCATACAGCTTGTCTGCCAGTGCAAGAAGATCTAAATGCTCAAGATGGGCTTGAGTAAAGGTAGGAGTTGATGGTGCTGGCATAATGTTGGATGGTGTGGTAGTTGGAGGTATAGGGATGGATGGTGAAATATTGGGATTGTGGATATAGATGATACGGGTGTGGAGATGGATGGTGAGAAAGATGGTTGATCAAGGATGTCATTGAGGAGCTGTTGGTATGAGGAGGATGAAGGAGGCTCAAGAGGTGTGGAGGGGGAATCATCCATGAAGGAGTCATCCAAAATGTTGAATGATGGAATAGAAGAATCAATGGGTGGATAGTAGTATAGAGGGTGTAATGGTTCTGAGGTGGTGGCTGAAGGAGATGAAATAGGTGATGAAATTGTGATGGGGGAGGAGATGGCTGATTGGATGTTTGATGAGGAAGGTAAGGCAGAAATAATTGGAGGTGGAGAAGGAGGAGCAGAGGAGGAAGCAGGCAAATCTTCTGCTGGGGTAGAGACCTGAGGGGAAGTGACTGTAGTAGTCCTTGTGCCTGAAGCAGATGTTGTTGCAGCAGCCCTGTTGGGGTGAATAATCTGCCTGTCCCACTTGCTGAAAAGGGCACAGGTCAGCCTTTTGGATGCATTGATGTGCATCCCATTTGAAACTAGTAATTCAGGGCACCTGGAGTGCAGGAAAACCCCTAGAATCCTCCCAAAAAAGACACAACTTTTGTTAATTTTCTTCTTAATCAAGTCAAAGAAGATAGTTCCCCAATCCAGATGTTTCTTGTCAACTATTGCTCCCATTAAACAGAGCGGATACCTTGAGATGGTATCATGAGCTGAGTGCTTTGCCAGAAGCACTTTCCCCACAACATCAGCCAAAAATTTAAATTCAATTGATAAATTCTTTTTCAACAGCTTATTAGGGTGTACAGCAGAGTGACCCATTCTATCTAACATGGAATCAAATTCTTCTCTAGAGAAATCAATAGAGTCATCTCCAGTACTTAAAGTGAATACTTCAGTCAGAAGAATAGGTGACAATGGTACCTGAGTCCCGTTTATCGTGCCGACTATAGTATTTTCATTCTCATTGGTTGCAGTAAAAACCCATTCCTTTATTTCATTTGCCGCAATCTTTATTCTGGTGGTCATAAACTGAACTAACTACTGTTCTCGGAAAAGATTCAGAATATCTTTGAACCTCTGATCGCTGCCGTCGAAGGAGTTCATATTTATGTCAAAACCTGTATCAAATTTCATTTTGGAAAGAGCAGCAATCGACACCGCCATTTGTACCTGAAAAGATTGAACAAACACGACCAAGTGTAGAGAGTTTGGAGGGAAAGAGAAAAAATTTGCAGAGAGTATGAAAGCATAAAAGACGAACTGCGGTCGAAGAAATGATTTTATATTAGGGTTCGACGCAAAAAAGGAAGGATCGTCGATCTCCGTTCGACGATCGGGGCTCCTAAGGGAAGCTGAAAGGTCCTCAACATCGTCGATCTCAGCTCGACATTCTTGAGAGCGTTGATCTAAGTTCGACGATCGTTGACCTGAAAGAGATAGTATAAAACTATCTGACAAGCGCTGAACTCCGTTCGACATTTTGGTAAAACGTCGATCTCCGTTCGACGATCTTGAGGAAAATCGTCGAGCGCAGTTCAGAGACAAAAATTATCCTACAGACACAAAAAGAAATATGTTTTTAGCATAATCTTGGTCTGTTTTTAGCTTTTAAGATCTTGGAATTTATTTTAGGCTTTCTCCATCTAACATGCCTAACTGATTTAGGAAGAATGTATGTTTCTTTTCATCCAAGGGTTTGGTGAAAATATCTCCCCTTTGCAAATCAGTTGGGATATATTGAAGTTCAATTTTATTTTTCTCAACATTATCCCTTAGAAAATGATGCCTAATTTCTATGTGTTTTGTCCTACTATGGAGGACTGGATTTTGTGTAATGGAAATAGCACTGGTGTTGTCACAAAATATTTTAGACTTCTCTAAGTTGTAACCATAGTCTAGGAGTTGATTTTGTATCCACAAGATTTGTGAACAACAACTGCCTGCAGCCATATATTCAGCTTCAATAGTTGAAGTTGACACAGATGTTTGTTTCTTACAAAACCATGAGACAAGTCTATCACCAAGGAACTAATAAGTTCCACTAGTGCTTTTCCTGTCTATTCTGCATCCAGCATAATCAGTATCTGAGAATCCAGTTAAGTCAAATGCTGAATCTTATGGATACCAGAGACCTAGATTTGGACAGCTTTTAACATACCTAAGAATCCACTTTACTAAAGTTAAGTGTGACTCTTTAGGGCTAACTTGGAATGTAGCACATATACATGTAGCAAACATTATATCAGGCCTACTAGCTGTAAGGTACAATAAAGAACCAATCATTGCTCTATATGTTGTCTGATCAACGAGTTTCCCATGTTCATCAGCATCCAATACACCATTGGTAGGCATGGGTGTTTTCATACATGATGCATCAGACATACCAAATTTCTTAACCAGCTCTTTTGCATACTTGGTTTGAGAAATAAATATGCCTTCAGCATGTTGTTTGACTTGCAATCCTAAGAAGAAGGATAGCTCACCCATGCTACTCATTTAAAATTTAGAGTGCATAAGCTTGGAGAACTTTTTGCACAAGTTTGAATCATTAGAACCAAAGATGATGTCATCTATATATATTTGTACTAGTAGGGTATGGGAATTATGGGTTCTAATAAAAAGAGTTTGGTCTACTCTACCCCTTATAAAATCATTTCCCATAAGAAAGTATGCTAGGGTCTCATACCATGCTCTAGGAGCTTGCTTTAGACCATATAATGCTTTATACAGTTTGAAAACATAATCAGGATTAGTTGGAGAGACAAGACCTAGGGGTTGTCTGACATAGACTTCTTCTTTGATCTCCCCATTGAGAAAAGAACTATTCACATCCATTTGGTAGACTTTGAATCCCTTGTGACCAACATAAGCCAGGAAGATTCTTATGGCCTCTAACCTTTCAACTGGTGCAAAGGTCTGGTCATAGTCTATCCCCTCTTCTTGAGAATATCCTTGAGCAACTAGCCTTGCTTTGTTCCTTACAGTAATTCCTTGATCATCCAATTTGTTTCTGAACACCCATTTTGTTCCAACAATGGAATGATCCTTTGGCTTAGGCACTAGTTCCCTAACTTTGTTTCTTTCAAGTTGAGGAGACTCCTCTTGCATTGCAATGATCCAGTGTGGATCTTGCTCTGCATCTTGAATGGATTGAGGTTCAATTTGAGAGAGAAAGAAAGTGTGCATCAGGTTTTGGTTGACCTGATTTCTGGTTTGCACACCAGCTGAGATGTTTCCAATCACTTGGGAGATTGGATGATCTCTTGATGTTACTAAATCAATAGGGGTCTTTGATTGTTCACCAACCTGTGTTGTTGTTTCCTCTTGTGGAACAGCAACTGGCTCTTCAAGAAGATTTTCTTCCAGATGTTGAGAAGCTTCTTCATCTTCACTACTTTCATCCTTTTGAGTAACTTGCAATCTGTCCAAGTCTTCAGCTAGAGAATGTACCTACAAATGTTCTATGGTAGAAGTATTCTTCTCCTTGAAAGACATATTAGTTTCATCAAAGGAAATATGGACAGATTCTTCTATTTTTTGAGTAGTTTTATTATAAACCCTATAAGCTTTACTGATCATGGAGTATCTCAGAAAAACTCCTTCATCAGCTTTTACTTGAAATTTTGCTATATATCTCTTGTCATTGTTGTGAATATAACAAATGCAACCAAAAATTTTTAAGTAATCTACTTTAGGTTTATTCCCTTTGAGTAATTCATAGGGAGTCTTGCCCTTCAGTTTATGCATCAAACTTCTATTCAATACATAGTTGGAGGTGTTCACTGCCTCAGCCCAAAAGGATAGAGGAAGGTGAGCATCTGAGAACAATGTAGTCGTAGATTCAATTAGGGTTCTATTTTTCCTTTCTGCTACCCCATTTTGTTGAGGAGTTCTAGGAGCTGAGAATGTATGCCTGATCCCTTCACTCTGACAGAACTCTTGCATAAGAAGAGAATCAAACTCTGTTTCATGATCACTTCTGATCAGGGCAATATGAGTATTGAACTCACTTTGTATACATTTGAGAAACTCTGTCAAACACTTAAAGTTATCAGACTTCTTCCTCAGAAAGAACACCCATGTGAATCTTGAGAAGTCATCTACAACCACTAAAGTGTAGAATTTCCCTCCTAGGCTTTGTACTGTAATGGGTCCAAAAAGATCCATGTGTAACAGATACAAAATCCTAGGTGAATCACTCTTGTTAAGTGACTTAAAACTATTTTTAGTTTGCTTGCCTAATTGACAAGCCTTGCAAAGTCCTTCCTTCTTGTAGGAACCAGAAGGTAGTCCTCTTACAAGGTTGTCCTTGGATTGCTTAGCAATGGTTCTAAGGTTAATATGTCCTAGTCTCATATGGCATAGTGTATTAGGTCTGGATATGGAATTGAACAGGCAAATATCTACTTTAGATGAATGAAAATCTTCTAAGTAAATGTTACCTTTTCTGTTACCTGTCAACACAGTTGTGTTGTCTTATGACTTGACCTTGCATATAGCTTTGTTGAAAGTCACTTGATATCCTTCATCACAAAGTTGACTGATACTAATCAAGTTGTGCTTGAGTGCTTCAACATAAGCTACTTTCTTGAAGGTGACTGTTCCAATTTGGACTGCACCATATCCTTTTGTTGTTCTAATGTTTTAATCACCAAAAATTACATTGGGTCCAAGCTTGGCTTTAAAGGATGTGATGTTGTCCTTGTTCCCTGTCATGTGCTTTGAGCACCCACTATCCAGATACCATTGCTGGTTTGATGTTGGATAGGTCTTCACCTGTACATACAAGAATTTACATGATTTTGACCTAGTTTACCTTGGGCCTAGGTTGATATCCTTTAAATTCAGAAATGAAAGACATCCCAGGTTGACTCTTATAACCTTCAGGATGGTATCTCCTAGGAGGTACTATCCATTCAGTATAGGGGTTGAGACCTTGGGATGTAGGACTTCTAGGATTGAATCTAGATATACCTTTGAAAGATTGTTCAAAGCCCTAATCTATGTTCGACGATCGTCAAGCTGAGGTCGGCGATCTTGGGTCAGATTGTGAAGCTCTGTTCGAAGATCGACTGTCCTGGAGTTCAGAGTTTAGGTGTCGTCGAGCTAAGTTCGATGATTTTTTCTTGGATCGTCGAGCGCCGTTCGACGATCGTCGAGCTCTGTTCGACGCATTCTGTTGAACTATAACTTTCTTTGGCAAATCTGCATTCTTCCTAGCTACCTCTACAACTTCCTTCACTTTATCAGAGATAAATTTGATTGGAGTTGTCAGAACTATAGGCTGGCTGGATGAAGCTCCCAAGCCCAGTGTACTATTAAGTCTAGAGTTCACTATGCTTTTGATATCCATCAGTTTGATGCTTCTCCCATTAAGGGATTCTTCAAACTGCTTGGCCTTGGATAGTTCATTTTTCAGTGAAGCTATCTGCTCCCTATAACATTCTAACTCTTCATAGAGTTTGAGGTTCTCTGTTTTTAAAGTGCTATACTCAGACAGTTGTTTTCTGAGGGAAACGATTTCCTTCTCAGACTCTAATAGATCTAGGCATAGTACTTTAAACTCATGTTTAAAGTCCTTAGAACTGAAATCAAATGAATTCATTACCTGGTCTTCTTCTAGTTGAATTTCTGAGTCTGAGTCTGACTCTTCTGCTTCTGAATCTGTTTGAGAGGCATTGATAGCCATCATGCAAAATTCCTTTTCATCAGCATCATCCTCATCATCAATGGAGCTGGATGAAGCATCAGAATCCTCTTCAGTTTCACTCCATGTCTCAGCAACAAATCCTTTCCTTGTATGTTTGTTCTTGTTGGAAGAGGGTATGTCTGAGCTGTTCTTCTTAAAGTCTTTTTCCTTTCTTCTTTCTCTTCTATCTTTCTTGTCCTTGTTTTTGTTTTCTGGATAGTCAGGCACAATATGGCCTGGTTTCCTGCAACCAAAACATATAATTTCTTTGTTGTTATTTGATTTATCATACCTTGGGTTATCATGTCCCTTGTATGATCTCTTTCTGAAGTCTTTTCTGGCCATTTTGTAGAATATTTTTGCCAATAAGCTGAGTAGCTCCTCATTGTCTGTGACCTTTTCTTCAGGAAGGTCCTCAACAGCTTTGAAGGCTATTGTCTTTTTTTTCCTTGTGGCTGGTGAGGCAGCCTTCTGTTCTTCTTCTCTATTTTTAATGAGCAGCTCATAAGATTTGAGCTTGCCCAGGAGAGCTTTAGTGGTAATCTCATTTAGACTTCTGGCATCTTTGATTGGCAAGATTCGTGAATCCCAAGTGTTGGGGAAACACATTAGGATTTTGTCATTCAGCTCAGTCAATAAGATTTCTTTATCCAGAGTCTTTAACTTATTGACAATCAGACTTAATCTGTTGTACATGTCTGCAACTGACTCAGCTTCTCCATTCTTAAAGTTCTCATATTGGGATATGAGATGGGATCTTCTGTCTTTTCTCTCATCAGCAGATCCTGAGACAATCTCAGAAAGTTTGTCCCAAATTTCTTTGGCTGAGTTGCATTCAGCTACCTTCTGAAATATCTCATCAAACATTTTCTGAGCTAAGATATTCATGGCCTTGGAATCTGCAGTCTTCCACTTCTTTATTTCAGCATCTGTTCCTGAAGGAGGTTGAATAACATTTGTACTTGAGCTTGTTAGTGGACTTGGGCACACTGTCAAAATAGAATTAAATATATCTTCATCTATATAATTCATATAAAGTTTAATCCTAGCTTTCCAAAGTGCAAACTTGGATAGATTGCACACTGGAGGCCTGGTACTTGCATAATCTTTGTTCTGTCCCATGTCTTTATATAAAATTAAATATAATGAAAATAATCCTCTTAAAGGAATGATCTTATCAAGGATCTTTTGATTTAGGTGTTAGCCTGTATGAACAACCAACCTGGCTCTGATACCAATTGAAAGTGGAGGATAAGATCAGTCTGACTCTAGAGGGGGGGTGAATAGAGTTTGTTAAAATAATTTTTCAAAATAAAACTTTGCAGAGGAAGAGTTAAGTATATATAGTATGTGTATTGTGTTGCAGCAATAAAACAGAAGTAATAATAAAAAGAAAACAAAAGATTCACAGCACACAGCAAAGAATACACACAAGCAACCAAACACAAGAAGCTATAGTGGTTCCCCAATCAACCTGGGTACATCCACTCTTCTACCACCCTTGGTAGGAATCCACTCAGGATGAGTTGATCAGGTGTCCTGGCACCAATAAGCTTTTGATAAGGTGCTCAAAAACCAGATCTAGATTTTTTGATAAGGTGTCTTGCCACCACTGAGTTTTGACAAGGCTCTCAGAACCAGATTCAGAACTTTTGAAGGGAGTTTTGATAACCCTTTTACAGTAGGAAAAGAAAAAGGAAGAGGTGAAGTTGTCTTCTCTGTCTCAATCACTGAGAGAAGACTTAGTGGATTGATTATGTTGTCAAAGCTCCCCCTGAGATGTAGATGGTTCAGGAGTGAGATCTTTGTGAGGGTGATAGGCCTTCAGAAGCTTCAGTTCTCCAGAAGAAGATGATTTCAGCAGAGGCTGAAATATGAGTTGTCTGGAGTCTTTGATGTTGAAGCTATGAACACTTTTCAGAATGCTAATTTTCAATAAAACTCTTCAGGATTGATCACTTGATTTTTTTCTAAGTTGATCTCACTATCTGTGTATGTCTGTATTGAGTGTTTTTGTGTGTGATTTTTTTTTCTCTTGATCTGTTGTTGGATGTTTTATTCTCTGATGATCCTCTGTCCAAGATAGCCGTTAGTAGTCATAAATGTCTTCCATAAATATTTTATCTTCTGGAGGAAAGTCCAATAAACATTCTCTGAGAAATCCCTTGAAACTTGCTAGAGAATAAATGAAAACGGCTAACAAATCTCTTGAAATAAATGCTAAGGGAATTTGAAAAACATTCCAAAAGCTGACTGAATTTGAATCCTTAAAGTCATCGATCTCTCAGAAAAACGTCGATCTGAGCTCTACGATCGTTGAACTGAGCTCAGAGATTGGATTTGAACATCAGACAGAAAACGTCGAACTGAGCTCGAAGATCGTCAACTAAAGCTCAGTGACCTGAAGAATAAGAGAGGATAGATCGTCGATCTGAGCTCGAAGATCGTCGACCCGAGATCGACGACTTAGCAGAGTTGAGCTCAGAGAACGTCGAACGAAGTTTGACGTTTCGTCGACCTGAGCTCGACGAAAATTGTCTTTGTCTCAGCCCTAAATCTTGATCATTGAATGGTCCTTGGGGCAGCTTCAAACCTAAGTTCTAAGCCCTAGACTCATTCTAACTTGACCTTTTCAACTATACATCTAGGTCAAACTGATTTCCTAAAAACATAGTGATCCTTGCCAAAATTAGTAATAGGGTGTTCCAACACTTTATTTTACAAATGGGAGAAGACTTCGCGTATAAACGAGTATTTTATGGAGTCTGTGGGTTATACCTGTGAAGTGGAGTAACAGGAAGTACTTGAATGGAGTTCCAAGAAAATACCCTAGAAATTCATATGATTTATACTTTGGAAAGAACAGTGCTTCTGGCACAGCAGGACTCTGCAGAGTTTGGTTTGAGTTTGGGCCAGAAAGATAGCTTCTGTTTGCCCCGCCAAGGGATCATGACGAACGCTGGCACTAACTACCTTTTTGATTGTGAAGTCAGTCCTTGGAGGACAGTGTAGCTATTGTGAGCTGCGAGCTCTTAAAGGCCATCGAGCCGAACGGATAAGGGGAAGCCGACCCCCGTGAGTCTAGACATTTAATTGGCGATTTGAGCAATGGGTAAGGGCTAAACTATATCCACTTTATGGTTGTCTAACTTGAGTGCCTGGGTTATTGGCGCTCGTTAGGATCACATAATGAGAGTCTTGGACTATACACCATCAAGACAAAAGTCTCCGGCCATGGGCCATGGAGCATGAATGGTCAATTTTTATCATTGGGTCCAGAACCTCTAAATGGTTGTAGGACCTTGGTTTTCGGTACACCAAAAATGTGTCCTGAGTGCACGAAGCGTGGGCCGTGCGCCCGACGTTTTTGATATATTGAACTGTGTGTGAGTGCGCGTTTTTTGGAGGATTCCATGCATGGATGGAATACCACTACCCCGGGAAAGGGGTAGGGTCGTTATAAATTACTTAGCTGAATGCTGATCGTTGCCTTATTTGCCACCCTCGTGGTGGATTGTCTCTGTGAATGTGTTGGGGAGCCGAGTGGGAATTAGCGGGTGGAATCCCTAGCTGCTAAGCTGGCCCTCGAAGTTCATGTGGAAAAGTTCATGTCGTTTGTCTATAGAATATAGCATGGGGCCTTTGCCGGACCCTCAGTTATATTTCATGTGATGGACGTAGGTGTTATGTTATGGATCAAGCCATTACAGTGGCAAATAATCAAGTTCTATTGCTGAAGATAACTGAAGCACAAAACTTAGAGACATGTGAAGAAGTTGGCAAGTTTAAGGAAGATATTATAGAGACCCTATCTGTAGAATTCAGAAAAGGGGAGGATAAAGATAAAGAATTTCTAGAATAGAAGGTGCTGGAGATAAAAAGACAGTGGGGTGATCAACTAAAAGAGATCAATACTAGTGTTGAAAACTAGATTAAGGGAGTAAACAAATATACCTTCGAGACTGCTATATGGATGCAAAACAAAATCTTCTCAGATTTTCAGGTTGACCCAAATGAGGCTCCACCTCCTCATCTTGATCCCAATGTATTCAAGCCTACTTTCTCTCCTGGTCCTGAACAGTTTGAACTTCCTTCTAAAAGTTATTCTCAAGTATGGACTTCAGAACAGCTAGAGATGCTTCAAGATCTACCTCCAGAGATTCTAGTGCTCAAGAAGAGAAAATATTGTGAGGTTCCTCTGCTATCAGATCCATCCCAAGACAAACAGCTGGCCAGTGGAAAGAAAAAAAATTTACTGAAGTGTGGAGTCCAACTTCAAAGTCTCTCATTCAGGATACCCTGAAGCTAGTTATAGAATATAATGAAAATAAAGATGATCACTATAGTCATAAAGAGTGGGAATTGTATGAAATATCATTGACTAAGAGGAGGATCTAAGATAGAGAATATGGCAGAAACAATCCAAATGCTCCTCCTCGACCTCCAAAGTACTACCCCAAACCTTACAACTATCAGAAAAGAAAGCAAGAAAAGAAGGAAAGACAGCATCAGCAGTAATTCAAATGACTGCAGATTAGCTATACTGTAGAATCTTATGGATCTGGATGTATCAATTGACAAACTCTATACATATATAAAAATTTTAATTTTTATGATCTTATTAATTCTCTTCTGTCTTTACATACCTTATTTTTCTTGTTTTTCAATTCTTTAAATATCTTGGTATTATTCAACTTAGTACAAAGTGTTCTGACTTCTACAAATACGTGGAGGTTATTGGGTATTGTATCCACAATAACTCAGATGTGTATGAAGTCACCCTTGAAAAAAGATGAATTAAGTTTGTATTTGTTGTAAATCTGTAGTTGAGTGCTTGCATGTCAATATTACTAAGTGTAGACCAATGTCAGTTTACAATGAATCACTAAACACAGGACCATACAATGTAATCCCTCATTGTGTGATACATGGTGTTTGACTCATGTGTAACTTCTCTATTGGGATGCAATTCATTTTAAAGTCCTAAATAAATGGAAGAAGGGAAGGGTTATTGGTTTCAATTAAAGAAGAAAAGAACTTTCGAGAATTTTCTTCAAGTTCATTTCTCGAGAAAAGGAATATGTTTTTCGAGAAGTCTATGTCTATTTCTCGAGAAAGCATAGCTGTTCTCGAGAAACATTAAGTCATCTCGGAAAATTCTCAAAATTTCTCTATGTCTTTTTTCTCGAGAAAGGTCCTTAAGATTTCTCGAGAATCCTAGTTCATGTCTCTAGAAAGGAAAATTGTTCTCGAGAAGTCAAGTCCATTTCTCGAGAAGCTAAGTATTTTTCTCAAGAAATCAAACTTCTCTCGTGAAATCCTTCACTCAGTTCTTATCATTTACATTGAATAGTTTTTCTCGAGAAGTCTAGTCCATTTCTCGAGAAAGCCATTCATTTCTCGAGAAATCATTTACTACTCGAGAAATCTGGCTCCAGTTCTAAAAATGCGCTAAGTCACTTTCTCGAGAAATAATATTATTCTCGAGAAATCAGTAATTTTCTTCACAGAAATTTCACAAGTCTTTTCTCAAGAAAGCCAAGTCTTTTCTCGAGAAAGCCAAGTCTTTTCTTGAGAAAGCCAAGTATTTTCTTGAGAAAGCAAATGTTTTAAATTTACTTCTTCAAGAGAAATGTCGTTGCAGAATTTTTGTTTTAAAATGTCAGACGGGATTCCAAATTTTAATCCAAGTTTAGTATGATTATTCCACGTGGATCATTCCTTAATAACATTTGACCGTTGGACGATGATCTATATAAATTCATTTCAAGGATTCGCTAACCCTAATCAGAACTAAAATCAGAATCGCACCACAATTCTTCATGATCGGGATAAGTAGCACACTCCATCTTCTTCGATATTTTTCTCTGCGCTCATTTTTTGATCCAGCGATTCAACAACAGAAAAGATTCGACCGATCCAAGATTCAAGATTCTTCAACATCTATTTGATCGGGTCGGATCCTAGTTTTCATATCAACCTTCTCGGTTTTCTTCCTCAACCTTATTCATCAAGTTTTTCAAGTTTCAAGAAGGAAGTCCCTTGAAGTTTTTAGATCTGGAAGTATAAGATTTTTTATTGTACTCGTAAAATTTGTTTTAACTCTTTTTGGAGTTTTGTCTCCAAGATTGTAGGAATTTTGTCCTTTCGAGTGCAAATCTGTTGGTGGATCGAGTTTGTAGATCAGGTTTGTGGATCGAGTTGTAGATCTGGTTGTGGATTGAGGTGTAGGAGAGGTTGTTTTCCGAGTTGGAGGAGCGTTACAGTGAGGTGTAAGATTATTATAATCTGAGAAAGGTGAAGTAGATGAATCATACCCTTCATTGTAGATAGGCAAGGCAGGATGGTGGACGTACCCAATACGAGGAACCACTATAAATCTCTGTGTTTGTGTGCTTTAGTTTTCTAGATATTTTTATTTCGCAAAGATAAACAAACATCGCCTATTCACCCCCCTAGGTTATTTAGGTAGACGCTAGATACTTTCAAGGGACACGACCATTAAAACTCAAACTCAAACTATATCTTCATTGTTATAAACTTGAGAATTTCATTAAAAATGCTAAGAATAGGTTCTTCCATGAGCGTCTGTAGTTGTCCACTTCACTACGTGGCATCACAACGCGTATTTTTTCTTACTCTGATACATTATTAAATGCTGAGAAAATGCGTGCTATGACACATATTCTAATCTCGGAAAAAGAGTAGTCAAAAGCTGGTAAATTTAAAATATAATGCAAGTACTTGAAGAGAACTCGCGAACACATGCTTATCTCTACAAAAGAAAAGTCAAAATTCGTTAAATAAAAATATAACTCGAGTACCTGAGGTGAACTCATGAATATATTCTAATTTCTGAAGAGAGAAGTGAAAAGCAGGTAAATTTAAAATATACGCCAGTACCTAAAGAGAACTCGTGAGTACCTGCCAATCTCCGCCAAAGAAAAGTCAACAGCAGGTAAATAAATATATAACGTGAGTATCTGAGGAGAACTCTCGAACACATAGTAATTTTTGCAAATGTTAACTCAAAAGTAGGTAAATTTAAAATATAAGAAGAGTACTTAAAAAACACACAAATACCTGCTCATCTCTACAAAAGAGAAGTCAAAATAGGTAAATAACTATATAACCCAAGTACCTACGGTGCACTCGCAAACACATGCTAATATTTGCAAAATAGAAGTCAAAAGAAGGTAGATTTACATATAATGTGAGTACCTGAGGTGAAACCACAAATACCTGCTTATCTCTAAAAACAAGAAGTCAAAAGCAGGTAAATAAACATATAATGCGAGTACCTTAGGTGAACTCGCGAACACCTACTAATCTCTACAAAAGAGAAGTCAAAAGCAGGTAAATTTAAATTATAACACTAGTAATTAAGGAGAACTCACGAACACCTACTAATCAATATAAAAGAGAAGTAAAAATAGGTAAATTTAAAATATAATGCGAGTAGCTGAAGAGAACTCGCGAACACCTGCTAATATGTACAAAATTTAAGTCAAAAGCATGTAAATAAACATATATCAGGAGTACCTCAGGAGAACTCGTGAGAAGTCAAAAAGAGGTAAATTTTAAATATAATGCGAGTACTTGAAGAGAAATCACAAACACCAACTAATCTCTTCAAAATAAAGGTAAAAAAAGCATGTAAATAAACATATAATGCGAGTACCTGTGGTGACCTCACGAACATGTGTTAATCTCTGCAAAAGAGAATTCCAAAATAGTTAAATTTATAATATAATGCAAGACCCTGAAGAGAACTCGCGAACACTAGCTAATCTTTGTAAAAGAGAGGTCAAAAGCAGGTAAATAAACATATAAGACTAGTATTTGAGAAGAACTCATAAACACATGCTAATCTCTGCAAAAGAGAAGTCAAAAGCAGGTAAATAAACATATACTGCAAGTTCCTGAGGGAAACTCGCAAATATTTGCTAATCAATACAAACGAGAAGTCAAAAGCAAGTAAATTTAAAATATAACTCGAGTACTTAACGAGAACTCACGAACGCATTCTAATCTCTATTAAGAGAAGTCAAAAGTAGGTAAATAAACATATAATACGAGTTGCTGAGGTGAACTCCCAAACTTCTTCTTATCTATTCAGGGGAGAATTTAAAAGCAGGTAAATTTAAAATATAATTCGAGTACAAGAAGAGAACTCGTTAACACCTGCTCATCTATATAAAAGAGAAGTCAAAAGCAGGTAAATAAACATATAATGCGAGTACCTATGGAGAATTCACAAACACCTGCTATAATCTACAAAAGAGAAGTCAAAAGCAAGTAAATAAGCGTATAATGCGAGTACGTGAGGAGAACTCGCAAACTCTTACTAAACTGTGCAAAAGATAATTCAAAAGCAGGTAAATTTAAAATATAACTCGAGTAACTAAGGAGAACACGCAAACACCTTCTAATCTCAACAAAATAGAATTCAAAAGTAAGTAAATTTATAATATAACATGAGTACCTGAAGATAACTCGCGAACACCTGCTAATCTCTGCAAAAAGAGAAGTCAAAAGTAGGTAAATAAACATATAATATGAGTACCTGAGGATAACTCCCGTACATTTGCTAATCTCTGCAAAAGTGAAGTCAAAAGAAAGTAAATTTAAGAAATAGTGCGAGTAACTAAGAAGAACTCACGAACACTTTCTAATCTCTACAATAGAGAAGTTAAAAGCAGGTAAATTTATAATATAATGCGAGTAGCTGAAGAGAACTCAAGAACACCTGCTAATTAATATTTGCAAAAGAGAAGTCAAAAGCAGGTAAATAAATATATAATGCGAGTACCTGAGGTGAAATTGTGAATATTTGCTAATCTTTGCACAAGAGAAGTCAAAAGGGTTTAAATGTAAAATATAATCCGAGTACCTGAAGAGACCTCACGAACATCAGCTAATCAATGCAAAAAAAGTCAAAAGCAGGTAAATAAATATATAATGCGAGTTCTTGAGGTGAACTTACAAACTTCTGCTAATCTCTACAAAAGAGAAGTCAAAAGTTGGTAAATTTAAAATATAACATGAGTACCGACAGAGAACTTGCGAGCACCAACTAATTTATGCAAAAGAGAAGTAAAAAGCAGATAAATTTAAAATGTAATGTGAGTACCTGAAGAGAACTCGTGAAGACTGCTAATCTCTATAAAAGGGAAGTCAAAAGCAGGTAAATAAATGTATAATGTGAGTATTTAAGGTGAAATAAAGAATATTTGCTAAGCTCTAAAAAAAAGAAGTCAAAAGAAAATTTTAAATATAATGTGAGTGCCTGAGGAAAACTCGGTAACACCATCTAATCTCAGCAAAAGAAAATTCAAAAGTAGGTAAATAAACATATAGTGCAAGTACCTGATGTGAACTCGCGAACATCTGTTAATCTCTACGAAAGAAGTGTCAAAAGCCAATAAATTTTTAATATACCGCGAGAACTTGATGATAACTCACGAACACCAACTAATCTCTTCAAAAGAGAAGTCAAAAATATGTAAATAAACATATAACACGAGTACCATAGGAGAACTCGTGAACACCTGCTAATCTCTGCAAAAGATAAGTCAAAAGCAATTAAATTTAAAATATAACGCGAGTACCTAAAGAGAACTCGCGAACTCTTGCTAATTTCTACAAAAGAGAAGTCAAAAGAAGGTAAATAAACATATAATGGGAGTACCTGAGGAGAACTCGCAAACAACAGTTAATCTATGCAAAAGTGATGTCAAAAGTAGGAAAATTTAAAATATAACTCGAGGACCTGAAGAGAACTCGCGAACACCTGCTAATCTCTACAAAAAAGAAGTCAAAATCAGGTAAATAAAGATATAAGGCGATTACCTTAGGTGAACTCGCGAACATTTGCTAATTTATGCAAAAGAGAAGTTAAAAGTAGGTAAATTTAAAATATAACATGAGTACCTGAAAAGAACTCGCCAACACCTGCTCATCTCTAAAAAAAGAGAAGTCAAAAGCAGGTAAAAAACAAACAATACGAGTACCTATGTAGAACTCACAAACACCTGCTAATCTCGGCAAAAGAGAAGTCAAAAGCAGGTAAATAAACATATAACGCAAGTAATTAAAGTTAAATCACGAACAACTGCTAATCTCTATAAAAAGAGAATTCAAAATTAAGTAAATTTAAACTATAATACGAGTACCTGAAGATAACTCACGAACACCTACTAATCTCTGCAACAGAGAAGTCAAAAGTAGGTAAATAAACATTTAAAATGAGTACCTGAGGAGAACTCGCGAACACCTACTAATCTCTAAAAAGTGAAGTCAAAAGAAGGTAAATAAACGTATAATGCGAGAACCTGAGGTGAACAAGTGAATATTTGTTAATCTCTACCAAAGAGTTGAAAAAAGAAGGTAAATTTAAAATAAAATGCGAGTACCAGAAGAGAACTCGCAAACACCGGCTAATTTGTGCAAAAGAAAATTCAAAAGCAGGTAAATAAACATATAACACGAGTACCTGAGGTGAACTCACAAACATCTGCTATTCTCTACAAAAGAAGTCAATAGCAGGAAAATTTAAAATATAACGCGAGTACCGGAAGAGAACTCGCGAACACCTGCTAATCTCTGCAAAATAGAAGTTATAAGCAGCTAAAAAAACATATAATTTGAGTACATAAAGAGAACTCGCTAACACATACTAATCTATACAAACTATAAGTCAAAGCAGGTAAATTAAAAATATAATGTGAGTACCTGAAGAGAAATTGCCAACACCTGCTCATCTCTAGAAAAGAGAAGTCAAAAATATGTAAATAAACATATAATGCGAGTACCTATTGCAAACTATAAAAAACCTACTAATCTTTGTAAAATTGTAATGCCCAAAATTTCTAATGTCAAGAAATAGTTCTCTGGAGGTTACCACCCGACAGTAGCTAGTTACCTGGTGGCGGTAGCTTCAGGGTTAGCGTCGACAGCATTGAGAGCGTTGAGTATACTCAACGCTTGACTTACCGCATGTCGGAAAGTTCTTACCGCCCGATAGTAGCTGGGGACTTAAACCCGAAAAGCTCTCCGGAAGCTATCGCCCGACGATAGGGATACCGCTAGCGGTAGCTAAGTCATATTAATTCACGAGGATCTCGGGATTCTACCACGCGGCGGTAGCGAATAGAGCGAGGCGATAGCAGCGGGTGTCATGTTATAACCGACATCAGCTATCGCGCGGTATTAGCGTCCTACCACGTGGCGATAGTGAAACTATAATGGTGTGGCAACGTGTCGGCCTGTGATTGGTGGGCCTAGGAGGTTTCACACAAAGCGAGGCAGTACTGCGTGATAGTAGTTAGTTATCGTGCAGCGGTAGCTAAGTTTATATATCTAGTTTGGACATTTTCTCTTCATTATTTCTGGAGTTGGAGAGTTTAGCCTGGTTTTCTAGAGGAAGAGTAGCAACGTCGAAAGAAGTGAGATCTCTCCTCCATACATGTTTTGAATCTCGGGTTTGCAAGGCGTGTTTTGATTTATAGGGGAAATTTCAGAGCGATAATTTCGAACCGTCTAGATTTCTCCCATGACACCAAATAATACATCAAGGTGAACGATCCTCTTCCTTAGACATGTGAAGTCCTTCATTTTGGCATTTTGGGTAGACGCTCCACGAGTGCGTGTAAGTGTTTCTCCTGACGAGTAGATACGTGTATCCCCGTAGTTTTGAATTTAGATCCAGAATCGAAGTATAGAATATGCATGTTGTGTGAAGCCCATCCGGACGGGTTGGTCTAGATTGGTGATAGTTGTATGCATTGTATGCTGGAGAAGACTCTGTGTTTATCATGTAGACTTCGAAGTTGTAGGGTGTGTAGATGACTGCGTTGAGAGTACTGGAAGTAGTCTCCAGGAAAACACCCGAAAAAGGTGTTAAAATGATAGTATTACCCCTACCACACGGCAGTAGTGCTACCGCCGGATATAGCTCCTAGTGATCTATGTTTGGTTTTGATCTCTGTCTATGGGAGATCTGTGGGCTATTACTTGTGAAGCCTGTCTCTAAGAGACCCGTGGGCTATACTATGGACGAGCGTGGTCTTAATTTGCTCAGCTATAATTTATATGAGCGTGGGCTTAATTTGCTCAGCTAGTGAGGCCTACCTCTCGAAGACCTGTGGGAAAATGTGATGGGTGTGGGCTTTATTTGATTTGCCAAGGTAGCCATGAGAGATAACTTATGATCATAATGAGGTTAAGAATATTACAGAAAATTTAAAGGTGAAAACGACCCACATCATGGCTGTCGTGCCTAATGAATTGAGCATGAGATATGGCTGATCTATACCCAACCCTTATCGTCCATCTTTGAGTCGGTCATACTGTGGATCTGCAGATTATTATGACTTTGTCGGAGGCTTGGGGCATTGTCTCTAGCTTAGGCCTTTGTGAGACTAAAAGCTCAAACTTTGATGACCGCCAAAGGACGATGGTGTGAACCTTGAGGTCTTGTACAACAAGAATGTGCCCTAAGTGAACGGGGCATTTAGAATGTAGTGCCAACATTTGTGGAGAATGGTGCGTAAGTTGCACGGTGTAGTTGCAAATATATATGTTAACTAATGCCTGCAGAGAAGGAGCACTGCCACCCCAAATAATGGGTTGGGTCGTTATAATTTAAGCAGCTAATGCTGACCATTGCTTTTATTTTCCATCATTGTAGTGGGATGTTTCTTGCAGGTGCAACTAAGCCAAGTAGTAAATAGAGTTTTGGAGCCCAGGATAGCTATGTCGGCACTCAAAGGCCATAGAGAATATCTAGTGGTTACCTTTAACTCATGTGTGGATGGCCTACATGTGGATGTTTGGAAAACATTAATCTTTGATTAAACATTCTAAGACCTTAAGGCCAACACTTTATATTTGTGTATTGGTTTACAATTCCTATTTTATTGAGTAGTGGTCATTCGTGATGCTGGGTTCTATTTGAGTAACCTCTTATTTACTTACGCTAGAATGTACTCTGTGATAGGATACGTTGTATTGGATGATGGTCTAAAATTATTAACTCCTTGGTCAATCTGTAATATATGGCGTCAGGCCCTGAATGGACCTTCTATTATATGCTATGTGATGGATGGGGGTGTTATAAAGTTGGTATTAGACTCTGGTGTCGGTCTTTCTTATTAGAATTCGTGGACGAATTCTTTTAAGGGGTGGTCAGCAAATGTATGTGTGTTACCATTATAACTGAAAGGCTTGATTTTTATGAGGCTAGACACCAAGAGGGGGGATGAATAGGTTCTAATTTTCTTTAAGAATTTTAGGCAATTAACTTGTTCTGACTTAGCACAGATAATACAATTCTCAGCACAGCAATCACAACACAGCACTCACAGCACAGTACAATACACAAGATTTATAGTGGTTCCCCAAGGTATGGGCACATCCACTTTCCCCCTTCGCCTATCCATTAAAGAACTGGATTCAGCCCAACTTTCTTCCACTTACTCAGATCCACAGATCTTACAACTCAGAACCAGATTGGTTCCTACAGCTCAGACTTATACAAGTTTTATCTTAGATTCTTCCCAAGAATCCTACCTCATTCCTCAGCCCTACCTCAGCCTTTATCACAAGGCTTACAACTCAGACTTTCACAAGTCCTACACCTTAGGCACTTAGCCCTACCTCAGCCTTTATAATTACAGGCTTATAACTAAGATCTTACAAAAGATCCTACAAGAAAATTGAATGTTTTAAAGGGTACAGAAATTTCACCAGATAAACCTCTCTATTGGTGCGAGCTTCTTGATCAGTTCTTGAAAAAACTGAATCTTCAGATCCAACCTTACTTAGCTGTTTCAAAGCTTCTTGATTGAACATAATAAGGTTGATCTTTAGTTGATGTAGAAGTTGATCTTCAGATAGCTCCCTCCTTAGTTTCAGAATTAGATCTGAATCTTTCTTACAAATTATTTTGGATCTGGCTTCTTAAGGGTTTCCCATTCACTTGTTGTCAAAATCTCTTTCCCATAATTACTTGATTACTTCCTTAGTTCATCCTGGTTGTCAAGGATCAGTCCCTTATATAGAGTTTCCTCATGATTACCGGCTGATCCGGTTTGTAATAACCTTTTGACAGTTCTGACAAAGGTGTCAGACCGGTTGGTTATGGTAGCGGTCGAGTCACCAGTCATGACAGTTGATTCCTCAAAGACTTTACAACTCAACATGAACCACTCAGCAAACTGCTTTACATGAGTCGATAAAAATAGACTAATTTTTGACACAAGTCTTGATGATGTCTACACAACACTCCATGTGTTGACATAGTTATTCTTCTGCTACTTGACATAGCTTCTGTGTGTATGTGTCGACACAAGTCCTATGTGTCGACACAACTGCTCCTGGTCTCGAAATAACTGATGCTGACAGATGGCGTTGAGTATATTTCTAGCCGTCGGGTAGTGTGTGTCGAGACGTCGTTGAGTGTGTGTCGACACAAGTCCTATATCCACACAAGCCTTCAGACTCAGTATAGCTATTGTTGTTAGATGGCATTGACTGTCATCCAGATATCATTGAGTGTGTGTCGACATGAGTCATGTATGTCGACACAACTAATTCTGGTCTTGACATAGCTGAAGCAGACAAATGGCGTTGAGTGTGTGTCGACACAAGTCTTGTGTGTCGACATAAACCTTCTTCAGGTGTCGACACAATTCCTGAGTGTAGACACATGCCTTTCTTCTTGTGTCGACATCACTCCTGGGTGTCGACACAACTTATGCTTTCGGTGTCGACACAAATCCTGCTTTAGGTGTCGACATAATTCTTGGTGTCGACACAGCTTCTTCTTCCGATGTCGACACAATGCCTAGGTGTCGACATAGGACTTGCTTCTAGTATCGACACAACTTCTGGGTGTCGACACAATTCTTCACAAGTGTCGACACTTATACTTAGAGAATTTTATTGCAAACCTTACACCTACACAATGAAACTAAAACATCCTATCAAATACAAATTAATGTATACCATTGAGTAAGATGAGGCTTCTCCAAATCTAGTACATATTTTTCGTGTACACAACAATCTCCCCCTATTTGGAGAAGTCATAACCCTTAGTCAAATATATAAATCACTCATAATAAAACACACACAAAAATGTACATTCATTTCGCAGCAGGATAACAACTAACATCAATACTGAAACTGATATTATTCAATAATCTGAAAATTTCAGGTTTACATGTTTTTCTATAGAACAACAAAAAAACAAAAGATTATATTGTTCAAGACAATAGCCTATTTATCCTAAGATAGGCTAGGCTACTTAATTACAATTCCCTACCCAGATCTGATCTTAGCCTGCACAGTAGGTTTAGTATCATCAGCTGGTTTCTTTCCTTTCAGATCCTTCTTCTTAAGTTCTTCATCCTTTATCCTTTGCCTTTCAAAATAGTGAAAAGGCTTAGCGAAATACTTGCTACGCTCCAGAGCATTAGCAGGTAACATCCCTGCTTTTACACTCCTTCTTTACTGAAGAATGGCTTCTTGCATGGCTTGATACTTATTCCACTCTTGCTCAGAATACCATTTACCCCTATCATAGGTCTTGTCCTTCACAGCTTTCCAGGCAGTCAAAATAATATTCCAGGAAGTAGGGCTCCACTGCTCAAAATCAGGCTTAAATTCAACCTATTCTCTAAACATTTTCTTATACAGCTGTGCTTCCTTCTGAGCTTCCTTGGCAGCCTCTAACATGTCTACTTTTTCAATGATAATATTTTGTGCCTCCTGTGGAGGGCTATACATTATTTGAACTTCTTCTTGGACTATGTCAAAATCAGCTGGAGGGTAAATAACTTGTACAACCTCTGGCTGATCCCCTTCAATGTAGACAGGTTGCACTCAAGACTCGGCAGTATTATCATCCTCACATAGTGGTGGAAATCAAAGTTTAGCTCTGATGCTGTTAGATACCTATTTTGCATGGTCAGAGCTGGCTTTGACTAACATTCTCTCCCCCTTTATGAATTCTCTAGCTATAAGATCCCTCTAATCATTCTTTTGAAACCTTATTTGATCAGCTAGATATTCTGTAACTTCTTGATAGTAGGCATTGAATTAAGTCAGGTAATTAGAAATGGTCTTTTGAGAGGCTCCAATGGCTATTTGGATAGCAGCAAGATCTTCTTGTATTTGCTTTGATATTTCAGTTTTCAAATCAGTGGAAATACTTCCAAGTTTTTTAAGAATTTCTTCATGGGAGTTTTTGAGATTTTCATTATACCTGAATTGATTTTTTAAAACATATCCTTGCTTGGTGGCAATGTCCTCAACCTCATTCTTCAGCAGCTGTTGTTGCTCAGCCAAATATACTACAGCATTGCCTCCCTTATGGAAGCAATCTGTCATCTCTTTCTTATGCAGATTGACTTCAAATCTGATTAATTTAATGTCATAAGCCAGCTAAAACTGCAGTTCTTTATTTGACTCATCCACATATTTCTCTAAGGACTGCCTTTGTTCATCCAAATTGACTTGGAGTTGGATCAGTAATGTACTGAAGTCCATACTTGGAGCAGGTGGTTAATTGACAATTTATAAGGCCTTTTTATAGTCTGTGCTCTTTTTCCTGATTGCAACCATCTTCCTCTCCTTAGCCATAGAGGATTCCTTATCATCAGAGGGTTGTGATGAGCTTTCTATATCAACTATTTCCTTATTCGAAGGGGCATTCAGTAGCTCCTCCCCCTCAGTTCCTGGATGTTCCTTTTCTACATGTACTTGCTCCCCTCAGTCCTTGCATTGGGTAAATCAGGAAACAACTCTTCCATAGTTACCTCTTGCTGCATATGTACAGGAGGAACAAGATTAGTTTGGAAAACAAAAGGTTCTCCCTAAATATCCAGATTTTTGTCTGGGTCCTTCTCTATAAAATAGATACTTACTTGCTCATCTTGAGTTGTATCTTTTATCTGCACAACTTGTGCTTCCTTCTAAGCAATTTCCAGTGCTTCTTTGTTTATATCTGATATAATGTCCATCACTGCTGTATAAGCAGCATACTCACTCTCTAGAGTAGTTTCGGCAATGCCTCCCCCTTGGGCAGGTAGCTCAGATAGTTCAGTGTCTTATTCTGCTGGTTCAGGATGTTCTCCCCCTAGAGTGGAGGCTATCTGTTGCTTGGGGTGCTGACTGCTCTCTTCTAGATCTTGAGCTTCTTTTTGTTGTTGGTCTTCATCTGAACTGAAGACTACCTCTTCCTAAGAATCACTGGAGGATTCTTCTTGCTGAACAATTTCTTTCGTTTTCTTCTCTTTCTTGACCTCTTTCTGTGGAGTAGAAACCTCTTTGGTCAATACTCTATCCCATCTAGATAGAATCCTTACATCCATTCTCCTCATATGGTTTATCTTGGATCCTGGTAGTTGGTTCATAACATCTGGTATTGTAGAAACAAGACATAAGCTTAGTATCCATCCCAGATTTGGCTTCTTTACTCCTTCTTGGATCTTGTCAAATACTATTGACGCACAGTCTATTTTTACAGTGAATATGACCCTTGTCATTATATTGAACATGAAGACTGAAACTCTATCATGTCCACCATTCTTATACAGAATCATCTTGCCTCATATTTCATACAAAAATTTTCCTTGAGAATTCATCCCATTACGGGTAATGGATGATCCAACTTTGGTATTAGGGTTCAGCCCGCACAAACTTAGTGCATCTTTAGTCATGGATGGAACTATTTCATAATCATCCTTAACCATGGGAAGTTGGAGTGATTTCCTTATTGTCTTTAGTGTTAGTTTCACTTGGGAGTCCTAAACTGTCGCATTGATCTTCTTCCCTTCAGCGTCCACAGTTGCTGATGTATAAAATTCCAGTACTTCCTTTTTTTCAAAATTCTTATTGGTTTTGAGACCAAGAACTCCAACCCATTTTCAGAAATTAGGGTAATTACACTCTAGATATCTTGTGAGGCTGTCATGAATCCCCCATGAACAAGCTCATAACCTTCATTCACCTTGTCGTCCTTGTGGGGCGCCATTGATAAGAGGGAGAGAGAGAAGAGAAGAGAAGTGAATATCTATGTCGACAGAAGGTCTAGAGTCGAGAAATATGAAGGCGTAGTCGACCAGATTTTGTCTTCCCCTATTTATAGTCTACTGGTAAAGGGTAGGTCAAAGGACGCACCTTACTTAGTAAAAATACATGTGGAAATAGTTGTACATGTGTCGACAAAAAGACTTAGGTCACGACAAAACTTAATTTTAGTCTACATGTCTATGTGTCGACATATCTATGTGTCGATATACTTGTGTTAGTGTCGACAATGGCTGGTCATGTCTCGACATAGTTGTGTCGACACCTATTCTTCTGTCGACAAAGATACTGTTTCTATGTCAACACATCCTTTTTCTTTGTCGACACAACATACTGAGTGTGTCGACACAATTTGCTTTTGTCGACACAAACTTTGTACTTAGACAAATTTCCTGAGAAATATTGTGCTTACATATTCTACTTAGGAATGCTTGAGCCAACATATTCTAGGTTCAACATACCTAATTTAATTTTAAAATAATTGAATTTAGTTTCTTCCAGATGTTTTGTAAAAATATCAGCAATTTGATTATTTGTGTTTACAAATTCTAGACTAATATCTTCCTTCTCCACATGTTCTCTTATGGAATGAAACTTAATTTCTATATGCTTGGTTCTACTGTGTGATACAGGATTCTTAGAAATAGAAATAACACTAGTAGAATCACAGAATAGTGGAATTCTACTTACCTTGATGTCATAGTCTTCAAGTTGATGTTTTATCCACATAAACTGTGCACAGTAGTTGCCTGCAGCTATATAATCTGACTCAGCAGTTGAGATAGCTACACTTGTTTGCTTTTTTCTTCACCATGACACAAGCCTTCCACCTAGGAATTGACAAGTTCATGTAGTACTTTTCCTGTATTCTTTGCATTCTTGAACCCTTGATAGGCAACATAGGCCAAGAACAACCTTATAGCCTCCAGCCTTGCCACGGGGAAAAAGTTTGATCAAAGTCAATCCCTTCCACTTGCATGTAGACTTTTGGTACCAGTCTGGCCTTGTTCTTGATTATAGTGTCATTCTCATCAAGTTTATTTCTATAGATCCACTTAGTTCCTATAATATTGTGACCCTTTGGTTTAGGAACCAGTTCCCAGACTTTACATCTTCTGAAATGATTCAGCTCTTCTTGTATAACATCAATCCAGTTTGTGTCTAGCATAGCTTCTTCAAACTTCCTTGGTTCTATCTGTGACAAGAAACTTGAACATAAAACTGTGTTCATGTTCTTGCTCCTAGTTCGTACACCTTGAATTGCATCACCAATGATTTGATGAGCTGGATGATCCTTTAGGTGTCTTCTTACTGGAGGAAATCTGCCAACCTCTTGGCCTTCTTCATTTTCCTCAACCTGATGCTCCTCATTGTCTGCTTCATCCAGTGAGTCTTGTTCTCCCCCTGGATATCATGCATCATTTTTTCATCCAGCCTAGCAGGTGCTTCTTCATTGATAGTCAGCTTGTCCAACCTATCCTTTAAACCTGTAGAACTACTTGAAGAGCTAGACAATTCACTGTTAATCAAATTAGACTCATCAAATACTATATGGACAGATTCTTCTACAACTTGTGTAGTCAAGTTATAGATCATGTATGCCCTACTATTATTGTTGTACCCAATAAATATCCCTTCTAGGGATTTGGCAACAAACTTAGTTTGGTAGTGCTTACCATTAACTAGGACATAACACTTGCTACTAAAGATTCTGAGGTAGGAAATGTTTGGTTTCTGCCTTTCAAAATCTGATAGGGAGTCATCTTATGTTTCTTATAGATGAAGGCTCTATTGAGTACATGACATGCTGTATTTACTACCTCTGCCCAGAAGTACTCAGGGAGAGTAGTGTCACTAAATAGTGTTCTACTTGCCTCACTTATAGTCCTATTCTTTCATTCAGCAACTCCATTTTCCTGGGGTGTTCTAGGTGAGAAGAACTCCTGATGGATCCCCAGTTCTTCACAGAACTTTGTCATACATTCAGACTGAAATTCAGTTCCATAGTCACTTCTGATTTTGACCACTGAATTATTAAATTAATATTGAATTTGTCTAACAAATGTCTGGAAAACAGTAGGAGTTTCAGATTTCTGCCTCAAGAAGAAAACGCATGTGAATCTAGAATAGTCATCCACAATAACTAATGTGTATACTTTCCTATCAAGACTATGAACTGGCATAGGACCAAACAAATCCATATGCAAGAGATATAAACATGTCATTTAATCTTTGGTATCAAGTGCATGGAAAAAGGACTTAGTCTGTTTTCCTTTTTGGCAAGCTGAACACACACCCTCTTTAATGCACTTGACTTGAAGACCATTCCTCACTAACCCCATACTGAACAGCTGTCCAATTGACTTATGGTTAAGATGAGCTAGCCTCTTATGCCATTTGACAAATAGTGAATCTTTCTCTCCCTCAACTAGAAAAATGGGTGGGATGTTAAACTCACAATCTAGGTTAAGACAATATACATTCCCTTTCCTAGTGCCAGTTAAAATGATCTCTTGATCACTTGACCTCCTTATTTGGCACTCCCCTTTGAGGAAAGAGATTTCATAACCTAGATCACTAAGTTGACTTATTCTAATCAGGTTGTGTTTTAGACCCTTCACATAAGCCACTTTAGTGATAGTAACAGAACCACTATAAATATTACCAAATCCTTTGATGATTCCTTTTTCTGATCCACCAAAGATTACTTTGGGTCTATTCTCTATGGGTACATAGTTCCTCAACATTCTTCTTGTTCCAGTCATGTGTGTGGAATATCCACTATCCAAGACGAAGCCAGCCGATACCATACAGAGGGAGCAACGAGGACAGGCGATAGGGGTATGGCCACTGAGGAGCGACTGGATTCACCTACATCAAATAAAGAGGTGCGTGCGCTGGATCACAGAGGGAAGGCGTTATCCTTAAAAGTTGTTATGGTTCCAACGTTGCCCGGAATTATTATTGGGTGGTGGTGGAGATGATGACCTTGGTCCTTGTTGCTCGTCGGAGGAGAGAGCCACCAAGATTTGAAAGAAGGGAAATGAAATCCTGTAAACACCATCTCGTTGTTTTGATAGGTAAACTATTCTTGGTTTTAACATAAATAATAATAACTCCAACTCATACTCCTAACACAACAAACTCATAACACATAACCAACACATAACACCGACACCTAACACTGTGTTGAACCAGCAATCCATGGTAAAACTCACAATCTAGTGACAATATACATTCCCTTTCCTAGCCTACCTTGCCACAACAAAAACACTCAAATCTATTGTACCTTATTTTAGGCACAGTCTTTTCAACTTTGTTGCTAGCACAACATTCTTCTTGTCCTGTTAATATCCACTATCCAAGTGTATGTGCTACATCAAATAAAGAATCACTTATCCTTAGCAAATTATTATTGCAGGTCCTTGTTAACCCCAAGAATTCTTGGTTTTAATACTTTTGAACCTGATGCCCACCTTGCCACAACACCAACACTCAAATCTATTGCCTGCCTATTTGTTGCCAGAGTTAAGTGTATGTGCCAGCAAACCCTATTAGCATTTGCACCCTTGCCCATGAGATCTCCATACTCACAGTGCCCATGAGTAATATCATTATCATACTTGTTTGTAGGTTGCATCACTTTCCAAAAGAAAATAGGTGGCTTTTTAGCTAGTGGCTGAACTGGGGCCTTACCTTTTCTATGATAATTGGTGGCCCTAGTTCTTCCATTAAAACCTAGACCAGTCATTCCTTTATTGGAAATGAAATTGTCTATTACGGGCAAGACAGATTTTGGCTTAGAGAATTTTGCCACTAACTCTCTTTCTTGCTGAAGTTTTGCCTCCCGTTTCTTGATATGATTTTCCATGAAAGAGATTGTGCCCATCTGAATAACAGAAATGTTTTTCAGTTTGGCAACATCCTTCAGTTTTAAATCTATCAACATGGATGAATCTAATGCAGCCTACTTAAGAGACTCAATTTCCTTGGCCTGCTCCTTGACAAGAAACTTGCTCCTCATCAAGGCTTGCAACAGCCCACCATACCCATTAATGAGTTGATGTTCATCCGCCTCAAAATCAGAACCATCCACTTCTCTTAAAGTTGATACTACTGATGCTGATCCAGTAAAATAATCAGAAGTTGAGGGAGAATTGTATACCTTGCTTGGACCAGGCATATCCTAGCACTGATCATTTTCTGACAGATCCATCAGCCCTTTACAGCAACAGTCTTTCACTCCATTTATGGAGTCCAGCATTTGTAGGAATTCTAGTTCCCTAAAATCCTCTTCGATTGAGAACAGCCCAACATATCCTTCTGCATCATCTTCTTCTCATGATCCTGAAGATGAAGAGTCTGTCCAACTCTTCTGCTTTTGAGCAATAAAGGATTTCTCCTTCTTGCCTTTCACTTGATGCTTCTTCTTGTCCTTAGATTCAGTCCTCTTATCTGGACAGTCAGCTATGACATGTCAAGGCCTATTGCAATAATAACAAACTATCTTAAAATTAGTTTGTTTACTAGGTTTTGAGGCATACCTGTCCTCATTGAGAGTCTTCTTTTTCTTGTAATACTCATCCTTGGAGAAGGATGTAGATGGTCTGGTTCTCCATTTCTTCTTTTTCATGAACCTTTGAAACTGCCTTGTAAAGGTAACAAAGTCCTCATCATAGGTGTGGCTATCTGATGTGTTGTTGTCAGGATTTTCTTCTTCTGCCTCAAAACTCCTTCTAGGTGGAGAAGGATACTTTCTCCTACCCTTTCTTGTGCCTTTATCCTTGAAGGCTACTGACTTCTCTTTGTACTCAAACCTACTTCTTTTCTCCTCCTATTTTCTAGCTGTGAGCTGCATTTCATAGGATAGCAGCTTTCCAAATAGTATTGGTGGAGGTGTATCAGCAAGCCTGGCGACCTCTCTAATGTCACATATCTTTGTGTCCTAGTCCTGTGTTAGTGATCTGAGAAACTTATTATTCAGTTCATATGTGCTGAAGACACTTCCATAGGTCATCAGCTCATTTACTATCCTGAAGAACTTCGTATAATATTCAGCTATGCTGTCAGACTTGGCTTGTCTTAAGCTATCATATTCTTAATTTAGCATAGATTTCCTGTCTTCAATGACTTTTCAGTTCCCTCCATGTAGACAATCAAGGTGTCCCACATCTCCTTAGAGGTTTTGCAATGCACCAGATTATGAAATGTGGCATCATCTATAGAACATACAATAATGTTTTGTGCTCTTTTGTCTAATGTTGCCAGGATGATCTTATCCTTGATCATTTCAGAATAACTCTTTGGGGTTCTAACATTTGCATCCAGAACTGATACCTTCATTATAATGAAGTGTCCTTCTTGTAATGTGATGTAGATTTTTTAATCAGATGCTCCATGAACAACTTGACCCTTTCCTTCCATATGCCAAAGCATTCTTTCCTGCAGATAGGCATTTTCATAGATCAAAATTCTTTCTGATTCTCATTTGAACCCATTCTTGAAATTTGTTGATTGCTTTGGAGATTCACTCAGACTGTTAGGTCTATCTTTGAGTAACCTCCCTCTGATACCACTTGAAAGACATGATTTCAAGAGCCTAGACACCTAGAGGGGGGGGGGGGTGAATAGGTTCTAATTTTCTTTATGAATTTTAGACAATTAGCTTGTTCTAACTTGGCACATATAATACAATTCTCAGCACAGCAATCACTGCACAGTACAGAACACAAAATTTATAGTGGTTCCCCAAGGTATGGGTACATCGACTTTCCCCCTTCGCATATCAATTAGAGAACTGGATTCAGCCCAACTTCCTTCCACTTACTCAGATCCACAGATCTTAGAAATCAGAACCAGATTGGTTCCTACAACTCAGACTTATATAAGTCTTACCTCAGATTCTTCCCAAGAATCCTACCACAGGCCTCATCCCTACCTCAGCCTTTATTACTAGGCTTACAACTCAGACTTTCAAAAGTCCTATACCTCAGGCACTCAACTTTACCTCAACCTTTATAATTATAGGCTTACAACTCAGATCTTACAAAAGATCCAACAAGAAAATTTAATGTTTTAAAGGGTACAGAAATTTCACCAGATAGAACTCTCTATTGGTGTGAGCTTCTTGATCAGTTCTTGAATAAACTGAATCTTCAGATGCAACCTGACTTAGCTGTTTCAAAGCTTCTTGATTTAACAAAATAAGGTTGATCTTCACTTGATATAGAAGTTGATATTCAGATAGCTCCCTCCTTAGTTTTAGAATTAGATCTGAATCTTTCTTACAGACTGTTCTTGATCTGCCTTCTTAAGGGTTTCCCCTTTACTTGTTATCAAACTCTTTTTCCCATAATTTCTTGATTACTTCCTTAGTTCTTCCTGGTTGTCAAGGATCAATCCCTTATATAGAGTTTCCTCATGATTATCAACTGATCCGGTTTGTAACAACCTTCTGACAGTTCTGACAAAGGTGTCAGACCTATTAATTATAATAACTATCGAGACACCAGTCATGACAGTTGATTCCTCAAAGACTTTACAACTCAGCATAAACCACTCAGCAAACTGCTTCACATGTGTCGACATAAATAGACTAAGTGTAGACACAAGTCTTGATGATGTCGACACAGCACTCCATGTGTTGACATAGTCATTCTTATTCTACTTGACACAGCTTCTGTTTGTATGTGTCGACACAAGTCCTGTGTGTCAAAACAATTGCTCCTGGTCTCGACATAACTGATACTGACAGATGGCGTTGAGTGTATGCCCAGCTATCATTGAGTGTGTGTCGAGAAGTCATTGAGTGTGTGTCGACACAAGTCCTATGTGTCGACACAAGCCTTCAGATTGAGTATAGTTGTTGCTGTTAGATGGCGTTGAGTGTCGTCCAGATGGCGTTGAGTGTCGTCCAGTTGTCATTGAGTGTCATCCAGATGTCGTTTAGTGTGTGTCGACACAAGGCCTATGTGTCGACACAACTACTTCTGGTCTTGACATAGCTTATGCAGACAAATGGAGTTGATTCTATGTCGACACAAGTCCTGTGTGTCGACAGAAACATTCTTCCGGTTTCGACACAATTCCTGAGTTTCGACACATGCCTTTCTTCTTGTGTCGACATAACTCTTGGGTGTCGACACAACTTATGCTTTAGGTGTCGACACAATTACTGCCTTAGGTGTCGACATAATTTTGGGTGTGGATACAGCTTCTTCTTCAGGTGTCGACATAATGCCTGGGTATCGACACAGGCCTTGCTTTTAGTGTCGACACAACTTATGGGTGTCGACACAATTTTTCACAAATGTCGACACTTGTACTTAGAGAATTTTCTTGCAAACATTACACCTGCACAATGAAACTAAAACATCCCATCAAATACAATTGTTGTATATCATTGAGTAAGATGTGGCTTCTCCAAATATGGTACATATTTTTCAGTATACCCAACAATAACATAGAAGAACCCATGAATGTCCACTTAGGAATGAAAATACACATGTTTAAAAAACCAGAGTGTTCCAATGATTGCATTTTAGCAATCTGTTTGTCGCCTAATTGAGTGTTTTTATAATGATAGGTCACTTTGAGCAGTGCAGGGCAGTCACAACAACAACACTCGGCGGAGAGTAGTGCACCGAATGACACGGCTGCAACCCCTCCTTCTGCAAAAACCATACGAATGGTAGCGGAAGCAGTGTTTGTTATGATCAATGCCCAAGCGGGAGGGCAAGTGCAGCCTCCTACTCCTAGTGTAGGTCGAGTACAACCTATCGTAGCGGAACCTAAGGTAGCGGATCAAGTAACAGCAGAGCCCGTGGTGCATCGAAGAGCTACTAAGAAGCAGTTAAATCACCTGATGAGCTTTAATCCACAAGTGTTTACGGGGACTGGAACCCCAACACAAGCTGAGGACTGGCTCTCCTGGGTAAAGAGAGTCATATAAGCTACGGTGACTGAGGAGTGGCAAAAGCACACAATTTCCATATTCCTCCTTGATTACAATGCAAGGCTGTGGTGGGACGAGTTAGAGATGCATTATTTGGCTGGGAGACAACTCATCGACATATCGATGGAGGAGTTAACGAGAATATTTTAGGCACGGTTCATCCCAACAGCATAAAAAATACCTATGGAGAATCAGTTCCATAGGCTGACTCAAGGTGACAGTCTTGTGGACGAATACCTTCATGAGTTCACGAGATTGGGTCGTTATGCTGGCTCACCTTTTAAAGATGAGGAGGGCAAAACCAACCTGTTCTATGAGGGACTGCGCGACAAACTGAAGTTCCTACTCTCAGGTCCGATGATGCAGGGCTTCCTAGTCCTGGTCAACACAACCTGCTCTTTTGAGAAGTATCTGAAGAGGGTCCATAGTAAGAAGTACTTATCAGTCAAGAGATTAGAGTTCAAAGTACCAAAACCATTGAAGTCTGGGTATCGAAGGTGTAAAAAGAAGGCCAAGCCTTCCGAACCGCGACTGTTAGAGTGGTAAGTCAGAGAAGAGGACTAGAGCATCATATACGGATAAAGGGAAGAGGGTGGAGTCAATCACATCCCATTAAGCTCTAGCCTAACCGGGGGTCTACAACCATGGCCAGCAGGAGGACTTCAAGCACAACGATGTGGTGACTGGTATGATTTAGTTTCTAGCGTTAATACCTTTTATACCTTATGCATTACTCTTTAGTTGTGTGACTGTTATGCCTAGGGTTCGTCGTGGTTATGTACTTTCTGTCTCAAACACTGTTCAATACGGGAGCCTCACATTCATTCTTATCTGAGAACTTTGTATCACAAGTCGGAGTGCCTATTTTAGTGGCAAAGGATAATTTGGATGTGCTGCATCCCAATGGGTGTTCGATGCGCGCGGATAGAGTTTGTTGTGTGAAAGTGTTGATAGGAAGTTTAACTTTTGACTTGGAAGAGTCACTACTATCGATAGTAGAGATTGACGTAATATTTGCATGGATTGGCTTTCATAGCAATGCGCGTTCATCGACTGTAGTTTAAAGACTGTTAAGTTGGGGTTGAATACGAGTCAAGAAACTACTATTCCTGGTATGAAGGGGTCAAGCAAGACGATGATGTTTGCCCTTGAGTTGTTAAGGCTGTTCTTGAGGCCACAAAGTTGTTGTTCACTCTTTTAGAGGCAAAGAAGCCCAAGCCTATTTTAGCCAATATTCTAGTGGTGTCAGAATTTATCGACGTTTTCCCCGATGATCTCCGTCGAGCTCCACACCAACGAGAGTTTGATTTCACCATCGAGTTGGTGCCTGGTGCCAAACCTGTATCACGATCTCCTTACCGCGTAACACCAAGGGAAATGGCAGAGTTGAAAGCTCAGCTTCAAGAATTGATAGAGCAGGGGTATGTGCATCTGAGTACGTCACCTTGGAGCGGCCCAGTCCTTTTCGTGAAAAATAAGGACGGAAGTCTACGGGTTTGTATCGATTTTTGGGAACTGAAAATGTTAACAGATATGAACAAGTACCAGATTCCAAGAATTGATGATCTGTTCGACCAGCTGGTTTGGTCGACGGTGTATTCTAAGCTGGATTTAAACTCTGGCAATTATCAGCTAAGAATCAAGGAAAGCGATATTCCCAAGATGGCGTTCAGTACACGTTATGGACATTACGAGTTTACGGCCATGCTTTTTGGGTTGAATAATGCGTCATCCATGTTTATGGACATGATGAACCGGACATTCAGAGAATATCTGGATCAGTTCGTGATAGTGTTCATTAATGATATCCTAGTGAACTCCCAGTCCGAATTTGATCACATAGAACATTTGCAAATTATTCTAGAGACTTTGATAAGCAGTCAGCTATATGTCAAGGTCTCTAATTGTGAGTTTTTTCTTTCTTTGGTAGCTTTCCTTGGTCATATTTTTTAGGGGTGAGGGAATTACGGTGGATTCAGAGAAGATTGTGGCTATACGGGAGTGGCCTATATTTTCTTTGGTGGTAGAAGTCTAGAGTTTTCTAGGGCTTGTTGGCTCCAACAGGCGCTTCATCGAGAACTTCTCATGAATAGCATTGCCCCTCACTACCTTGAAAAGGAAAGAGCATAAGTTCTTGTGGTCGCTGACATGCGCGCAAGCTCTCGAGGAGCTGAAAAGTTATCTGACCACGACGCCTATAATATGTTCGCCTTGTGGGACTGAAGGCTATGAGATTTGTAGTGATGCTTCAGGGAGCAGCTTAGGTTGCTGATACTAAGAATCACAAAGGTGGAAAAGACGGTTTAAAGAGAAGAGAAGGTGGATGTGGTGGAAGTTGATAATATTCTCCGATTCTATATCTGATAAAGGAAAGCGTATCTTATTGTTTATATTATAGGATAGTAAAGATTAATATCAAGGTCGTATTTCCCTGGGGGGTAATGATTACTTCTACTTTGAGGAGATCGCTATAATTTTATCAATTAATTTTTTTATTAAATTACTTAACTAAAAAAAGAACTAAATTACTAAGCTAAAAACAAAACTAAATTACTTTCAGAATCAAAAGGGGTAGAGCTAATGAAAAATGGGAGTACTCAATCTTGAATCACTTTGAAATAAGAAAATCAAAATGAAATAACAAACTAATTCTAAATAAAGTAAAACACCTTGACCATGGAGGTTCCAAAAGTTTGGATATGCTTCTCTCGAAGTCGTGCCCAACTAAGTTTAGGATGTTCCGACTAAACTCTCGTCCAAATCGAAGACCTATAGCTCGCCTTTTGTGGTGAACCCCGTTATTGGATTTCACTCCAATCTAGGAAATTTAACGTCTTCCTCTCTCGAGGGGTGCGTGCAACTCCCTTTACTCTTTCGTGATCGATTCAATATGCGAGCATCTTGGCTAACTGAGAATGAAAACCCAAATGGAGACTATATACCGGCAATATATTCCCACTAAATACAAACCAAGTGTAAATCAAAGGTATTTACTTTAAGAAGAAAAAAAAAGCTAAAACATCATAAAATGATTAACTCATTCTCAAGTCATCGCGATTAAGTACAAATGAGCATTAATTATTCATGGTAATATGGAAAGAGAGGGGTAAATAATAAAGGTTCATGAAAGCTAAAGAGAGAGATATAGAAAGAGAACGCTAATTAAAATTTCATTGAAAACAAAGGGATTACAACTAGGAATGGAGATTACAAGTGTGTAAAAAGAAAGCTAACTACTGATATTACACTAATAAAAAGATATTATAGGTATGTAAAGTACAGTGCATGAAAAGTAAAACTAGAAGTGGAGGAAGAGAAAGATCAAAAACATAAGAACTAAACACAAAAACACTAAGAATGAAACTAGCAGCACCTCCACCCTCCCAAAAACTTTGTTTAGAATGCTTTGAATGGCTAGTATTTTTATATAAAAAATATTTCTGGTTCACTCCCCCTATCAGGCCCGAGGAGGGCGTGTCAGGGGGGTTTATCGGGTACGAGGTTGACCTCAGGCATTGGATTGTGGCGGGAATGATGATTGCTTTTGTAGTTGTACACCCCCGGCAACATGCCTATGTAGGGGGGTATTTAAGGCACATCACATCAAAATCATTGGTCGTAAATTTGTCAGTCATCGGAAAAGGTGCTACACACCCCAGGTCCACGCCCGTGTCAACTCAACGCTAGTTACTGTTCGTTAGTAGTTTCAGGGTTAGCGTTGATAGTGTTGAGAGCATTGAGTCAACTAAATGTTGGACTTACCGCATGGTGGAAAGTTATTACTGCATGGAGGTAGATGGGTAATTAAACTGGCAGAGTTCTCGGGAAGCTATCGCCCGGCGATAGGGATACCGCTAGTGTAGCAGGGTCATTTTAATTGATGAGGCTATCAGGATTCCAGGGCGCGGCGATAGCGGATAGCGCGCAACGATAACAATAGGTGTCGTGTCGTAACTGATGTCGGCTATCGCGCGGTGATAAGTTGTAGATATTCGTATTTCTCTTATTATATTTAAGTCATTTTAGTTCATTTTCGTTATTTTTAGTTAGTTTTGTTCCATAAATTGTTCCTTTTTTAAATATACATCGTCTAACTTAGCTTCTTTTTGTTTTCTGAAATTTTGCTAAAAAATGTCTAAAAACCAAAGTATACGCCCGCGTACTTCATGTTATGCCCGTGACGGTGGCATGTTACTTTGATTACAGCAAAAAATCTGCTTCCTGTACAGAACTGACCACATTCGTCGAGTAGTGCTCGACAAAGTTATTCCCAGCATCACCGCTCGACGTTCGTCGAGCGGCGCTCGACGAGATTCCCCAGCATCAGCGCTCGATGTTCGTTGAGAAGCGCTCGACGAGATTCCCCAGCGCTAGCGCTCGACAATTCGTCAATCTTGAGCTTGACAAATTCAAAGCGGAGCAGCGCTAGACAAATATTTTTCCAGCACCAGCTCGACGATTTGAAGATAGTCCCAGCGCTCGACAAATAAGATCCCAGCATTCGTCGTTCGTCGACCAGAGCTCGACGAATCCCTGCATTCACTGTTCATCGACCAGAGCTCGACGAATCCCTTCATTCGCCATTTGTCGATCAGAGCTCGATGAATCCATGACAGCTCGATGAATTTTGCTAAACTTAGGGCTCGATGAAATACAGCCACCGCCAGCTCGACGAATTTCCATGCACTCGACGAATTTCCCCAGCGCCTGCACTCGACGGTTCCAGCAACCACTCAATGCCTTCACTAGATAAAGCTCCCGCCCTATTGCTTCTAAAAGCTTCTAGAACCATGCCAGCCCACCCGCTTTTTGGCTTCCCTTGCACACCATAGTGCCACCTAATGTAATTTTTTTGCTTATAAATTGATCTTCTCTGTAAAATCAAATGTTCCCTTTTTTGAACCATTTTTCTTAGGGTAGGGCAGCTTAGGGGTTTTTCCATGCAATGTAAGGAGATTTTCTCCACCTCTCTTTAGTGTTTATTTTAGCTTTCTTTGTAACTTCTTTTTAGCGTAATAAAATTTGTAGATTTTCTCTCCTTACATTGTATTGGAATGCATCTGAGTGCCCCTCCTTAAGTGATATTTTTGTCTTTTGTTTTTCTTTTTAAAAATGGGTGTGTGTGTGTGTATGAGTGTAATTTTAGGTTTTAGATTTTTAGTTATTTTTAGTACTTAGTTTTCTTTTTTTATGTGTTTATAGAAGTGTTTTTAAAAGTGGTTTTGATTTTTTTACTTAGATTTTTCATAGGATGTAAAGCTTTTTGTTTTTTTAGATTTATTTCCACTTTTTAGGCACTTTTATAAAATTATAAGAATGAAAATGTTATCATTTTGAATTTTTCAACCCTTTGCTTTTTTCTCTTCATTATGTTGTGTGTGTGCGTGTATGAGTTGGATTTTATCGCTTTATTTAAAGATTTCTTCATTTCCTGTAGAGTGTGTGTGTGTATGAGATAGTTTTACAGCTTTCATTTCCCGCCCACTCGTTTGAGTAGGACTCGCAAAATTATTGCTTTCATTTCTCGCCTACTTGCTTGAGTAGGACTTGCCATTTTACTAATTTCTTTACTGCTTTAATTTCCCGCCTACTCATTTTAGTAAGACTCACAATTTTCTACTTTAATTTCCTGCCTACTCGTTTGAGTAGGACTCGCACTTTCAATTATGTCATTTCATTTCTTAAGTCGTACCCATTCTGATGAGTGGCTAATCGCTCTTAGCCCTAAGTATCAAAGAGCATTAGGATACATAAAATATTTTTAAATAATTAAAGTTCTACTTTTTCTCGTTAATTAAAGTACTTAATGTTTACCCGGTCTACGACGCGTAGGACCACATATCGATGTGTGGGCTTTATTTCCGTTGTCCATTTGCTAGCTAGCTAAAAGGCTGTGCGTATGGACCGATCACCCTTGGGTAAAGAGAATTGCGTGCATAACCTCGAGAGAGGAGAAGCGTAATTCTCCCAGATTGGGTTCCCCAGCCAATTGCGGGGTTCATAGCATAATGCGGGAATTAAGAGGAATCCTTCATCGGACAAGACTACAGTCGAATAGTCTTAATGTTCAAGTGAGCGATATTCCTAGAGCTAGGTGAGCTCATTCTTTTGGAACCTCCACGGCCAAGTCAACCTTTAATTGATTTGAAATTTAGGATCTCTAGTTATTAAAAGATATTTTTGTAACATCCCATTTTTAATTAGGCCCCTCAACTTAGATTGGGTTAGGCATGGGGTGGCTGATAGGGATATTTGGCTAGGTTTGACCCGAGAAGGTGGTGTGTAGGCATGTGGGGCCAACTATAGGGCCCAAGTAAAACTAGGTCAAACTAGCCTAAATAGGGATCCTAGTCACACTATGACCTCACCACATTACCCTAACCCTACAAACTATCTAAGTGGACACTAAGATAAGTCATTGGAACACCCCATGACCTAAGTTGACCCAAGTCAACCCTAACCCTAATTTGTTCAATCCTTTAACCATAGGCCCACTTAGCCCAAGTAGAGCATCACCTTTACCCAACCCAAGTTGGGTAGTGCCATTGGTGTCACTACCTTAACATGGGGCCAGCCCACTCATCAAGGTTGACCAAGTCAATTCCAAGTCAACTCCAAGTCCACTCCAAGTTAACATATTGACCTAAAGAGGAAAATAATGGCTAAGCCCACTCCCTTTGGGCTAAGCCCACTAGCGAAGGAACTATATCAACCCAAGCTATCAAAGACCACCCCTACCCATCTGGTTTTAGAGAGAGGACACATGCAAAGGGACATTTTGGGGAATTAACCCAAAAAGAGGAGAGAAAAATTGAAAGGAGTTGAGAGGTGGCCATGTGGCCCTCATTGCTTCTGTCCAAAGCTGCTGGCCGGCCACCCAAAGAATTCCAGAGCATTTTGGCTGTAAGGATGGCCACATGGAAGCTAAGTTGAAGCATCCAAAGATAAACCGAGCTCCCCCTCGGTCTTATCTCCTTATACAGTGACTTCCAGCTCAAACCGACCACACCATAAGCTTTAGTGAGTGGAAACGAGTGGAGAACGAGTCCTCGAGCAGAGTATTTAGTGGAGAAACACGGATTTGAGCAAAATTTGTCGAAGCATAGTCAGCCATGGCCAACCGCAGCCGAACTCGCCGCCCAGGCACCATTCGGGTTTGTTTCGCCTTACCTCTAGCCGTACTAGGATCCTAGATCGTTTCAGAGATATATCAAGCTCAATTGAGCCCGATACCATGTGAGAAGAGGGTCAAATTCTCGAGCATTTCTTCTTGCTTGGGATCGCCGGAGGAGCTGCCTCCGACCGCCTCACCGTCGGGAAATGCTAGCCACCACCTCAACGGAGGTGGTGGCAATAATCGTCGGCGGTGGCGCCAGCCCAGGTTGCTGGAATTAGGAAACAACTTTGTCCAGGACGGTTCATTCTCAACCGTCGGTTGATTAGGAATGATGAACGGATGCCGTTAAAATTCCCGGAATTAAATTAAAATCTATGCTTAATATAAATAAATGAACAGTGTATATTCTGTCACACTTAATCAGTGACATTGCATGCAAACTTTAGGCCACCTAGGGACATTTCCAGAGTTAGTTATGAATAGGAATGTTGTAGGCATTTCTCTTAACTTTCATTTTCCACCCTAAAGTCCAATTTTGGGGCAGTAGAACTCCCTGTAGGGTTGTTCTACTAGAACTTGTCCTTTGCAAGGATAGAATTTTAAATGCATGCCCATGCCAAACCAGAAATCAAAATGACCCAAAATTTTGGTTATATGCTTGACTATTGTTGACTTAAACTCTGTCTAATATTTGGAATTTTTGGGAAAAATATTTCTATAGTATTTGTCAAAATGCATAAAATTAAATTAATGAAATGTTTGGGGCAATATGACTCCAAATGGCCTCAAATCTTGGTGGATTGACCTTTGGGTTAATATATATCCCTGGTAGAAATTGCAGCCTCATTGAACCACTTCATGATGGGCAACCCCACTTGCAAGTGTTTGATGTACTTATGTTTGGGGTGCATTTAGCAAAAACCTCCAAAGTGTGTATTTAACCATTTTCAAACTTTTCATGTCAAGGAAACTTTGGACATGTGTTCATAGGGATGAATTATATCCCTCACAGAATTATTGGGATTTTTGGATCAAAAATCTCATTATTTGGAATTTTGAGAAATTAGGTTATTTAATGATATTAATTTGGAATAAGGTCTATGTACGAGATAAAATCCCCAAATTTTGTTTAGAACTCAAGGGTGTCATTATTAAACCCTGGAAATTTTTATGGTTCTGTTTGATGGATTTAAATAGTTGATAGTGAAAATTACTATTTTACCCCTATATTGTAATTAATTATAAATGGTGGAAATTACAGTAGGAATTTTGGAAAAATTCATATTGGTGTATTTATTACTGCATGGCCTTATATAATTATCTCGGAATTTTTGAATATGGAGATAATGTTTAAAACTCCATAATGGCATTTTTGTAATTTAATAGAAATAGAATTTTGTAGGCTATTACACTATGAATGATTAAGAATCTCTGCACTTTGTAATATCTCATCATTATTCTTGGCATGAAATTTTCCGAGAATTTTTAGTAGAGTAATTTCTATACCTCCTTTAGAAAATAACATTTTTATAGATTTTGTAATTAATAAGAATTAAATGGAGTCCTTGTTAGGAAAATTGTGAAAATTGGCAGACATGATTATATTTATATATTATAGTTCATGAAAATTCCTTAGGTCAGTGGGATCAACAATTATAGCACTTCATGTTTTTAATGGCCTAGTGAATTAAATAAAGGATTTAATTTAATGTTTTAAATAATTTAGAAAATTGTGAAATTTATCTTGGTCAACATATAGGTCCAAACCATCCTAGGATAAATAGATTAGGGCATATGGCCTAAGGAATTTGGAAGACCTATTTGTGGGTGGTATTGAATCAAGGGTAGGGTCTAGCACGGATACCCATACTAGTAGGGCCACCGGGGGAAAACTGATTAATCATCAAAGTGAGGATTACATTTAAGGAATAAGTCCTGGATGGTCCCCATTAGGATACTTATGGACCATGAGGGTAGAGTGCAAGTCCCATGATGGTAACAATAACGGAGGTCGGCTGAAGACCGCTGCCCTCCTAATAACATCTTTAGTCATTAGGATATTGCTAGAGTAACAACGAGAGCTGGGTATGAATCCTGAGTAGACACCATTAAAAGGAAATATCCTTGCGAAAGGGAACTTTCGGCTTCAGCCCATCGTAGTTCCTAGTGCCTCCGAGATCCCTTCACCGGGCATGTCGTGGGCATTCCTGGGATTAACCTTAAATCGCTAAGTATAATAACCCTTAGATAAGAGTAGTCTAATACGATAAGGTTCATGATATCATTCTCACCCATGTAGGGTTGGAGGGATTTGTGGTAATATTCTCACCCGTGTAGGGTTGGAGGGATTTGTGGTAATATTCTCACCCGTGTAGGGTTGGAGGGATTTGTGGTAATATTCTCACCCGTGTAGGGTTGGAGGGATTCATGGCAGTTTGGCCCTACGAGCTGGAGGCTCGGGTTAAAGTACTTGCATAAGAATAAACAAAATAGTGGCGGGTCATGCGGTACTGGGACAATCGTAAACTAATGGCAGTACGGTGACTCAGGTGATGTGTCCAGGTGGAGGGGCCAGTATATTATTTATACTACTGTCTGTAGACAATCCACGAAGACGTACACCCGACCTAACAAGACTGACAGGTAGTCGAAAATTAGTATGTAATACTCTAGAGTGCACCTAGGGCGTGTACTGAGGTGTATAGGAGAGTCTAGGCTTGGTAGTTTGCATACCCGCCTAGAAAGCGGAAGAGCCTATTCCGCTGCCTGCCATAGCCACAACGGTGGTACCTGACAGTGATGTTAGCTCTCGAAAAGTGGGAACTAAAGATCTAGGATCTCAGAGCTGTGTGCGTGTGTTGCACTTGCATGTTTCCTAATTCATAGCATAACATTCATTCGCATTAGGTCATACGCTCCATGGATCCTTATCATATAAATTAGTATGGGCTCTTTTATATGATAAGTTAATTTTCGAAACTCTACCTTATAAATTTGTATGGGCATTCATATAAGTTAGGGTACTTCTGTGACGGTAGTGTAGTAGTAGCATAGCTTCTCTTACAACTCTTTGCTTCAGCTTTTACTTACTTCAGTTCTATACTTTATTACTGCACTTGTACTTCTTACATATAATTTCTAGAGTAGAACTACTAATACTCCTCATATACTTGTTAGTATAGTGCTACTGTCACCTATTTATACTTGATACCCCTTGTTGTCCTCCGCTTCGTCCTCCCACTCGGTACCTAGGAGTTGCGGGGCGAGGTGCGGAGGAAACGAGTTAGTCTTTTTGACTAATGGTCGGTGACCAAATAATTTTAGGAGCTCGAGGAGATGGAGCACCAGCACGACCAGTAGGACGAGAGGGCAGGGCATGAGGAGCAGATACCTCTACCACTAACTAATACTACTACGCGTCTTCAGGTGGGTGAGTTGATGATATAGTTAGCTTCCGCTATTGATTTGAGAGAGATATTAGTGATATTCATGTACCAGTATAAGCCCTTATTACTTTCATTTTTGTATATATTGTGGACTGATGTATTTCCTTTTCATATATATATATGCTCTGTGACTTGTGGAATAGTTAGCTGTTTTTACACTACTTTACACTTCTGTTTCTCAGATTGGCCGATTGGTTATATGATCGTACTAGCCGGCAGAATTTGCGTCTTGCGGTGTCGACTAACCCGTGAGTTAGTGTCATCGTAAGGCAGCGATTCTAGGCATAAGATCGGGAGCATCCTTGGTAAGGGGAGGGGTCTTACACTTTTAGTTCTAATCAATTCGGTACCGATGCACTATTTTTTCATCAGCTTTTTCAAGTTTATTTTTCTTTTGTTTTTATATATGTAACCACACTAGTTAATTAATAACCTAACAAGTTATCTTCGGTAAAATAATAGTCCCTCCAGGGAAGAGTAGAAATAATCAACCCATCCCCGAGAATAATATGACCCTGATATTCCCCACCAGAATATCCTATACTACACGTGATAGGTGCACTAACCTCCTTTCTTTAAAACTCATTTTCAACTTTTATATATAATAAAATCCGTGCGCCTCGCTTTTTAAACTAAATAAACCGCAAACCAAAATAAACCAGCCTCGGGGAGCCGCGAGTTTTAACCATCAAGTTTTTGGCGCCATTGCCGGGGAATTCCGTGTTGTTATTTCGAACTCTGGAAAACTATTAATTTTACCTATTATATTTATATATATAACACACAAAAATTGGTAATAATAATAATATTAATAATAATGAAAACTACTTAAAAAAAATAAATCTAAAAAATCTGTAAAATTACTTAACTTTTTTATTATTATTAATATTTCGTATATATATTTATTTCTCTTTAAAAAAATGAAAAAAATGAAATGACGCTGTTTCAAAAATAAATTTCTAAACAAACTAAAAAAATACCAAAAAAATAAAAAACCTAAAAACTAAAAAACCTAAAAAATTAAAAAACCCTACCTAAAAACCAACAAATTTTTATTAACAAAAATTATATATGTATTTTCTTGCCTCGGCATCGTCTCGCGCTCTTGTGAGCTATCGGGGAACGCATTTCTGTTACCACTACCCCCCCTCCCCGCAAACTTGTGGCCGAGTTTATCTATTTATATTTTCTGTTTAATTTTTGTTATTTTTTATTAATAATTCATGGTTTCCAAACGGGCCTCCCCGAACTCGTTTTAGGGAAGTTTCTACCCTCCCTCTTCATTTTTGTAAATACTACATTTTATTTTTTTCCGTTCCTCATACTTATTTTGCAACATTGGAGACAACATTGGAATTAAGTATGAGGGTATTTTCCTATTTTCCTTTATTGCACTTTTATATTCTTCACTCATAAAAAATACAAAAAATATTACAAAAACTAAAATTTTTTTGTTTATTTTATGATCAAAATTCCAAAAAAAATCATAAAACAAAAATTTTAAAAAAAAATTAAAACAAAATTCCAATATATATATATATATATTTTTTGTTTTTATTTTGTAAATCTTTTTTGTAAATAATATTTCTCTTTCCCCCCTCTTTTCTTTGTAAATAACATCTTTTTCTCTTCCCTTTCTTGTAAATAAATTCATAAAAATGGTAAAAAAACTAAAAAATATAGAAAATCCAAAAATCCAAAAAATGATAATAAATCTAAAAATTCAAAAAAAGATAATAAATAAAAATATATATAAAGAAAAGATAATAACACTAAAAACCAAAAAATAAAAAAATTTGTTTATTATATAACAAATAAATCGATTATACCATTCTTAACCCTTTTAGCTCTCCAAATATCTAGTTATGAGTTTATTTATTAGTGAATTTCATTAATTCTTTGTTTACTGATGAGTATAAAAATATCCAAATTTGTATAGAATTAATTTTGAATATTTATAAATAAAACCTTAGTTTTTATATAAAAAACTAATTTTTTTTGTTATATTTTATTTTTTTATGTTGTTATTTATTTTTTTAAGTTTTCTATATTTTTGTATTTTTTACTTAGGTCAAGCCCCTAGGTCACGCCCGTGACCTAGGACGTGACATCCCTGTTTAATTCCTTTTTATTTTCTGTTTTTGTTATTTAGGAAAATTGAAAAAAACTGATGGACACGTCCACGCCACGCCCGTGCCCGCACTAGTGTAAGCCCTTTTCTAGCAAGATGCCGCGTTATCGCCACGCCCCGTGCTGCCTGATGAACCGACTGTCAGACACGCCCGTGACCAATTTCGACACTCCCGTGACCGGATGAAGTTCTATTCAAAGTTCAGCCCAACTCGACACATATCCCGACACGCCGCCCGACACGCCCGTGACCTTATCACTCCCACCCGACATGCCCGTGTCCATTATTGGAACACCAGCAGCTTCCTTAAGAACTATTAGGACTCCCAAGCTCTCTGACAAAGAACTGATAGTATCTTTCAAGTCTTCCAAGTTCTATAAGATGTAATTTTTTCACCTTTCTTTTCAGCTTTGTAGGAAGTTATAATAACTTTTTGACTTTATAAAATAGAATGTTTCAATTTCAATTCTGAGTACTTTATAATTTTATTTTCTGTTTTACTTTACTTTATTTTCTCATACTATCCCGAATGAAAGGCGAAGCTCTGCTTATGTCCTGGATTAAGATAGCGTGAAACGGCTTTCAAAACAAATTTTCAAAACCTTCTTATTTAATACTATCCCAAATGAAAGGTGAGGCAGAAGCCTCTGACCTTGATTAAGAAAGTGTGAAAACTTTACAATATTTTATATTTTACTACCCTATCCAGAATGAAAGGCGAAGCAAAATCTTAAGTCCTGAATTAAGATAGATAGGTAGACATTATTTTCTGCACTTTATACCTCCCCAACCTGATAAGGGCTAAGAACCCTTAACACTTGGTAAAGATGAGCTCTGGGCTGGATATTATTTTCAACTATTTCAACTCTACGTTCTAGTTATTCTAACTAGGGTTTACCGTTAATTGATCATATACAAGGTGAAGAGACACTACGTTTTATGTTAACCCATTTTAAATGCAAGCCTCCTCGGTCGTACTTTCGAGACGGTGATGCTACCAAAGGGACACTCTAGTTAAGTAAGGTAATCAGGAAATAGAGTTGTTCTATAATAAGTGAATTAATATTCTCTCATAGTAATTCTTAAATCAAGAACTACCTTCTGAGTCCTTATCTTAATAAAACCACATATTTATATTTTTCTGTCTTTTGTTTTTCATATAAACTCCACTCCATTCTTTCGATAAGATAATAGTCTTTTCTAAGAAGTAGAATAATTAACACCGATCCAAGGAAAAATACGACCTTAATATTTTCAACAATATACTATATTCCTATACGATAAGTACTCTTGCCTTAATCCACAGGATATAAGTAAGTAAAAAAGAGATAGACTTATAGACGTAAAAGATTATATAACACCCAATCTATCCTCTTTAAATATAAATTTACCTATCAAGCTTTTTGGTGCCGTTGCCGAGGACTCGTTTATATGTGTTAATATTTGAAAATAAAAGAATGCTATTAATTTTATCTTTTTTTTTGTTATTTAAAAACCATAGTTTTTATAAAAATAAAACAAAGATAAAATTCACTGAATTTGAAACTTTGTTTTTATAAAACATAACTTTTTATTAACAATTTTATTAACCACTAACGAATTCTAACAAAAACCTAACATACGATTTTAACGTATTTTATATAACCCTTTTCTTATTATAAAACTAGTTTATAATAAAACTACTTTTTATTAAAAAAAAACCTGTTTTATATAAAACCTTATTTTTAGTTATTTTCTATTTTAAGTTTTTTTGTGTGTTTGTATTTGTGTGTTTATATATATTTGTTTTTAACTAGTTTTTTTTTATTGTAACTTATTTTTTTACTTAGTTTTTATATATTTGTTTTATTTTTTGTTTTTATCAAAAGTCTTTTTTAGTGTATGACTCGCAGAACTCCATCTGGTTTAAATCTTGAATTTGATCCTGAAATCGATCGCACCTTTCGCAGGTGCCTCCGATCTCTGAATCAAGAGCTAGTATTAAATCTAGAAGAGTCTGTAGGCACCACAAACGTATAAGAAATGGCAGCAGATCCACAACAAACGCCAGAGGTTGTCCCCCAAAGGACCATGTCTTATTATGCACGACCCAATTTAGATGACACCGGGTCTAGTATCGTTTGTCCAACAATTGCTAATAATAACTTCGAGATTAAATCGAGTATAATCCAAATGATCCAAAATTCCATTCAATTTGATGGATTGCCCGACGAAGATCCAAATACGCACTTGTCCAACTTTTTAGAAATATGCGACACATTTAAGATAAATGAAGTCACTGATGATGTCATCCGTCTTCGCTTATTTCCTTTTTCGCTACGAATGAAAGCCAAACAGTTGCTAGCTTCTCTACCTAGAGGATCTATCACCACTTAGGCTGACATGACCGAGAAATTCCTCACAAAGTACTTTCCACCTTCAAAAACTGTACGTCTGTGTGCGGATATTTCTTCCTTTGTGCAAGGCGAGTCCTAGTCTCTTTATGAGACTTTGGAGTGTTTTTAGGAATAGCTACATCGGTGTCCACATCATGCGCTGCCAGCTTGGATCTAGGTACAGACAATCTATAACGGTCTGAACACTCAGACCCGACAAGTCATTGATGTTGTCGCTGGGGGCATGCTCAATAACAAAACCCCCGAGGTCGCTCAAACCCTGTTTGAGGAGATGGCCATGAATACGTACCAGTGGAACGTGCCGAGGACACTCCCTAAACATTCTAGGATCTATGAACTCGACTCCTCTTAAAACATAGCTCTCCAAGTAGAGTATCTAACTAGGCAAGTGGCGGGGATGAGTTCTTCCTCCGCCTCTACATCTTGGAATCCACCTAATTCAACTAATAATAATTATAAAGAATTCGACTATATGGGGAACTCATATAGACCCTCCTATAATCAGAATAATAATAATAATAATTCTTACAATCTAGGATATAAGAGTCGTCCTAATTTTTCGTGGAGCAACCCCAATAATGCTCAACGCCCTCCAATTACAAATCTAATTGGATTTGCACCACAACCCCCACAACCACAAACACCACCACCACAACTACACAAATTTAGGCCAACCCCGATAAAAGACATCTTCACGAAATATGTTAGTATCAATGAGTCCAATATTCGGAACCTGACCGGATCAATTAAAAACTTAGAAACACAAATTGGAAAAATATCAAAAATGATATCGGAACGCCAACCTGGTAATTTGCAAGGAAAAAAGGAACCAAATCCAGCGGAAACAGTCCATTCCAGTAACCCACCAAGTTGACAAGCCGCCAAACTACGAAGTGGTAGGGAGCTACCACCACCCGTTAGGGTAGAAAAAAAACTACGGTTAGCCCTCCTACACCACCTCCTGTTACATCTCTGCCTCCTAAACCCCCGTGAATTATTCCACCTCATGTTGTTGTACCTTATCCTTCAAAATTAAAAGATGAGCTAGAAGATGAACATTATAAAAATTTTCTAAAAATGCTAAAACTAATTCAAATCAATATACCTTTCTGCGAGCCAATTGCACAAATTACTAAATACGCAAAAATTTTAAAAGCATTACTTTCAAATAAAAAAAACTCGAAGATATTTCGAGAGTTTTCCTTAACGCCGAATGTTCAGCCATTTTATTACATAAATTACCACCAAAATTAAACGATCCGGGACGATTTTCCATCCCGTGTCTCTTCAGTAATCTATTATTAAAAGATGCGTTAGCAGACATAGGTGCTAGCATAAATTTAATGTCATACTCGGTCTTTTAGAAACTAGGATTAGGTAACCCCAACCCAACTAAAAGGAGCATCCATTTAGCAAATCATTATATTAAATATCCAATAGGGATAGTAGAGGATTTTCTGGTCAAAAAAGACAAGTTTATCTTCCTAGTAGACTTTGTTATACTTGATATAGAGGAAGACGTTGATGTTCCCATAATTCTCAGTCATCCTTTTCTCGCAACCTCTCGCGTGATAATAGATGTAAGTAACGGTAGACTTCTCTTACAAGTATGAGATGACGAGGTTACTATCGATATAGATCCCTCTAAGAAAAATTCTTTAATAAATGATGATTCCTTCTATCTTTCGGAAGCATGTTTTGAGGAAAATGGTTTTCCCTATTCTTATTTACTTTCAATAACTATAGAAGAATCGTACTTGACAGACTTACCCCTTTCCTAAGAAATGCCTACTAAGGACCCTTTAGAAACTTTTATATCCTAAACTTCTACAACTCTAAAAACCCCAATTTCGTATGAAAAAACACCAACCCTCGAGCTAAAAACACTTCCCACATATTTAAAATACGTTTTCCTTGAAGCCGAATCTAAACTCCCTGTTATCATTTCTGCCGAATTAAATGATAAGAAAACGTCGGAATTAATAAAAGTGTTAAAACAACATCGTCATGCATTAGCATGGAAAATTTCTGATATACAAGGACTCAACCCATCTTTTTGTATGCATAAAATATTTCATGAAGATAACCCTCATAGATCTATCCTGCCCCAATGATGTTTAAATCCTAATATGAAGGATGTCGTAAAAGCTGAAGTAATGAAATTATTAGACGCAGGAATTATCTATTCAATCTCAGATAGCACATGGGTTTTTCCCGTACAAGTTGTCCCTAAGAAAGGAGGTATAATGGTAGTGCCAAACGCTAATAATGAACTAATTCCAACACGTAATGTTATGCGTTGGAGGATGTGCATTGACTATCAAAAATTAAATGATGCCACCCATAAAGATCAATTTCCACTACCGTTTATACATCAAATATTAGAGCGACTCTCGGGTCACTCTTATTATTGTTTTCTCGATGGTTATTTAGGGTATTTACAAATCCTTATAGCCCCTAAACACCAAGAGAAAACTACATTCACTTGACCCTTTGGTACTTTTGCCTATAGGCGAATTCCGTTTGGACTTTGTAATGCGCCAACTACATTTCAAAGATGCATGCTAGCTATTTTTGGCAAGTTAGAAGAGGACGTTATGAAAGTGTTTATGGATGATTTCTCCGTATTTGGAGACTCATTCCATACGTGTTTAGATAACCTTGCTTGTGTTCTTCAATGCTGTGAAGACACGAATTTAGTGTTGAACTGGGAGAAATGCCACTTTATGGTCCGTGGAGTTTAGTTCTCAGTCATAAAATTTCTTCCCAGGGAATCGAGGTCGATAAGGCTAAAATAAAAATAATTGAAAAACTTCCTCCTCCAATAAATGTAAAATCTATTCGAAGTTTCTTAGGCCATACAAGTTTCTATATACAGTTCATTCAAAATTTCTCTAAAATAACAAAACCGTTAACTCATTTATTAGAAAAAAGAAGCCCCATTTATATTCAATAGCAACTGCTTAGTAGCATTCACCATTATTAAGGACAAACTTATCAACTCCCTTATTTTAGTAGCCCCACACTAGACCTTTCCTTTTAAGATCATGTGTGACGCGAGTGATTATGCGGTAGGAGCTATCTTAGGACAGCGAGTAGATAAATATTTTCATCCTATCTTTAATGAAAGTAAAACTCTCACATCCAAACAAACCGATTACACGACCACAAAAAAGGAACTACTGTCGTTTGTATTCGCATTTGATAAGTTTAGATCTTATATAACGCTATCGAAAGTTATAGTTATTACGGATCATTCTGCTTTAAAATATTTACTAACTAAGGCAGACGGAAAACCCCGTTTATTACGTTGGATTCTCTTATTACAAGAATTTGATTTAGAGATCCAAGATAAGCAAGGCACAGATAATTTAGCAGCCGATTATCTTCCTCGACTAGAGAATGCTGCAATAGATACACTCGTGGAAGATTACATCGAAGATAAATTCTCTGAAGAAAGTCTCATAGCCCTCGAAAAGGTAACAAACTCTTTTACTCCTTGGTTCACAGACTTGGCTAACAATTTAGTAGCCCGAGTCCTTCCAAAAGGTTTTACAATTCAAGAAAAAAGGAAATTCTTTCCTGACTTGAAAAACTACTTTTGGGATGACCTGTATTTATTCTGAGTCTTTGCCAATCCGGTCACGCAAGCGCTCCTCCTCCAAATCTTGCTGTAAGAACACCTTGGCTACACTTACTGAAACTTTTCAGGGTAAACGATGGTTGAAATCGAATAACCTAACGCCCAAAAATCAAAGAAACGAGAAAAACTAACAGTACAAATTTAGATCTCGGCGAGAGCTATCTGAATCTACCCTTCGACGACGATTTTGAGCACCAGAGCTACTTCAATCGGCCGCCAGAGGCCTAGCGATGTTCTTTGTTTTCTCTATTCCGCGAAACGGTCCGACAGCTTGGGGAAGGCGATGAATATGGTTTCTGTCATATCATAAAGGTTTTTATACATATAATGCAATATTATTATTATAATAAACACCCAAACTTCTAATAAATCCACTCAACTCGGATTTTCACAAAATTTGCATCGAGGCTAAATATCGATGCTACGAATCCAACGATGAAGTCGAAATAAAAATCTGACAAACCATACTCGAGTAAAAACTTCCTGATGTACAAAACACCAAATATCCCAAAAAGGCTCCACCGAGTTCCAAAACAAACATGACTTATAAGGGAAATCTCAAAAACAAACCATAAATTAGGCAAGCTAATATTCTAAGTCAAAACCTTGGATACTAATGAGCAATGTCATGCTCTATCAAAGGTACACGTCAACTATGCGTCAATGTAACACCTTGACATCAAAAATATGCCACTAAAGGAATTAAAATAAACATCCAAAATTCAGGGGCGTTACAACCTTCGCCTTTTCCAAACACTAACGAATAGTTACTGAAGCCTTCTTTGCTAGTGGTGGTGAGACATGTTTCTGAAGACCATTTAATGGCAAGACGAGTGATAGAGAAGCAACACAAGAAATTTTTGAGCTTCAACCCTCCTATACTTGTGGGAATAAGATCCCAACTCAATCCGAAGATTGGCTCTCTAGGATAAAGAGAAACTTGACAGAAATAGAGACGGTGGAAAAACAAAAGGTCACCTTAGCTTCTTTTTTATTTGATGGTGAGACAAGGCTTTTGTGCGATGAGATAGAGTTACATATGTTTGTGGTCAAGCCACTGACTAAGGTCTCGATGGAGGAATTCTTGAGATTGTTTTTGGTGAAGTATCTCCCTTTCACACAATGTATTGTTATGGAGAACTAGTTCCAGGGGTTGACTCTGAGTGAGAGCTTTGTTGATAACTAATTGCATGTGTTTACCAGACATGGGCGATATGTATGCTCTTTTTTTAATGTTGAGGAGCGAAAGACCAATAGGTTTTAAGAAGGTCCGTGAGAAGACCTGTGGCTACTACTATCAGGTCTGATGACACAGGGCATTCTAACCTTAGTGAATAATGCCTGATCCCTGGAGTTGGATATTAAGCGAGTCTAATGTAAGAAGGACTTGGCACTGAAAAAGCTAGAGTTCAAGGTACTGAGCTCTACAAAGTTAAGGCACAACAGGTTAAGGAAGAAGACAAGGTTTTCAAAGCCGGCTTCTTCTGTTGTTTCTACTGCAACAATTTGGTGAGGCCCAATTATTTTCTATACTTATGGAAAGCAAAGAAATATAGAACGAGAGCGTCGTAGTGGTCCACCAAAGAAGCGAAAAATTATGGATGTGTTGCATGCGGAGAAATGGAATGAGGTGGAGTCAACTACATCCCATTATATGCTAGCTCAGCACTGAGTATATAATCTTGGCCAATAGAAGGCCATCAAACCAAGCGATGTGGAGACAGGTACAATATAGTAACCAGCTTTTATTGCTTTATATACTTGATATATTGTGCAATGCTTTTATAACGTGTTTGCTTTAGGCTTTATCCTAATTCTAGACTATTTAGCGAGAGCACTGTTTGATATGGGAGCTTCTCACTTCTTTTTGTCTGAGGAATTTGCATTATGTATCATAGTGCCTTCTTTTATATCACAAGATAGATTGGACATGTTGCTACTAAATAAGTGCTTGATGCGTACGAATAGAGTTTATTATATTATGGTATGGATAGGAAGTCATGAGTTTTGGTTGGAAGCATCATTACACCCGATATAAGAATTTTATTTGATCTTTGACGTTGACTGAATTTTGGAGTAGCGTGCATTCATTGTTTGAAATTTGAAGGAAATCACACTGGGGAAAAAATACCGAACATGATACTAAGTATGTTGGAGTATGAGGATTGAGTAAGATATTTATGACTGCTCTCCAAGTGGTCAAGGCAGTTCTGAATGATGCAGAGTTATTCTTCACATTATTCGAGGCTGTAGAGCCCAAACATAGTTTAAGTGATGTTCATATAGTATCAGAGTATGCAAATGTATTCTAAAAAGATCTCCCTAGTGTTCTACCTCAGCATGAGATTGACTTAACTATGGAGTTGGTGCTAGGTGTGAAACCTATGTCATGCTCATTGTACCATATAATACAAAAATAAATGGTGGAAATGAAATTTTAGTTATAAGAGTTACTAGAGCAAGGCTATGTATGTTTGAGTTCATCTCCTTGGAGTGCACTAGTCTTTTTTATGAAGAAGAAGGAAGAAATCTTGTGTCAATGTATAGATTACCGTGAACTGAATGAGCTGATGGAGAAGAACAAGTATCCAATTCTGAGAATCGATGATTTTTTTTATCAGCTGGTTGGATCAACTATGTGCTCAAAGCAGGATTACAACTCTAGTTATTAATAATTGAGGATTAGGGAAAGTGATATTCCCAACACAACATTTAGTATGTGTTATGGTCATTAAGAGTTCACCGTGATGTCATTTGAGAAAAACAATGTTCCATCAATAATAATGGATCTGATGAATATATCCTTTCGAGAGTATTTGGACCTATTTGTTAGATTCCATATAGATGATATACCAGTATACTCTCAGTTAAACGAGGAACTTGCGATCCATTTGAGTGTTATTTTGGATACCCTAAGGGGGAGTTAGCCATTTGTAATGTTCTTTAAGTGTGAGTTTTGGATAACATCGGTGTCATTTCTTGGTCATATGGGTAGTGGAGAGGGTATTGTTATGGATCCGAAAAAGATTGTTGCAATATGGGAGTGGCTTGTTGTGACTACTATGGTGGAAGTCAAGAGTTTTCTTGGACTTGTCGACTACTATAAACCCATCATAGAGAACTTTTCAAGGATAGCTAAACCTCTTACAACCTTAATATGGAAGGATCAGAAGTTTATTTGGACGCCAGACTACGCACGAGCTTTTGAATAAATAAAGTGTCGTTTGACCATGATGGCAATTTTGTGTTTGTTACATGGTACAGAAGGCTATGAGTTATACAATGATGCTTTACATAACGACTTAGGCTGCATTATTCTATAGTTAGGAAAGGTTACAACATATGGATCTAGTTAGCTGAAGGTGCATGCAAGTAATTATCCTATCCACGACTTTCAATTTATGACGGTGGCATTCGCATATAAGATTTGGCGGCATTACATGAATGGTGTGAAGAATGATATCTTTATAGGCCACAAGAGCCTAAAATATCTATTGAATTAGAAAGATCATTATATGCGATAGAGGAGGTGGATGAAGTTTGTTGTGTACTACACCTTCGAGATTCATTATACTCCCGAGAAGGGAAATATTTTCACTAATGCATTAAGCTGATGGGCTCAACAATAGGCAAATTGGATTCAGATATATGATGAGCTTCTAATTCAGGACTAGGAGGCCTTAGAGATCTTTTGTATTGATAAGAGAGCAAGTGTGAATGCATGCTTAAACTGGATGGAGGTGATAAATGACCTTGCAGACAGAACTGGACCGACATTGGAGCCAAATGAATGCATGAAACATTATAGAGCAGAGACTGTGGAAATGCTGAATTTACCTTTAAGGATGGTCTTTTGTGGAAAGATGGTTATTTGTGTATCCTAAAATTTGGCAAGGTTTCTGAGGAATTGATGTACGAGGTACATTTTACTAGGTACTCAATCCACACATGGACCACAAAGATTTTGAAAGACATGAAGAAGCTGTTTTGGTGGCCGTGTTTGAAGAAAGATATAGCTATCTATGTGGCAAAGTGTCACACTTTCACACAAGTGAAGGTAGTGTATCAAAAGCATGGAGGATTCCTTAAGTGTTTGTAAAAAAGCTAAATAAAGGTAAATTTTATTTCTCAAAAAATATAAATAATACAAAGGCATGCCCCCTTATTTATATAAAATGGAGAAGATAAGACAATACAACAAGCGATATGGGACTAAATATAAGGCGGGTGGGCTACGTAGTTTGACTTTGTCAAACAAAAAGACTATATAATGGAGAATACATATCCCGAGAAGCCGCAGATCATCTACTTACAAAAATCCCTAAACCACTGCTACAGGTTAGCCCCAAACCCTAATTGGGGATAACCGCTAGACAGTTATTGCAGATAACTACCAGACTGTTACTACAATTAACCTCAATACCATTGCTGTGGATATCCTCCAAATCGCTACTGCGGATAATCTCCAGACTACTACTACAAATAACCTCAAGACCGGTGCTACGGATAACCTCCATACCGCTACTGTGTGAAGAACATGACCACAGACGCGAGTAGCCACTAGACCGCCACTACATGATGCTAATAGGTCGCAGATGCGGGATGCTCTCTAGACTGTAGTACAAGACTACAGAATCTCCAGGCCAGCTCGGTAGGACATAGATTGACAATAGCAGTTTGGCAAAGAGCTAAACTAAACCACAGGTCTGTCAAACTGTAACAATTGTTTGCTAAGCCAAACCTCCAGAACCAAGAAAATAGAAGACCACTGCGACCAGATAACAGATCGCTCGGTATCCTCAAGTTTCAATACTCTGTTCGCTAAGCCAAACTGCCAGAGCATAGAGACTAGTAAACTATTGTGACTAGAGAACAAACTTATTGGTTTCCTCAGTTTTGAACACTCCCCCGCAAGCTGGAGCATATATGTCAACCATGCCGAGCTTGATATAAACTTCCACAAAAGGAGTATCTAGTTTTTTGAAAAAATAAGCTAGCTCTCTATTAGAGGAAACAAATGGTGTGTCGAATTGATTCTTCAATATCTCCTCTCTGATAAAGTGTTGTTCCACATCAATATGATTCATACTCTCATAATAGACAGGACTCCTTGAAATATAAATGACAACCTTATTATCACTGAACATTGGTAGGGGATGATCATAAATCTCTCTGAAATCAAGCATAAGTGTATGTAACCACTTCAAACTCATAAGTAGTTAGAGCCATGCTTTATACTCGGCTTACGCACTTGATTTGGAAACTACATGATGGAGATGACGACCCCCAACTTATTGAAGAAGATGACGACACGCTCGCGGACGACCCTCCTTCGTCTCCAATAAAAAACTTGTTCTGGCATGGTGTTCGTATGGAGTGTCGCTACAACCTCCGCCATCAGTGCAAACCCACTTAATATTATTTAGTTGATTACTTTTATGTTATTTGAATTTATGATGTTTTTTGTTTGGTGCATTTTATTATTTCATATTTTGTTTGGAAAAAACATTAGAGTTTATTTTGAGGATGGGTTGCATTTAGCCAAAGCATGATATATAAGCCTATATATAGACATGGATGTTTTCATTATGAAGGAAGTTGAATTAAATATTAAAAACCTAATTCCCTCTTGAGAATTCTCTCTCCCTCCTCTCTTCTAAAATTCGGCCACTCTAGCCCTTCCCACCTCCTAGCCGCCAACAATAATCCCTTCTCTACTCCTCTCGGCCAGACCTAAACATCCCTCTCGATTGAAGAAGGACGGCTCCTGGAGGATGTTTATGGATAGTAGAGCCATAAATAAGATTACAATTAAATATCGATTTCCCATCCCTCGCTTGAACAATTTATTGGACATGTTAGCTGGTGCCACGATTTTCTCGAAATTGGATCTTAGGAGTGGCTACCATCAGATTCGAATTAGGGAAGGTGATGAGTGGAAGACTGCTTTTAATTATAAGGAAGGGCTATACGAGTGGTTAGTTATGTTATTTGTTCTTTTCAATGCCCCGAGCACATTTTCTTGGATGATGACCCACGTCTTCCAACCTTATATGGGAAAATTCATAGTAGTGTACTTTGATGATATTCTTATTTTTAGTACTTCTACATGCGATCATGAGTCAAATTTGAAGATTATCCTTACTACTTTGAAGTCGGAAAAATTATTCATTAATCTCAAAAAGTGTACATTTCATGTGTCATCCGTAGAGTTCCTTGGTTTTATTGTGAGTTTGGAGGGCATACATGTAGACCCTAAGAAGGTCCAAGCCATTAAGGACTGGCCAGAGCCTGCCAATATTCGGGATATTCGGATTTTTCACGGCCTAGCTACGTTTCATTTCCGATTTATTAAAGAATTTAGTATCATCGTAGCCCCCATTACCGAATGCATGAAACAAGGTGATTTTATTTGCACAAAATTGACCGCTAAAGCATTTCAAATATTTCAATCACGTATGTCAGAAGCTCCCCTTTTGCGATTACCGGATTTTAATAAGGTTTTGAGTTATCATGTGATGCATCAGGAGTTGGTATTGGTGGTGTATTGAGTCAGGAAGGTCATCCTGTTGGATAATTTAGTGAGAAACTCACAGGGCCAAAATTGAATTATTCTAATTATGATCGAGAGTATTATGTGGTTATTAGGTGCCTCTAACATTGGCGACATTATTTACATCCTAAGGAATTTGTTCTTTTATCCGATCATGAGGCTTTGCGATTTATGAACTCCCAAACTAAAGTTAGTCCACGGCATGCCAAATGGGTCTCTTCTCTTCAGGAGTACACATTGTTGGAACACCCTATTACAAATTTGGGCAAGGATCACTATGTATTTAGGATATCTGTTTGACCTAGTTGTATAGTTGAAAAGGTCAAGTTAGAATGTGTCTAGGGCTTAGAACTTAGGTTTGAAGCTGCCCTAGGACAATTCAAGATCAGGAATCAAAGCTGAGAAAAATGTTAAAAATAGTCGAGCTCAGGTCGACTATCGTCGAGCTTCAGTCCGACGATCGTCGACCTTAGATCGACGCTTTGTCGTCAAGCTTAGTTCGACACTCTGTTGCTAAGCTTAGATCGACGCTTTATCATCAAGCTTAGATCGACGCTCTGTTGCTGAGCTTAGATCAACGCTTTGTCGTCAAGCTTAGATCGACGCTCTGTTGCTGAGCTTAGATCGACGCTTTGTCGTCAAGCTTAGGTCGACTATTTCTATCTAGAGAAGGTCGACGATTTCTGCCAAGCTCAAGATCGACTATTTCTGATTTAACAAGGTCGACTATTTCTGCCTTAGCCAGGTCGACGTTTTCAGGTCGACGCTTTTTCCCTGAGTTCAGGTCGACATTTTCTGGTGAGCTCAGGTCGATGCTTTTTCCCTGAGTTCAGGTCGACGTTTTCTGTTGAAGCTAAGGTCGACGATTTATGTCCAAATCAGGTCGACGCTTTCTGTCAGCTGCTTATCTCCATTTTCTCCGAGCTCTGATCGACTTTTTATATTCCAGTTCTATTTCATTAACTCTGAGCTCTGGTCGACCATAGTCGATCTCCGATCGACTATTTCTTGATGAGGTCGACGTTTTCTACTATCAAGTCAATATCAGTTATGGAATTATTTCAAATTCTTTCAGAGTTAATTGCTGCATTAATGGCAAAAGATTTCCTAGCCGTTTCAAGCTATCTGATGCAAATGTCAAGGGAGGTAAAAATGGAATATTGCTAATGGACTTTCCCTAGAGACAAATGATGTTTTTGGAAATCATTCAAGACTGTTTATTCGGCCATTCAAGTCAAGAATTCGTTATTATTCTCTCAGTTCTTTTGGAGATTATTGAGCTGAAGAAAAGAGAAAAACAAGAAGACAGATCATTCAACACCAACACCAAGAGACATAAGAATTGCATTACAGAAGAAGAACAACAAAAATTCTCTAATCAAGTTTTTCATCTTCTGTGACTAAAAGATCTTCTTCAAGTGCTAAAAGGCTTCATCAGTCAATTCTCCAGACAACTCACATTTCAGCCTTGCTGAAATCATCATTTGCTGGAGAAGTCTCATTGAAGGCCTATCACCTTGTGCAAAGCTTCTACTTCTGAACCTACTGCTAATCTCAGAGGGAGCTTTGACATCTTCATCAAATCCACTAGTGCTTCTCTCATTTGATATGAGAACAGAGAAGACAACATCAACCTCTTTACTTTTACTTTCCTGCTGTAAAAGTGTTATCAAGACTCCCTTCAAAAGTTTTGAGTGTGGTTCTGAGAGCCTTGTCAAAACTCAGTGGTGGCAAGACACCTGATCAAAAAATCTAGTTTTGGTTTTTGAGCACCTTATCAAAAGCTCTTTGGTGTCAGGACACCTGATCAACTCTTCCTGAGTGGATTCCTACAAAGGGTGGTAGAAGAGTGGATGTACCCAAGCTGTTGGGGAACCACTATAGCTCCTTGTGTCGTCTGGTTTGCTGTGTGTTTATCTTTGCTTTGTGCTGTGTGTTTCTTTAGTTTTTATTTTATCTTTGTTTCATAGCAAGCACATATACACTTAAATATAAATTAAATCTTAATCTGCCTTATTTCTTTTAAACTGAAAAATTATTTTAAAATACTCTATTCACCCCCCCCCCCTCTGGAGTGAAGGTAGATCTCTCTTCCGCACTTTCAATTGGTATCAGAGGAAGGTTGGTTGTCCAACAACTAAATCTTCACTAGATTGGTTGTACAGGCTAACACCTGAACCAAAAGATCTCTGAAAAAGATCAACCTTCTATAGAGGCTTGTTATTAGTTGTATTATATTTATTTTTATATAAAACCATGGCACAGAATAAAGACTATGCTAGGACCAGACCACCAGTGTGCAATCTTTCAAAGTTTGCACTCTGGAAGGCAAGGATTAAATTATACATGAATTCTATTGACGAAGATATTTTTAATTCTGTTTTGACAGTTTGTCCAAGTCCACCAGCAAGCTCAAGTACAAATGTTGTTCCACCTCCTTCTAGAACAGATGCAGATATAAAGAACTGGAAGACTGCAGATGCCAAGGCTATGAACATCTTAGCCCAAACAATGTCTGATGAAATATTTCAGAAGGTAGCTGAATGCAACTCAGCTAAAGGAATTTGGGACAAACTCTCATATATTGTCTCAAGATCTGCTGATGAAAGAAAAGACAGAAGATCTCACCTCATAACACAATATGAGAATTTTAAGAAAGGAGAGACTGAGTCAGTATCAGATATGTACAATAAATTGAGTCTGATTGTCAATGAGTTAAAGACCTTGGATAAACACATCTCATTGACTGAGCTTAATGACAAGATCCTAATGTGCTTCCCCAACACTTGGGATTCAAGAATCTGGCCAATTAAAGATGCCAGAAGTCTAAGTGAAATTACTACTAAAGCTCTCCTAGGCAAGCTCAAATCTTATGAGTTGCTCATCAGAAACAGAGAAGAAGAACAGAAGGCTGCCTCACCAGCCATAAAGAAAGAGAAGTCAATAGCCTTCAAAGCTATTGAGGACCTGCCTGAATAAAAGCTCACAGGCAATGAGGAATTGGTCAGTCTATTGGCCAAAAGATTCTACAAACTGGCCAGGAAAGACTTCAGAAAAAGGCCATACAAAGAACATGATAAGCCAAAGTATGATAAGACAAATAACAATAAAGAAATTATTTTCTTTGGCTGCAGGAAACCAGGCCACATTGTGCCTGATTGTCCAAAAAACAAGAACAAGGACAAAAAGGATGTAAGAGAAAGAAGAAAAGAGAGATTACAAGAAGAACAGCTCAGACAAAGCCTCCTCCAGCAAGAACAAGAACACAAGGAAAGGATTTGTTGCTGAGACATGGAGTGAAACTGAAGATTATTCTGAAACTTCATCCAGCTCCAGTGATGATGAGGATGATGCTGATGAAAAGGAATTCTGCATGATGGCTATCAATGCCTCTCAGCAAAACTCAGATGTAGAACCAGAATCTGATTCAGAAGCTGAAGCTGAAACTGGAGCCAAAGAGGACCAGGTAATTAATTCTTTTGATTTCAATTCTGAGGACTTTAAAATTGAATTTAAGACATTGTGTTTAGATTTACTATAATCTGAGAAAGAGATAATCTCTCTCAGAAATCAATTATCTGAATACAGTGTCCTAAACTCAAATAACCTCAAACTCTCTGAGCAGTTGGAATGTTGTAGGGAGGAGATAGCTTCACTAAAAAGTGAACTGTCAAGAGCCAAAAAGTTTGAAGAATCCCTCAATGGGAGAAGTATCAGACTGATGGACATCACAAGCACAGTGAACTCTAGACTTAATATTACACTGGGCTTGGGTGCTTCATCCAGCCAACCTACAATATTAACAACTCCAATCCAATTTGTCTCTGACAAAGGGAAGGGAGTAGTAGAGGTAGCTAGGAAGAATGCTGATCTGCCAAAGAAAATCATGGTTCAGCAGAAAGCGTCGAGCAGAGGTCGAAGAGCTTCGAATAGAGCTCGACGACATAAGGCTAAAACGTCGAACTCAGCTCAACGCTTTCTGGACTCTGAAGTTCAGCACTGGCGATCTTCGAACAGAGCTCGACGATCCTACCCAGGAACGTCGACCTCAGCTCGACAATCTCCGAACGGAGCTCAGAGCCATGAACATGCTTTCAGAAGCAAATCTAAATTAAATCCTAGAAGTCATGCGTCCCAATGTTTCAACCCTTATACTGAATGGATAGTACCTCCTAGGAGATATCATCCTGATGGTTATAAGAGTCAACCTGGGATGTTTTTCATTTCAGATTTTGAAGGCTATCAACATAGGCCCAAGGTAAACTGGGTCAAAAACAAATAAAATGTTTATGTGCAAGTGAAGACCTATCCAGTATCTAACCAACAATGGTATCTGGATAGTGGGTGCTCAAAGCACATGACAGGGGACAGGGAGAACCTATCATCCTTCATAACCAAACTTGGACCAAAAGTGATTTTTGGTGATTCAAATTTTGGCCAAACCAAAGGATATGGTGCTGTTCAGATAGGCTCAGCCACTTTCAAGAAAGTGGCATATGTTGAAGGACTGAAGCACAACCTGATAAGCATCAGTCAGCTATGTGATGAAGGATATAAAGTGACCTTCAACAAATCCCTGTGCAAGATCAAGTCAGAAAATAACACAACTGTGTTAACACGTAAAAGGAAAGGTAATATCTATCTAGTAAATTTTCTTTCAGCCCATACAGACATTTGTTTATTCAATTCAGTATGCAAGCCAAATGATTTATAGCATAAAAGATTAGGACATTTAAACCTTAGAACCATTGCTAGGCTCTCCAAGGACAACCTTGTTAGAGGACTACCTTTTGGCCCCTATAGAAAGGAAAGACTCTACAGGGCTTGTCAATTAGATAAGCAAATTAAAAATAGCTTTAAGTCACTTAATAAGAGTGATTCACCTAGTATTTTGTATCTGTTACACATGGACCTTTTTGGACCCATTATAGTACAAAGCTTAGGAGGGAAATCTTATGCTTTAGTGATTGTAGATGACTTCTCTAGATTCACTTGGATATTCTTTCTGAGGAAGAAGTCTGATAACTTTAAGTGTTTGACAGAATTTCTCAAATGCATACAGATTGAGTTCAACACTCACATTGCCCTGATCAGAAGAGATCATGGGACAGAGTTTGATTCTCTTCTTATGCAAGAGTTCTGTCAAAGTGAAGGGATCAGGAACACTTTCTCAGCTCCTAGAACTCCCCAACAAAATGGGGTAGCTGAAAGGAAAAATAGAACCCTAATTGAATCAGCTACTATATTATTGGCAGATGCTCACCTACCTCTATCCTTTGTGGCTGAGGCAGTGAACACCTCCAACTATGTGTTGAATAGAAGTTTAATACATAAACTGAAGGGTAAGACTCCCTATGAATTGCTCAAAGGGAAGAAACCTAAAGTAGATTATTTTAAAATTTTTGGCTGTACTTGTTATATTCATAATAATGACAAGAAGTATTTAGCAAAATTCCAAGCTAAAGCTGATGAAGGAGTGTTTCTGGGATACTCCATGATCAGCAAGGCTTATAGGGTATATAATAAATCTTCTTGTAAAATTGAAGAATCTTTTCATGTTACTTTTGATGAGACTAACATGTGTTATAAGGAGAAGTCTACTTCTACCATAGAACCTTTGCAGGTGCACTCTATTTCAGAAAGTATGGACAGATTACAGGTTAAAGAAAAGGATACAGCCACTCAACCTATTCAGCAAAAGAATGAGAGCAGTGATGATGAAGAAGAAGTTCAACCTCTTGAAGAAAATCATCCAAAAGAGCCAGTTGTTATTCCACAAGAGGAAACAACAACACAGGTTGGTGAATAATCAACATCCCCTGTTGATCTAGTAACCACAAGAGATCATCCAATCTCCCAAGTGATTGGAGATATCTCAACTAGTGTGCAAACCCGAAATTAGGTCAACCAGAACCTGAGGCACACTGGTTTCTATCTCAAATTGAGCCTCAATCCATTCAAGATGCAGAGCAAGATCCACACTGGATCATTGTAATGCAAGAGGAGTTGCATCAATTTGAAAGAAATAATGTTTGGGAACTAGTGCCTAAGCCAAAGGATCACTCCATTATTGGAACAAAGTGTGTGTTTAGAAACAAGCTGGATGATCAAGGAGTTATTATCAGAAACAGGGCAAGGCTAGTTGCTCAAGGCTACTCTCAATAAGAAGGAATAGACTATGACCAGACCTTTGCACCAGTTGCAAGGTTAGAGGTCATTAGAATATTCCTAGCTTATGCTGCTCACAAGGGATTCAAGATCTACCAGATGGATGTGAAGAGTGCTTTTCTCGATGGAGACATCAAAGAGGAAGTCTATGTTAGACAACCTCCAGGTTTTATCTCTTCAACTTATCCTGATTATGTTTTCAAATTACATAAAACATTATATGTTCTCAAGCAAGCTCCTAGAGCATGGTATGAGACCCTAGCATGCTTTCTTCTGGAAAATGATTTTATAAGGGGTAGAGTAGACCAAACTCTTTTTATAGAACCCATAAGTCCCATACCCTACTAGTACAAAATTATGTAGATGATATCATATTTGGATCTACTAATTCAAATTTGTGCAAAAGGTTTTCCAACCTGATGCATTCCAAATTTGAAATGAGTAGCATGGGTGAGCTCTCCATCTTCTTAGGATTGCAAGTAAAACAACATGCTGAAGGCATATTTATTTCCCAAACCAAGTATGCTAAAGAATTGGTTAAGAAATTTGGTATGTCTGAGGCATCCTGTATGAAAACACCCATGCCTACCAATGCTGTATTGGATGCTGATGAGCATGGCAAACATGTTGATCAGACAACATATAGAGCAATGATTGGTTCTCTATTGTACCTTACAGCTAGTAGACCAGATATATTGTTTGCTACATGCATATGTGCTAGATACCAAGTAAGCTCTAGAGAGTCACACCTAACTCTAGTTAAAAGGATTCTTAGATATGTAAAAAGTTGTCCAAATCTAGGACTCTGGTATCCAAAAGACTCAGGATTTGAATTAACTGGATTTTCAGATGCTGATTATGCTGGATGTAGGGTAGACAGGAAAAGCACTAGTGGAACTTGTTAGTTCCTTGGTGACAGACTTGTCTCCTAGTTTTGTAAGAAGCAAACATCTGTGTCAACCTCAACTGCTGAAGCTGAATATATGGCTGCAGGCAGTTGCTGTTCACAAATATTGTGGATACAAAATCAGCTCATAGACTATGGCTACAACTTAGAGAAGTCTAAAATTTTTTGTGATAATGCTAGTGCTATCTCTATAGCACAAAATCCAGTCCTCAATAGTAGGACAAAACATATAGAGATTAGGCATCACTTTTTAAGGGATAATGTAGAGAAAAATAAAATTGAACTTCAATATATCCCAACTGATTTGCAAAGGGGAGATATTTTCACCAAATTATTGGGTGAAAAGAAGCATACCTTCTTCCAGAATCAGTTAGGAATGCTAGATGGAGGAAGTTTAAATAAAATCCCAAGATTTCAAAAGCTAAAAACATACCAAAACTAGGCTAAAAAATCATATTTTCTAGTGTCTGTAGGCTAGATTTTGTCTTTGAACTGCGCTCGATGTTTTTCCAAAAAACGTCGAACGGAGCTCGACGCTTTCCCCTAAAGCGTCGACCGGAGTTCAACGTTGTCCAAAAACGTTGACCGGAGTTCATCGCTTTCAGATAGCGCGTCTATCTATCTTTTGATTAGTCGCCGTCGAGCTGAGCTCGACGCTATTTAATAGCATTGAACGGAGTTCAACGTCATTAAAGACTCTTCAGTTTCCCCATTAGCCGAAAACTTCGAACGGAGTTTGACGTTTTTTCCTTTTCCGTGTCAAACCCTAATATAAAATCATTTTTCGGCCGACCGTTTGTCGCTTTCGCCTTCATTCTCTCTGTAAATTTTCTTCTTCCCTCCAAAACTCTCTACACTTGGTCTTGTTTGTTGAACTTTTGCAGATATAGATGGCAGCGACAGTCGCTATTCTCTCCAAAATGAAGTTCGATACAGGATTTGACATCGACATGGACTCTTTCGACGGCAGCGATCAGCGCTTCAAGGACTTTCTGAATCTTTGCCGCGACCAGCAGCTAGTGCGGTTGATGTCAACCAGAATTAAGATTGCAGCAAATGAGATTAAAGAATGGGTGTTTTCAGCAACAGTTGAGAACGAGACTACTATTTTCGGAACAATCAGCGGAACGAAGGTACCGCTATCCCCAAATCTCCTGACGGACGTGTTCGCTCTCAGTTCTGGAAATGATTCCTTTGCTTTGTCTGGAGAGGAAGTTAATTCGTTGTTAGAACGAATGGGTTATTCTGCTGCGAACCCTAACAGGTTATTGAAGAAGGATTTGGCTATTGAGTTTCAATTTCTCGCCGACATTACGAGAAAAGTGCTTTTGGCAAAGCACTCGGCGCATGATACAATCACGTAGTATCAGTTGAACTTGATGGGTGGAATTGTTGACAGGAAGAAAGTGGATTGGGGAACAATCATTTTTAACTCAATCAAGTAGAAGATTAGCAAGTCTTCTGTGAATTTTGGAAGGATTTTAGGAGTATTTCTGCACTCCAGGTGCCCAGAATTGTTGATTTCAACTGGGATGCTCATAAATGCTTCAAAGAGGCTATCATGTGCCCTATTCAGCAAGTGGGACAAGCAGATCCTCAGACCCAGCAGGGCTGCTGCTGTAACAATTGCTTCAGGCATAAGGACTTTATCAGTCTCTTCCCCTGCAGCATCTCTTGTGGGATTGCCTGCCTCCTCCTCTGCTCCTATTTCTCCTCCTCCCCTTGTCTCTTCATTGCTTTCCTCTTCTCCCATTCAGCCTGTCATCTCCTCCCCCATCACCACTTCATTACCTTCTTCATCTCCTCCAGCCACCATTTCAGAATCATTCCACCCTCTTTTCTATTATCCATCAATTGACTCTTCCATTCTGGATGATTCCTTAATGGATGATTCTCCCTCCTCCTCTCTTGATCCTCCTTCCTCCTCCTCTTACCAACAATTGTTGTATGACATTTTGGATCAACCCTCTTTCTTACCATCCACCTCCATTCCTATACCATCCATATCCACCATCCCTATATCCCAGCCATCCATCCCTCCTTTCTCACCTTCAAGTCGTGTACACACTTCTTCAGTCCCAGCCACATCTTCATTCACCTCTACTCAAGTCTCTCTTGAGCAAGTGGATCTCCCGAGTCTGGCCGATAGGCTATATGAGCTACTGGCTCCCAAGCTAGTGGCTTTGCTGGAGACCTCCATGGCTCCACTCCAGAAGTCCATTCAGGAGCTATCCTCCAGACTCTCCACTCTCTCTTCTCCGCAGGCCAATCCTTCATTTAGGTGCCTTGATCCAGCTCCGTCTGCATCAAGCCAGGGGGAGATGCCTTATGAAGCTATTGAAGCTGCTGATGCTCCTCCAGCTATATTGCCTGCTGCTGATACTGCTGCTCCAGTGCTTTTATTTACAGTGGACCTCAAGTCACTGCTGAGTAGTTTTGATTCTATCTACCATCAAATTGCATCAGTTCCTGTTAAGAAAGCTGAAGATTTTACTAAGGCCATTGTGCCTCTTTCAATATGTGATCCCAGTATAATTGAATCTTATGTCAATTCTCTTAAAGCTGTGGATGTTGGTTCTGTTTGTGCTGCTGCTGCTGATGAAGTTATGACTGTTATTTTGTCTGCTGAGATTTCTACTGCTGATGATATGATTGTTGATGTTTCTGCTCCTGCTGATACTGTTTGTTCTGCTGCTGTACCTTCTCCTCCTGCTCCTGCTGTCTCTGAAAAGCTCAAAGATCAAGAAGATTATATCAGAAGGATCGACGATCTGTATGATCAACCTCAAAGTTCTGAAAGTGATCAGTTCCAAACAAAATCTGATGACTCTTATGGTACTATTGTAAGGAAAAGAAAAGCAAGAAGCAAAGCTCTGAAAAGAGTTCCTCTCGAAAAAGCCAAGGGTTCAAATGATGTACCCTACTATATATTGCATGATTGCCAAATTACTGAGCCGTGGATGCAATACTCCAAAAATCAATTGAAGGCAATGAAGAAAAAGAGAAAATTTGACAGGTATGAGAAAGGCTCCTCTAAGTTTCAACCTCCTACTCCTCCTCCAGATTCTGGATCAGGTGGAGGCTCAGCTTCTCTACCTTCGGCTCCAAAGCAAAGCCCTTCTCAACCATCTCAAAGATATCCTCCCAGAGGGTATTATCAAAGAGGGAATCAGTCCAGAAGAGGACAGTTTAGAGGTAATCAAAGAGACTACAGAACTCAAAGGGAAGGACAAAGGCAACTTGACTCATCTCAAGGTCCTTACCCATATAAGATCTGAGAAACTGTTGTATCAAGAACTGCTGCTGCTCCTGAAACCTTTAACAGATATGGAGCTCCTATTCCTTTTGAGGATCCTGAAAATAATCCTATTTCCTGGACTGTCAGGATGAAAGAACATGCTGCCTTGGACCAGCTGAAGAAGGCAAGAGAGCAAGGCAAGGACACCTCAAACTTCTCCACTCTGTCCGAGAAAAGAAAATCAGAGTTGGAAAGGTATTCTTCAAGGAAATTCTTTGATCCTGTAGATTATATGAAGCTGCATCCTGAGGCTGTGGTTCCCAGAGCAAAAGCTCAAACCTCCTTAGGTGTAGAAGATGATAGGAGATCAAAGAAGGATTCACTCAATCCCAACAGGGAAATTCTGTTCAAGAAAAGAAGTAAAAAGGAGTGATTTTTGTATGCAGATGGCTCATTCATTTCTTAAATCTCTTGCTAAGGTTCTATCAGATTGTTGCTATGCTGTTTATTGCTTTAATTTTTATTGCTTGATTGCATTTGATGATTGTATTTCATTCTAAGTCCTGTAAATAGTAATCCTAACCCAAATAAGTGGAGATTGTTGGAACACCCTATTACTAATTTGGGCAAGGATCACTATGTATTTAGGATATCTGTTTGACCTAGTTATATAGTTGAAAAGGTCAAGTTAGAATGTGTCTAGAGCTTAGAACTTAGGTTTGAAGCTGCCCCAGGACCATTCAAGATCAGGAATCAAAGCTGAGACAAATGTTAAAAATAGTCGAGCTCAGGTCGACTATCGTCGAGCTTCAGTCCGACGATCGTCGAGCTTAGATCGACGCTTTGTCGTCAAGCTTAGATCGACGCTATGTTGCTAAGCTTAGATCGACGTTTTGTCGTCAAGCTTAGATCGACGCTCTGTTGCTGAGCTTAGATAGACGCTTTGTCGTCAAGCTTAGATCGACGCTCTGTTGCTGAGCTTAGATCGACGCTTTGTCGTCAAGCTTAGGTCGACTATTTCTATCTAGAGAAGGTCGACGATTTCTGCCAAGCTCAAGATCGACTATTTCTGCTTTAACAAGGTCGACTATTTCTGCCTTAGCCAGGTCGACGTTTTCAGGTTGACGCTTTTTCCCTGAGTTTAGGTCGACGTTTTCTGGTGAGCTCAGGTCGACGCTTTTTCCCTGAGTTCAGGTCGACGTTTTCTGTTGAAGCTAAGGTCGACGATTTATGTCCAAATCAGGTCGACGCTTTCTGTCTGCTGCTTATCTCCATTTTCTTCGAGCTCTGATCGACTTTTTCTGTTCCAGTTCTATTTCATTAACTCTGAGCTCTGGTCGACCATAGTCGATCTCCGATCGACTATTTCTTGATGAGGTCGACGTTTTCTGCTATCAAGTCAATATCTGTTATGGAATTATTTCAAATTTTTTCAGAGTTAATTGCTGCATAAATGGAAAAAGATTTCCTAGCCGTTTCAAGCTATCTGAAGCAAATGTCAAGGGAGGTAAAAATGGAATATTGCTAATGGACTTTCCCTAGAGACAAATGATGTTTTTGGAAATCATTCAAGACTGTTTATTCGACCATTCAAGTCAAGAATTCATTATTATTCTCTCAGTTCTTTTGGAGATTATTGAGCTGAAGAAAAGAGAAAAACAAGAAGACAGATCATTCAACACCAACAGCAAGAGACACAATAATTGCATTATAGAAGAAGAACAACAAAAATTCTCTAATCAAGTTTTTCATCTTTTGTGACTAAAAGATCTGCTTCAAGTGCTAAAAGGCTTCATCAGTCAAGTCTCCAGACAACACACATTTCAGCCTTGCTGAAATCATCATTTGCTGGAGAAGTCTCATTGAAGGCCTATCACCCTGTGCAAAGCTTCTACTCCTGAACCTACTGCTAATCTCAGGGGGAGCTTTGACATCTTCATCAAATCCACTAGTGCTTCTCTCATTTGATCTGAGAACAGATAAGACAACATCAACCTCTTTACTTTTACTTTCCTGCTGTAAAAGGGTTATCAAAACTCCCTTCAAAAGTTTTGAGTGTGATTCTGAGAGCCTTGTCAAAACTCAGTGGTGGCAAGACACCTGATCAAAAAATCTAGTTTTGGTTTTTGAGCACCTTATCAAAAGCTCTTTGGTGTTAGGACACCTGATTAACTCTTCCTGAGTGGATTCCTACCAAGGGTGGTAGAATAGTGGATGTACCCAAGCTGTTGGGGAACCACTATAGCTCCTTGTGTCGTCTGGTTTGCTGTGTGTTTATCTTTGCTTTGTGCTGTGTGTTTCTTTAGTTTTTATTTTATCTTTGTTTCATAGCAAGAACATATACACCTAAATATAAATTAAATCTTAATCTGCCTTATTTCTTTTAAACTGAAAATTATTTTAAAATACTCTATTCACCCCCCCTCAAGAGTGAAGGTAGATCTCTCTTCCGCGCTTTCACACATGTATCATAAAAAACCTTAAGGGTACTCTCAACTGCGTAGCCGATGCCCTAAGTCGTGTATCTTTATTATTATCTACGCTAGAAGTTAAGGTGATTGGGTTTGATAGAATTAAGGATGAGTATGTCCATTGTCCGGATTTCAAAGATATATATCTATCCACTTAAGACAATGCACCTATGACCATTTCGACCTTTTATATTTGTGACGTTTATTTATTCAATCATTCGAAGCTATGTATTCCATGTTCGTCTCTACGTCACTTTATCGTTTGGGAATTACACAGTGGTGGGTTAGATGGACATTTCGGGCATGACAAGACCATCTCCTAAGTAGAAGACAAATTTATTGGCCCGGTCTTAAGTCGATGGTTCATAAAATTGTGGGTATTTGTCGAGCATGCCAATTAGCTAAGGGCAACAAAACAAATACGGGACTTTATACCCCTCTTCTGATTCCTTCCATTCCCTAGGAAGACGTTAGTATTGATTTTATTCTAGGCCTTCCTGTCACGTTTAGACGTCATGATTCTATTCTAGTAGTAGTAGATCGGTTTTCCAAAATGGCTTACTTTATTGTGTGTAATAGGACCAACGATGCATCACATGCTGCTAAATTATATTTTAAAGAAGTAGTTTGACATCGGGGTGTTCCTAAATCAATAGTGACTGATAGAGATGTAAAATTTACTAGCTATTTTTTGAAGACCTTGTGGAGGATTATGGCACCAAACATTTAATTTCTTCGGCCTACCATCAACAGACGGATGGGCAAATGGAAATTGTAAACAGGAGTTTAGGTAGTCTGCTTCGATGCCTTGTGGGAGACCACAAGGGTATATTGTACCTTATCCTTCCTCATGCTCAGTTTGCGTATAATAATTCCAAAAATAGGTCTACGGGCTTGTCTCCGAATGAGATCGTTCACGGTTATAAAGCACCGGTGCCACTTTACTTGATTCCGTTATCGCCAAGTTATAAATCAGGTCAATTTGCACAGGATTTTCCCTCTCATATTCTTAATTTGCATAAGCATATAAAGGACACGCTAACCACACAATACGCATCTTATCAAGTTCATGCTAACGTACATAAAAGAAAAACTCACTTTAAGGTTGGCGATTTGGTCTTGGTGCGTCTCATCCCTGAACGGATGCCTTCGGGCACCATAAAAAAGTTTGCGAATCAGCGAGCTGGACCTTTTCGGATTTTAAAGAAATTAGAAGAAAATGCATATCTTTTGGAGTTACCAACTTATTGGGGTATTTTTGCTATTTTTAATGTTTCTGATTTAACGCCATATGTTGCTCCTCCACTATAATTATTTGTCTGTCCATTTAGCTCCACTACAAGTTCTAATGGGTTTGGGTTGAGTGTGTTTCTAGATCGCCCACTCCATCGGTCTTAAATGGATGTATTCTTAATGTTGATGAAAAAGTTTTTCCTCCTTTATTGCCTAATGCTTTCCCCAAGTTTCGCAGGACAAACTTTTTTTCTAACAGGATTCTCAAGGATGAAGTATTTCCCTCTCTAAATGCTAATGTGCGCCACTACTTGGTTCATTGGCGCGATCGCTCGGCCTCCGATGACTCTTGGATTCCGGAATCCGAGGTGGCTCTTTTGGATGATGTTCTTCTACGCCGGTACCATAGGGACACATCGTTGGTCATGAGTGCTTTCGAGTGGGGGAGGATTGATGGAGACGATGTCCCCCCAACTTGTTTAAGATGATGACGACACGCTCGCAAACGATCCTCCTTCGTCTCAAACAAAATACTTCCGTCGTCATGGTGTTCGTATGGAGCGTCGCTACAACCTCCGCCCGCGGCGCAAGACCACTTAATATTATTTTGTTGATTACATTTATGTTATTTGAATTTATGATGTTATTTGTTTGGTGCATTTTATTATTTCTTATTTGGTTTGGAAAAAACATTAGAGTTTATTTTGATGATGGGCTGCATGTAGACAAAGCATGATATGTAAGACTATATATAGGCATGGATGTTTTCATTATGAAGGAAGTTGAATGAAATATTGAAAACCTAATTCCCTCTTGAGAAATCTCTCTCCCTCCTCTCTTCTAAAATTCGGCCACCCTAGCCCTTCCCTCCTCCTAGCTGCCAACAAAAATCCCTCCTCTACTCCTCTCGGCCAGCCCAAAACCCCCTCCTTCCAAGCCGCCAACTCCTCCCCTCTCCCTCTACAATAGCCGCCACCTTTCCTCTCTCCAAGAGAACCAACCCCTTGTCATCTCCTCCCTACCGAAGCCCAACTTTCACCACCCATAGGCCGGCTTACAACCCTCACCTAACACAAGCCGAGCAGCCACCTTCAAGGAGGAACCCGACTACCCCCTCTCTTGGTGGTTGGACCAAGTTGTTCGATACAAGCTCTCGTGGAACTCGGCTAACGCGTGAAGTGACAAAGGCAGACAAACTTCCTCTCCATCCGGCGTAACTCCGGCGGAACCATTGTGAAAGTGAGGGTAATATCTATCTTCACTCTAGAGGGTGGGTGAATAGAGTATTTTAAAATAACAATTAAAACTGTAGAGCAGTGGAAGACTTAATTTACTTATATGTGTAATGTGCTAGCAGAAAAGTTAACACTGAAGCAGTAAGAAAACAGAAACACACAGCACACAGCAAAGCAAAAAGCACAGCAAGCTAGATGACACAAGGAGCTATAGTGGTTCTCCAAGAACCTGGGTACATCCACTCTTCTACCACCCTAGGTTGGAATCCACTGCAGGAATAGTTGATCAGGTGTCCTTGACACCAATGAGCTTTTGATAAGGTGCTCAAAAACCAAAACTAGATTTTTTGATAAGGTGTCTTGCCACCACTGAGTTTTTACAAGGTCTTAGAAACCAGCCACAAAACTTTTGAAGGGAGTTTTGAGAAACCCTTTTTTAGGAGAGAAAGGAAAAAGAAAATAAGTTGAGTAGTTCTTCTCTGTCAACAATCTTAGACAAGACAAGTGGAAGATGTTGTCAAAGCTCCCCCTGAGATCTATAAGGGTTCAGGAAGATGAGCTTTGCTTAGGATGATAGGCCTTCAGTTGCTTCAGATCTCCAGCAATAGATGATTTCAGCAGATGCTGAAATGTGTGATGTCTGGAGTCCTTGATAATGAAGCTTTTGAACACTTGAAGCTTGAAGGAGTAGAAAGGCAGATGATCTCCTTCACAATGATGTTCCTTGTGTTCTTGAAGAATTCTGACTCAGGAATTGGGATGTTCTCAGGGTCCTCATCCATCGGGACTTCGGCCAATGGCCTTCCCCTCAACTGATGCAGCTCTAGGCCCTCCCACCACAGTCTTGCGTCCCCATCCAAAAGGAACGTCGCTATAGTGGTCTTCTGCCACTCTTCAGTTTCCGTCGCAGTCATCACCCTATTGACCCTTGAGAGCCAATCCTCTGCTTGGGTCGGGGTTTCTGCCCCCGTGAACACCGGTGGATGAAAGCCCATGACATGCTTCAGTTGTCTTTCAGTTGCTCTCCGCAGCAACTCTGGCTCCAACACAACTTGCTCAACCCTCCTTTGCTCTGCCGTCTGAAGCGGTACTTGCTCCACAGCAGGAGCAGGCTGCTGCACCTGCCTTGCAGGCTGCGCATTAATCATTGCCATGACCGCTTCCGCCACCAACCTAATGGTCTCGGCAGACAAAGGTGTTGCAGGCGTATCGCATGACGCACTGCTCGCCTCAGAACCTGGCCGTTCAGACGGCCCAGCGCCACTTCTGGTCACCTATATTCGTGCAAAAACACCGATAAGCGACCAAACACTACTGCAAACAGCAATTAAAGGAACACGCAGGTTCCTCAACAAGTGTATTTTCATTCCTAAGTGGACATTCATGGGTTCTTTTTCATGTTTATAACGATGACGCACGTGACCGTGCTCACCACCCCTTAAAAGAATTCGTCCGCGAATTCCAATAAGTTAGACCGAAACCGGTAGTCTGATACCAATTTGTAACACCCCTATCCGTCGCATAGCATATAGCAGTAGGTCCGGCCGGGGCCCGACGCCATATACTACGGATAGACCGGAAGGTTACGAATATGGACAACCATTCCAACCAATTTAACAACAACGTCCTACACAACGCATTCTAACGGAAGCATTTTAAAGTTAAACAAAGAACCCATAAAGGCATGAATGTCCACTAGTAATAAAATACCACAAAGGAATGACGAACATGAAAATACACAAAAGAGTTCACGGCCTTAAGGCCTTACAAAAGTGTTCGCTTAACAAGATAGCGTCTTTCATACATCGGTGCGCAGGCCGGCCATACATGAATATGAAAAAGCTAATAACTAAGCCTTCGAGGGCTGGCGCTGCAACTTGGGCTTTAGCCCGCTATTTGCCGCTTGGCTCCGCAGCAGCACCTGTAGAAAGCAATCCACCAAGAGGTGGCAATACAAAAGGGCAACGGTCAGCAAAGCTGACCAAATTATAACGACCCCGTCCCGTTTCTCGGGACGGCGCTGCTCCTTCCCTGCATATAAAACTACCATAGCAATTCTATAAAGTATTCTATTTGCCACAAGTGTCGGCACACACGGCCGCACACTCCGTGCTCTCAGGGCACTAACCGGTGAACCCGGTCCGGACCCAGTCCGACACCGCGATTCCACCACCATCCCTCGGATGGCAACTCTCGTGAGCATTTAGCCCTTTCAGCCGAAGCTTAGGCCCGTTTCCAGCCTCTCGGGAAGTCCCATGTACTTTAGGTCGCTTCTACCGAGACCACTTGGAATGGGTAGAGTTCCACCCGCCCGTTGCTCACTTCACCACGGCCATTTAGCCATCGGTGCGGGCCAAGTTTCTCCTCATTCCCACAATCGATCAAAACACGCACATAACCCCGTTATGTACCAATTTGCCCTCCAAGGCAACATCGTGGCGGCAATGCGATTCCGCCCAAGCTTTCCGGGTGTGCCTCGAGGTTAACCCCCAAGGATCCTTGTATGCAATCTACCGCGTAGAAATTTCGGAAAACTAAAATCATCGGCGCGGAGTCTTCTCCGGCCATGCAATGCAAACATCACCGAACCGGGTTAAACCCGAATAGGCTTCACACACAATGCCTACGCCCGTACTCCGATTCCGGGCTCTAACAACGGGGACTTTACATATCTACCCGAAGGGATTCCGCGCCTCAATGCTCACTCGCGAGAGGGGGATTTCCCCATGCATAGAAAGAAGGGCGACTACACATGCCCTATGAAGAGGATCGTTACCCTTGTAGATTTCCGCGTGCCCGCCATGAAGATGTAGACGGATGGAAAGCTTCGCCTCGCCCTTGCCTTCGAGGATCCGGACTCGGATCGCGAGTCGGTGCTCCGATGCTCCGCCGGCGGCCGGAACTTTGCTCCTCCTCCTCTTGGCTCTCACCTCTCCCTAAGAGTTTAGAAAGAGAAAGGTAGGGTTGAAATGAGGGAATTCAGCCCCAAACCCAACCCTAATACCCGCTTGGTTAACCCACAGCCGTTAGATCCAACATAAAAGATCCGGACGGCCCGGATTCAACCCAAAATATCAGTTACGCCGATCGACACGGGTCCTGACACGGCCGTGTGCCACGGGCCGTGTTACCTGGATCTTCAGGAACGATCGTCGGGCTTCATGAACACGGCTTCGAACACGGCCGTGTTCGAGGCCGTGTGCCCCACATACGGCGTGAGACACGGCCGTGTGTCTCAGGCCGTGTCCTTCTCTGACTCGAGACTGCACAAAACCACAAAAGACCACTGAACACGGGTAGGCACACGGCCGTGTGCCTGGCCGTGTGCCCCTGTTCAGACCTCCAAAAGTGCTGTTTGATCGCCCCGCGATCATCTCCGAGGTTGGGGTCTTACATAAGATCTATCTTCACTCTAGAGGGGGGTGAATAGAGTATTTTTAAATAATTTACAATTAAAACTATAAAGCAGTGGCAGACTTAATTTACTTATATGTGTAATGTGCTAGCAGAAAAGTAAACACTAAATCAATAAGAAAACAGAAACACACAGCACACAGCAAAGCAAAAAGCACAGCAAGCCAGATGACACAAGGAGCTATAGTGGTTCCCCAACAACCTGGGTACATCCACTATTCTACCACCCTAAGTAGGTATCCATTGCAGGAATAGTTGATCAGGTGTCTTAGGCACCAATGAGCTTTTGATAAGGTGCTTAAAAACCAAAACAAGATTTTTTGATAAGGTGTCTTGCCACCACTGAGTTTTTACAAGGTCTTAGAAACCAGCCACAAAACTTTTGAAGGGAGTTTTGAGAAACCCTTTTATAGGAGAGAAAGGAAAAAGAAAATAAGTTGAGTAGTTATTCTCTGTCAACAATCTTAGACAAGACAAGTGGAAGATGTTGTCAAAGCTCCCCCTGAGATCTGTAAGGGTTCAGGAAGATGAGCTTTGCTTAGGATGATAGGCCTTCAGTTGCTTCAGATCTCCAGCAATAGATGATTTCAGCAGATGCTGAAATGTGTGATGTCTGGAGTCCTTGGTAATGAAGCTTTTGAACACTTGAAGCTTGAAGGAGTAGAAAGGCAGATGATCTCCTTCATAATGATGTTCCTTGTGTTCTTGAAGAATTCTGACTCAGTAATTCTGTGAGCTTTTGTTTACAGAGTCTATTCTCAGAAGATGAATTCTTGATGAGTGAATTTTCTTTGTTCTCTCTTCTGTATATCTTTTTTTCAAATCTTGTCTGTGTTCTATTCAGAATAATTCTCTAGGTAGTATATCAGATCCAAACTTTAGATGGCCGTTATTCAGTCATAAATGACTTCCATAATTGACAACTGTCTCTGGGGAAAGTCTTATGTAACATTCCAATTATTCTTCCTTGAAACTTGCACCAGATTGCTCTAAACGGCTACATAATCCTTTGTCATAAATGTTGAAAATTCATCTGAATGAATTCTATAACTGTCCTGAATTTGAATCTTGAAAACATTGACCTCTCAGAAAAATTGTCGACCTGAGCTCAGCTATCGTCGACCTGAGCTCAGAGATTGGATTTATACTAGAGACAGAAAACGTCAACCTGAGCTCTACGATCATCGACCTGAACTCAGCAACTTGGAAATCAGCTAGAGACAGAGCGTCGATCTGAGCTCGAAGATCATCGAACGGAGTTCGACGCCTCATTGAACTGAGCTCAGAGATCGTCGACCTGAGTTTGACGTTTCGTCGACCTGAGCTCGACGAGAATTGTCTTTGTCTCAGCACTTGAATCCTGATCTTTAGAAGGTCTGGAGGGCATCTTTCAAACCTAAGTACTAACCCTAAGACTCATTCTAATTGACCTATCAGACTATACATCAAAGTCAAAACAAAATCCTAATAACATAGAGATCCTTACCCAAATTAGTAATAGGGTGTTCCAACACATTGGAAGAGTGATCCAAGTTAGATAGTCGGAATTATCCATTCCAATTTGGGTAACAAAAATCTCTACTCACGTGTGTTTCTTTCTTGGTTAATCTTGTGGCGGAAAATTTTAGCGTTGAATTTGAATCATTGAATTATCGTGGTTTTCTTCCAATTTGATTTGTAATGATCTTGGTTGATTTATTTATCGAAAAAGGTTTGGCAATCCTCGTAACTTTTTGTTGGGAGAGATCTATCGTTTTTTGGATCGTAATTTTTGGTAGATCTCTTTTGGTATAACATTCGCTCGATCGGACTTGGTTGGACCTTTTAGCTAGAGAGAATATTGGCATATAGCCTATATTCGATCCCAAACAGTTTGGCTACCCGTGTGTTAGCATAATCATGATATAATTTCTTGGAGTGTGCACTGTGTGGGGTTTATGCGAGTGTCGAAATAGAATTCTAGAAAGTCAATCATGTTTAACCCGTAGATATTCCGGTGTCAACGCATTGGCCTACATCACTACAACCTATTTCTTCCTCTTATAGCTAACTAGATTCACTCGAACAAAGGTACATAAACAAGACATAGACTTTATATCTTTTTTACCTTCTGCATAGCTAGCATCAGAATAAGCCTCAATTATTAAATGTCCCCTTTTCTGAAAAAAAGACCTTTTTCCTGGAGGACTTTCACATACTCTAATATGTTTATAGCCGACTATAGATGACATTCCTTAGGAGGTTTCATAAAATGGCTCACTCTTCTTACTACATAAAAAATATCTAGTCTTGTGACTGTCAGATAAATGTGTTTCCCCACTAGCCATCTGTGTCTTGTGACATATTCAAGAAGATGAGAGTTCTCACTCCAGTAGTTGTCATCTCCAACAACCAATGGAGATCGAGTAGATTTAGCCCCAAGAAAACCTGTCTCTTTTAAGAGATCCAAGACATACTTTTGCTATGAAAGAACTATGGAAATGGGCTTCCTAGATATCTCAATCCCTAGAAAATATTTTGGAGACCCCATATCTTTGGTAATAAAATACTGAAGAACATGCTTCTTTCTTATATCAATACCCTTTATATCATCCCCTATAAGAAGAATGTCATCCACATAACCGCAAGAACAACAAGATTAGCCGAGGTTTTGTAAATGAACAAAGAGTGATCTACAACACTCCAAACAAACCCTATAACATTAATTACTTTGTTGAACTTATCAAACTAGAACCTCAAAATTTGGTTAAGATCATAGATAGCCTTTTGTAATTTAAATACCTGAGACTCTCCTTGAGCAACATACCTAATAGGTTGCTCCTTATAGACTGTTTCCTGCAAATCACCATAAAGAAATTCATTTTCATAACCAACTGAGCCATTTCCAAGTCTCTGTTGATGGCCACAGAAAAGAGAACACGGATTGTAGTAATCCGAGCAATAGGAGAAAAAGTATCAAATAAATCCACACCATATGTTTGTGTGAAACCCTTGGCAAAAATACGAGCCTTGTAACTATCAATAATACAATCAAGAAGAAACTTGACCACAAATACCCAGCGACAGCTAACCACACTATCTCTTAGATGGGTAGGAATAAGGGTCCAAGTGCCCAGTTCATTGAGAGTATTCATCTCCTCATCCATAGCGGCTTTCCAATGCGGAACAGTGAGAGCTTCTTGATTGGTTGTAAGGAATCCACCCGTTAAATAACATATAATAGAAGGTCCGGCCAGGGCCCACACTATATGCCACAAACAGATGGCGAGGTAACAGGTTAATACCAAATTACCATCGCACCCTAACCCAAAGCATTCTAGCGGAAGCTTATTACTTCAAAGAACTCAACCAATGAATGTCCACTACATATATAAACAACCCATTTATATATAACACCAGGAATATATACAAGAACACACCACTCACGGCCTTAAGGCCTCACATGTTTCTCTTTACAAAATATGGTTTCATACATCGGCACGCAGGCCAGCCACACATGAAATATAATTCTACGCACGGCCTTCAAGGGCATACAAGCAGCAACATCAAGGGCTTCAGCCCGCTCAATCCAAGTCAGCTCGTAACACCTGCACATGGACGTCAACCCTAAGGGTGATAAACAAAGCAATGGTCAGCATTCAACTGACCAATTATATCGACCCAACCCCTTACCTTGGGCAGTGGTTCCTTCCCTACATGCATTACAATAACAACATATATTATCCACAACCACATCACAAATGTTGGCCTTCGTTCTAGACGCTCTGTGCACTCATGGCACGCTTACGGTGTACCAAAATCCTCTAGGTCCCACCACCAGTTAGAGGTTATTAGCTTGTTGGTCGGGCATAAGCCTCCAAACACCCGCTGGAGACCTCACGCACCCATTCCACTCAGAGTTGTTCACCTCACGGCAACTAGTGAGCACTATAGATCGACCTACATACGTAGTGCAACACGTCGGGAAGGCACGTGGCCCCCAATTTACAGTGCTACCAATCGACTGCTTATAACCTCTAGATCAACCTACCATTGTAGTGTAACAAGCTGGGGAAACCATCTCTCTGCATTTATACCAGTTGATCTCTCATAAAAAGGGTATAGAGTGCCGCTTTCCTTCCAATCCATCTCTCCGCACATGTAGAGCATACAACTGTAATGCCCTTAAAATCATAAACGAACTGATCGCATCCTAAGGAATTTTTATTGCCTAAATAGGGGCACATGGCCTAGGATACGGGCGTGTCCAAGGCCATGTACTTCTATGTTGGCTGGGCTGTGTCCAAAAAAGAACATGGCAGAACACACGATTTTGGAACATATCGATACGGGCGTGTCAGGGGTGACACAGGCGTGTCCTTACCCGTATTACCACCCGTGTTCTTCTTGGTTTGAAAACCTTAGGTGTGTTGCCAGGAGTGCACGGCCGGGTTACACGGGCGTGTATTGATCGACACGGGCATGTCCCATTTGATACGGACATGTCCATGCCCGTGTCCACCAAGCGACGTGATAGATGGCATGACGGTTATAAGTGATACGCCCCAAGGTCACGGGCGTGTCGGGACCCGACACGAGCATGTCATGTTGAGACACGGGCGTGTATCAACACGTATCGTTTTCTATGCTCGACGATCGTGCCTGGATCGGGGCACATGGCCTGGAACATGGCCGTGTGCAAGGCTGTGTTCGACCTAGGATTGAGAGATTTCAGGCGAATCAGAGCCGTTCATTTTCTTTAAACATGATCTGAAAGCGCAGATGTGTTCCTGCTTTAATAAGGCCGAGAATAGATGACTAATTACTCATTATCAATTAAGCATTCTCTTTCTAAGGAGTTAGAGAGAGGAGAGATTGGTTGAGGAAGGAAGAGGAGGAATCTTGCCGCCGGCGGAGCATCGGAGCACCGAGTCAAGAACCAATACCGGATCTATGGAGGAAAGTCCCTTACGAAGCTTTCCATCTGGATAGATTTCTATGGCACAAAAGCGAACTTCAAGGGTAACGATTCTCTACTTGAGCATGTGAAGCTCTCTTTCTTTTTTCATGGGAAACCCGCTCCCGCGAGTGAGCAGTGGTGTGTGGTGTTCCTTAGTGTAGCTGTGAATAGTACCCCTTGTGTTATATATAGAGTGCGGAATTGAAGTACGGACATAGGCATTGTGTGTGAAGCCTACTCGGACGTGTTGACACGGATCAGTGATGTTGCATATTTTATGGATTGCCGGAGAAGACTCTATGCTTTGTGTTTTTCGGGTTTCTACACGATAGATTGCAGCTAGGATCCTTGGGGATTAACTCCAAGGCGCACCCGGAAAACTGAGCGGAAACATAGTTCTGCTAACTTAGCTGTAAGGGAGCCAGCCTTGTACGTAACTGTGTTATGTGGTGTTTGGGAATGTATTAGGATCCGGGAGAAGCTTGGCCCGCGCGTACGTCTTAAAGTGACTAGGCAGAGTGAGCAAAGGGCAAGTGGAAGTGGACCTGGGCTATGTGGTTTGGTGCTAGAGTACCAAAAGTTGAACTGGCTGTTGGCATAGTTAGGAGTCTTAGACGGTGGTCATGAAGACTAAAATGCTCACGATGTTGCCATCCCGGGGATGGTGGTGAAGCCACGGAATTGACCGGATTCACCGAAAATGTGGCATGAGTGCACGAGGTGTTTGGCCATCCGAGCATACACCTGTGGCGAAGTATGATTGCACTTTATTGTTTTGGTGGGATAATGAAATGCAAGGAAGGAGCACCGCCATTCCGATTAAGGTGCGGGGTAATTATAATTTGGTCAGCTTTAGCTGACCATTGCTTTGTTTGCCACCATGCGGTGGAATGTTTCTTGCAGGTGCTGTAGAGCCAGGTACCAAATAGTGGGCTGAAGCCCATGCTACTGAGCAGACCCTCAAAGGAAAAAGCGAATTGTTATTTTACTTTTGTCACGTGTGGCCGGCCTACGAGCCGATGTTTGTAAAACATTACTTTGTTAAGTGAACCATTTTTAGGCCATATGGCCAATTACTTTCAGTGTATTTGTTATTTCATTCTTATAGTGGTAAGTGGACATTCATGATAGTTGTTATTCAATTATGTGTTCTTTCAAACTGTTTAAAAGCTTCCGCTAGAATGCTCTGAGTTAGGGCGAGTACTTATAGTTGATTTTTGATATTCCTATGTAACCGTTCCGACTGTTCGTGGTATATGGCGTCTGGTTCCAGCTGGTCCTTCTGCTATATGCCATATGACGGATGGGGGTATTACAATTTGGTATCAGAGTAAGGTGTCGGTCTTCTTTATTTGAATTCATGGGCAAATTCTTTTAAGGGGAGGTGGGCACATGTATGTGCGTCATCGTTATAACATAAAAGAATCCATGAATGCACACTTAGGAATGAAAATACACTTGTTTGGAGGAACCTGAGTGTTCCAATGATTGCTTTTTGCAATTTTTTTATGTCGCATAATCGATGGTTATGCTATATAGGTGCATGTGAGTTGTGTGGGGCAGTCTCAAGGTCAGCACTCCACGGAGTGTAGCGCACTTAACAACGTGCCTAAGACCCTTCTTTTTGTTGAAACCATAAGAAGTATAGTTGAAGTGGTGTTCGCTGTGACTAAAGCACAACTTGGAGGGCATGTGGAGCCCCCTGTCCCTGGGGTGGCTTCAACACCGAGTGGAGTGATCGAACAATTGACATGTATAAAACCTTTGGATCAGCAGTTGAACATGCTTTTAGTGTAGGGTACTTACTCAGTTGAGGATTATTTGCAGGCATTTCATATCATAAGGCACTACCCAGGGTTTGAGTTGGAGAACGAGCAGACTATAGCTAATAGATTCTACAACGGTCTGCACGATAAATTATGACTGCTACTCGTACGATCCAAGCTACTTGGATTCCGAGCGTTAGTGGAGTCGGCTAAAGCTTTGGAAGCAGATCTGGCCAGAATCAACTAGACGTCAGTCTTCAGGTTACCAGACTCCATAGGTCCTGCAAAGTCTGTATACCGAAAGAGGAGTAAAGTGAGGCCTGAAGTACCTACTAGTCAAGCTCCATATTACTATTATAAATGTGAAATGTTTGGTCACTTTGCCCGAGATTGTCGTAGAGACGATCCGAGGAGAGAGAATATTATGAAGAGAGTCCAAGAGAAGAAAGACTCCAGTGTAAAGAAGACAGAGTTCAAGGTGCTGACCTCCTCAAAGTCCCGTTTCCATAGATGGTATTAGAAGGCTAGGATTTCGTGTCTAGTTCCTTATTTTGGTGTGTCTAGAAAAACTATTGGACGAGACCTGGATGCATGCTTTTATTGTGGGAAGGTGGGACACTTTGCCTGAGAGTGTAGGAGCGGATGTCTGAAGTCTGAGAAGAAGCCTAGAGCAACCTACGAGGAGAAGGGCAATGGGTTGGAGGCAACTACATCTCAATATGCTCCATCCCAACCTTGAATGTACCGCTTTGGCCATCAGGAGGCCGTGGAACATGTTGACATTGTTACAGGTATGGTTTAATTTTTGGTAGGTCATCTTTAGATACTTGTTGCCTTATGCATGTTAGTCTATGATTGGTTGTGATAGGATTTGTATTGATTTTATGAGTGCCCGGTGAAAGCACTGTTCGTCTTGGGAACTTCCCATTTCTTTTTTTTCCGAAGGATGTGTATCGCGCATCGGAGTTCCATCTTCAATGGCAAGAGATAAATCAAAAGTACTGCTGCCTAACGGGTGCTCTATACACGCGAATAGAGTCTGTTGTATGGAGTTACGGATAGGGAGTAAGGAGTTTGACTTGCAAGCGTCGTTACTGCTGTTTGAAGAATTCTACGTAATATTTGGTATGGACTGGCTCTCGGAGCAGCGTGCCTGCATCAATTTCAACCGTAAGGTGGTCAGATTGGTACTAGCTATAGGTTGTGATATGTTGAAACTGAAGTATAACTTCAAGAGCTGGTGGAACAGGGTTATGTGCATCCAAGTTTATTACCTTGGAGCACACCGGTCCTCTTGTTAAAAGGAGGATGGAAGCTTACAACTCTGTAATGATTACTAGAATTTGATAAAGTTAACGAAAAAGAATAAGTAGCTAATCCCAAGAAGTGATGATCTGTTTGATCAACTCGTTGGTCAACTGTGTACTCAAGTTGGATCTAAAATCTGGATATTATTAATTGTCGTTAAGGGAAATTGATATTCCCAAAACGGCGTACAACACACGATATGGGGGTTATGAGTTCATCGTCATGCTACTTGTGCTGACAAATGTGCCGTCCGTGATTGTTGATTTGATGAATAGGGCATTCAGTGAGTACCTGAACCAGTTCGTGATAAACTTTATCCATGATATTCTGGTATACTTTAAGTATCAGGGTGATCATTACAAGCACCTAAATTCGGTATTGGAGAAATTGAGGAGAAATTAGCTGTATGTCAGGTTCTCTAAGTGCGAGCTTTGGTTACCCTCAGTAGCGTTTCTTGGTCACGTCTGAGTGGAGAAAGTATCGTGGTAGATCCGTCAAAGATATTTGCGATACAAGAGTTGCATGTGTTGTCTACATTGCCAAAAAGTCCAAAGTTTTCTAGGACTGGCCGGCTAGTACAGACGATTCATAGAGAACTTCTAGCGGATATCATTACCCCTCACGACTTTGATGAAGAAAGATCAAAAGTTTGTGTGGTCGCTGGAGTGCGTGCATGCTTTCGAAGATCTGAAAAGTCGGTTAACCTCGACAAATATTCTATGTTCACCGAGTGGGACCAAAGGATTTGAGATTTACATCGATGCTTAGGGCAGTGGCTTGTGTTGTATTCTACTACAGCATGGGAGTGTAATAACATATAACTCGCGTTAGCTGGTGGTACGTGAGAGGATTTATCCGGTCCATGACTTAGAGTTAGCGGTTGTGATATTCGCCCTGAAGCTGTAAAGACACTACCTATACGGTGTGAAGGTCGATATCAAAATTGATCACAAGAGCCTGATGTACTTAATGGATCAAAAGGACTTAAATATGTGGCAATAGAGGTTGATGGAGTTCCTGGGGACTATGACTTTGACATACATTTTGTTCCGTGATTTGGAGGCATTGGAGATCTCGTGCATTGACAAGCAGACTAGTACCGAGGCTAAATTGTATTGGACAGAGGTGCAGTAAGACCTAGCTGATAGGATTCGACGGGCTTTGGTTCAGGATAACAAGATGAAGCAGATCTTAGATGAATCTTTGGATGGGTCAAATTCCTAATTTGCTGTTGAGGATGGGCTGCTGAGGAGGGACGGTTGCCTATGCATCCTTTGTGTGGATAATCTTCAGGAGGAGTTGATGTACGAGGCTCATCATACCAAGTACTCAATCAACTGAGGGAGCACGAAGTTGTATAAAGACATGAAGAAGTTATTCTGCTGGGCAGGATTAAAGAAGGAGGTAGAACTTTATGTGGCCAAGTGCCAAACATGTGCCTTGGTGAAGGCGAAGTGCCAGAAGCTCGGAGGTTTCTTGAAGTCCTTTCCGATCCTATAGTGGAAGTTCGACGACATTTCTATGGATTTTGTGCATGGTTTGCTAAAGTCACAGAGGGGAAACGACGCCATCTGGGTAGTCGTTCATATATTGACAAAAGTGTCGCACTTCATTCCGAATAGGAAGGAAGATCCAGTGAAAAAGTTAGCCAAACTTTATGTGGATAATATCTTACGATTGCATGGCATGCCCCGCGGTATTGTTAGTGACTGAGATGGACTATTCATGTCAAATGACTGGCGGCTGGTGCATAGATTGTTGGGAACTAAACAGAGTTTCAGCACAGCCTTCCATCCGCAGAGGTATGGTCAGACCGAGAGGGTCCACAGATGATGGACGACATGCTTCGCATGTGCGTCTTGGATTTCGGAAAGCAGTGGGAAGACCACCTGTACATGGTGGAGTTTGCATATAACAACAGCTATCAAGCGAGTATTGGAAGGGTGTCTTTCGAGGGCTTATATAGGGGAAAGTGTCGCACGCCATTGTCTTGGTTGGAGATATGCGAGTCTAAGTTATACAAATGTCAAGCAGTGGAAGACGCCACTTCAATGATACGTATAATTCAGGAACGGTTTAAGATTGCTCAGGACAAGCAGGCAAAATACTATAACACCAAGCATATGAACGTGGAGTTCGGTGTTGGCCACTGGGTGTATTTGAAAATCAAGCCGTTCAATGGTGTCTTGCGAGTTCGACGCCTGAAGAGGCTGAGTCTGAGGTAACTTGGACCGTTTGAGATCCTGGAGCAGATTGGTGAAGAAGCATATCGACTGAAGTTGTCAGTGGAGTTGAGTAGGTTACACGATGTATTACGCATATCGGTGTTACGGAAGGTGGTGCAAGAGCCTTCGCAGGTGGTTGCGGTCGATCAAGTGTCGGTTGATCGTGGGTTGACGACGAAGGTAAAGCCCGTATGCATTGAATACTTTGAAGTCAAATGACTCCGCAATAAGGAGATCCGAATGGTTAAAGTCCGTTGGGATAATTGCGCTCATGAGGATCTTTCATGGGAACGAGAGCAGATTATGTTGGAGGAATACCCTGTGTTATTCCGCTCAGGTAAAATTTAGGTTATGTACTTTTACTTATTTTCAGGACGAAATCCTTTTAAGGGGGGAGATTTGTAACGCCCCGAAAATCGTAAACAAACCGGTCGCGTCCTAAGGAATTTTTGGTTCCTAAATATGGGCACACGACCTGGGACACGGGCGTGTCCAAGGCCGTGTCCTTCTGTGTTGGCCGGGGGCTGTGTCTAGTAAAGAACACGGCAGGAAACACTGTTTTGGAATAGTATCGACACAGGATTGTTAGGGGTGACACGGGCGTGTCCTTACCCGTGTCACCACGCGTGTCCTTCTTGGGTTGAAAGCCTGGGGTGTGTTTCCAGGAGTTTACGGCAGGGTTACATTGGCGTGTACTGATCGACACGGGCATTTCGAATTGGATACGGACATGTACTTTCCCGTGTCCACAAAGCAACGTGACGGTTAGCGTGGCGGTTATCTATGATTTTCCCCAAGGTCACGGGCGTGTTGGGACCTGACACAGGCGTGTTAGGTTAAGATACGGGTGTTTCTCAACCTGTGTCTTTTTCTGTGCTCGACGATCGTGCCCGGATCGGGGCACACAACCTAGAAAACGGTCGTGCGCAAGGCCGTGTTTGACCCAGGATTAAGAGATTTCAGGCGAATCAGAGCCGTTCATTTTCTTTAAATAAGATCTGACGGCCCAGATGTGTTCCTGCTTTAATAAGGCCGGGAATAGAGGATTAATTCCTCATTATCTCTTAAGCATTCTATTTCTAAGGAGTTAGAGAGAGAAGAGACCGGTTGAGGAAGGAAGATGAGGAATCTGGCCGCCGGCGGGGAATCGGAGCACCGAGTCGAGAACCAAGACCGGATCCGCGGAGGAAAGTCCCTTGCGAAGCTTTCCATCAGATAGATTTCCATGGCGCAAAAGCAAACTTCAAGGAAAACGATTCTCTAATTGAGGATGTGAAGCTCTCTTTCTTTCTACATGGGAAACCCGCTCCCACAAGTGAGCGGTGAGTGTGTGGTGTTCCTGGGGGTAGATGTGAATATTCCCCCTTGTGTTGCATATAGAGTCCGGAATCGAAGTACAGACATAGGCATTGTGTGTGAAGTCTACCCGGACGTGTTGGTCTGGATCAATGATGTTGCATATTATATGGATTGCTGGAGATGACTTCGTGCTGTGTTTTTCCATTTTTATACAGTAGATTGTAGCAGGGATCCTTGGGGATTAACTCCAAGTCACACCCGAAAAACTGAGCGGAAACGTAGTTCTTCTAGCTTGGCGGCCGGGGACCCAGCCTTGTACATATCTGGGTTATGTGATGTTTGGGAATGTATTAGGATCTAGGAGAAGCTTGGCCCGTGTGTACGTCTTAAAATGACTAGGCGAAGTGAGCAACGGGCAGGTGGAAGTAGACTTGGGATATGCGGTTTAGTGCTAGAGGCCCAAAAGTGGAACTGGCCGTTGGCATAGTCAGGAGTCTTAGACGGTGGTCAGAAAGACTAAAATGTTCACGATGTTGCCATCCCGTGGATGGTGGTGAAGCCACGTAATTGACCGGATTCACCGAAAATGTGCCCTGATTACACGAGGTGTTTGGTCGTGCGAGCTTACACCTGTGGCGAAGTATGTTTGCACTTTATTGTTTAGCTGGGCTAATGAAATGCAGGGAAGGAGCACCGTCGTCGCGATTAAGGGGCGGGGTCGTTATAATTTGGTCAGCTTTACCTGACCATTACTTTGTTTGCCACCGTGCGGTGGAATGTTGCTTGCAGGTTCTACAAAGCGAGGTACCAAATAGCGGGCTGAAGCCCATGCTGCTGAGCTGAACCTCGAACTCAAAAGTGAATTGTTGTTTTACTTTAGTCATGTGTGGCCAGCCTGCGATTCGATGTATGTAAAACATTACTTTGTTAAGTGAACTCTTTTTAGGCTATAAGGCCAAGTACTTTTAATGTATTTGTTATTTCATTCTTATGGTGGTAAGTGGACATTCATGATAGTTGTTATTCAATTATGGGTTCTTTCAAACTGTTTAAAAGCTTCCGCTAGAATACTCTGAGTTAGGGCAAGTAGTTGTAGTCGATTTTTGATATTCCTATGTAACCCTTCCGATTGTCCGTAGTATATGGCGTCGGGTTCCAGCTGGACCTTCTACTATATGTCATACGATGGATGGGGGTGTTACAACAACGGACGGAGCTATACAAAGTTTCCTTACCAAAATTCAAAAGCGTCCTCACAATCACCCCAAGCTACTCATTATATACAGGGAGTCTTCTCCAGTTCGCAATATAAGCATCACAAATCCAGACTACCCATCCAGATGAGCTTCACACAGCATGCCTATTCCGTACTACGAACTTCCGGATCTAGATGCATACTCAACCCGCTGGAATCGCTTACGCTTTACACCTCTTATTGGAGGATTCCAAGCACATGCATGAAGTAGGACATCACTTGTCCAAGAAGGAGATCATTACCCTTGACGATCGCTTCTGAGCCATGACAAATTGGCCGATTTGAAATCACAACGACGGCCTTGCCTCCCCGACGTTGGGCTCGTATTTGGAGTCAGACCGTTAGAGCTCCACCGGCGGTCGAAATCCTTCTCCCTTCTCCTCCTCCTAGCTCTCCTCTCTCTCTTCTCTTTAGAAAGAGAATGGTCCAAGGTATGAATGAAAACTTCATTCCAATCCGGGTTTAAACCTAGTAGGGAAGAGCTTGGGCCACAGGATCCAGGAAGAAGGAAATGGACGGCAATGATCAGCCCTCAAATATTTATTTTTGGGCTGACATGGCTTGTGACACGCCCGTGTCACAGGCCGTATTCCATAAGCTGTTAGGAACCAACTCCATCCATACTAGGACATGGTCTTAGACATGCCCGTGTCAACTCCTGATAAGCCTGAGTCCCGAGGTACATTCCCGTGTTGAGGGGCGTGTCCCTTAATCGACACAGGACCAACAGTCCAGAAAAGGACACGGCTAAGGCACATGCCAGTGTCCTTGGCCATGTGCCAAACACGCCCCTGTTATATGCCCGTGTAACAGGCCGTGTGCAACACTCGGCACAACCTAGTTACCAACTCGAGCAAGACACAGCCTCGGATATAGCCTCGGACACGCCCGTGTTTCTGGCCGTGTCGCCTCTCGACGATCGCCGACTGTATTGTGTCGAGTGCTCGCGATACATAATGAAGGACATGCCCTGGGACACGCCCGTGTCCCAGGATGTCTTCCTCACCTGAGACACACTCGAGGCCCACTCGAGTCCTACACGAGACCAACTTGAGTACCTAGAGCTTGACACGCCCTGGGACACGCCCGTGTCCCAGGCTATGTCACCCAGCCTGAACTCCGAATTGGAATTTGGGGTGTTACAAACCTCCCCTCCTTATAGAAATTTCTTCCCGAAATTTAGCTCAGACACAACCATTCCTTTGTTATAAATATACACAAAGCTCCGGGTTTAAAGCTCTGAGGCCGCAGATTGCCTCGCCCAATGACATTGCACAAACAAAGTCTTTTTAATAAAATACAACAAGTACAACAGTAAAGTACACTCTCTATTTATTTCCGCTCGTCCGCGTCCTTTAGAATCCGCTTTACGGCCTCCTGTAACTCCAGATTATACATTCTAGTCTGCTGTACTTCATGATTTGAGCTTTGCGGCTCCTCCAATTTGAGAGTGTACATTCGAGGTTGTGCCCGGGATGTAGATCATTCTACCACCGCCTTGCCCTTTTACTCATAGGAAGCACCGGTTTTTTATCACCATTTGACAGGCCTCTCCAACAAAATCGGGCTATATGACCCTGCTGTACACAAGTCAAGCATATACGAATCTACACATCCTTCTCCAGCATACAGGTTGTTTCTACTAACGCTTGGAATCCTTGGTTCACCGAACTCGGGAGCGCCAACCTCAGCTCATCAAGAAGTCCATCATAGAACCTATTCATCTTCCGTGCTTCTTCTGCGAAAGTAAACCCCGCATAACACCCCAACCAAGTAAACTCATGCAGGTAAGTATTCACAGTACACTAACCCTGCACGCAACGTTGGAACTCATTCTCCATTAAAGTCACCGCGATACTGGCAAATACTTTTCCGAAAACAATCTAGAGAATTCCTCCATCGATATCTCTCTCAGGCCTTTTCCTACAAACTGGTGGAACTCGGCCTCATCCCACCAAAGTCTCGCCTCTCCTTCCAATAGGAATGTGGCTAAAGTGACTTTCTGCCCCTCATCAATCCTGATCATTGTCAGGATCCTCTTCACTCTTGAGATCCAATCCTCTGCCTACGTTGGGGAGTTCGCCCCAAGAAACGTAGGTGGATGAAACTCCATAAACCGATTTTGTTGCTCGTCAGCCACTTGCTCGTCAATCTGAGCTTCAACACGTTCTTGCCTCGCACCAACGTATACTGGCTCCACTGTAGGCCTTGCCTGCCCAATAAGCTGTGCCGGAAATATGGCAAATAGCTCCTCCGCAACTCAGCGTATGGTTTCCGCCGAAGGAGGAGGTGTGGGCACCTCAACTGGTGCCGCACTCTCATCCGAACGTTGGCGATCAGACTGCCGAGCTCCACTCCTTGTCACCTCTACATGAACAAGACATCATTAACCTCCAAACCAAGATGACAAACATGCCTAATATACACGCTCACATTCCTAGTGGACATTCATGAGTTCATTAGTGTTAAAACAGTTCGTACTAACACGAGCTCGCAACCCCATAAAAGTATTCGACCACGAATTCGAAAGACGAAGACCGATACCCTCTGATACCAAAATGTAATGACTTCACCCGTTAAATAACATATAATAGAAGGTCCGGACGGGGCCCCACACTATATGCCACAAATAGACGGCAAGGTCACAGGTTAATATCAAAATACCATCGCACCCTAACCTAGAGCATTCTAGCGAAAGCTTATTACTTGCAATAACTCAACCAATGAATGTCCACTATATATATAATTAACCCATTTATAAATAACACCAGGAATGTATACAAGAACAAACAACTCACGGCCTTAAGGCCTTACATGTTTCTCTTTACAAAATATAGTTTCATACATCGGCATGAAGGCCACCCACACATGAAATCAAATTCTTTACAAGGACTTCAAGTTCCAACAAGCAGCAGCAGCACGGGCTTCAGCCTGCTCAATCCAAGTCAGCACGCAAAACAAGCACATGGACGTCCACCACAAGGGTGATAAACAAAGCAACGGTCAGCATTCAACTGACCAATTATAACGACCCTACCCCTTACCCGAGGCAGTGGTTCCTTCCCAAAATGTATTACAATCACAAAATATATATATCTGCCACAACCGCATCATAAACGCTGGCCTTCTTACCATACGCTCCATGGACTCAGGGCACGCTTACGGTGAACCGAAATCCTATAGGTCCCACCACCGGTTAGAGGTTATTAGCTTGTTGGTCGGTCATAAGCCTCCGAACACCTGATAGAGACCTCACATACCCATCCCACTCAGAGGCATTCACCTCACGGTAACTAGTGAGCACTATAGATCAACCTACACACGTAGTGCAACACGCCGGGAAGGCCCGCAGCCCCCATTTGCAGTGCTACAAATCGACCGCTCACATCCTCTAGATCAACCTACAACTGTAGTATAACAAGCCGGGGAAACCACCCCTCTGCATTTCTACCAATTGATCTCTCATAACACAGGCATATACTTCCGCTTTCCTTCCAATCAATCTCTCCGCACATGCAGAGCATACAACCAAAGGAGCTATACAAAGCTTCCTTACCACAATTCATAAGCATCCTCACAATCTCCGTAAGCTACTCATTATATATACAGAGTCTTCTCCGATTCGCAATATAAGCATCACCAATCCAGACTATCCGTCCAGATGTGCTTCACAGAGCATGCCTATTTCGTACTACGCATTTCCGGATCTAGATACAGACTCAACCCGCTGGAATCGCTTATGCTTTTACCTATTGGTGGAGGATTCCATGCACATTCATAAAGTAGGACTTCACTTGTCCAAGAAAGAGATCGTTACCCTTAACGATAGCTTTGGAGCCATGACAAACTGGCCGGTTGGAAATCACCGCGACGGCCTTGCCTCCACGACGCTGGCCTCGGATCTCGAGTCGGACCGCTGTAGCTCCACCAGCGACCGGAATTCTTCTCCCTTCTTCTCCTCCTAGCTCTCCTCTCTCTCTCTTCTCTTTAAAAAGAAAATGGTCGAAGATAGGAATGAAAAATTCATTCCAATCCGGGGTAAAACCCAGCATGGAAGAGCTTGGGCCACAGGATCCAGGATGAAGGAAATGGACGGCCACGATATGCCCTCAAATATCTATTTTTGGGCTGACACGGCTTGTGACACGCCCGTGTCATAGGCCGTGTTCCCTAAGAGGTTAAGGAACCGACTCCATCCAGACAAGGATACGTGCTTAGACATGCTCGTGTCAACTCCTGACACGCCCGTGTCACAGGATACAAGCCCATGTATAGGGGCGTGTCCCTCAATCGACATAGGACCAAGAGTCCCGAAAAGGACACAGCGAAGGCACAGGCCTGTGTCCTTGGCTGTGTGCCAAACATGCCCCTATGACATGCCCGTGTCACAGGTCGTGTGCCATACTCGACACAGCCCAGTTACCAACCGGAGCAGGACACGGCCTCGGACACGCCCGTATCCCTGGCCATGTCTCCTATCGATGATTGCCGACTGCACTGTGTCAAGTGCTCGTGACACACAGTGAAGGACACACCCTGGGACATGCCCGTTTCCCACGTAGTGTGCCTCACTTGAGACACACTCGAGGTAAACTAGAGTCCAACGTGAGACCCAGTCGAGTACCCAGAGCTGGACACGCTCTATGACACGTTCGTGTCCCAGGCCATGTCACCCAGCCTGAACTCCAAATTTGAATTTTGTGTGTTAGATAGGTGGCCGAAATATCATTGACCATGAGAGTGAGAGCAAAGCTTTTGCAAGAAGGAGACAGTCGCGCATAAAAACCCACATCCCGAATAGGATGTTGAGTGCAAGTTCGAACACCTTTTTAAAGAGCAATCAAAGATCATGATCGGACCTGTCTACTATATCAAATCCATACAATGGAATGATTGTTGGCCTTGTAGCTGTCGGTAGTGGAAAATATGAATAATCAGAGACATGTAGAGAAGAAGCAAGGGAAAGCTCAGGAAGAAGTGCGAAAATAAAAGAAAAGAAGAAGAATCATTAGATGGTGAAAGAGTAGATGTAGGAGATAAGAACGGAGCTGTTGGATACACTAGAGAATATGTACCAGATTTGGAGAAGCCTCATCTTACTCAATGATATACATCAATTTGTATTTTATGGATGTTTTAGTTTCATTGTGCAGGTGTAAGGTTTGCAAGAAATTTTTCTAAGTACAAGTGTTGACACTTTTGAAAAATTGTGTCGACACATAGAAGTTGTGTCGACACTAGAAGCAGGGCCATTGTCGACACCCAGGCATTGTGTCAACACCTGAAGAAGAAGCTGTGTCGAAACCCAGAATTGTGTCGACACCTAAGGCAGGAATTGTGTCAACACCTAAAGCAGAAGTTGTGTCGACACACAGGAGTTATGTCGACACTAGAAGAAAGGCATGTGTTGACACTCAGGAATTGTGTCGACACCTGAAGAAAGTTTGTGTCGACACATAGGACTTATGTCGACACACACTCAACGCTATTTTTATACAACTAAGTCAAGACCAGAAGCAGTTGTGTCGACACACAGAACTTATGTCGATGCACACTCAATGACATATGGATGACACTCAACGCTATCTAACAACAACGGCTATACTGAGTCTGAAGACTTGTGTCGATACACAGGACTTGTGTCGACACACACTAAATGATAGAAGGACATACACTCAACGCCATCTGTCAGCATCAGTTATGTCAAGACCAGGAGTAGTTGTTTTGACACACATGACTTTTGTCGATACATACAAATAGAAGCTGTGTCGAGTAGCAAAAGAATGACTATATCAACACATGGAGTATTATGTCGACATCATATGACTTGTGCCGACACTTAGTCCATTTGTGTCGACATATGTGAAGCAGTTTGCTTAGTGGTTCATGCTGAGTTGTAAAGACTTTGAGGAATCAACTGTCATGACTGGAGACTCGACAGCTGTCATAACCAATAAGTCTGACACCTCTATAAGAACTGTCAGAAGGTTGTTACAAACCGGATCAGCCGGTAATCATGAGGACACTCTATATAAGGGACTGATCCTTTACAACCAGAATAATAATAGAACTAAGGAATTAATCAAGCTATTATGAGAAAGAGAATCTGATGACAAGAAAAGGGAAACCCCTTAAGAAGGCAGATCCAGAGCAGTCTGCAAGAGAAGATTCAGATCTTATTCTGAATTCAAGGAAGGAGATTACAGGAGATCAACTTCTGCATCAAGTAAAGTTAAACCTTATTTTGTTCTATCAAGAAGCTTTGAAACAGCTAAGTCTTGTTGAATCTGAAGTTTCATTTTATTCAAGAACTTATCAAGAAGCTCACACCTATATAGAGTTCTATCTGGTGATATATTTGTATCTCTTAAACAATTAATTTATTGTAGGATCTTTTGTAAGATCTGAGTTATATGCCTATAATTATAAAGGCTAAGGTAGGGCTGAGTGCCTGAGGTATAAGACTGGTAATAGTCTGAGTTGTAAGCCTAGTGATAAAGGCTGAGGTAGGGCTGAGGCCTGTGGTAGGATTCTTGGGAAGAATCTAAGGTATGTCTTATATAAGTCTGAGCTGTAGGAACTTGTAAGATGTGTGGATCTGAGTTAGTGGAAGAAAGTTTGGCTGAATCCAGTTATCTACTGGATAGGCGAAGGGGGAAAGTGGATGTACCCATACCTTAGGGAATCACTATAAATCTAGGGTTTGTTATGCTATTACTTCTGTACTGTGAATTTTATTTCCTATGATATGTTAATACTAGTTAAATTGCCTGAATTATATAAGAAAATTTGAACCTATTCACCCCCCCCCCCTCTAGGTGTCTAGGCTCTTGAATTAAGTCTTTTAAGTGGTATTACAGTGAGGTTACTCAAAGATTGACCTAACAGTCTGAGTGAATCTCCAAGGCAATTATCAGATTTCAAGAATGAGTTCAAATAAGAATAAAAAGGAGTTTGGATCTATGAAACTGCCTATCTACAGAAAAGAAAGTTTTGGCATTTGGAAGGGAAGGGTTAGATTGTATATGGAAGCTTCTTATCCAAGAATCTACATCACTGTACAAGAAGGACCCTTCATTACAATGAAGGTATCAGCTCTGGATGAAAATATTAAAATACCCTAAGAACTATTCTGAAATGACAAAGGATGAGATCATCCTAGCAACACTAGACAAAAGAGCACAGAACATTATTGTAAGTGCAATAGATGATGCCACATTTCAGAATCTGGTACATTGTAAAACCTCCAAGGAAATATGGGACAACCTGATTGTCTACATGGAGGGAACAGAAGAAGATAAACAGGATAGGAAATTTAGAATGAATCAAGAATATGAGAGCTTTAGTCAAGCCAAGACTGACAACATATCTGAAAGTTACAAAAAGTTTTTCAGGATAGTTAGTGAGCTGATGACATATGGAAGAGTCTTCAGTACATATGAACTGAATGACAAGTTTCTCAGGTCTCTGACAAAGGAATGGGACTCAAAGATATATGCCATCAGAGAGGTAGACAAGCTTGCTGATACACCTCCTCCCATACTATTTGGAAAGCTACTATTATATGAAATGTAGCTCACTGCCAAAAAGGAGGAAGAGAAGAGCAACAGGTCTGAGTATAAAGATAAGTCAGTTGCCTTCAAGGCTGAAGGCACAAGAAAGGGCAGGAAAAAATCTCCTTCTCCACCCAGAAGGAGTCCTGAGGCAGAAGAAGGAATTCCTGATAATACCTCATCAGACAGCCACACCTCTATTGAGGACTTTGCTGCCTTTACAAGGCAGTTCCAAAGGTTCATGAAAAAGAAGAAGTGGAGAACCAAACCATCATCATCCTTTTCCAAGGATGAGTATTACAAGAAAAAGAAGCCTCCCAAGGAGGACAGGTATGCCTCAAAAATCCAAGTAAACAAACTAATTCTAAGATTTTTTTGCTATTGTTACAACAGGCCAGGACATATCATAGGTGACTGTCCATACAAGACGACTGAATCTAAGGATAAGAAGAAGCATCAACTGATGGGCAAGAAGGAGAAATCTTTTGTTGCTCAGAAACAGAAGAGTTGGACAGACTCTTCATCTTCAGGATTAGGAGAAGAAGATGATGCAGAAGCATATGTGGGCCTATTTTCAAAAGAAGAAGATTCTAGGGAACTAGAATTCCTATAAATACTGGACTCCATAAATGGAGTGGAAGACCATTATTGTATAGGGCAGATGGCCCTGTCAGAAAATGATCAGTGCTAGGATCAGGCTGGTCCAAGCAAGGTATACAATTCTCCCTCAGCTTCTAATTATTTCACTGGATCAGAATCAAAAGCATCTGCATCAAGAGATGTGTATGGTTCTGAGTATGAAGGGGATGTACACCAACTCATTGATGAGTATGGTGGGTTGTTGCAAGCTATAAAGGGAAGCAAGCTTCTTATCAAGGAGCAGACCAAGGAGATTGAATCTCTTAAGCAGGCAGCATCAGAATCAGCTAAGCTTATTGATTTGAAACTTAAAGAGGTTGCCAAACTAAAGAACATAACTGTCATTCAGATGGGCACAATCTCTTTCAAGGAAAATCATATCAAGAATCTGGAGGCAAAACTTCAGAAAGAAAAAGAGTTAGTGGCAAAATTCTCTAAGAAAAAATAAGTCTTGCCTTTAATAGACAACTTCATTTCTCAAAAAGGTAAGACAGGTCTAGGCTTGACGGGAAGAAAAAGGGTCACCAATTCACAAGAAAAAGGTAAGTCCCCAGTTCAGCCACTTGCCTCTAAGCCCCCTATTTTCTTTAGAAAGGTGATGCAACCTACAAACAGGTATGATCATGAAATTACTCATGGTAAATGTGAGTATGGAGATCACATTGGCAAGTGTGCAAATGTCAATAGGCCATTCTATAGGCAAGCTCATCAAGTTCAAAAGGAATTCTTGGCATTTGCTACTCCAGCACCTACACTTAAAAGGACTGCTGGCAACAAGGTTGTGAAGTCTGTACCTAAGAGAAGGTACAACAGATTTGAGTGTTGGTATTGTGTCAAGGTAGGCCACTTTGTTATGGATTGCTGGTTTAACACAAGTGTTAAAACCAAGAATAGTTTACTATCAGAAAAGCTATAGGTAAACATGATAATTTTCAAACTAACAAGAACCTATGACCCAAAACTAATTTGGGTTCTAAGGATAAGTGATTCCTTATTTGATGCAGGTGAATCCAAGTAGCCATACCCCTATATGGTACATGGATAGTGGATGTTACAAACACATGATTGGAACAAGGAGAATATTGAGCGACTATGTACCCATAGAGAATGGACCCAATGTAATCTTTAGTGGATCAGAAAATGGAATCATCAAAGGATTTGGTAACATTTCTAGTGATTAAATTACCATCACTTAAGTGGATTATGTGAAGGGTCTAAAACATAACCTAATTAGCATAAGTCAACTTAGTGATCTAGGTTATGCCATCTCTTTCCTCAAAGGGGAGTGCCAAATAAGGAGGTCAAGTGATCAAGAGATCATTTTGACTGACACTATGAAAGGGAATGTATATTGTCTTAACCTAAATTGTGAGTTTAACAACTCACCCATTTGCCTAGTTGTATGTGAGAAAGATTCACTATGTCTCAAATGGCACAAGAGGCTAGCTCATCTGAACTATAAGTCTATTGGACAGCTCTTTAGCATGGGATTAGTGAGGAATGGTCCTCTAGTCAAGTGCATTAAAGAGAGAGTGTGTTCATCTTGCCCAAAGGGCAAACAGAATAAGTCCTCTTTCAATGCACTAGATACCAAAGATTCAATGAGATGTTTATATCCCTTACATATGGATTTATTTGGTCCTATGTCAGTTCATAGTCTAGGTAGGAAAGTATACACATTTGTTATTGTGGATGACTATTCTAGATTCACATGGGTTTTCTTCTTGAGGCAGAAATCTGAAACTCTTACTATTTTTCAGACCTTTATTAGACAAATTCAGAATAAATTTAACAATTCAGTGGTCAAAATCAGAAGTGACCATAGAACTGAATTTCAGCCTTAATGTACGACAAAGTTCTGTGAAGAACTTGGGATTCATTAGGAGTTCTCCTCACCTAGAACACCCCAGCAAAATGGTGTTGCTAAAAGAAAGAATAGGACTCTAATTGAGGCAAGTAGAACAATACATAGTGACACAACTCTCCTTGAGTACTTCTGGGCAGAGGCAGTAAATACTCAATGTCATGTACTCAATAGAGCCTCCATCAATAAGAAACTTAAGATGACTCCCTATCAGATTTTGAAAGGTAGAAAACCAAAAATTTCCTACTTCAGAATCATTGGTAGAAAGTGTTATGTCCTAGTTAATGGTAAGCACTACTAAACTAAGTGTGCTGCAAAATACCGAGAAGAGATATTTGTTGGGTACAACAAATATAGTAGGGCATACAGGATCTACAACTTGATAACACAAGTTGTAGAAGAATCTGTCCATGTTAAATTTGATGAGTCTAAATTGATTAACAGTGAATGGTCTAGTTCTTCAGTTAGTTCTACAGGTCTAACAAATAGTATGGACAAGCTGACCATCAATGATGAAGTTCCTGCTAGGATGGATGAAGAAAAAGATGCAGTTTTCCAGGGGGAGAACAAGACTCACCTGATGAAGAAGATAATGAGGAGCATCAGGTTGAGGAAAATGAAGAAAGCCAAGAGGTTGGTAGATTTCCTCCAGCAAGAAGACACCTAAAGGATCATCCAGCTCATCAAATCATTGGTGATGTAAGTCAAGGTGTACTAACCAAGAGCAAGAACATGAACAAAGTTTTATGTTCAAGTTTCTTATCATAGATAGAACCTAGGAAGTTTGAAGAAGCCATGCTAGACACAAACTGGATTGATGTTATGCAAGAAGAGCTGAATCAATTCAGTTGGTGTAAAGTCTGGGAACTGGTTCCTAAACCAAAGGATCGCAACATTATACGAACCAAGTGGTTCTACAGAAATAAACTTGATGAGAATGGCACTATAATCAAGAACAAGGCTAGACTGGTAGCAAAAGGCTACATTCAAGAGGAAGGGATTGACTTTAATCAAACCTTTGCCACAGTGGCAAGGCTGGAGGCTATAAGGTTGTTCTTGGCCTATGATGCCTATCAAGGGTTCAAGGTATATCAGATGGATGTAAAGTCAGCATTTCTGAATGGTGACTTAAAAGAGGAAGTCTATGTTGAGCAACCCTCAGGTTTTGTAGATTCTCATTATCCTGATTATGTATATAGGCTTAGGAAAGCTCTATATGGTTTGAAACAAGCCCCTAAGGCTTGGTATGAAACCTTGTCTGCTTTTCTTATTGAGAATAAATTGTTTAGAGGAAAGATATACAAAACTCTATTCTTCAGGAAATCTAAAGGCAAGATAGTCCTAGTCCAGATATATGTTGATGACATTATCTTTGGATCTACTAAAAACAACCTTTGTAGAAATTTTGTCAAACTAATGCAAGGGAAGTTTGAGATGAGCAGTATGGGTGAGCTGAAGTTCTTCTTGGGACTTCAAGTAAGACAGACAGATGATGGATTGTCCATATCCTAGTCTAAGTTCGCCAAGGAGTTGATTAAGAAATATGGGATGGACTCAGCCGCCACCATGAAAACTCCAATGGGAACAAGTTTGCCTATAGGCAAAGATGAGGCAGGGAAACCTGTTGATGAGTCTTTGTATAGAGAGATAATTGGCTCCCTACTCTACTTGACAGCTAGTAGACCATACATCATGTATGATACATGTGTCTATGCTAGGTACCAAGCTTTCCCAAAGGAATCTCATTATACTGCAGTTAAAAAAAATTTGAGATATCTTAAGGGCACACCTAATCTAGGTCTTTGGTACCCTCAGAATAGAGATTTTATACTAACAGGTTTCTCAAATGCAGACTTTGCAGGATGCAAAAAAGACAGAATGAGTACTACAAGAACATGTTAGTTCCTATGTGGAAGGCTGGTGTCATGGTGCAGCAAGAAATAGACAAGTGTAGCTATATCAATAGCTGAGTCTGAATATGTAGCTGTAGGCAATTGTTGTGCACAATTATTGTGGATAAAGCAAAAACTTAAAGATTATGACATCAAGGTAAGTAGAATTTCACTGTTTTGTGATTCTACAAGTACAATTTCTATTTCTAAGAATCCTGTATCTTATAGTCGAACCAAGCATATAAAAATTAAGTTTTATTTTATATGAGAACATGTAGAGAAGGAAGATATTAATCTTGAATTTTTAAACACAAATTGTCAAATTGCTGATATTTTTACAAAACCTCTCGATGAAACTAAATTCAATCATTTTAAAATTGAATTAGGTATGTTGATCCTAGAATAGGTCAGCTAAAGCATTCCTAAGTAGAATATGTAAGCACAATATTTCTAAGGAAATTTGTCTAAGTACAAAGTTTTTGTCGACACACTTTGTATGTTATGTCGACAAAGAAAAAGGATGTGTCGACACAGAACTAGTATCTATGTCGACAGAAGTATGGGTGTCGACACAACTATATCGAGACATTAAGTTAGCTGATTTTTGTGTCGACAAACAAAAATAAAAGTCGACACTCTGTGTCGAGACATGACAAGTCCATGTCGACACTGACATAAGAATGTCAACACATAGACATGTCGACTAAACCTAAGTATTGTCGAGACCTAGAACTTTTCTTTCGACACATATAAGTATTGTCGAGACCCAGTATTATTTCTAAGGAGCATCTTTTGAACTCCCCTTTACACCTAGACTATAAATATGTGAAGCGAAAATCTTGTCGACAACACTCTCAGATTTCTCGACTCTAGACCTTGTGTCGACATAGATATTCACTTCTCTTCTCTTCTCTCTCTCTCTCTCCTTCTCGTCAATGGCGCCCCTCAAGGAAGACAAGGTGAATGAAGGGTTTGAGCTGGTTCGTGGTGGATTCACGATAGTGTCGCCAGAAATCCAGGGTGTAATTACCCTAATTTCAGAAAATGTTTTGGAATTCTTGGTCTCAGAATCGACTAAGATATGGAAGAAGGAAGTCATGGAATTTTATTCATCAGCAACAGTGGACATAGACAGGAAGAAGATCCAAACAGCAGTACAAGATTCCCGAGTGAAACTTACACTGAAGACGATTAAGAAATCACTCCAACTTCCTAAGGTTAAGGATGACGATGACATCATTACATAAATGACCAAAGATGCATTAAGCTGGTACAGCCTAACCCTAATAACAAGGTTGGATCATCCATCACCAGGAAAGGGATGAATTCACAAGGGAAGTTCCTGTCTGAAATAGTAGGTAAGGTGATATTATGCAGAACAGGTGGACATGACAGAATTTCAGCCTCTATGTTCCATCTAATGACAAGAATAATTTTAAGGCTAAAAACAGACTGGGCATCAATATTCTTTGACAAAATACAACAAGGTTTAAAGAAACCAAATCTGGGAAGGATTCTGAGTTTATGTTTATCTTCAGCAATACCAGATGTAATGAGCCAACTTCCAAGAACAAAAATTAACTATATGAGTAGAATGGACACCAAAATTCGGTCTAGGTGGGATAGAGTATTAACCAAGGAGGTTTATACTGCACAAAAACAGACCAAGAAAAAAAAGAAGAAGAAGGAAGTTGTTCAGCATGTAGAATCCTCTAGTGATTCTGAAGTGGAAGTGGTCTTCTGTTTAGATGAAGACTGGCCACAAAAAGATTCTCAAGAACAAGTAGAGAGCAGTGTGCTCCCAGAGCAACAGGTAGTCACTACTCAAGGGGGGAGAAAATCCTGAACCAGCAGCACAAGATACTGTACTTTGTGAGCTACCTGCTCAAGGGGAAGGAATTGTTGTAGTTACTCTAGAGAGTGAGTGTGCAGCTGATACAGTAATGGATATTATATAAGATATTAATAATGAAATATTGGAAATTGCTGAGAAGGAAGCACAAGATGTGCAAATAAAATATACAACTCAAGATGATCAAGTAAGTATCTCTTTTATAGCGAAGGGCCTTGACAACAATCAGGATGTCCATGGAGAACATTTTGTTTTCCAAACTAACCTTGTTCCACCTGTACAGATGCAGCAAGAGGTAACAATGGAAGAGCTATTTCCTGATTTACCAGCTGCAAGGACTAAGGGGGAGCAATCACAGGTACATAAGGAACTTCCAATAAGTGAGTCGGAGGAGCCACTGAAAGATCCATCTACTAAAGAAACAGTTGATATAAAAAGCTGATCATAACCCTCTGATGATGACGAAGCCACAATGGCTAAGAAGAAAAAGATGGTTGCAATCAAGAAAAAGAGCACAAGCTATAATAAGGCCTTACAATCAGTAACACCACGCCCTGCTCAATACATGGACTTCAGTTCAATACTGGTCCAACTGTAAGTAAAATTGGATGAACAAAGGCAGTATTTAGAAAAGTATGTAGATGAGTCAAATAAGGAACTGCAGTTTCAGCTGGCTCAGGACATAAAATCAATCAGAAATGAAATCAATCTGCATAAGAAAGAGATGACAGATTGCTTCCATAAGGGAGGCAATGCTGTAGTATACTTGGCTGAGCAATAACAGTTGCTGAAGACTGAGGTTGAGGACATTGCCACCAAGCAAGCATATGTTTTAGAAAATCAATTCAGGTCCAATGAAAACCTCAAAGACTCCCTTGAAGAAATCATAAAAAAACTGGGAAGTATTTCAACTGATTTGAAAATTGAGATATCAAAGCAAATACAAGAGGATCTAGCTGCTGTCCAAATAGCCATTGGAGCCTCTCAATAGACTATTTTTGATTACCTAACTAAGTTCAAAGCATACTATAAGAAGATATAGAATATTTGGCTGATCAAATAAGGTTTCAAAAAACTAATCTGAGAGATCATATCACTAGAGAAGTCATAAAGTTGGAGAGATTGTTAGTCAAAGCTAGCTCTGATCATGCAAAATTGATCTCTAATTCCATCAGAGCTACACTTGGATTTCCTCCTTTGTGTGATGATGACAATGTTATTGAGTATGGAGTGCAACCTGCTTATATTGAAGGAGATCAGCCTGAAGTGGCACAGGTTATTTACCCTTCTACTGACTTTGACATGGTTCAATAAGGAGTGCAGACAATGTACAGCTCTCAACATGAGGCATCAAATGTGATTATAGAAAAATTAGACATGTTAGAGACTGCCAAGGAAGCTTAGAAGGAAGCACAGCTATCCAAGAAAAGGTTAAGAGAAAAGGCTGAGTTGAAGCTAGATTTTGAGCAATGGAGCCCCATTTCCAGGAATATTATTTTTACAGCCTGGAAGGCTGCAAAGGATAAGACCTATGATAGGGGTAAATGGTATTCTAAGCAAGAATAGAATAAGTATCAAGCAAGGCAAGAAGCCATTCTTATGTATAGAAGAAGTGCAAAAGCTGGGAATTTAACTGTTAATGCTCTGGAGCCTAGCAGGTACTTCCCCAAGCCTTTTACTATTTTGAAAGGCAAAGGATAAAGGCTGAAGAACTGAAGAAGAAGGATCTCAAAGGGAAGAAACCTGCTAATGATACAGAACCCAATATGCAGGCAAAGTTCAAATTTGTAAAAGGCATTGTGATCAAGGAGCCTAGTTAATCATAGGATATATATGCTTATATGTATAACAATGTAACTTTTTTGCTTTTGTTCTAAGAAAAAACATGTAAACCAAGAATTTTCCGATTAATAAATAAAACCAGCTTCACTATTGATTTTAGTTGTTTACAGTTTTTTTATGTTATCCTGCACTGAAATGCATGTACATCTATTTTTAAGTGCTTTATTATGAGTGATGTATATCTTCGAGTAAGGGTTATGACTTCTCCAAATAGGGGGAGATTGTTGGGTACACTAAAGAATATGTACCAAATTTGGAGAAGCCTCATCTTACTCAATGATATACATCAATTTGTATTTGATGGATGTTTGAGTTTCATTGTGCAGGTGTAAGGTTTGCAAGAAATTTTTCTAAGTACATGTGTCGACACTTGTGAAGAATTGTGTCGACACTAGAAGCAAGGCCTGTGTCGACACCCAGGCATTATGTCGACACCTGAAGGAGAAGATGTGTCAACATCTAGAATTGTGTCTACAGCTAAGGCAACAATTATGTCGACACCTAAAGCAGAAGTTGTGTTGAAACCCAAGAGTTATCTCGACACCAGAAGAAAGGCATATTTCGACACTCAGGAATTTTGTCGACAGCTGAAAAGGTTTGTGTCGACACACATGACCTGTGTCGACACACACTCAATTCCATTTGTCTACAGTTAAGTTAAGACCAGAAGCAGTTGTGTCGACACACAGAACTTTTGTCGACACACACTCAACGACATCTGGAAGACACTCAACGCCATCTAACAACAACAGGTATACTGATTCTGAAGACTTGTGTCGACACACACTCAACGACAGCTAGACATACACTCAACGCCATCTGTCAGCATCAGTTATGTTAAGACCAAGAGCAGTTGTGTCGACACACAGGACATGTGTCGACACGCAAGACTTTTGTCGACACTTACAAACAGAAGTTGTGTCGAGTAGTACAAGAATGACTATGTCAACACATAGAGTGTTATATTGACATCATCAAGATATGTGTCGACACTTAGTGTATTTGTGTCGACACATGTGAAGTAGTTTGCTGAGTGGTTCATGCTGAGTTGTAAAGTCTTTGAGGAATCATCTATCATAACTTGTGCTCGACAGCTATCATAACAAACAAGTATGACACCTCTGTCAGAACTGTCAGAAAGTTGTTACAAATCGGATCAGCCGGTAATCATGAGGAAACTCTATATAAGGGAATGGTCCTTGATAGCCAGAACAACAACAAAACTAAGGAAGTAAACAAGCTATTACGAGAAAGAGAATCTGAGAATAAGAAAAGGGGAAACCCTTAAGAAGTCAGATCTAGAGCAGTCTGCAAGAGAAGATTCAGATCTTCTTTTGAATTCAAGGAAGGAGCTGATAGGTGATCAACTTCTACATCAAGTAAAGTTCAACCTTATTTTATTGTATCAATAAGCTTTGAAACAGCTAATTCAGGTTGAATTTGAAGTTTCAGTTTATTCAAGAACTGATCAAGAAACTCACACCTATAGAGAGTTCTATCTGGTGATATCTTTGTATCTCTTAAACAATTAATTTCTTGTAGGATCTTTTGTAAGATCTGAGTTGTAAGCCTATAATTAAAAAGGATGAGGTAGGGCTGAGTGTCTGAGGTGTAGGACTGGTAATAGTCTGAGTTGTAAGCCTAGTGATCAAGGCTGAGGTAGGGTTGAGGCCTGAGGTAGGATTCTTGGGAAGAATCTGAGGTAAGACTTGTATAAGTTTGTGAAAGTGAAGGGATAGATACTACTCTAGAGGGGGGGTGAATAGAGTTATCAAATTTTGCACTAGACAAAACTTAATGGTCTACCCAACTCCCTTGGAGTGAAGTTCGGAATGAAAAGATTATAGATATTGATTTAACCTTAGAGCCTAACACAAGTGATGTGTACAAACACAAGCTAACTGTAATTACAGTTAAGCTTGAAAAACCCTAATCAGCAACTAGCAACCTAGTTATATCTAATCACAGCCACAATACAGGAATTAAACAATGGAATCCAGACGACACAAGGAAATTTATAGTGGTTCCCCAAACAACTTGGGTACGTCCACTCTTCTACCCACACGGTAGGAATCCACTCAGGTTTTTGATCAGGTGCCCTGCCACCAACAGGATCTGCTTCATGTAGATCCAGAAACCCTTTAGACTTTTGATCAGGTGTCTAAAAACCAAGCATAGGTTTTTGATCAGGTGCCCTGCCACCAAGGGATACTTTTGAAGGGAGTAATAACCCTGTACAGGAGGGGGAAGAAGGTTAAGATGTCTTCTCTATTTTACAAAGATTAGAGAAGCACAAAAACTTGCACTGAGCTAGAAAGCTCTAAAGAATCAAGGCTCCCCCTGGCTCAAAGATGTCCAGGTGAAGTCTTGCTTCAGTGCAGAAAACTCTTCAGAAAGTTCTGAAGGAAAAGCTACAGGAAGAAAGTAAATAATAAAATCAATGATCTTCAAGCAGCTATCTTCTTCTTCTTCTTCTTCAAAGGAACTCTGAGTTTGAACTTCCTGAAAGCAGGAGAACTCAGGTGAAGAAGAGATGAAGATCTTAACACTTCTCAGTTAGATGGAAATTGCTGAGAGCAGAAAGCTTTTTCTTGATGAAGGCTTGAAAGCTTGAATGAACAACTGGTTAGCTATTAGCTAGCTTGAATCCTTCTTCAAAGGGTCCTTTATATAACATCAGCAAGCAACGGCTCTCTTCCATTTGAATTATTTGTCTTCTTCTGAGCCTTGAGACCTGGGCTGTAAATATCAAGAAGACAAAAACATCTCTGCAGCAAAACATTCTATAAAAGGAGTAAACCTCTTTCTAAGAAGCTGCAGGCTCAAATCAAATAACAGAAGGAGTAAATAAAGTCACATCAGAAATAATCTCTTTATAACAAAAAGAAGACTTTTCAGTCTAACGGCTATAAAGGGCTGACAACAGATAAAGTAATTTATAATGACAGCTAATAAGACAAACAACTTTATCTTAAAAAGATTTGACTCAGGCAAAAGAGATGGAGCAAATATTGCCTGGTAATTTTATCATACAGCTTAAAACAATATGCCAGAAAATGTATTAATTAATTAAATATAATAAATAAATACAAAATACAAAGGCAGACAGAAAGCGTCGAACGACCCTCGAAGATCGTCGAACGACGCACGGAGATCGTCGAACTATCGGGCAGATAGTCGAACGATCCAGATAGTCGACCTATCGAAGAAGATAGTCGAACTACCCCGGCAGATAGTCGATCTATCAGAGCAGATAGTCGAACTATCAGATAGTCGATCTATCTTGGACAGATAGTCGAACTATCAAGCGCACAGAGATAGTCGACCTATCCAGCAGATAGTCGACCTACCTCAGAAAACAGATAGTCGATCTATCGACAGATAGTCGAACTATCAAAACAAACCAGATAGTCGATCTATCAGCAGATAGTCGAACTATCAGATAGTCGAACTATCAGGACAGATAGTCGAACTATCAAAGACAACAGATAGTCGAACTATCAACAGATAGTCGAACTATCAAGACGAAACAGATAGTCGATCTATCAACAGATAGTCGAACTATCAAAGCGGAACAGATAGTCGACCTATCAACAGATAGTCGAACTATCAGATAGTCGATCTATCAGAACAGATAGTCGAACTACCTCGCCAAGCAGATAGTCGAACTATCAACAGATAGTCGAACTATCAACGCAGACAAAGCGTCGACCAGCTGATAGACGATCGTCGATCAGTCGATAGACGATAGTCGAGCGGCGTTCGACTATTGTCGAACGAAAAACTACTTAACCAAATTCTCAATCTGGAAAAGTGAGGACTCTACAGCTAGACTTCTAACCATTGACCATAGATATTTCTTGGGTCAAGGGACTAACAAAGGCAAGACTGAACTCAAATCAAACTAGGGTACCAACAATCTCCCCCTATTTGAGTTAAGTCTCTCAACATCTAAAACATAAAGCTAGCTAAAGAGCAATAAAATAATACAGTAAATAGTTAACAATTAACTAGCAGATTATCAAACATATAAACAAATATAGCACAGCAGTTAATCAAACTATGGATCAACAGAGTCAGGCTTAGAAACAGAAGAGCTAGAAACAAAAGAGATTTTCCTTAGAGGATCATCAGATTCTTTCTTTGACAGTTTCAGGTCCTGCGCACTAATGATCTTCAATTCTGCAGCTCTTGGGACTACTGCTTCAGGATGCTTTTCCATATATTTTGATGGATCAAAAATCTCAGGATTAACCTGGAACTTTTCAAACTCTTTCTTTCTGTAAGCAGACATGGTAGTTAGACCAGTCGTATCTTTTTCTTCTGCTCTAGCTTTTCTTATTTTAGCTGCTCCAACTAGTTCTTGAAAGCGAGCCATCCTAAAGTTAGGATCAAGCTCAGGATTTTCATACACAGGCTTAGGAGGAGCAGCATCAGCTATTTTATCTTGAATAACTAGATAAGACATTAGAGGCAAACTTAGCAAAAGGGTCTTGCTAGAATTTTAAAACAAAGTAAACTATTTACCTTTTGAAACAATTTTCTCAGACTGAACTGGTGTTGGAGATGGAATTCTTTTCTTTGGTGAAGGAGGAGGGGAAAAGGTTGGTCTTTGAACCACAGCCTCCTTCACTTGTCTTTGAGAACCAGAAAACGATTTGCCTTGCGAGCTTTGATAACTTTGTCTTGGCTGGGGCTGAAAAGAAGCAGATCTTCCAGAAGAGGCAGCAGGATTAGCTGATAGGTTCCCAGAGGCTCCTGCACTTGGAGGTGGAGGAGGAGGACCTCTGGGAGTCCATCTTGAAACAGGACTATCATTCCTCTTAGTTCTTTTCCTTTCTTTCTGCTGGTTCTTTGAAAACCACATCCAGTGCTGAAATTCCTTTGATTTAGGGTCAATGCCCTTCAAAATATAATAGGGAGTATCATTATCTTTATTGGGAGGAGGAGGAGCAGCAGCTTTCCTTTTCTTTTGGGCAACTTTCCTTTTCCTTGATTTCTCAGAAACATCAGAATCATCTTCATCATCAGAATGAGATGAGGGAGGATTTTCATAAGGATCATAGGCTTCTGAAACAGCCTTTTCTTTAAGCTTAAGATCAGATTTCTCTCTTTCCTCTTCCATGGCATCCAGAGCCAGAAGGGAATCTAAGTCCAACCCTGGTGAGTCATCCTAGATGGTTGACTTTTCAATTTGCAGATCTTTTTCTTTCTCTTTTAAAGATTGTACTCTTAGATCCCAGGCTTCTCTTGCTTGAACTTCTTCCAAATTCAGAACAGGAGAGTCATCTTTGACTTCATCTTTCTCAGACTCATCTTCTCTATTATCTAAAAAGGATTCCAATTCAGGATCTACTTGAATATCAGGAACACTTGGATCAGCTTCAGAAACAACTGCTATGATCTGAGCAGCTAAATCTTCTCTAATAACATCTGTAGAATTATGAATACAGATCTGCTAAATAAACAGAAATCATTCCTTCCAGGAATTCACAAACTAACAAATTAATTGACTCATCAACAAAACGGATGAATGAGTTACCTTCATACTTGACCATCTCCCATGATTCATCTAGATATGAAGTTATAATTCCTTCTAGGAATCTAGAAACCACAGGAGTGGTGAGGTCTTCTATGCAGACTTTTACTGCAATCTCAGATAGCATGATTCCATCTGCTATTTCCTTATCAGACAATACTGGAACTATTTCTTTCTCAACTAGAGCAGACTCTTCCAGGGCTGTCATGACTGTATCTGTTATAGCTGGAGGGGAGGCAGGATGTTCAGAGGCATCTTCATGGAACATCTCCCCCTGCCTGATTTCAGTGGAGACTGAAACCAGGCCCCTTGAGGAAGATGGCTCAGCAGATTTTGAGAGAGATTTGATGGAGGCAGTTAAGATATCAATGGAGGCTGCAAGGGGAGCGATTGCCTCTTCAATCATGGTTTTGATTGAGGGGGTAATCAACTCCACAATGCGGGAGATGAGTTCAGGAGAGATCTCAAGAGATGATGGATGTGAAGTGGATGGAGCAGCAGCAGATATGGTAGTAGTGCTGGGATGAAGAGTGGTATGGACAGGGGATTGAACAGGAGATGGAGCAGGAGAGTTAATTGGGGAATTAACTGGGGAATGAACGGGAGACAAAGGAGGAGTAGGAATTCTCTCAGATCCTAACAAATCAAAGCTAGGAGCAGATATCCTAGTCTGATGTGCAGGAAGAGGAGAAGCTGGAGGGGAAAGAGGAACAACCGTAGTTGTTTCTGGAGCAGAAGAGGAAGAAGGTCGTACTTCAGCTGAAGTTGATGGAACTTCAACTGAAGCAGACAACAAAGCAGAGGAGGAGGATGGAAGAGCTGAGCCAGCTTCAACATGGTGAGGAGTGACTGATTCAGTCCTGGTGTCCTCAGATGTTGCTGGAGCAGGTTTCACAAAAGTTCTCTTCCACTTAGAGAACAGGTTGGGATCCATTTTCTTGCTTGCGTTGATTGTTGTTGCGGTTGAACTCAGCAGCTGGGGGTATTTTTCCTTAAGGAAGATTCCAATGACCCTTCCTAGGGTGACTTCCTTCTTACCAGTCTTTTTCCTTATTAAATCAAACACAACTGCTGCCCAATCTATCCTTTTTTGATTAACAATCGCACACATGAGTGCGAATTGCTGCCTTGTTATATTATCGTGAGCAGAGTGCTTACCCAGGAGCACTTTTCCTACTAACTCAGCAAGAAACTTGATTTTGAAGGGGAAATTTACTTTGAGCAGCTTCGTGGGAATGCCCTCAGCATGTCCCAGCTCAACTAGCATTCTTTCCGAATTCCTGAGCATCTTGCTCATAATCCTCGTCACCATTAACTAATCCAAAAACATCAGACAAAACGGCCGGAGTTAGGATTACCTCTTCTCTGCCGATGGTACCTGTCATCGATTCGTCTGTGGAAGACGACGTGAAAGCCCATTCCTTGATTTCTGGGATGTTTATCTTAATCCTTGCAGACATTAACTTCTTGAGTCCTTGATCCCTGCATAGCTGAAGAACTTCTACGATTCCTGCATCGCAGCTGCTGAACGCGTCAAAATCCACGCTAAATCCTGCATCAAACTTCACGACTGCTAGAACTGCTGGGGAAACCGCCATTGATTCGCTGGAGAAAGCTCGAGAAAGCTGGAGAGGACGAAGAAGATGAAACGCCCGAAAATCACAAGCGGGAAAGCAGAATGCGAAAGGGCACGCTCCGTCGACGATAAAACACAAGATCTTTTAACCTAGGTCGACTATCGGCTTTATATTAGACCGGAAATAGTCGATCTATTAAAAAGATACTAGACCCGATAATCGAACGGCCGTTCGACGATCGGCTCAGAAGCAGAGTAGTCGAGCCATCGTTCGACTATTTCTGGCTTCTCAAACAACAAGCTGTCGTCGTTCAGAGATCGACGATGAGCTCAACCTGTTCGACGATGGTCGAACGCCGGTCGACGATCTTCAAACAGATAAGCTATCATTAACCAAGGGTCGACGATAGGCTTAATCCGTTCGACGATTTTCGATCATCGTTCGACGATCTTCAAGCAGATTTCAACATAGGCAGATATAGTCACACTTAGTCTCCTCCATTAATCATGCCTAGTTGAACTAAAAAGAACAGATGCTTCTGTTCATCTAAAGGCTTGGTGAATATATCACCTCTCTGAAACTCAGTGGATATGAACTCAAGACAAATCTTGTTCTTTTCCACACAATCTCTCAGGAAATGGTGCCTAATCTCAATGTGCTTCGTTCTAGAGTGGTGCACTGGATTTTGTGCAATTGAGATAGCACTGGTACTATCACACATGATTTTGGTGTTCTTGTGTGAGTAACCATAATCCACAAGCTGGTTTTGAATCCACAGGATCTGTGAACAACAACTGGCAGCTGCTATATATTCAGCCTCTGTAGTTGAAGTTGAGACAGAAGCCTGCTTCTTACAGAACCAAGAGACCAATCTCTCTCCCAGGAACTGGCAAGTTCCTGAGGTGCTCTTCCTGTCAACTCTGCAACCAGCATAATCAGAATCAGAATATCCAATTAATTCAAATTCTGACTCAGCTGGGTACCAAAGTCCTAGATTTGGACATCCCTTCAGGTATCTCAGGATTCTCTTTAGAAGAATCAGATGAGATTCCTTGGGGTTGACCTGGAATCTAGCACAAAGGCATGTAGCAAACATTATATCTGGCCTACTTGCAGTTAGATATAATAGGGAACCAACAATGGCCCTATAATTCTTTTGATCAACTGGCTTGCCGTGATCATCAGAATCAATAACTACATTAGTAGCCATGGGTGTAGGCATTGCTGAAGCATCAGCCATCCCAAATTTCTTTACCAATTCCTTGGCATATTTGGATTGGGAGATGAAGATACCATCAGCATCTTGCTTAACTTGGAGACCAAGAAAGTAAGACAGCACACCCATACTACTCATCTCAAACTTGGAATGCATCAAGTTGGAAAACTTTTTGCACAGTTTGGGATCAGTGGAGCCAAAAATAATATCATCTACATACACCTGAACTAACAGGATTGTGTCCTTGTGATGCTTGACGAAAAGGGTTCTATCAACTACTCCCCTAGTAAAGTTGTGCTCTAACAGGAAACTAGCTAAGGTCTCATACCAGGCCCTAGGAGCTTGCTTTAGTCCATAAAGAGCTTTCTGCAACTTAAACACATGTGAGGGCTGAGTTGAAGAAACAAACTCTGGTGGTTGTTCAACAAACACCTCTTCCTTAAGCTCACCATTTAGGAATGCACTTTTGACATCCATTTGAAACACCTTAAACTTCATGAAGGCTGCATAGGCCAAGAAGATCCTTATTGCTTCTAGCCTTGCAACAGGAGTAATGGTTTGGTCATAGTCTATACCTTCCTCCTGTCTGTAGCCCTGAGCTACAAGCCTAGCTTTATTCCTTACTATAATTCCATTTGCATCCAGCTTGTTTCTATACACCCACTTGGTGCCTATGATCAGTTGGCCTTTAGGTCTTGGAACCAAAGTCCAAACTTTATATCTCTCAAACTAATTGAGCTCCTCTTGCATTGCAATGATCCAGTGGGGATCTAGCTCTGCATCTTTAAAGGTGAGGGGCTCAACCTGTGAGAGGAAACAAGCATGCATCACATCCTGTCTTAATTGGTGTCTTATTTGCACACCAGCTGATATGTCTCCAATCACTTGAGATGTGGGGTGATCTCTAAGTGTGACAATATCAGCAGGTGGGATGTGATCTTCAGCAACAGTTGGGATTAATTCCTCAGGAGGAATTTGATCTACTGTTGGTGGTACAACAACTGCTTCAGCAATGTCTTCATCACTGTCTGATTTAGTGATCTGAAGAGTTGATAGTTGGAGAATTTCTTGAGGGGCATCATGTACCTGCAAAGAACTTGAGGAAGGAGAATTTTCCTTCTCCTTGTAAAACATCTGAGACTCATCAAAAGTCACATGCACAGATTCTTCTATCTTACAGGTAGACTTGTTATAAACCCTATAAGCTTTGCTTACTTGGGAATATCCAAGCATAATTCCTATTGAAGCTTTTGCTTCAAATTTTCTAATATATTCTTTATTATTATTATGAATATAAACAATACAGCCAAAAACTCTAAAGTAATTAATTTTTGGTTTCTTTCCTTTAAGCAACTCATAAGGAGTTTTACACTTAAGTTTGTGTATCAAACTTCTATTCAAGACATAGTTGGCTGTACTAACAGCTTCTGCCCAATAGGATAGAGGCATGTTAGCATCTGCCAACAATGTACTAGCAGCTTCAATGAGTGTTCTATTCTTCCTTTCAACTACCCCATTTTGTTGGGGAGTTCTAGGAGCTGAGAAGCTATGTTTGATACCTTCTCTCTCACAGAATTCTTGCATGAGAAGAGAGTCAAACTCAGTACCATGATCACTTCTGATCAAGGCCACATGAGTAGAGTACTCAGTCTGCACACATAATAGAAAGTCTGTAAGGGCTTTGAAGTTATCAGACTTAGTTCTCAAAAAGAAAACCCAACTGAACCTAGAGAAGTCATCTACAATTACTATAGTGTAATACTTCCCTCCTAAACTCTGTACATTTATTGGGCCAAAAAGGTCCAAATGTAATAAATACAGGATTCTAGGAGAATCACTTTTATTTACAGATTTAAAAGAATTCTTGGTTTGCTTGCCTAGCTGACAAGCCTTGCATAGGCTCTCCTTCTTGTAGGGGCAAGAAGGTAAACCTCTAACAAGGTTGTGTTTAGATAACCTAGATATATTTTTAAGGTTTACATGACTAAGCCTTTTATGCCATAAGGAATTATTATTAAGGGTTACTTCATTAAACAGGCAGATTTCAGAATGAGATGAATTGAAATCTACTAAATAGATATTACCTATTCTAATACCTACTAAAACAACATTATTATTTAAAGTAATATTGCAAGAGAAATTAGAAAATGAAACCTGGTAGCCAGCATCACATAGCTGGCTGACTGAAATCAGATTATGCTTCAGTCCATTGACATAAGCAACTCTCTTGAAAGTAACTGCTCCAATTGTGATCTTGCCATAGCCTTCTGTCTGACCACAGCTGGAGTCTCCAAAGATAACCTTTGGGCCGAGCTTAGCTTTGAACTTTGACAGAAGATCTTTATTTCCTGTCATATGCTTAGAGCATCCACTATCCAAATACCACTTGTTTTGAGTGATTGGATAGGCCTTCACCTGCAAGACAATTATTTAGACAGAGTGGACCCAGGTAACCTTGGGTCCCTTGTTTTTCACATAAGAAAAACTGGAAATATATGAGAATGCAGGCTGAGGGTGATAACCTAGTGGGTGAGATCTCCTAGGTGGGATTCTCCATGCAGATGATGGGTCAACAAACCTAGGGTTTCTATTCTCATTTAGGTTTCTATGGAATTGATTATGATTTTGAAAATAATGTTGAAATCGTCGATCGACGTTCGACGATGGGCGCTCAGATCGTCGAGCTTCGTTCGACCATGGAGCTTCCGATCGTCGAGCGGCGTTCGACGCTCTTTGCATTTCTTTAAAGAACTTCTTTCTCTTTTCTCTCTTAGCTTTATTTAAGGTTTTATTAACCAGATTTACTTGCTCAGTGTTCTTCTTTCCACTAGCTGAAATGAAGTTCACTGGAGTTGAAAGATTATTTTTAAGAAGGACTGGGGGTTCACTGGGAGAAGCTCCTAAGCCTAGTTTATCATTACCTGACCTAGTGTTAGTCATGCTGGTAATTTCTAACAACTTAAGGCTTCTACCATTAAGGGATTCTTCTAATCTCTTAGACTTAGCTAACTCTATTTTAAGAAATTTAATTTCTTCACTACAAGTAGTGAGATCTTCCTTTAACCTAATGTTTTCAGTAGCTATTGATTCTGAGTCAGCTAACCTATTTCTAAGTTCTTTTATTTCCTTTTCTGAGCTAATTAAATCTAAACATAAAGATTTAAATTCTAATTTAAATTCTTCTGAAGTAAAATCATAAGAAGAAAGTACCTCATCTTCTGTAGGCATCTCTTCATCAGAATCAGAACTCTCTGCAGTAGAGTGGTTGCTGCAGGCATCTATTGCCATTAGGCAAACTTCTTTTGCCTTCTTCTCTTCCTCATCTTCACTGGAGCTTGATGAGGATGATTCTTCATCAGAATCACTCCAGGTTTCAGCAATGAAACCTCTCTCCTTCTTCTTGTTTTTGTAGGAGGATGGCTTGGAGTGTTTCCTGTGTTGTTCTTTTTCTTTTCTCTTTTCTTTGTTCTTCTCCTCTGGACATTCTGGCAAGATATGTCCAGGCTTCCTGCAACCATAACAAATAATTTCTTTAGCGGGAGAGCGATCATACCTTGGTTTGTCTTCATAGCGTGAAGACTTCTTTCTGAACTCCTTTCTCCCCATCTTGAGAAACCTTTTGGCAAACAATGCCATAAGTTCCTCATTAGATTGGCTGCCTTCAGAAACATCTGCAGCCTTAAGAGCTAGAGATTGCTCTTTTCTTGTTGGAGTGGGGGTCTTGGCTTCAGCTTCTGCTTCTCTGGTCTTCAGCACTTGCTCAAAAGACTTGAGCTTGCCGAGGAGAGCTTCAGTTGAGATCTCATTAGTACTTCTGGCTTCCTTGATGGGCCAGATTCTTAGATCCCATGTGCTAGGGAAGCACATAAGAATCTTATCATTGACCTCTGTCAATGATATGTCCTTGTCCAGGGTCCTCAGCTCATTGATGATTGAGCTGAGCCTGGTGTACATAGCTTCAACTGATTCAGCATCAGTTTTCTTGAAGTTCTCATACTGTGAGATCAGGTTGGACCTTCTGTCCTTCCTTTCATCAGCTGAACCAGCTACAATCTGGTTCAGTGTGTCCTACATGGCCTTTGCTGTGGAGCAGTTAGCCACCTTCTGGAACACCTCATCAGATAATGTCTGAGCCAGTATGTTCATTGCCTTGGCATCTGCTATTTTGGCCTTCTTGTATTCATCATTGTAATCTGGAGGAGGCACTGCACTCATATCAGATGATGAGGCAGTGGCAGCAGCAGGTGCTCTTGGGGGGCCTGACAAAATAGAAGCAAAAATACTTTCATCAATAGAGTTCATATATAATTTAATCCTTGCCTTCCAGATGCCAAACTTAGCTAAGTTGCATGCTGGAGGTCTGGTGCTAGAATAATCCTTGGACTGGGCCATGATAGTGAATATCTATAAGCTCTTGGTATCTATCAGGATCTTGTGACTTAGGTGTTAGCCTATACAGTCAGTCAACCTCCCTTTGATACCAATTGAAAGTGAAGGGATAGATACTACTCTAGAGGGGGGGTGAATAGAGTTATCAAATTTTGCACTAGACAAAACTTAATGGTCTACCCAACTCCCTTGGAGTGAAGTGCGGAATGAAAAGATTATAGATATTGATTTAACCTTAGAGCCTAACACAAGTGATGTGTACAAACACAAGCTAACTGTAATTACAGTTAAGCTTGGAAATCCCTAATCAGCAACTAGCAACCTAGTTATATCTAATCACAGCCACAATACAGGAATTAAACAATGGAATCCAGACGACACAAGGAAATTTATAGTGGTTCCCCAAACAACTTGGGTACGTCCACTCTTCTACCTACACGGTAGGAATCCACTCAGGTTTTTGATCAGGTGCCCTGCCACCAACAGGATCTGCTTCATGTAGATCCAGAAACCCTTTAGACTTTTGATCAGGTGTCTAAAAACCAAGCACAGGTTTTTGATCAGGTGCCCTACCACCAAGGGATAATTTTGAAGGGAGTAATAACCCTGTACAGGAGGGGGAAGAAGATTATGATGTCTTCTCTATTTTACAAAGATTAGAGAAGCACAAAAACTTGCACTGAGCTAGAAAGATCTAAAGAATCAAGGCTCCCCCTGGCTCAAAGATGTCCAGGTGAAGTCTTGCTTCAGTGCAGAAAACTCTTCAGAAAGTTTTGAAGGAAAAGCTACAGGAAGAAAGTAAATAATAAAATCAAAGATCTTCAAGCAGCTATCTTCTTCTTCTTCTTCTTCAAAGGAACTCTGAGTTTGAACTTCCTGAAAGCAGGAGAACTCAGGTGAAGAAGAGATGAAGATCTTAACACTTCTCAGTTAGATGGAAATTGCTGAGAGCAGAAAGCTTTTTCTTGATGAAGGCTTGAAAGCTTGAATGAACAACTGGTTAGCTATTAGCTAGCTTGAATCCTTCTTCAAAGGGTCCTTTATATAACATCAGCAAGCAACGGCTCTCTTCCATTTGAATTATTTGTCTTCTTCTGAGCCTTGAGACCTGGGCTGTAAATATCAAGAAGACAAAAACATCTCTGCAGCAAAACATTCTATAAAAGGAGTAAACCTCTTTCTAAGAAGCTGCAGGCTCAAATCAAATAACAGAAGGACTAAATAAAGTCACATCAGAAATAATCTCTTTATAGCAAAAAGAAGACTTTTCAGTCTAACGGCTATAAAGGGCTGACAACAGATAAAGTAATTTATAATGACAGCTAATAAGACAAACAACTTTATCTTAAAAAGATTTGACTCAGGCAAAAGAGATGGAGCAAATATTGCCTGGTAATTTTATCATACAGCTTAAAACAATGTGCCAGAAAATGTATTAATTAATTAAATATAATAAATAAATACAAAATACAAAGGCAGACAGAAAGCGTCGAACGACCCTCGAAGATCGTCGAACGACGCACGGAGATCGTCGAACTATCGGGCAGATAGTCGAACGATCCAGATAATCGACCTATCGAAGAAGATAGTCGAACTACCCCGGCATATAGTCGATCTATCAGAGCAGATAGTCGAACTATCAGATAGTCGATCTATCTTGGACAGATAGTCGAACTATCAAGCGCACAGAGATAGTCGACCTATCCAGCAGATAGTCGACCTACCTCAGAAAACAGATAGTCGATCTATCGACAGATAGTCGAACTATCAAAACAAACCAGATAGTCGATTTATCAGCAGATAGTCGAACTATCAGATAGTCGAACTATCAGGACAGATAGTCGAACTATCAAAGACAACAGATAGTCGAACTATCAACAGATAGTCGAACTATCAAGACGAAACAGATAGTCGATCTATCAACAGATAGTCGAACTATCAAAGCGGAACAGATAGTCGACCTAATCAACAGATAGTCGAACTATCAGATAGTCGATCTATCAGAACAGATAGTCGAACTACCTCGCCAAGCAGATAGTCGAACTATCAACAGATAGTCGAACTATCAACAGATAGTCGAACTATCAACGCAGACAAAGCGTCGACCAGCTGATAGACGATCGTCGATCAGTCGATAGACGATAGTCGAGCGGCGTTCGACTATAGTCGAACGAAAAACTACTTAACCAAATTCTCAATCTGGAAAAGTGAGGACTCTACAGCTAGACTTCTAACCATTGACCATAGATATTTCTTGGGTCAAGGGACTAACAAAGGCAAGACTGAACTCAAATCAAACTAGGGTACCAACAGTTTGAGCTGTAGGAACCAATCTTATTCTGAGTTGTAAGATCTGTGGATCTGAGTTAGTGGAAGAAAGTTTGGCTGAATCCAGTTCTGTACTAGATAAGCGAAGGGGGAAAGTGGATGTACCCATACCTTGGGGAACTACTATAAATCTTGTGTTTGCTGTGCTGTGATTTCTGCACTATGAATTATATTTCCTATGCTGTGTTAATACTAGTTTAATTGCCTGATGATAAAAGAAAATTAGAACCTATTCACCCCCCCCAATCTAGGTGTCTAGGCTCTTGAAATAATTCTTTTAGGAGCATCCTCAAAGAAGGTGATGTCCGCGAAATCATACTGTTTCTGGAGAACAGGATCATAAAACCTTTATCCTTTTTGTGTCGAACAATAGCCAAAAAGTTTCATTTTATAGAATGAGGAGAGAGTTGGTCACGACCAGAAGAAGGACTGTAGACAAACAGGGTGCATCCAAAGATACAAGGTGGTAAAGGAAATTGATTCGCATCAGGATAACGAATAGAGAATAGGGTTTTTCCGTCGAGAACAGAAGACGGATATCGGTTGATGAGGAAACAAGAAAGAAGAAAGTATGACCCCAATAGGACCAGAGAACATGCATATGAGTAAGAACGCAAAGAGCCATATCAAAGAGATTTCAATTCTTGCGCTCAACAAAGCCATTCTGTTGAGAGGTGTATGACATTAGTTTGATGTATAATGCCATGATGTATGCAAAATAATATAAACTGATGACTTGGATACTCTTTAGCGTTATCAGTGTGAAGTATCTTAATAGGGACATCAAACTATGTACATATTTCATTATAGAACGCAATAAAAATGGAAAAATGTTCAGAACGTTCTTGTAACAAATACACTTACATATATATAGAAAAGTCATCAATAAAGTAACAAAATAGAAACTACCCCTACCAACAGTCCGGATAGGAGCAGGACCCCAAACATCCGAATGTATATGTTCAAAAGGACGAGAATAACCATGTTTGTGCTTAGCTGAAAAAGTAGAATGGTGGTGTTTTCCAAATTGTCAAGCCTCAAAATTAGGAGAAGAGTCCCCCCGAGATAGATCAGGCAAAAGCTGATAAATAATATGAGGAGGTGGATGTCGAAGGTGAGATGCCACTAAAGAAGAGAAGAAGAGGCATAAAAGGACGAAACGTTATCAAGGTATAACATGCCACCGCTTTCTGTCCCAATAACAATTATCACCTTGGAGTGAGAATTTTGAAAAAGAAAAAGTAGACGCAGTAAAAATAGCCACACAATTCAACTGTTTGTAAAGATATGTAATAGAATGAATTTTGTAGTGAAAATTCGATAAATAAAGAATATCCTCAAGCTAAAGAGAAGGAGAGACATGCATGATGCCAAACCCATAAATAGGAGATGGTAAACAATCCCCAATAAGAATAGGTGGGAAACTTTTATGTTTGCTTAGTCGTGAAAAAAGACTAGAATTCCATGTCATATGACTAGTTACACAAGAATCAATAAGCCACATACCCGCAGTGGCCAACTGAGTAGCACCCAAAGAGGTAGCAAGATAAGAAGCATACTTCTTAGAGGGGGAATAAACCAAATCAGGGTGACTATGAGGATTTTTGGTCCAATAGAGATCAACCTGGAGACCGACCTTGCCACAATTAGAGTAAAGATACCTAGAGTGACCACGACCACAAGTACAGTCCACATAACCACCCGAGGTATCATTATGAGCCAGAGGAAAAAAATTATCTGGAGAGGGATGTAAAGGATGTTGAAGAAGTGTTGTTATGACAGAGATACAAGCGGCAGTAACATCTAGAGTTTGAGTGTCAGCCTCTCCAAGAATCTGTTGTCGAATCATATTATAAGGCTATAGTAAACGAATCAAGTAGCGAACAAACAAAAGTTCTTCAAAATGTTTATGTTGCTCAGCGAGATCTGCAGAAAATTGTCTATTAAATGTATTTGTTTCAAGAGTAGCTAAACACCTAGAGGGGAGTGAATAGGTTTTTGTGTCTTTTATTACTATCTTTTAGCTTCGGTGTTTTGTGAATTGGTTTTATGTTAGCATTCAAGAATCAGACAACAACACAGAAGTATTTATAGTGGTTCCCTAAGGTATTGGTACATCTACTGTCCCTCCCACCTTTTTAACAGTGTGTTAGACAAGGAAAACTTCTCCAATCTCAGCTCAATGATCTTACAGCACAGATCCCTTAGGATCTAAGACTCCTCCAAGTCCTATCTCAGGCCCAAGGCCCTACACTAAGAGATATAATCTCTTATAGCTAAGTAATCTGCATCAGATCATCTACCTAAGACTTTATTCAAAGTCCTACACTCAAGCTAGAAGGTTAGCCCTACACTCAGATCTACCACTAGATCCTACCTCAGGGAATAAATCTCCTATAGCTCATGCACATAGGCCTTACCTCAGATCCACAAAAGGATCAAACCTCAACCTTTATATATTAGGCTTATAACTCAGATCAACTAAGATCCCATAGAAGATGTGTTGGTTGTTTTTTTTTTATAATTGACTCTAGAGAAGTGATCTCTGAGTCTTCCTCTTCCTGAACTTAGAAGACTCAGTTATATTTTCACCACAGCACTAAGAATATGTCTTCAAAGTTGTTCTGCTTGTGCTGTGAAATAACTTGCAGAGCACTGCTTCTTTAAGCCTTTTGAGTAAATGAGTTAAATGCAGTGGCCTTGAAGATGAACAACATCATGGGCTTGCTTTGCTCCTCCTTCTATCTTAAAAAGTGAACATTTTAAACTTGATGTTGAAGATGCGACTATCAACTACTAACTGTCTGAACTTCTTAGACCAATAATAAGAGAATTTTCTTTAATCTATGCAACCAAGTCGAGAGGAAGAAGATGAAGCTCAAAGCTCTTATTTTCAAAAGTTAATTTATTTTTACTCGAAACTCTAGTTTTGTATCCCGCTATCCAATGGCTCTTTGCGTAGTAAGACTGGCCGAAAATGGCAACTTCTCCATCACATTTGCATTTACAACTGTACTAAAGGCAATCAATGCCTTTTGTCTTTTAGCAAGCAAATCCCAGGATATTTGAATTTCTACTGATGTCATCATTACTAGGCACTTCTGGACTTGTTAAAATCCAGACAGACTTCTCAGGCATTATGTGAAGCCTTGTCACTCAATGCAAAAGTACTTAGCATAATTCTGTATCTCAGGTGTTGAGTACGTTGAGTGAGGCTTCATCACTCAATGCATATAATATTTTATAGTCTAACAGCTTAGGCGTCGAGTGAGCCTTCATAACTCGACACTTTTGGAATTAGTTCGATTTCTTTGAATGAAGGTGTTTAGTGCATCTTCTTCACTCAATGCTTTTTTTCTTTACCTGGCTTCTTGATGAGGCATTGAGTGGCCTGTCTTCACTCAATGCTTTTTTATATAGTTGAATTTTTTTTGAGTAGGTATTGAGTGAACTTCCATCACTAGATGCTTATGGACTTAGATTTCTTGATAGTAACACTGCGACTTTGACAGTATGTAGTTCTGTCGACGCTTTTGGTTCTAGGCATTGAGTGAATTGGCTTCACTCAACTTTTCTGGACTTAACCAGATTTCTGCTTCGGCAATACTATGGCTTTCACTACAAGAGCATTAGTCGATGCTTTTATCCTCTTTGCGTCTAGTGAACTGCCTTCACTTAATGCTTCTGGACTTAGCCAGATTTCTTCTTTGCACGCAACCTTTCATGAGTCCATCTATCTTTGTTACTCATACTACCTGTCAAATCATTTCAATAGAGAACAACCTACATACATCAAACTTAGGGCATGCGTCAAAACATTCATGTGTATACCATTGACTTGTGAGACTTCTTCAAATCCAGGACATTGTGTTCAATGGACCGAACAATCTCCCCCATTTTGAAGAAGTTAGAACCCTAGTCAATGATATACACTACCTTACTTAAAGAATAAACAACATAGTAGAAAAGATCAACAATTTATACACACACAAAAATATTATTTTAATTAAAGAAATAAATCATTATTAGACAGTGAATAAAACAAAATGATCACTCTTCTACAACCCTTAAGGAAAAAACTAAGAACATTTCTATGTTTCAGGTTCCCTTATATTCCCCTGCTTTGTTTCTTGGTAGCCTTTACTTGATCTTCAGATTTCTTCTCCTTTTGCCTTTCAAAGTAATTGTATGGCTTAGGAAAGTACTTGTCGAGCTCCACAGCAACTGGTGGCAGTGCACCTGACTTTTTGTCTCTTCTAAATTTCCTCCTGACCTCTTGATTTCTTTCTAGTTTCGCCCATTCTAAGGAACTATATAGCTTTCCCATCTCAATTTTCTTCTCTTGGACTTGATCCCAAGCAGACAATATGATAGTTCTTGATTGAGGACTCCAATGCTCAAAGTCTATCCTAGTCTCCATTTCTTCTCTATATCTTTTCTGGCTGATCCTTAAATCTTCTTCTTCTTTAGCAATAAACTTTCCTCTTGCCCTAGTAGTGTGGTCAGTAGTCGGGCTAAATGATGGAATTTTTACAATAGTTGAAGGTTCAGCCAACTAAGCAGCACTTTGATCAACATATTGACCATGATCACTATACTGTACTTCATATAGTCCTTCTAGAATAGCAGAAATATTTCCATCTGTTTGTTGCTCAAGTCCCAATGAACCTCTAATTACATTGGTAACCCAAACAACATTTTTAGTGTTAGCCTTGATCAATACTGATGAGTCCTCTTTTTAAAGTGATTTTCGGACTCATCTGGGCTTGTTTTCTCATGCTAGCACTTCACTTTTAGTTTGTTATCGTTTATATTTAATCTTATCCTTATTTTCATAAGAACCTTTAGGCCCGTGGTTGTGTATTTTTGTACTTTTATTATTGTACTCCTTTTTGTGCTTGTTTGGAATGTCTGCACGCATCAGTGATTGGTTAAGGGGGTCGTGTGCGCGTTCCGGGGATGTTTGGAAGCAGAAATACTGCTCACGATCATCGGATCTATTGTGCACGACCACTGGTCGTGCACCGATGATCGTGCGCACTGGTATTCTGATTTCCAGATTCTTCCTGGGATAATCACACGACCACTAGACATAGTGCGCACGACCACCAGTCGTGCGCTACTAATCGTGTGTATTGGTTCCTCTTTTTCTGGAGTTCTTTCTGGGTTAATCGCACGACCATTGGACATAGTGTGCACGACCACCGGTCGTGCGCCATTACTCGTGCATGTTACCCCAGTTCTTCTCTTAATTCTGCCATGCCAATACGCACGATCACTGGCCATAATTCGCACGACCACTGGTCGTGCGCCCGTGATTGTGCGCATTGTTAGATTCTGCTTTCTATAAATAACGTAGGACTCGCCTTAATTTCGGATCGCTCGCCATTTTTTGCCGTTTCTCTCCTCCGACGAAGGTTTCCGCCATTTCCCTTCATTCTCCACCCGAGGGAGGTGCTCTGGGCAAGCCTTTACCGCAAAATCAAAGTCGGAGCTTCCTCTCGGCCTCCACCATCTTCTCTTGGGATCTATTTCAAGTTTTGGCGCCATATCCACCAAGTAAAGGGGAAGCTATAAAATTTCTTATGCAATCGTGACACGAAGAAGACGGGTCAATTGGAAGGTAGTGACAACCCTTCTCTACCCCAGACGTAGTTGAGGACCGAACTAGGACGCGGATTGACAACCCAACGATTCCTTCCATGAATCCTCAGCAAGACTTCGGATTCGGTCGATCTCTTGCATTGTTCTTACTTTATTGTTGTTTATTTGCTGTAAAACTTTATTTATAGATGATGTTCGCTTAGTTGTATATATTATTAGATTCATGTCTATGTGATTCTGTGTTGTTTTACTGCTTAAGTTGCTTGAGGTGCGCCTTATTTCCATCCACCACCATCCACCCTTGCCGCACTAGCAATTACTAGTGGCGTGCGTTATGAGGAGGTGCCATCAACCCTCATTCAGCAAGCTTACTCACCCATCCGCCTAGCGATTCGGTGTATAGAGGCCCGACTAGTCTTCCATCCCTCCTAGCGACGCATTGCATAGCAGCGTTGCATAGGAGTAGATTGATAGCATTTTAATTTCTTTTTCCGCAACAATCAAAACCCCCCTTTCGAAAACCCCGACCAAAGGACTTCAATCTCAATTCCTCCTCAAAATTAACTCCACCTTACTGTGTTCCCTCGAGATCGATACTTGGGAAATTCGCCCATTTTATATTAATTGTGCGACCGGTACACTTGCCGTCCAATGCATCAATTACTTTCTCCCCCTTTATGACTTCTTCCCATATAGTTGTAGTCAGGGTGTTCTTAGAAATAGAGAGTATTTCATCCAGAAAGTTGACTCCCATAGTAACATGGTTCTTAACTTCTAGCATGTCGTCATACAGAATTTGAGTATAGGCATCCATACTTCTTATGCACTCACAAGAAGTGTACCGATCGTAGTCAAGTAATAAATTTGAGGAGTTGGATCCCCGGATATCGATCTCTCGAGGAGTGAAAGTAGGGAGTGTGATTTCTCTATTGAAAAAGTGATTGCATGTGGTAACGTAAACAAAGGGGGTTTTGGTTTGGTGTTTCCTAAGTTTAGCACTAATAATCCTATTGCGGGTCGCCGTCACCATGTATCTTTGGTGGATTACTCAAGAGAGTAATACGGAAGATCAATGAGCCAATGATGGCCGTAATCACCTCTTCGCCATGTACGCTTCTAGCAATCGCTAGAACGACACTATCTCAACATGAACAAGAGAAAATAGAGCTCAACACATTATCAAGAACTGAGTTATAACAACACATAGACTTGCTGAAATACATAGGCTAATATTGTTCTTACACATCATTCAATCATCCAAATAATTAGAAAGAGAATTACTACAAGTGAAGGGGAAGAGAAACAACCAAACGCATGAAGGCTTTCTGAGATTTGTGGCCGGAGTCAATGGTTATCGGGCCTTGTCCGAACTCGGACTGCCGATGACGTCTGGGGTCCAGATGGGCTGTCGCTACCTTCCAATAACCCGTCTTCTTCGTGAATAATCATTGTGCTAAATCTATCTTGAGAACTCCACGGATGCAGCACCCTAAGAGCTTGAAACGGAGCTTGGAGTTTGGAGAAGACAATGGTGGCCATAGATGATGTTATTGCGAGCTCTTGGGGGAAGAATGGTGGCCAGATCAACTCTCCAAAGAGGAGAGAGAAAATATCGGCTGGAGGTAGGTTTTCTCGCTCAGAGGAGCTGAAATGGTGGGAGGAGCAGCGTGAAAAATCGAAGGCGTTTACCTAAATCGCGGAGCACAAGCTTAAAAACAGCAGCAGATAATCAGAGCTCTTTATCAGTGGCGCACAACCTGTGCTCGTGCTTACTCATGGTTGATGATCGTGCGCTCTCCTCTAGAGAAACTTGTAGAGACAAAAAAAAAATATATATGCGCACGATCAGTGTCGCAGAACTGGTGGTCGTGCGCACTGGATCCCATGATCATGCGATTATAAAAGATAGAACTCAAGAAAACCTGGAATAATGCATACGAGAAGAGGCGCACGACTGGTGGTTGTGCGCACTAAGTCCAATGCTCGTGCTAATGCCCCAGACAGAACTTGGAAAAGTGGAGAATAGTGTGCAAGATTAGTAGCTCACGACCAGTGGTTGTGCGCTATAGGTCCAATGATAATGCACAATGCTTCTGGACTATTTGGGAATTTGATGAGCAGACCGCGCATGACTAGTGGTCGTGCACTAAGGAGTCCACCGATCGTGCACGTTTAAAAATGCACGACTAGTGGCCCTTAGGCAGGAAACTTCCCAAAACAACGCGGAACACGCTCACATCCTTTGTACCTACAAGCACAATAATATAGCCTCCAATATGGGCGTACTATAGTCACCAAACGTAACAAAACACCATGTATATAACAAGAATAATAACAAAGAAAATCAGACTGAACCCCGGCGAAAAGTGAACTTATCATGGAATGAACATAATAACAAATATGAACAAATATGGCTCTAAAGTGTAGTTCAACAACGAGAAAACTAGCCTAGATGAGTCCAAAAATATGTATATAACTTGGACTCCTCACACCCCCAGACTTAAACATTTGCTCGTCACGAGCAAATCATAACTCCATGGACTAGAAAATAGTTAATTGGCTTAGTAATTTCCGGATATAGTATTGAGAGAAATCAGATATATCATGGGCATAAAAAATATAATAGATGAACTTTTTAACTATACTACAGAATTTATACATTTCGACAGGTGTAAATAAATATTTTATCTACTCAAAATTAGAATTCTGTAGAATCGTTCGGTCATATGTAGGAAGAAAGTAGACAGGTCACTAAGGTGAGCTTTGCCAAAGACCGGGGCTCAGGATCACCTCCAAATGAATCCACTATTGTTGGGGACCATACGCTTGCCCGTTCACACTCTCTGCATAGTACTAGCTTGACTTAAGAATGAATTCGTAGGACTTTTGGATAATCATGGGGCATAGGATAAGGTTTGGTTGTCAACGATAAACATGGAGGCTACACGCAACCCAAGCAAGCAAACAATAAACTAAACTAATACAACCCCTCAGAATTGCACGTGTGTCACACCCTAAGACTTAGCTTGAAAATCGGGTATGTAAACAGCCTAACCTGACCAATATTAAGATAAACCAATTGGGGATTCCATTTCTCATTGTAGTTCTTTAAAAAAATTTCTTTTCTCATTCTTTCCTTTCCCTTTTTTTCTTTTCGAATCCCCAAACTTAGCAAGTAAAATTTTCATGAATTCATTCCACCACATCACATGATTTCCACATATCACACCTCGTCAAAACATAAAATTTTTTGCAGCTCATGGATTTGCTTGTGATACGGGGATTGGCTTTAGGCTTTGGTGAATGAAGGTGGAGCTGAATCAAGGGAGGGGTAGGCACAAACATGGCTTGCAATGGATGGCATTTAATAGAAGGTAAACAAGGCTCAAACTAGATAAATTGATGGCCTACGTCACGCTCTCGCTTCACTAACCATGCACAATTGCTTCGAGGGTAGCTTGGGGCAAGTTCTTCGTCACCGATAAAGATGATCCTTCCTCCCTACTAGAGCAAAATGTATCTTGTGATGGCTACACAGATCCCTACACTACCGTTCTATTTTACAAGATTCAATATTTTGAGTAGTACAAACAATATTTACAATTGCAAAAAATAGTATAAATCTACGAGCATAAAAAAAAATTAAATCTATACTATTTCTACATAGACCATGAGTACTCGATTAGGAGCACTGCATGAGTTTCGCACTACTCTATTCAAAAATCCTATGCTAGCACCACTATTCTAAAGTTAACACAAAAGAAATAAATTTGACTTGAGCCGAGGGCGTGCATAAGATCACGCTCAAGTGGGTGATTCAGTGTGTGTTATGCGAACAAGAAATCATGAAAGTAGAAAAATAAAAATAAACATACTTATTGTATGAAAGTGATAGCAGTGCATGTGCATAGGCAACTCGCATAACTCTCTCCCACTAGACTTAAACTAAGCAACCCTACCATGATTTGCAATAAAATCAAATAAATAATAGTTGGGGGAGAGGTTACCCATGCTCAGCAAATGTGTATACAAGAAGATTGGCGTTAAATTCTACGGAAAGCCCACGCCCAAAACGAACTCCACCTACCCAATAAAATACCTCCGACCACGCATACTAAAAACACATAATCATAGTAGCATAATTGAACAAATTAAAAGCGACAAAATTGGGTCGTCACCCATAAGCCCATTTCTTTACCGCCCATAAGGTGGACCAAATACCTGTATTAGCAGTTATATAAATATTGTTCAGAGCATAAGTTCAAAACGCACTGAAAAAGTCTACAGCTACACAAAGCATTAAACAATAAATGATATTGGAAAAAGCAAGAAATGGGCCTCGGAGATCCTTCACTACTCAGCTGAATGCAGACTTGTGAAAGATCCCCCTAGTCACGCGAGATGAGGCTGAGGAGAATGCTTTAGGGCCTAGGGAAGACGAATCTCCCCTGCCGCTAACATCTTTCTTCTCGCACCGGCGTGCAAAATTCTGCGCCTTGCGCATGAGCAGTTCTTTTCTTTTCTAATCCTAAGATGGGGATCGCCATGGTGGTATAACCACACTAACCAATTCAGAACTTGTCTATCTTTCTCATCCGGTGCAACCTTTCCTCACCCGTGTCGGGTGAAAGATCAGCCCAAGTCACCTATTTAACAGTCTTCTAAAATTCGTTTGGAACAATAGAAGTTTTTAAGTCTATCTTCAGCACGCTCTCAATAGCTATGCTCAGCTCATGTTCCGTACAATCTGAGTCTTATTTCACTCCCAACAAATCCGTACTTGTTTTTACTTAAGCTGACATCAACATTTCTTCCACTTTAACAGCCTTATCTTTCCCCTTCAGCAGAACACATGTCTCAGTAGCTCTAGATAAATCATTAGATAACAAAACATTTAATTTTATAAGTTCTCCAGGTTTATTTGAAATTATAGGGTGAAGTGACAGTGGTAAAGGAAAATTGACCTTGGAAGCCAAGGTGACACAGATCGCATTAAATTACTGTGTAGCTTCACTAGCTTTTAGGAATGGGACCCCTAAGATGGGATTTTATGTATTTCCCATGGGTCCTAACACATGAAAGTCAGTGACTACAATAGCCCCATTCAGAATCACTTCCACCTCTTTAATCTCACCATTGGCCTTAACTACTGATCCATTGGCTAGAACTAGTGACTTCTGGACATTCGATTTGATATTTAAATTTAGTTTTTCAATATTTTGCAAAGCAAGAATGTTGCACGATGATCCGGAATTACATAAAGCTATAGTCTCTATTGCATTAATCTCACACTTAACAGCCATTTCATTTTTATTGCACTCCTCCGCCTCCCCAAAACTCTTCCCTTGTTCATGGGGATTTTTCTTCGTATCACTTGGGAGGGTATCACGAGTACGCTCAGAGAACACATGGGCAAGTTGCCCCAACTGTGTCTCCAAGTTGCTCATTGAAGTGGTTTGAGTGGCCATTTTTCATTGGGCCATCTCAACAAACATCTACATCATTCCGACCAAAGCACTCTTACGAGTCCCTTGGATGTTCGGATTATAACCCGTATGAAGCGGTCGCGGCTGGCTACTAAAGGCTTGAGAATCAAATTGATTCTGGCCTCCCTGTAACCTTTGACCGAGGCCTTTTGATTCCACGAGAAATTAGGATGATTTCTCGCGTTGGGGTTATACACATTATTATAATGAGCAGTGCGGTTTTGATTATTTATAAAATTTACGCACTCGTTAGAGGTTATAACTTACAGCTCAGCAAAGGTCTCTCCAGCAGTGCACTCATAATCATGATGGTCGGGGTTACCAAAACCCTGGCATGAAATGTCCATAAACCGCGCTGGAGGAGGGGTCAATCTAGTCAGCATCATCCTTCCATCCATCGTAGGATGGCTCGCCCCAGCTTGCTGCACCACATTCACCTCAAACAAATTTCTCGCCCCCCTAGGGGCATTTCTTTCTGAATGAGTTCAGTTGTCTACCTAAATCACCTTGAGGGGGATGAATAGGTGAGTTGTGCGTCTATTTGTTGAATAAAACTTTTAGCGATCTTGCACACAAATCAACAAAGCAATCTCAGACGACAAAAGATTTATAGTAGTTCCACAACCTTGGGTACATCCACTTTCCCTCACCGATCTAGTAAACCACTAGACTCGGCTACTCCATTATCTCGGATTAAAAATCAATCCTACGTCTCAGAACCAAGTTCCTACAATCTCGATCCAAATGGATCTACACTCGGAAGGTAAAACTTCCTACAACTTGGAGAAAAATCTCCTATAAGAATTAATAATACAAAAATTGAAAATACAAACAAATGATCTTCGAATCTTGAAATGTTCTAGCTGGATCTTCTTCTTTGAGAGTTGTGGCTTTATCAGATTTGGTTGAACAAGAACTCACGGCTAGAATGAGATATGAAGATTTCCTTTTGACTTCAACCGATCGGAACGGTGATAGAGAAAGAGAAACTATCACGATCAGGAAATCAATATTTGTCTGAATCCTTTGAAACAGAAACCCTAACTCTTGTATGATGAATATCGGCGGCGGTGACGGGTCTTGTTTTGGAAAGAGAGAGAGAGAGGATTCAGAGAACTTGAGAAAATATGACAGCGTGCAGATCCTTCTTTCTTGTTATTAGGGTTAGTCGGTTGACATGACCTTATATAGGATCTCTCTAACAGTCATAATTAGTCTTAATGACGGACACGTGGGCCAATCACATCATGTCATTTGAAAATCCCATTAATCAGGACTTAACCGAAATTCTGCTGAAAATGAACTTCAGTTCTCGAGAGAGAAGATTACTTCTCGAGAACTAGGAATTGGTTCTCGAGATCAGGCAGCCAATGGCGTTGATTCCGGTCTTAGCATTCAACGCTCTCAACGCTTTTAGACTTGGAGGATCCAGATACAAGATGCGTTGAGACATCTCTCGACATTCAACGCTTTTACTGTTGAGTACTCGAGTACTGTCTTGAAATTCTCGAGTACTGGACTGAACTTCTCGACAAGTGAACTTAGAAAAATATTTCTAATTCTGGAAAAGATTACTCGAGAATAGGAGTTTATTTCTCGAGAGAAAGAAAATTTCTCGAGAACAAAGGATAGCATTTCTCGAGAACTAAGGATTGTTCTCGAGAACTACACTTAGAAAATTTTCTGAGATATCAAATGAATACTCGAGAAGTAGAGAAAGAGTCTACTCGAGAACTAAACTTAGTTACTCGAGAACTAAGTTAGTACTACTCGAGAACTAAGGATAGTACTCAAGTAATTAGACTGATTACTCGAGAACTCTAATATTTAGTACTCGAGAACAAAAGGATTACTCGATTAATGGACTTAGAGAATTTCTGTTTTTAAGAAAATATTTCTTTTGAAAATTCTCATCACCAACATGTCATCCTTTGATCTAAGTGCTTGAATATGAAGTGTATCCAAATAGAGAGGCTACGCATGAGTCAACACCTTGGATCACACAATGAGGGATTACATTGTATGCTCCTTTGTTTATGACCCACTGTAGACTGACATTAGTCTAGACTTAGCAATAGAATCCTGCAAACACAAATCTAAAACAGAATATAAAATACAACTTAATTCATCTTAGTTCAAGGGCGACTTCTTGCAAATCTACGTTATTGTGGATTCAATACCCAACAATCTCCCCCTATTTATAGAAGTCAGAACCCTCTACACTAAGGTGAATTATATCATAATAAAAAAAACATGAGATGAAAAGTTAAGGATAGAATGAGATTTAAGAAATAAAGAAAAACACATAATTATAAAAACTAGAGTTTATATAATCAGAATAGTTTTAGATTTCATGTCTACATTCATTCAATCCATTATCTCAAAAATTAAAAGTTCTGTTCTGGATCTATTGCTGTGAATGATGCTTGTCATACTTTTCCTATTGCCTCCTTAGATAACTGAATCGCTTAGGATAGTAATTTGGAGGTTTTGGAAGTGACTTTGGATTGTTTCTTCCATACTCTCTATCATATATCCTTCCTTTCATGAGAGACTTTTAATATATTTCTCATTCCACAAAACTGTAATATAGATCTCTGTTTTCATTGTAGTCCATTACAAGCTTCAGAGTATCTAGAATCAGGGTCATGGATGTAGGACTCAAGACTTCAATATACTCTTGAGCTTTCGTATTCTCTGTCTCAGGATTGGGAACTAATTTAGAGGAAGAGGGACCTTCACAATATTTCCTTCTCTTTGGAATATGGTCTTCAGGTAGGTCTTGGGGAATAATATCATCCCATACTTGAGTGCAAGACTCTGGAGGAATGGTTTCATCAGAAGGTCTAGGAGAGAAGGTTGGCATAGGATCAGGAGCAGGCATCTGAGCAGACTAACTTTCAGCAAGTAGATTGAGATGATGAGGAATAATATTTGGATTTGCTTGAAAGGATGGAAAGATCTGATTGTGCATCCAAACTATTATATCATATGTATTAAACTTCACAGACTGGATTTGAGCAAGAACATCCTTGTTGATTTCTGTTAACTTTTTAGTATAAAGAGCATTAACACTTTTAGTGAAATCTTCTACAAGTTTGGCTACATGTTCTTTTACTAGGGTCTCCACCTATCTGATTTCTACACATAGAGTGCTTATGGTGTCATTTTTGAAAGTCCCAACTTCCTCACATACTTTCATAACATTTTCTTGTGCTTTCATCTCAAGGAAAAACTAATTGCTTGTCAGGGTTATGCATTGATTCATGAGTTCACTAACACTTGTAATAGTGTGTTCTAAGGCTTTTCCACCAATCTGAAAGAGATGTTTCAGTTGATCTGTGTTATGTTGAATTTTTGCAAATCCTCTGCTCATTTCTTTTTCAATAGCAGTAACTTGATTTTGTACAGATTTTAAGGAATCATCAAAGTTCTTTCTTTTGTCAGCTAACATCTGTTCAATTTTACTTAAAATCTCAGAAGAACTTGTAGAAGCAGAAGCAGTATCAGTAACAGTAGCAGTGGCAAAAGCAGCAATAGGAGAAACAAAAGCTGGTGGAGGAGGATCTGCACAAGGAACAACATCTTCAATAAGTATAGAGATTTGAGCTCTTTTGGTGTGAGGAAGAACAATTTCTTCTTCTTCATCAGTAAAGATAGGAAGAGAGAAGTTTAAATTCCTCAAGGCTGGTTAACCTGGTTATAGAGAACCTTTGTCATCATTAGAGAGGAGGATAGTGTCTTGCTTTTCTTATTCAGTAGCTTGAGAGTTAGCAAGAGGTGACTTGGGTGACTAAACCAGTGATGCAGCAGGGGAGATAGATGGTGTATGCATAGGAGTGGGTTGCTTTGCTTGAGTTGAGGAGGGAGATGGATCAGATGATGGAGCATTATCTGGAATTTATACCTGAGGTGGCTCTCTATCAGTAAGTTCTTCTATCATCCTATCTATGTCTTCTTCTGAAGATAAGATGGTATCCTGAGCTTGTTCATCTGAATGCAATTCTATTAAAGTGGCTGGAAGAGGAGATCAAACTAGAGAGGAGGAGTGAGTTTTGATATTAGGGGCAGAAGAGACAAGCTCCCCCTCAATTGCTACACCAGCTATGTCAGCAATTTCAGGATGAGAGGGAGATTGGGTCCTTTCCTCTAAGGCAGGGGCTTCTGAAACTTTTGCAGCTTGTGTTGGATTCTTTAACTTGATTTCCCATCTTTTAATGGAGGATATGGAAACTTTCTTCATATGATGAATGGGAGTACCCTTTGAAGTATCAAAAACTTGAGGATTTATCTCATGAAGCATTAGAGATATCATCCTTGCAAAATTTGGAGCCTTAATGCTCTCCCTTATTTTATCAAGTATTATTATTCCAAATTGAAATCTCTTCCTGCATATTATTGCTGTGAGAACATTAAACAAGTCATAAGAAATGAATCCTACTGAACCTATCTTGCACCAGAGAATCTTTCCAATGATATCTACCAGTAGTTTTCTCTCTGCATTTAGGTCTGGCCTTCTAACAGAAGAAGCTTCAGAGGATATTCAACAAAAACATCATTCCCTCACATTATCTTCCTTAGTTAGATCATCTTCTTCATCTATAACTGGCATTCTTAACAGTTGAGAGACAATGGTCTTATTCAAATTGATCTTAATACCTTTAACCTTGTATTTCAGGACATTCCCATTTCTCTTTTCTTTAAGGTTCTAGAAAAATTCTTCAACTTCTGGAAACAGTATTCTGCAAGGTTCTTGAAGAACCAACGACAAACCTGCGTTGTCGAAAAATAATTGCAATTTTTTGAAGTTGTCTGACGTTTCTGCGATCCAAGCAACAACTAACTCACATCCAACATCGATCTTGGATTGCGGCGCCATGGATTCTTTAGAAAAAGCTGAGCGGTAGAGGGAAGACGACGACCACGAAAGCTCTAGTTCATCGACGGAAGACGAAACATTTTCTCGAGAAATGGATTTTGAAATAGTGTAGATTTAATGAAATCTAAAATTCTCTATTTATATAAGTGTAGTAATGATGATTAGGTCTAAATTAAGCCTTAGATTAGGGCGGAAATAAAGATTAGAGCAAAACAGAAGAATTCAAAAAATTTCGAAAAGCGAAGAGTCATTTATCGAGTGGACACTTAGTTCTCGAGAGATGAATGACCAGTTCTCGAGAAGTCAGATTATATTTCTCGAGTGAGTTCTTTACTGCTCGAGAAAAAGGCTATTACCCGAGTAATAGTACTCGTGTGTGATTTTTTTTGTTTCTCGAGAAGAAGGAAAGTACTCGAGTAATTAGAAGTTACTTCTCGAGAAGTCATTCTATGTCCAGAGAAATGAAGTCCACTTAGAGAAATTTCTAACCTTTTTGACTTGTCCTTGATTTCTGAGCCTTGAAATGATTCCACCTTATCTATTCTTCCTTATTGAGCATACCAAGTTCATTTTTGAAGAAGTTGAACTTGGCCTCATCGAACGGATTTGTAAAAATATCTGCAACTTGTCTATCTGTTGGAACATATTACAGATCTACATCCCGTTGCTCCATATGCCCCCGGATGAAGTGATATCTTAGCTCGATGAGCTTTGTCCTGTTTTGCGAGACTGGGTTGTTGGCAATTTCTATTGCGCTGGAGGAGTCATAAAACTTTGGAATGTTTTTGACCGTCATATTGTAGTCTTCCAGCTTCAGGCAAAGCAACTGTGCACAACAACTGCCTGCATAAATATATTCTAACTCGGCCATTGAGATTGCGACACAGTTTTGCTTTTTGCTGCTCCATGAAATAAGTCTTCTTCGAAGGAATTGACATATCCCAGAAGTGCTTTTTATTTCATCTTTGCTACCTGCAAAATCAGCATCTGAAAAACCAATCAGCTCGCTATCATTACTTCTTGGGTACCATAAGCCAAGATTTGGTGTACCTTTAAGGTATCTAAAAATCAACTTTGCAGTAGCGTAGTGAGATTCCTTACAGTTCACTTAGAATCTAGCACAGACACATGTAGAGAACATTATGTCTGGTCTACTAGCAGTAAGGTAGGGCAAAGATCCAACTATGCTTCTATACTTGGTTTCAACAAAAGGTTTCCCTTTCTAATCCTTGTTTAGAGACATGGCTGAACCCATTGGAGTCCTCATAGAGGTTGCGTTATCCATTCCGAATTTTTTAATTAGCTCTTTGGTGAACTTAGTCTGGGAGATTAAATTTCCATCTTCAGATTGTTTCACCTAAAGCCCTAAGAAATACTTCAACTCTCCCATGCTGCTCATTTCAAACTTTCCTTGCATAAGTTTTGAGAACTTTTTTTAGAGGTTGTCGTCAGTAGACCAAAAAATAATATCATTGACATAGATTTGCACTAGCAAAATCTTGCCTTTTATTTCCCTAAGAAATAATGTCTTATCTATCTTTCCCCTTATGAACTTGTTCTCAAGGAGAAAACTAGATAGCGTTTCATACCAAGCTCGAGGAGCATGTTTCAAACCGTACATCGCTTTAGATAATAGATAAAAATAATCAGGAAAGATAGAATCATCAAAACCTGTGGGTTTTTCTACATACACTTCTTCCTTTATATCACCATAAAGAAAGCCGGACTTTACGTCCATTTGATAGACAATGAATCCTTTTAGTGCAGCATACACTAAGAACAACCTGATTGCCTCCAGCCTTGCCACTGGAGCATATGTCTGCTCGAAGTCAATTCCTTCTTCTTGACGATATCCTTTGACAATGAGTCTGGCTTTGTTGTTTATGATTGTTCCATCTTCGTCCATCTTGTTTCTATAGACCCACTTTATCCTAATGACATTTTTACCCTTGGGTCTGGGAACTTGTTTCTAGACTTTGCAGTGCTTGAACTGGTTCAGTTCTTCTTCCATGGCCAAGATCTATAATGTGTCTGACTTTGCTTCCTTGAACTTCATTAGATCAACCAGTGAGAGAAAACTTAAATATAAATTTTTGTTAGTTGCACCTCTACGAGTTCTGACACCATCCCAAGGATCTCCAATGATTTGGTCCATTGGATGATCCTTCAGATGTTTGAGCTCAAGATTCCTTGCTTATGGAACTTCAACAACTAGAGTAACTTTATTACCTTGGTCTACTTCTTCATCTTCATCATCTCCCTCTCCAATAGGGGTTGGATTGGTGGTCTTGTTGAATTTTTCACCTTCGCCTTTATTTAGTTCATCCAAGCTAACATCTTTTAACTTTGTACTTGCTTCTTCAATAAGCACACTAGAAGAGTTGCTTTGCAGCAAACTCTTCTCATCAAATACAACATATATTGATTCTTCTACAACTAGAGTTTTTCTATTAAATATCATATATACCTTACTATGGATGCTATAACCTACAAAAATACCTTCAAAACTTTTCTTACTAAATATAGTAGTGTGATACTTTCCATTGTTAAGCACGAAGCATTTACAACCAAAAATTCTAAAATATGAGACAGTCAGTTTCCTACCCTTTAGAAGTTCGTAAGGTGTCTTATTGTGGTTCTTATTTATGAGTGCTCGATTTTGCACGTGGCTTGCAGTGTTGACTGCTTCAGCCTGGAAGTACTCTGGTAGTGAAGCATCACTCAATATAGTCCTGCATGCCTCTATGAGTGTTCTGTTCCTTCTCTCAGCTACTCCATTTTGCTGTGGAGTACGAGGAGAGTAAAACTCATGAAGGATACCTAGGCTTTCACAAAATTCTGTCATGGCCCCAGACTTGAATTCAGTTCCATTGTCACTTCTGATCTTGACTATGGAAAAATGTTATTTATTCTGGATCTGCCTAACAAAATTTGTAAAGACATTGAAGGTATCTGACTTGTGTTTCAGAGAGAACACCCACGCAAAATGCGAGAAGTCATCAACGATAACCAACATATATCGTTGCCTCCTAAACTTCTAACTTTTAGTGGACCAAACAAGTCAAAATGAGGTAGATGTACACATCTATTAGAATCTTTGCCAATAACGCTTTTAAAGGTATCCCTTGTTTTCTTGCCTTTAACACATGCGTGACAAGGTCTATCTTTGACGTACTTGACATTCGGGGAATCTCGTACCAAATTTAGAGAAAATAATTTATTAATAGTTTTAAAATAAATATGTGTTAATCTCTTATGTCATTGGTCACCAAGAGACACACTATCTTTTGCTAAAAAGCACACTGGTGTAGAAGAATCTATATAAATGAACTTTAATCAGAAAATATTCCTGCTTCGAGTGCTGGATAGAATCGTTTCCATATTGTCAATGGACTTTATCAAGCACTTGTCAGCATGGAATTCAATTATATATCCTTTGTCGCATAGTTGGCTTATGCTTATGAGATTATGTTCCAATCCCTCGACATAAGCTACATCAGAAAAGGATACACTACCATTAGTGATCATACCATAGCCTTTAGTGATTCCCAATATGAATCTCCAAAGATGACCTTTGGTCCATTCAGCATCGGAGAGAAGTTCTTAAGTAGGCTTCTTGTCCCGGTCATGTGCCGAGAGCATCCACTGTCCAAATACCAGATTGGAGTTTTGGTGGCCTTTGGACATACCTACAATCATAATCAGTTTGCCTTAGGAACCCAAACATGTTTGGGTCCTTGGACTCGTGTTAGAACACTCCCCCTACGAGGATTACCATTATGAGTGGTCATTCTCATGCTGCCAAACATAGGAGTTGAAGCATTTCTCGGATTAAACCAACAATCGATGGCAAAATAACCAATTCTGCTACAGCACCAACAGTTGAACCTGTTGTATCTTTGCCTTAAGTACTCCTGCTTGACCATGTTGGATTGTGGTCTAGCATGGGTTGCAATCTTGGAGGAGGAGTCTTCATGATGATGGCAATCACATGATTTCTTCTCCTTCACAGGCTTTTCCACAATGGGTTTTACCTTTGGTGCTTTCGTGAAGTTATGACCATGATCATAAGGACCATAGCCCTGAACAATGACTTCTTCATAAGGTGCCTTAAAAACACACTCACCAAAGTTTTTGGGTTGAGTCCATCCGTGGTAACGAGATTTTAGTTCTACATAAGTAGGCCTAGTCAAGTGGTCGTAAGATGAGTCAAGATCAAACTCATTAGTTGGGAAGATAACTTTCTGAAAGACAGTCTGATCTTAAGGGGCCTTCCCATTTTCTATGGTCGATGCCTTCTTGGCGGCCTTATTCTTTCTCTGATCCTTATTCCTTCTAGAGGATTTACTAGGAGCATCTGCATGGCCTAGCCCAGTACCCTTGGCCTTAGCTGAGAATTCAGCAATGAGAGGAAGGACAGTCTTAGGCTTTGAGAAACTTTCTACAAGTTTCTTTTCAGCAGCGAGTTGTTCTTCCAACTCCTTGATGAATTTCTCTTTTAAGTCAAGGTGCTCTAGAGCCTTATTATATTCTTCAATGGTATTATTGAAGTTCTCCTTGAGTGAGTCAGTCTTAGCGACCTCCTATCTCAGGGTGCTCTCATTAGATTTTAGAGAATTTATCTCTTTAGCTTGATTTTTCACGACACGCCGACATTTGTCGTAAGCCTTGATTAACTCCTTATGTTGGGCCATGAGTTCATACTCATCGTTATAAGAGCTGTCCTCATTATCATGCTCAAAGACTTCAGATTCTGAAAAAGGATTGTGAGAGTTTACCTCCCCAGTGAACTGGGGCTCTTCTTCTTCATCTGTTTGAGCTATAAGCCCAAAGTAGGCTTCTTCTTCTTCACTTCACTCAGATGAGTCAGAGTCACTGAGAGTTTTGCCCTTCTTGGATATTAGGCTCTTCTCAGTCCTCTTTTTGTTGTATGAGGACTTATATTCGTCTATCTTGCCACCCTCCTTTTTCTTGTGGGGGCAATCAGTAATGACATGACCTGGCTTGTTATAACAATAACAAACTATGTTAGTCAAAATATGTTTATTAGGTTTAGAATTATTCCTGTCATGGCTACTTGAGCCTTTCTTTCGTTGATCACCATCATGTCATGATATTTTGTATGAGGCATCCTTGTCTCTCCATTGCTTCTTCTTGTTCAAGAATTTCTTGAACTGTTTTGAGAGCAGCGAGAACTCTCCTTCAGATAGCTCTAAGCCTGAAGTGCTTGGCTCAGATGATTCCACTTCACTTTCTTCTGGAGCAGGTGCTGGTGAGGAAGCTTTGCCCTTCTTTGAACTGTCTGCCTTTAAAGCAATACACTTTTCCTTTGAAGTGAATCGACTTTTTTCTTCTTCAGCCTTTCTGGAGTTTATATGCAGTTCATAGGACATTAACTTGCGAAATAGATTCTAAGGATCTGTTGGAACACACTATTACTAATTTGGGTAAGCATCACTATGTCCATAGGATTGTGTCTTGACCTCATTGTATAGATTTAAAGGTCAACTAGAATAGATCTAAGGCTTAGAACATAGGTTTGAAAGCTGCCCCCAAGACCTCCTAGTTCAGATTACAAGTGCAGAAGACCAAAGGAAATTTTCGTCGAGCTCATATCGACAAGGCATCGAACTCAGTTTGACTATCTCTGAGCTCAGGTGGATGAGGCGTCAAACTCGGTTCGACGATCTCCGAGATCAGATCGACGATTTCTGTCTCAAGTCAAACTCCAGATCTCTAAGCTCAGATCGACGAGAGTCGAGATCAGATCGATGATTTTTTGAGAGATCGACGATTTTAGGAATTCAAATCAGACTGTTATGGAATTCAAATATCTTCAATATCCAGCATTTAATGCAGAATATTTGTAGCCGTTTCATCAATCTGGAGCAAGTTTCAAGGAGACTGAAAGGGAATGTTTCTTAGGACTTTCCTCCAGAGATAGCTACCAATTAAGGAAGTCATTTATGACTGGCTAACGGCTATCTAGGAGATTGAAATTCATAATATCATTACATACAATAGAGATAGATAACCAAGGAGAATATCTCTCAAGAATTCTACGGGATTATACAGTTAGAGTTTTACATAACACAAGGAATAAAACAGAGAAGGAGATCAACACACAGAGAAGAATCACATCCATTCTTTCAGATCTCTTCTCTTATTCAAGTTTTCCAGGCTTCATCAATCAAAGACTCCATACACAACACATTTCAGCCTTTGCTGAAATTATCAATTGCTGGAGATCTCAACTTACTGAAGGCCTATCACCCTGTGCAAAGCTTCTTCTCCTGACCTACTTCTAATCTCAGGGGGAGCTTTGACATCAACAAATCCACTAGTCTTCCTTTTGATTGTTGACAGAGAAGAACACCTTCACTCTTTTTATTTTATTTTGCTGTAAAAGGGTTATTAAGAACTCCCTTCAAAAGTTTTGTGTTTAGTTCTTGAGACCTTGTCAAAACACAGTGGTGGCAAGATACCTGATCAAAATATCTTGTTTGCTTTTTGAGCACTTTATCAAAAGCTCATTGGTGCCTAGGACACCTGATCAACTCATTTTGCAGTGGATTCCTACCTATGGTGGTAAAAGAGTGGAGGTACCCAGGTTGATTGGGGAACCACTATATCTCCTTGTGTCATCTGGTTTGCTTGTGTATTGGTTGATGTGTGCTGTGTTTTTATATATTTCTTTACTTTGTTTTATTTAATGCAAGCACAATACACTATAAATAAATTAAGTCTTCCACTGCCAATTAGTTTTTAATTTGCAAAATTATTTTGAAATACTCTATTCACCCACCCTCTAGAGTAAAGGTAGATCTTACCCTCAATTTCAATTGGTATGAGAGGGAGGTTGGTTGTTTTTACAGGCTAACACCTGAACCAAAAGATCTCTGATAAGATCAACCTTTAATAGAGGGTTGTTATTTCTATTATAATTATTTTAATATAAATCCATGCCACAGAACAAAGACTATGCAAACACCAGACCTCCAGTGTACAATCTTTCTAAGGTTGCACTTTGGAAGGCAAAGATTAAATTGTACATGAATTATATTGATGAGGATATCTTTAATTCTGTTTTGACAGTGTGTCCAAGACCTCCAGAAACCACAAGTACAAATGATGTGCCACCCCCATCAGGAACAGATGCAGACATCAAGAAGTGGAAAGTTGCTGATGCAAAGGCAATGAATATATTAGCTCAGACAATGTCTGATGTTATATTTCAGAAAGTAGCTGAATGAAACTCAGCAAAGGAAATCTGGGACAAGCTATCTGAGCTTGTGTCAGGATTTGCTGATGAGAGAAAGGACAGAAGATCTCATCTAATAACCTAGTATGAGAACTTCAAGAAGGGAGAAATTGACTCAGTAGCTGACATGTATGACAGACTCAGTCTGATTATTAGTGAATTAAAAACTTTGGACAAGGAGATCTCACTGACTGAACTAAATGATAAGATCCTAATGTGCTTCCCCAACACTTGGGACTCAAGGATCTGGCCAATAAGTGATTCCAGAATCTTGAATGAGATCACCACTGAAGCTCTATTGGGCAAGCTCATGTCTAATGAGCTGCTCATCAAAAATAAAGAGGAAGAGCAAATGACAGCTTCTCCAGCAATAAGGAAGGAGAAGACAATCTCTTTTAAAGCTACAGAAGAACAACCTGAAGAAAAGTTCACAGGAAATGAAGTGCTAATAAGCCTACTAGCCAAAAGATTCTACAAGATGGCTAGAAAAGACTTCAGGAAAAGGTCATCCAGAGGCCATAAAAAGCCAAGGTATGACAAATCCAGTAATAAAGAGATTATCTATTTTGGATGCAGGAAACATAGCCACATTATGCCTGACTGTCCAGAGAACCAAAACAAGGACAAGAAAGATAAGAGAGAAAGGAGAAGAGACAAAGACTCTACGAGAAAAAACTATGACAAATCCTCCCCTAGCAAGAACAAGCATACCAGGAAAGGATTTGTAGCTGAAGCCTGGAGTGAGACTGAAGAAGAATCAGATACTTCATCAAGCTCAAGTGATGATGAAGATGATGCCTAAGAGAAGGACTTCTGCATGATGGTTATCAATGCCTCTCAACACAATTCAGATGCAGAACAAGAGTCAGGGTCTGAATCTTAACCTGAAGCTGAAGAAGATCACGTAATAGACTCTTTTGTTTTTAATTCAGAGGACTTTAAATTTGAGTTTAAGGCACTATGTTTAGACCTACTCATGTCTGAGAAAGAGATTATCTCTCTCAGTAATCAACTGTCTGAACACAACACCTTAAAATCAGATAACCTCAAACTCTCTGAGGAGTTAGAATATTGTAGGGAGCAGATAGCTTCACTGAAAAGTGAACTATTTGAGGCAAAGAAGTTTGAAGAATCCCTCAATGGGAGAAGCATCAAACTGATGGACATCATAAGCACAGAGAATTCAAGACTTAACATTACACTGGGCTTGGGTGCTTCATCCAGCCAACCTATAGTATTAACAACCCCAATAAAATTTATCTCAGATAAAGGAAAGGGAGTTGTAGAGGTAGCTAGATAGAATTCTGATATACCTAAGGAAAATAAGGTTCAACAGAAAACGTCGAACGAAGCTCGACGATCTCCAAACGGAGCTCAGCGATTTCAAGCTGCATCGTCAAACTCAGGTCGACGATCTCTAAACTCTGAACTCAGGCAAAGTTGATCTTCGAATGGAGCTCGACGATCTGACCCAAGATCATCGAACTCAGCTTAGAGATCATCGAACAGAGCTCAGAACTTTGAAAAATCTTTTAAGGGTAAGTCAAAATTCAATTCTAGAGGTCTTACATCCCAAGGCTTCAACCCTTATGCTGAATGGATAATACCTCCTAGGAGAAATCATCCAGAAGGCTATAAGAGTCAACCAGGGATGTCTCTTATTTCAGATTTTAAAGGTTATCAACCTAGACCCAAGATAAATTGGGTCAAAAACAAATAAATTGTTATATGTGCAGGTGAAGACCTATCCAACAATAAACTAGCAATGGTATTTGGATAGTGGGTGCTCAAAGCACATGACAGGGAGCAAGGATAATCTAACATCCTTCAAAGCCAAGCTTAGACCCAAGGTCATATTTGGAGACTCAAACTTCTGACAGACCAAGGGGTATGGTGCAGTCCAGATAGGGTCAGTCACATTCAAGAAGGTGACCTATGTGGAAGGACTGAAGCAAAACTTAATCAGCATAAGTCAATTGTGTGATGAAGGCTACCAAGTGAGTTTCAACAAATCTTCATGCAAAATCAAATCAGAGGTCAACACAACTGTGTTGACAGTTAAAAGGAAAGGTATCATCTATCTTGTAGATTTTCAATCAACTAAGGTAGATATCTGTTTGTTCAATTCTATTAGTAAACCAAATGAGCTATGACATAAGAGATTAGGACATGTAAACCTTAGAACCATTGCTAGGATATCCAAGCAAAACATTGTTAGAGGACTACCTTCTGGCCCCTACAAGAAGGAAGGACTTTTCAGGGCTTGTCAATTAGGCAAGCAAACTAAAAATAGCTTTAAGTCACTTAATAAGAGTGATTCACCTAGGATTTTGTATCTGTTACACATGGATCTATTTGGACTCATTACAGTACAAAGTCTAGGAGGGAAATCTTACACTTTAATAGTTGTAGATGACTTCTCTAGATTCACATGGGTGTTCTTTCTAAGAAAGAAGTCTTATAACTTTAAGTGTTTGACATAGTTTCTCAAATGTATACAGCTTAAGTTCAATACTCACATTACCCTGATTAGAAGTGATCATGGGATATAGTTTGATTCGGTTCTAATGCAAGAGTTCTGTCAGAGTGAATGGATCAGTCACACTTTCTCAGCTCCTAGAACTCCTCAACAAAATGGGGTAGCTGAAAGGAAAAATAGAACCCTTATTGAATCTTCTACTACATTGTTGACAGATGCTCACTTTCTTCTTTTTTTTTGGGCAGAGGCAGTGAACACCTCAAACTATGTGTTGAATAGAAGTTTGATACATAAGCTGAAGGGAAAGACTCCCTATGAATTACTCAAAGGGAAGAATCCTAAAGTAGAGTATTTCAGAATTTTTGGTTGTATTTGTTACATACATAATAATGATAAGAAATATATAGCAAAATTTCAAGCCAAAGCTGATGAAGGAGTATTTCTGGGATACTCCATGATCAGTAAGTTTTTTAGGTTATATAACAAATAATCTCTTAAAATTGAAGAATCTGTACATGTGTCCTTTGATGAAACTAACATGTCTTACAAGAAGAAGAATACTTCTACCATAGAACCTTTGCAGGTACATTCTCTTTTGGAGAATTTAGACAGGATAAACATTATTGAAGAGGATACAACACCTTCACCTATTCAACAAAAAGGTGAAAGCAGTGAAGATGAAGAAGACATTCAACATCCTGGTGAGAATCACATTGAAGAGCCAGTTGTTGTTCCACAAGAGGAAACAACAACACATGTTGGTGAACAATCAACACCCCTTGTTGATTTAGTAACATCAAGAGATCTTCCAATCTCCCAAGTGATTGGAGACATCTCAGCTAGTGTGCAAACTAGAAATCAGGTCAACCAAAACCTGATGCACACCTACTTTCTTTCTCAAATTGAGCCTCAATCCATACAAGATGCATAACAAGATCCACACTGAATCATTGCAATGCAAGAGGAGTTAAATCAATTTGAAAGAAATAAGGTTTGGGAGCTAGTGCCAAGGCCAAAGGATCATCCCATTGTTGGAACAAAATGGGTATTCAGGAACAAACTAGATGATCAAGGCATTATTGTTAGGAACAAGGCAAGGCTAGTTGCATAAGGATACTATCAAGAAGAAGGAATAGATTATGACCATACCTTTGCACCAGTTGCAAGGTTAGAGGCCAGAAGAATATTCCTAGCCTATGCAGCTCACAAGAGATTCAAAGTTTATCAAATGGATGTGAAGAGTGCATTTCTAAATGGAGATATCAAGGAAGAAGTCTATGTCAGACAACCCCCAGGTTTTATCTCTCCTACTCATCCTGATCATGTTTTTAAACTTCATAAAGCATTATATGATCTCAAGCAAGCTCCTAGAGCATGGTATGAGACCTTAGCATGCTTTCTTTTGGGAAATGCTTTTAAAAGGGGAAGAGTAGACCAAACTATTTTCATTACAACCCATAAGTCCAATATCCTACTAGTAAAAATTTATGTAGAAGACATTATCTTTGGATTTACTTATTCAAACTTGTGCAAGAGGTTTTCCAACCTAATGCATTCAAAATTTTAAATGAGTAGTATGGGTGGGCTTTCCTTCTTTCTAGGATTGCAAGTCAAACAGCATGCTGATTACATATTCATTTCTCAAACCAAGTATGCAAAAGAGTTGGTTAAGAAATTTGGTATGTCTGAAGCATCATCTATGAAAACACCTATGCCTACTAATGTTATATTAGATGTTGATGAACATGGGAAACCTGTTGATTAGACAACCAATAGAGCAATGATTGGCTCTTTATTTTATCTTATAGCTAGTAAACCTAACATAATGTTTGCTACATGCATCTGTGCTAGATTCCAAGTAAACCCTAGAGAGTCACACCTAACATTAGTAAAAAGGATTCTTTGGTTTGTGAAAAGTTGTCCAAATCTATGTCTCTGGTATCCAAAAGATGAAGGATTTGAATTAACTGGATTTTAAGATGCTGATTATGCTGGATGTAGAGTAGACATGAAAAGAACAAATGGAACTTGTCAGTTTATTGGCGACAGACTTGTCTCCTGGTTTTATAAGAAACCAACATCTGTGTCCACATCAACTGCTGAAGCTGAATACATGGCAGCAGGTAGTTGTTGCTCACAGATATTGTGGATTCAAAATAAGCTCCTAGACTATGGTTACAACTTAGATAAGTAAAAAATCTTTTGTGATAACACCAGTGCTATTTCTATAGCCAAAAATCCAATCCTCCATAGTAGGACAAAACATATAGAGATTATGCATCACTTCCTAAGAGATAATTTTGAAAAGAATAAAATTGAACTTAAATATATCCCAACTGATTTGCAAAGGGAGATATTTTCACCAAACCCTTAGATGAAAAGAAACACACATTCTTCCTAAATCGGTTAGGAATGTTAAATGGAGGAAGTCTAAATTTAGATCCAAGATTTTTAAAACCTTAAAATTGGAAAAGACTAGGCTAAAAACTTGATTTTTCTAGTGTCTATATGTTCTTTATTAACTCTGAACTTTGCTCGACGTTTTTCCTAAAGATCGTCGAACGGAGATCGACGTTCTCGTGAAAGCGTCGAACGGAGCTCATCGTTTCCCTAATAGTACTAGGCTATCTCTTTCTCGTCAGAGATCATCGAACGGAGCTAGACGCTCTCCAATATCGTCAAACGGAGATCCACAATGTTGAAGACCTTTCAGATTCCTTTAGAAGCCTAGATCATCGAACTGAGTTAAACGATCTTTCCATTTCAGCGTAGAACCCTGATATAAATCATTTTTGGCCGTCGTTCTCTTTTGCGCATTCATACTTTCTGCAGAGCTTTCTTTCCCTCCAAACCCCTCTACACTTGGTCTTGTTTGGTTTGTTTTTGCAGGAAAGTCATCGCTGTTTTAGTTGCTGTCCTAGCCGCCATGATATTCAACACAGGATTTGACATTGATATGGATTCATTTGAAGGCACCGATCATATTTTTAAGGACATCCTAGAGTTATTCAAAGAACAACAGTTGGTCACCATTATGACTTCAAGGATTAAGTTTGCTGTCGATGAAATTAAGGAATGGGTATACACAGCCCATAACCTAGATCAGAATACAGTGGTCGGGACTATCTCGGGAACCTAGGTATCCCTCACTCCCGCAATTTTGACAGAGGTATTTCAACTAGGTACTGGAAATGATAGTGTTGAGTTGTCCTTAGAAGATTTTTCTAATATGCTAGATAAAATGGGTCATAATGCAGCAAACCCCAATAAGTTACTTAAGAAAAATCTATAAGTAGAATATAGATTTCTGGCTGATGTAGTGGGCAATGTCATATTAGCAAAACACTCTGCACATGAGACTATTTTAAGTATCAGTTCTGTCTAATGGCTGCTATTGTAGATAAGAAACAGTTGAACGGTGGAGAGATTTTCTTTGATCTGATTAAGAAGAAAATCAATAAGAATTTTCTAAATTTTGGGAGAATAGTGGGATTGTTTTTGAACAACAGATGCTCCCAACTGCTGGTCTCAAATGGCATGCATATTAATTCCTCCAAGAGGTTGTCCTCTGCCTTATTTGGCAGATGGGAGAGGATAATTGTCAACCCCAACCGAACCGCCTCACCAGCTACTACTTCAGGCACCAGGACTGCTTTAGTCACTTCCCCTCAAGCAACTGCACCATTAGAGGATTTGCCTTCATCCTCCATCTCATCTCCACCATCTCCACCTCAAGTTTCCTCAACCATCCCTACATCCCTCATCACAATTTCATCTCCAACAATCTCTACACCTACTCCAGCCACTCTTCAAGAACAATTTCATCCACTTCATTACTATCTCCCACTAGAACTTTACTCATCCATCCATATTCCATCATTCAACCTCCTAGATGACTCCTATATGGATGATTCACCTTCTTCTCCACAAGAGCTTCCATCTTATTCCACCTCCTACCAACAGCTTCTTAAAGATATCTTAGCTCAGCCCTCATTCAACCCATCCATCACCATCCCAGTTTCATCCATCACCACCATCCCAATATCTGAACCATTAATACCACTTCCATCAACATCACCTCCACACATTTCTGCAGCTCCACCAACAACATCCACTTCTGCAACATTCTTCTCTACCTCTACTCAAGCCTCCCTTAAGCAAGTAGATGTTCCTGCACTTGCAGATAGGTTATATGAGATATTAGATCCCAGGCTAACACTCATGCTGGAAGCCTCCTTGGCTCCTCTTCTAAAATCTATCAATGATTTCTCTGCAAGGCTATCTTCTTCCTATCCTCCTCAGGAAATCCCTTCTTTGGGGTGCCTAGATCTAGTTTCTAATGAATCCAGGCAGGGGGAGATGCCCAATGAAGAAGCCATGCTGCCTGCTGAAGTTTCAGATTTCATGCTAAGTTCAGAAGCAGTGCCAGATGTTCCAGCTCCAGCCCCAGTCCCATCTTTTAGTGCAGTTGATCTCAGGTTCCTACTTTCAGTTTTTGATGTTCTATATAGCAGATATCTTCCAGCTCCAGATTCTGAAGATCTTTCTAAGGCCATTGTGCCTGTTTCAATTTGTGATCCCAGCTTGATCCAATCATATATTGATTCAATCAAGTCTGTGGAGGTTCCAAATGCTGATGATGCTTTTGTTGATGATAATGATGTGATGATCACAGAGGCTATTGTTGAGCCTGTTGTTATTTCAGAGCCTGCTGATGTTGTTTCAGAGGCTGATGTTGTTGTTTCAGAATCTGCTGTTGTACATATTATTCCAACTTCTTCTATTGTTATTCCTACTGTTGCACCTCCTGCTTCTGCTCCTGTTTCCCCCCACCAAGGAAGCTTATAAGGAAATAAATGCTATGTATGATAAGCCCCAGAGCTCTGATAGTGATAAATAGAGGACATATTCTGATGATTCCTCTGCAACTATTGTAAGGAAGAGGAATACTAGAAGTAAAGCAATGAGGAGAGTTCCTGCAAAGAAAGCCACTTCTGAAAATGACATTCCTTATTATATATTTCATGATTGCCCAATTACAGAACATTGGATGCAATATTCTAAGAATCAGCTGAAGGTATGAAGAAGAAAAAGAGATGCAATGAAAGATCTCTTCCATTTATTCCTCCTCCTCATCCTCCTTCTCCTTGGGCAGGATCTAGTGCTGATTCAGCCTCCAATATTTCTGCTAAAAGATCTGCCCAGTCTCATGTTCAAGCAAGAGGTTCTCAGTCTAGAAGCTATAGCTCTAGGGTAAATCAATCTAGAGGAAGCCAGCAGAGAGGCAATCAGAGAGGTCAGCAAGTATACACTAGAGGACAGTCAAGATACAGGCCATATGAAAGAAGAAGACAAGCTGCTTCTAGTGATACTACTGTAGGGCTATTCCCTTATAAACTCAGAGAAGGATTTCATGAAAAAGCTGCTCCTTCAGATACTATTAACAAATATGAGCCTCCTGTTCCATTTGAAGATCCAGAGAACAGTCCAGTCTCTTGTACAGCCAGGATGAAGGAGCTAGCTACTTTAGATCAGATGAGGAAAGCAAGAGAGCAAGGGAAAGACACCTCCAATATCTCAACACTTTCTGAGCAAAGAAAGCAAGAACTTGAAAGGTATTCATCTAGGAAATTCTTTGACCCAGAAAGGTATATGGAATTGCACCTAGAGGCAGTTGTTCCTAGAGCTAAATCTCAAACTACTCTTGGTGCTGCTGAAGATAGAAGATCAAAGAAAGAAGCAGAAAACCCCAATAGGGAAATTCTTTTCAAGAAAGGCAAGGAAAAGGTCTGTTAGTGTAAGCTGAACAATATATCTCACTCTGAACAATTTGTTGTGTGTTATATATATATGCTTCTATAATGCTACTGTCTATAATTCTTCAATGTTGTATTTATTTCTGCTTATTTGTATTTCAATTCCTATAAATCATGTAAATAGTAATCCTAACCCAAATAGGGGGAGCTGGTTGGAACACCCTATTACTAATTTGGGTAAGGATCACTATATCCATAGGATTGTGTCTAGACCTCATTGTATAGATTTAAAGGTCAACAGGAATAGGTCTAAGGCTTAGAACTTAGGTTTGAAAGATGCCCCCAAGACCTCCTAGTTCAGATTACAAGTGAAGAAGACCAAAGGCAATTTTTTTCGAGCACAGATCGACGAGGCGTCGAACTCAGTTCGACTATCTCTGATCTCAGGTCGACGAGGCGTCGAACTCGGTTCGACGATCTCCGAGCTTAGATCGATGATTTCTGTCTCAAGTCAAACTCTAGATCTCTGAGCTCAGATCGACGATAGTCGAGCTCAGATCGACGATTTTTTGAGAGATCGACGATTTCAGGATTTCAAATCAGACTGTTATGGAATTCAAATATCTTCAATATCCAGCATTTAATACAGAAGATTTTGTAGCTGTTTCATCAATCTGGAGCAAGTTTCAAAGAGACTGAAAGGGAATGTTTCTTAGGACTTTCCTCCAGAGATAGCTACCAATTAAGGAAGTCATTTATGACTGGCTAACGACTATCTATGAGATTGGATTTCATAATCTCAATAGAGACAGATAACCAAGGAGAATATCTCTCAAGAATTCTACAGGATTATACAGTTAGAGTTTTACAGAACACAAGGAATAGAATAGAGAAGGAGATCAACACACAGAGAAGAATCTCTTCCATTCTTTCACATCTTTTCTCTGATTCAAGTTTTTCAGGCTTCATCAATCAAAGACTCCAGACACAACACATTTCACCCTGTGGTGAAATTATCAATTGCTAGAGATCTCAACTTTGTGAAGGCCTATAACCCTGTGCAAAGCTTCTTCTCCTGACCTACTGCTAATCTCAGGAGAAGCTTTGACATCAACAAATCCACTAGTCTTCTCTTTGATTGTTGATAGAGAAGAACACCTTCACTCTTTTTATTTTCTTTTGTTGTAATGGGTTATTTAAAACTCCCTTCAAAAGTTCTGTGTTTGGTTCCTGAGACCTTGTGAAAACTCAGTTGTGGCAAGACACCTGATCAAAAAATCTGGTTTGGTTTTTGAGCATCTTATCAAAAGCTCATTGGTGCCCAGGACACCTAATCAACTCATCCTGCAGTGGATTCCTACCTAGGGTGGTAGAAGAGTGGATGTGCCCAGGTTGATTGGGGAACCACTATAGCTCCTTGTGTCATCTGGTTTGCTTGTGTATTGGTTGTTGTGTGCTGTGTTTTTATAGCTTGCTTTACTTTATTTTATTTAATGCAAGCACAATACACTATAAATTAATTAAGTCTTCCACTACCAATTAGTTTTTAATTTGCAAAATTATTTTAAAATACTCTATTCACCCCCCCCCCCCTCTAGAGTAAAGGTAGATCTTACCCTCACTTTCAGGATCTGTTTCAGCTAACTTGCCAAATTCCCTGATGGCACAAACTTTGTTGTCCCATTGTTTTGTTAGTGACCTCAGAAACTTGTCATTTAGCTCCCCATTAGTGAAGACCAAGCCATACACTCTTAGGCAGTTAACAATTTAGAGGAAATTCTCAAATGTATCTGCAATGGTGTCTTTTGGTCCATTCTGGAAGGCTTCGTACTTCTTATTCTGGAGGGATCTTGTATCATCCCTTACTTCTTTCGTTCCTTCCATTAAGGTGACAAGGGACTTCCACATCTCCTTAGCAGATTGGAAGTGAATTAAGTACTGCAGCATCGAATCATCGACTGCACTAGCTATTATATTCGTAGCTTTCTTATCCAAAGAGACAAGTGTAATATCGTCTATATCTAGATCCATCAACTTCTTTTGAACTTGCATAGTTGGATCTATTGTGGAGGTAGTCATGTGAATGTAAGGACCTTCTTCAACAATCATGAAGATCCTGGGATCCACAGCTTCCATGGAAAATTTAATCATTTCTTTCCACATACGAAAGTTGTTCTTTGTGCACAGATGAAGCTTGGAAAAATATTTATCCTTGTCCATACATGGAAGATTCTCAAGAGACAACTGAAGAAGGAATTGATCAAGTTGTTAACCTTTTAGTGACCAACCTCCCTCTGATACCAATTGAATGAGTTAAGTTGTCTACCTAAATCACCTAGAGGGGGGTGAATAGGTTATTTGTGCGTCTATTTGCGGAATAAAAATTTTAGCGATCTTGCAGACAAATCAACCAAGCAATCACAGACGACAAAAGATTTATAGTGGTTCCCCAACCTTGGGTACATCCACTTTCCCTCACTGATCTAGTAAACTATTGTGCGCTAGGGTTCGAAGAAAATAAACGCAACCGAACTAGCAACCCAATGAGGGAAGTATACCTATCGAATTGTAGCTAGGGGACACAAGTGTCGTATTGAAATCCGGGAACTATTGGTTATGCTTACTCACACGAACGCTATTATCTTATCGACGGAAAAACTAGGGTTTTAGAAAATCTAAGTGCAAGGAAGGAAGTAAAGCTATACTAAAAAGAGAACTACCGCAATTAAGTAAAGCTATTAAGTAAAGAACTATGCTAGAAAGGAAACTACTGTTGTTAATTAAAGAGCACAAGATAGGTGATTACTACGAAAGGTTGAAAATATGAAATGGAAATGCACTCGATCAAGAATCACCTCGGCTAAAGACGATTAAGAAAATGCGATAAAAAACTAAACTTAATAGGATAAAGGTCCTTGACCGTGGAGGTTCCTAAAGCTTGAAAATGCTTCTCTCGAAGTCGTGCCCAACTGAGTTTTGGAAGGTTCGACCGACTCTCGTCTAAATCGAAGGCCTAAAACTCGTTTTACGCGGTGAACCCCACTATTGTATTTTACTCCAATCCGGGAGATTTGGATGTCTGCCTCTCTCGAGGGGTGCATACAACTCCCTTTACTCTTGAATGCTCACTTCATTCTATCGGCCTCTCGGCTAGCCCAGAATGAAAGAAAAGGTGGAGAGTATATATCGATAATATACCTCCAACCCATGATTAAGCAAGAGTAATTCAAGGCCCTAACCTAAAAAAGAAAAGATTAATCAAAACATCATAACTTAATCGCTTGAACCTCGGATCATCAAGATCGAGTACAAGGAGGATTAGTTAATCATAGCGAAGTGGAGGAGGGGGATGAGTAGTAAAGTATAAAAAGAACACAAGATACACAAAGAACACTTCTATTAATAAAAAGAGGCAAGTTACACTATTGAAAAAGAAATTACAAGTGCATGAAAATTAAATCCTATTCTAGCCCTACAAGTAGCACTAAGCAAGAGCAAGATTACAACAAAAGCTAAAACAAACTAAGATTAATCTAGGGTTAAGCAAAAATTACAAAGAGAGGGAGAGAGAGAGAGAGAAAAGCATAAAACTAGAAAAGGACCCAAGAACCAAAGGGGCAGCACCTCCCCCTCTCAGCCAAAACTTGTTGAAATGAAGAGGGGGGGGGTCTCAATTTATAGATTTTTTCTCACGGGTTGGTCACACCCTCCGACACGCCCTAGGGGGGCGTGTCATGGGGCGTGACAGTACTATGTTGACCTCGAGCTCTGGACTCTGGCGGGAAGGATCATTGCCTTTGTACGTTGGTTGACACGCCCAAAGTCACGCCCGTGTAGGGGGGTCGTGACACGTACGTCGCGTCGAAATCATTGGTCAGAAATCCGTCAGTCGTCGAAAAAGTTGATGTCACGCCTCAGGTCATGCCCGTGACGTGGGGCGTGACAGTACTGTTGCGTGCTGTGGCGGAACCTGCATTCAATGCTGCAGCAGGCTTTGCGGCAGAGGGCAACATGCCCGCGGTCACGCCTAGCGACACGCCCAGGGAGGGCGTATCAGGGGGGGGGGGGCGTGACAATGGTTTTATTCGTTTTTCTGTCCCTTCTAATAGGAGTCCTTGGGATCGGGTGACACCCCCTAGGTCACGCCTAGGGAGGGCGTGACAGGGGGGCGTGTCGGGTCATTTTTGACCAATTTTCTAAAAACCTGCAAAAGGACAAGAAAATGTTAGTGGCAATAATATTTACATAAAAATGATAAAAATAAACTAATAATAGACATGATTTGTACAATATAAAATAGAAAATACGATAATAGTTTAGGCTATAAAACGTATTATCAAATTCCCCCAAGCTTAAGCTTTGCTTCTCCCCAAGCAAAAATATAAAAACTAGATATTTATAAAAAGGACTAATCAAAAAGTTTTAATTATGCCAACACAAGTACTATGCGAAATTCTAAGTAGGGAAAAGGTGAAATGTAAGTCTAAAACAATTATTTAGGTATGGTAAAACTTTTATAAACTTTACTCAATAAAAACAAATCATCCAAAATTTTACGAGATTTTTTAAATAGACTTAAGCAAAGCAACGAAAATTAAAAACACGCATTGAGTTGTTACTAGATCCAAGCAACGCATTATAATTATATCAATTTAATTAACAAAAATCTAGGTTTAAATCCAAAACTAAAACTGATTTACTTTTTTCTTTTCTTAGTTGTTAAATAAAAATAAAAAAAACGTGAAACAAAAGGACTTAAATAGGACAGAAACGTTTGGTTTAGGAATATGATTAAGAGTGTAATTCAAAGATAAACTTGAAGGTTTAAAATCACCGTAAACCAAAGCAAAGAGTGTTGGGGCTGCGGTCCGGAATCGCCCCCGCGTTGCGGCGCTATGCGGTAATGGCTTAACTGGCTGCCCCGTCCCCGGTCAAAAATCTTGATATAAAGATTAGTATGCGCCTTTGACCTTAAGGCCGGTCTTTTGGTGCAGTTGGTAGCGCTAAGTCCTCTCAATTGGTGGAGATGCGGGGTACGGGTTCGAAACCCCGGGGTCGTTTCCGGGGGGGGATTGTTGGGGCTGCGGTCCGGAATCGCCCCCGCGTTGCGGCGCTATGCGGTAATGGCTTAACTGGCTGCCCCGTCCCCGGTCAAAAATCTTGATATAAAGATTAGTATGCGCCTTTGACCTTAAGGCCGGTCTTTTGGTGCAGTTGGTAGCGCTAAGTCCTCTCAATTGAATATTGTTGGTACCCTAGATGTGATTTGGCTTATGTAATCCCTTTCCAGCCCCTCTTGATCCATATAAAGATATATGATCATGTTTAGACTTTGCTTAGTCTCCCTAGGGCAGTATATAACTGACCTAGAGTTTAGGCTAGTAGTTTTAGAATGTGTTTTGGTTGAGACTTTTTCCGTTCGACTATCGTCGAACGAGGCCTCGCGATCGTCGATCATTGATCGACGATAGCAGGGCTATTGAATCGTTGAAGTCAAGACAATTATCGTCGACCGTTGGTCGACGATCTCAGAGCTAGCTTACTACGCTCTGAAGGTTGGTCGACGATCTGTCATCAACAGATCGACGATCGTGTTCTAGCTTCACGATTTCTGTCTCGACAGATCTTTGCCTTAATCGTCGACATCATTGTTGGTCGACGATATCTGTCTCGACAGATCTCTGCCTTAGTCGTCGACATCATGAGATGTTCGACGATTTCTGTGTCATCAGACTTTTTGCTTTAGTCGACGATATCTGTTTGCTGGTCGACGATCTATTAGCTGGTCGACGATCTATTTTCTGGTCGACGATTTCTGGTCGACGATTTCTGGTCCGACAGATTCCTGCTATTGGTCGACGATTTGTTAACAGGTCGACGATCTTCGAACCCCTGTTCGACGATTTCTGTCTGATTTTATCTATTTGTATTTATGCTATTCCTTGGTTTATTTCCAAGTGTGTTAGCTTGTGGTTAGAAAGATTCTCTAAAGTTATTTGTTGCTAAAATTATGGTTTAAATTCAAAATGAATTATTTACAAATTCTGTCAAACATAAATCACGGGATTCAGTATTCTTGATAAAGCATTTTGTCCTATTATACAAATTGCGTTGACTTTATCTTTCCAGCCTGTTTTCTAGCCGTTGGTACTATGTACTATTTCCAAGAAAGGTACGTCTTTATGCTGAGATTTCTTTCCCGCTTATTTTATTCCTTATTGGGACTGACAGAAAGTTAATAGGTCATTCTATTCCTATTGCTATATTCTATTTTGAGATAATCTGTTGCAGGGCTCGAGAATTCAAATCAATAGAGCCGTTTCAAAGGAAAACGTGAAGACATATTTAAAAGAGATTCTGCTCTCATTAAAGAAGAAGTAACAGACACAGAGAAAAATTATTCATCCGCTCAAGCATCATCAGAGCACTTCTTCAACATCTCTTTACAAGAAGAAGAAAAGTTTTCCTGAAGCAAAAGCCCAGAGCAATCATCTTCCATTCTCAAGTCTCCTGAGCAATCTGCTTAGAGTTTTTCAAAGACTTCAGAAAAGGCTCAAGATCTGCTTCAAGTGCTCCAGAATCTTAAGACCTGATAAAAATCAGTCTTCAGATTTCTGAGGATTTAGTTTCAGTTTATCTGAAACTCCTTCATCCTGAAGCAAAGGCTTTCCCTGGACTTCCACTGAGCCAGGGGGAGACTTTGATTCTTTAGAGAATCCACAAATCTTCTCTAATCTGTATTTAAAATAGAGAAGATAATCAAACCCTCTCAACCCCTTTGTAAAAAGAGTTTGTTCACACCTCTTCAAAAGTGAACGTTGGTGACAGGGCACCTTATCAACAACCTGTGGTTGAGCATCCTTATCAAAAGCTCAAAGGGTCTGTTTGATCTACCTGAATCAGATCATTGGTGGCAGGGCACCTTAGCAAAAACCTGTAGTGGATTCCTACCGTGTGGGTAGAAGAGTGGATGTACCCAGTGTTTGGGGAACCACTATAATATCTTGTGTCGTCTGGTTGCTTAATTAATTAATTGCATTGTGGCTGTGATTAGATTTTAACTAGGTTTGCTAGTTGCTGGATAGGACCTGAAGCTTAACTGTAAATACAGTTAGCTTTAGTTTGTGCACAACACTTTGTGTTAGGCTTTAGGGTTCTTATTTCAATATCTATAATCTTTAATTCCGCTATCGTATCTATCCCTTCTCTTTCAATTGGTATCAGAGGGAGGTTGACTGACTGAATAGGCTAACACCTAAGTCACAAGATCCTGATAGATACCAAAGCTTATAGATATTCACTTTCACTATCATGGCCCAGTACAATGATTATTTTAGCACCAGACCTCCAGCTTGCAACTTAGCTGAGTTTAGCATCTGGAAGGCAAGAGTCAAATTATTTATGAACAATATTGATGAAGAAATATTTTCTTCTATTTTGACAGGTCTTCCAACATCGGCAACAACAACAAAAAGTGTCAGGCTAGCTGATGCCCGAGTAATGAATATCCTAGCTCAGTCATTGTCTGATGACATTTTTCAAGAGATTGTTGAATGCTCAACAGCTAAGGAGATGTGGGATTCCCTTCACCAAATGGCTTCTGAACCCGTGGATGGCACATCAGAAGGAAGCCACATCATCTCATTTGAAGGAGAAGAATTAACATCCCTAGATGTTATCTGGGATGTCTCCGATGATGACTCATCATTTGAAGATGAAGAGGAGGAAGCAAGGGCCAAAGAATTTTGCTTAAAGGCCATCAATGCCTCCTGCAGCAATAGAGAAGCTGAACAAACAGAAAAAAATTCAAAACCTGAAAAGGTTCAGGTATTATCAAATTCTGTTTTCAGTTTAGTTAATTTAGAAATTAAATATTGTTGCCAAAATTTAACAAAACCTGAGAAAGAACCAACACTTCTCAGAGAAATATTTTCAAAACATTTTAATCAACAGAATGAGTTCAAATCTGAGAACTCAGTTTGCTTTTTCATAAATTTGTTTTATAAACATAAGGATAAATTATTTAGAATATTTTTAAATCCTTCAATCATTTGGAACAAATTTATTAGGAAGCATTTTCTTTTCTTAAAGCTGATTATATCTGATTGATATTCTGTTCAAAAATGTTGTTTGGATTTCTGAATAATGAATTCTCTGTCAGATAACTTTATTTCTTATAGATCCTTTTCTATATTCATCTAGATTGAGTCCTCTACTCTAGTTGCATTGGTCAGCTGAGTTTGAATCTCGTCTAATGAAAAGAAATTCTATTGGAAGGAAGATATCTGATTTTGTTTTTCAGATCCAGAATCCTAATTAAATTTGCTGGACAAATATCATTTTTTTGCTGCTAACATACCCTTTTTCAAGGAGAGAGCAATCTCTACCATAGTTTTCTGCAGGTACTATTTATAAGAGTTTGCTGGATGACTCAATCAAAATTCAAAGTCATCTCAGTCTCCTTCAATCACAGGTACCGCATCAACATAGGGGGAGATTGCAAATGCCTGCAAGCAGCCAGCTTTTATCAAAAACCGAAGCCAGCTATGCAAAGCTTTTCTTTTTTTTTATATCTTATGCTTTGCAAATATATATTTATTATAATATTATTTTGCTAATAGGATCCTCACCCAAATAGGGGGAGATTGTTGGAACCTTAGGTTCTGATTTGGGTTAGGATCACTATTAGGATTATTAGTTTGACCCAAATTATATAGTTTAAGGGTCATAGGATTCTCCAGGTATACATCAAAAGAATCCAAGAAGAAAGTGCAGAAAATTCCAGAGAAGTTCAGTTTTGAAGTTCAGAATTCCAGTCCAAAAATAGTAGAACGGAGTTCCACTATAGTAGAACGGCGTTCGACTATAGTAGAACGGCGTTCGACTATAGTAGAACGGCGTTCGACTATAGTAGAATGGAGTTCCACTATAGTAGAACGATAGTAGAACGGCGTTCGACTATAGTAGAACGGCGTTCGACTATAGTAGAACGGCGTTCGACTATAGTAGAACGGCGTTCGACTATAGTAGAACGGCGTTCGACTATAGTAGAACGGCGTTCGACTATAGTAGAACGGCGTTCGACTATAGTAGAACGGCGTTCGACTATAGTAGAACGGCGTTCGACTATAGTAGAACGCAGATTGGAAAAGCTTTCAGATTAAATTTTGGTGATTTCCTGTGTTTCTAGCATATATTTATTATATAATATCTGATTAATTTACTGCTATTACTTCAAAGCAATTCTTGCTATTTTTATGCATAAGTCTTTCCTTTCAGATAAATTAGTTTGTCTTATTAGTTGACTTATTGATTACTTTATCTGCAGCTGTCCTTTATAGCCGTTGGCTGTAAAGAGTTATTTCTGATGTGACTTTATCTAACATCCTTTATCAGATTATTTATTGCAGCTGCAGTAGCTTTCCCTTTTATAGGATATATATCTGCAAGACTTGTTTTGTCTTTATGTTAAATGCAGCCCAGGTTGTTGATTTCAGATGAAGACAAAGCTCAATTCAAATATTAGAGTCGTTGCTGTTGCCATTATATTAAGGAGTTCTTTTGAAGAAAGAACTATGGCTTGCTAACAGAAGGAAGAAATACAATACAGCAAAGCCAGCTCTCAGCAATCTTCATCCAATTGAGAAGTTATCTCTTCTGCTCTTCCTCAACCTGAGTGCTCCTATTCCAGGAAGATACACTCAGAGATATTGAAGAAGAAGAAGAAGGAAGCTGCTGAAGAAGATCCTTTTATATTTTATTATCTTCTTCTTAGCTTTATTCCTTCAGAACTTCAAGACAGTATTCTGTCAGAAGTTCTGAAGAGGCCTTGTGCTTCTCTAATCTATTTTAAAATAGAGAAGACAATCTAACCCTCTTCCCCCCTCTTGTAAAGGGTTGTTTACTCCCTTCAAAAGTAAAGCTTGGTTTTTAGACACCTGATCAAAAGTCTAAAGGGTCTCTAGATCTACCTGCAGCAGATCTTGTTGGTGGCAGGGCACCTGATCAAAAACCTGTAGTGGATTCCTACCGTGTGGGTAGAAGAGTGGATGTACCCAGTGTTTGGGGAACCACTATAATATCTTGTGTCGTCTGGTTGCTTAATTAATTAATTGCATTGTGGCTGTGATTAGATTTTAACTAGGTTTGCTAGTTGCTGGATAGGACCTGAAGCTTAACTGTAAATACAGTTAGCTTTAGTTTGTGCACAACACTTTGTGTTAGGCTTTAGGGTTCTTATTTCAATATCTATAATCTTTAATTCCGCTATCGTATCTATCCCTTCACTTTCAATTGGTATCAGAGGGAGGTTGACTGACTGAATAGGCTAACACCTAAGTCACAAGATCCTGATAGATACCAAAGCTTATAGATATTCACTTTCACTATCATGGCCCAGTACAATGATTATTTTAGCACCAGACCTCCAGCTTGCAACTTAGCTGAGTTTAGCATCTGGAAGGCAAGAGTCAAATTATTTATGAACAATATTGATGAAGAAATATTTTCTTCTATTTTGACAGGTCTTCCAACATCGGCAACAACAACAAAAAGTGTCAGGCTAGCTGATGCCCGAGTAATGAATATCCTAGCTCAGTCATTGTCTGATGACATTTTTCAAGAGATTGTTGAATGCTCAACAGCTAAGGAGATGTGGGATTCCCTTCACCAAATGGCTTCTGAACCCGTGGATGGCACATCAGAAGGAAGCCACATCATCTCATTTGAAGGAGAAGAATTAACATCCCTAGATGTTATCTGGGATGTCTCCGATGATGACTCATCATTTGAAGATGAAGAGGAGGAAGCAAGGGCCAAAGAATTTTGCTTAAAGGCCATCAATGCCTCCTGCAGCAATAGAGAAGCTGAACAAACAGAAAAAAATTCAAAACCTGAAAAGGTTCAGGTATTATCAAATTCTGTTTTCAGTTTAGTTAATTTAGAAATTAAATATTGTTGCCAAAATTTAACAAAACCTGAGAAAGAACCAACACTTCTCAGAGAAATATTTTCAAAACATTTTAATCAACAGAATGAGTTCAAATCTGAGAACTCAGTTTGCTTTTTCATAAATTTGTTTTATAAACATAAGGATAAATTATTTAGAATATTTTTAAATCCTTCAATCATTTGGAACAAATTTATTAGGAAGCATTTTCTTTTCTTAAAGCTGATTATATCTGATTGATATTCTGTTCAAAAATGTTGTTTGGATTTCTGAATAATGAATTCTCTGTCAGATAACTTTATTTCTTATAGATCCTTTTCTATATTCATCTAGATTGAGTCCTCTACTCTAGTTGCATTGGTCAGCTGAGTTTGAATCTCGTCTAATGAAAAGAAATTCTATTGGAAGGAAGATATCTGATTTTGTTTTTCAGATCCAGAATCCTAATTAAATTTGCTGGACAAATATCATTTTTTTGCTGCTAACATACCCTTTTTCAAGGAGAGAGCAATCTCTACCATAGTTTTCTGCAGGTACTATTTATAAGAGTTTGCTGGATGACTCAATCAAAATTCAAAGTCATCTCAGTCTCCTTCAATCACAGGTACCGCATCAACATAGGGGGAGATTGCAAATGCCTGCAAGCAGCCAGCTTTTATCAAAAACCGAAGCCAGCTATGCAAAGCTTTTCTTTTTTTTATATCTTATGCTTTGCAAATATATATTTATTATAATATTATTTTGCTAATAGGATCCTCACCCAAATAGGGGGAGATTGTTGGAACCTTAGGTTCTGATTTGGGTTAGGATCACTATTAGGATTATTAGTTTGACCCAAATTATATAGTTTAAGGGTCATAGGATTCTCCAGGTATACATCAAAAGAATCCAAGAAGAAAGTGCAGAAAATTCCAGAGAAGTTCAGTTTTGAAGTTCAGAATTCCAGTCCAAAAATAGTAGAACGGAGTTCCACTATAGTAGAACGGCGTTCGACTATAGTAGAACGGCGTTCGACTATAGTAGAACGGCGTTCGACTATAGTAGAATGGAGTTCCACTATAGTAGAACGATAGTAGAACGGCGTTCGACTATAGTAGAACGGCGTTCGACTATAGTAGAACGGCGTTCGACTATAGTAGAACGGCGTTCGACTATAGTAGAACGGCGTTCGACTATAGTAGAACGGCGTTCGACTATAGTAGAACGGCGTTCGACTATAGTAGAACGGCGTTCGACTATAGTAGAACGGCGTTCGACTATAGTAGAACGCAGATTGGAAAAGCTTTCAGATTAAATTTTGGTGATTTCCTGTGTTTCTAGCATATATTTATTATATAATATCTGATTAATTTACTGCTATTACTTCAAAGCAGCTGTGATGAAAAGAGTTTGTATTCTTTAGAGAATCCAGCGGGAGACTTTGATTCTTTAGAGAATCCACTGAGCCAGGGGGAGACTTTGATTCTTTAGAGAATCCACAAATCTTCTCTAATCTGTATTTAAAATAGAGAAGATAATCAAACCCTCTCAACCCCTTTGTAAAAAGAGTTTGTTCACACCTCTTCAAAAGTGAACGTTGGTGACAGGGCACCTTATCAACAACCTGTGGTTGAGCATCCTTATCAAAAGCTCAAAGGGTCTGTTTGATCTTCCTGAATCAGATCATTGGTGGCAGGGCACCTTAGCAAAAACCTGTAGTGGATTCCTACCAGGGTGGTAGAAGAGTGGACGTACCTATTTAAAGGGAACCACTATATATCCTGTGTCCATCTGGTTATCTTGTTTATTCATTTTATTCTGTGGCTGTGATAGAACTACCTAGGATTGCTAGGTGCTGTGATAGGCTTGTAGTTAACTGAAATTTCAGTCAACTTCTTCACTTGTGCACTTCACTGTGTTAGGCTCTTAGGGTTCAAGTATCAGATTTTCTATTCCGCAAATAAACTCCAAGGGAGCTGACTAAGTGTTCATAAAATTTTGAATACTCTATTCACCCCCCCTCTAGAGTAGTTTACAACTTATCCCCTCACTTTCAATTGGTATCAGAGGGAGGTTCGCTGTTCATACAGGCTAACACCTGAGTTAAAAGATCCTGTGATAAGTTGTTTCCTGATACCTTTCACAAACACTTTCACACATGGCCCAGTCTAAGGATTATTCAAGCACCAGACCTCCTGTATGCAACTTGTCCAAGTTTGGCATATGGAAGGCCAGGATAAGACTATACATGAATTCTATTGATGAAGATATTTTTTCTTCTATCTTGACAGGACCACCTGCTAGGCCTGCTGCTGCTTCCACTTCTGCTGATCTCAGTGCTGTGCCACCACCTGACTACAATGAAACTTACAAGAAAGCAAAAGCAGCTGATGCTAAAGCAATGAATATCCTAGCTCAGACAATGTCTGATGAGATATTCCAGAAGCTGGCTGAATGTACCTCAGCCAAAGCTATGTGGGATTCCCTCAACAACATAGTTGCTGGCTCAGCTGATGAGAGGAAGGACAGGAGATCTAATCTCACCTCTCAGTATGAAAACTTCAAGAAGGATGATGCTGAAGACATTGACACCATGTACACAAGACTCAGTTCAATAATAAGTGAACTGAGGTCCTTAGACAAGGAGATAACCTTGTCAGAAGTCAATGACAAGATCCTGATGTGCCTTCCCATCTCTTGGGACTCAAGGATATGGCCCATCAAGGATGGAAGAAACACTGTGGAACTCTCCACAGAAGCTCTGTTGGGAAAGCTCAGGTCATATGAGCAAACCTTAAAGAGTAGAGCTGCTGTAACTGAAGTGAAGACTCCTACTCCTATAAAGAAAGAGCATTCTCTAGCTCTTAAGGCTGCTGAGACTTCTGAAGGAAGTCAATCAAATGAGGAGTTACTGGCACTCATTGCCAAGAGATTCTTCAACATGGGAAGAAGAGACCTCAGAAAGAAGTTCTCCAAGCATGAGGACAAGCCAAGGTATGACAAAACTCCATCTAAAGAAATCATTTGTTATGTATGCAGCAAGCCTGGACACATTGCCCCAGATTGTCCAGAGAAGAAGTATAAGGAGAAGAAACATGAGAAAGAATACAGGAAGCACCACTCCAAGTCCTCATCACACAAATACAAGAAGAAGGACAAGGGATTTGTGGCTGCTACCTGGAGTGAAACAGAAGAGGATACCTGCTCCTCTAGCTCCAGTGATTCAGAAGAAGAAGAAGAGAAGAAAGCCAAAGAGGTCTGCCTCATGGCCATTGATGCCTGCAGCTCTCTGTCAGCTGCAGAGAATTCTGAAGAAGAAGGAGACAATGAAGAAGATTCCTTTATGGAGGACCAGGTAATCGACTCATTTGATTTCTCATCTCCTGAGTTCAAACTAAAATTTAAAACTCTATGTTTAGATTTACTATTATCTGAAAAAGAAATTAAGTCACTTAGATTAAAAATAATGGAACTAGACATGGAAGGTGTTGAAATAATCAGATTAGAAAAGGAATTAGAGAGCTCAAAAGAAGAAGTAACATTCCTAAAGTTAGAACTAGCTAAATCTAAGAGGTTAGAAGAACAATTAAATGGCAGAAGCCTTAAATTATCTGAAATAACCTGTATAGCAAACACTAGGGTTGGTAATGATAAACCAGGCTTAGGTGCTACACCTAGTGAACCCATCCTCCTCACAAAGGAGAGATTTAGCACTCCAGTAAAATTTGTTTCTGAATCAGGAATAAAGAATACTGAGGAAATTGAAAAATGCAAGAAAATTCAGAATAAGATTAAGAAAGAGAATAGGAAGAAAAAATTTCTAGCTTTACAAAAATCGTCGAACATTAATCGACGATCGTCAAACCAATCGTCGAACGACTATCGACGATCGCTGAACACCTTCACCAAGTATGATATCTTTGGTGCAGGAGATCGACGATCTCATTTTGAGTCGTCGACCAGTGATCGACGATCGTTGAATCCAGAATATAGCTATACTGGAAATGATCGACGATATGGCTTGCGATCGTCGACCATCGATCGACGATCTGGACTTAAGCTGGAAAATCATTTTCAAACTTCCAGAACTTCAAATCCTAATCACCACCCCAGGTTGTTTAATCCTTCAACTGAATGGATTATCCCACCTAGGAGATCACACCCTTAGGATATAAATCAAAGCCTGCAAAATCTTTTATATCTAGTTTTTCTTTTGTGAAGAATACTGGACCCAAGGTAACCTGGGTCCACAATGTGTAACTGCTCTTTCTGCAGGTGAAGACCTATCCAGTCATACATGACAAATGGTATCTGGATAGTGGATGCTCAAAGCATATGACAGGAAAGAAGAAGAACCTGTCAGGTTTCAAAGCCAAGCTGGGACCAAAAGTTGTATTTGGGGATTCCAGCTGTGGACAGACTGAAGGGTATGGGAGCTTCACCATAGGAGCTGTAACCTTCAAGAAGGTAGCTTATGTCTCAGGACTAAAGCACAACCTAATCTCTGTAAGTCAAATGTGTGATGCTGGATACAAGGTATGGTTTACTGACACTGCCTGCAATATTTCTTTAAATAATACTGTGGTATTAGTAGGCATTAGAATTGGAAATGTTTATGTTGTAGATTTTAATTCCTCCAAATCTGAAATATGCTTATTTAATGAAGTAACCAGTAATAATACCCTTTGGCATAAGAGACTTAGTCATGTAAACTTGAAAAACATCTCTAGGTTGGCTAAATACAATCTTGTAAGAGGATTACCTTCTTGCCCCTACAAGAAGGAAGGCCTTTGCAAAGCTTGTCAACTAGGAAAGCAAACAAGAAATAGCTTTAAATCAGTTAATAAAAGTGATTCTCCCAGGATTCTGTACCTGCTACATTTGGATTTATTTGGTCCTATTGCTGTACAGAGTCTTGGAGGAAAGTCTTACACTTTAGTAATTGTAGATGACTTCTCTAGGTTCACTTGGGTATTCTTCTTGAGAACTAAGGCTGATAACTTCAAGGTTCTTACAGATTTTCTAAAGTGTATACAGAGTGAGTATTCTACTCAGATTGCCTTGATCAGAAGTGATCATGGTACTGAGTTTGAGTCTCTTCTTATGCAAGAATTCTGTGAGAAGGAAGGTATCAAACATAGCTTCTCTGCTCCTAGAACTCCTCAACAAAATGGGGTAGTTGAAAGGAAAAACAGAACCCTAATTGAAGCTGCAAGTACATTGTTGGCTGATGCTAACATGCCTCTGTCCTTTTGGGCTGAAGCAGTTAGCACAGCTAACTATGTATTGAACAGAAGTCTGATACATAAACTTAAGGGTAAGACTCCCTATGAATTACTTAAGCAAGTGAAACCTAAAATAGATTATTTTAGAGTGTTTGGCTGTGTTGCTTTTGTTCATAACAATAACAAAGAATACCATAGAAAATTTGAGGCAAAAGCTTCAATGGGAGTTTTTCTAGGATACTCTCAAGTAAGCAAAGCCTATAGGGTCCTTAATAAATCCTCTCTTAAGATAGAAGAGTCTGCACATGTCTCTTTTGATGAGACAGTCATGTACTATAAGGAGAAGGATTCTTCTTCTAATAGTACAGTGCAAGTCCTAGGAGTAAGTAAGGATTTGGAAGGTTTGAGACTCACACAGGAGAATCATCCCCAACAAACTCCTCAGGTTGCTCCCTCAGATTCTGAATCTGATGTAGATCTGCTTGAAGTTGAAGCACCTGCTCCAACAGTTGATCAAACTCCACATGAGGAATTAAATCTTGAAACTGTTGAGGATCAGATCATTGTTGAACCTACTGATCTTGTCACACTTAGAGATCACCCTGTATCTCAAGTGATTGGAGACATTTCAGCAGGAGTCCAGACAAGACATCAACTCAACAAAAATATGATGTTTGCTTGTTTCCTTTCTCAGGTTGAGCCCCTAACCATTAAAGATGCTGAGCTTGATCCCCACTGGATTATAGCAATGCAAGAGGAGCTTAACCAGTTTGAAAGATGTAAAGTTTGGACCTTGGTTCCAAGACCAAGAGGCCAACGGATCATAGGCACCAAGTGGGTGTTTAGAAACAAGCTTGATGCCCAAGGCATAGTAGTTAGAAATAAAGCTAGGCTAGTAGCTCAAGGCTATAGACAGGAGGAAGGCATAGATTATGATCAGACTTTTGCCCCTGTAGCTAGACTAGAAGCCATTAGGATTTTCCTAGCCTATGCTGCCTATAAAAGATTTAAGGTCTTCCAAATGGATGTGAAGAGTGCCTTCCTCAATGGAGATTTAAAGGAAGAAGTGTTTGTTGAACAACCACCAGGGTTTGTTTCATCAACCTTACCCACTCATGTGTTCAAACTCCAAAAGGCTCTCTATGGACTTAAGCAAGCTCCTAGAGCTTGGTATGAGACCTTAGCAAATTTTCTTCTAGAACACAAGTTTGTGAGAGGTGTAGTAGATAGAACCCTATTCATTAGACATCATAAGGACTCACAACTGTTAGTTCAAATCTATGTAGATGACATTATATTTGGCTCTACTGATCCCAAACTATGCAAAAGGTTCTCTGAACTAATGCACTCTAAGTTTGAGATGAGCAGCATGGGTGAGTTATCCTATTTCCTTGGTCTCCAAGTGAAACAGAGTGTTGATGGCATTTTCATTTCACAATCAAAATATGCCAGAGAGCTGGTTAAAAGATTTGGAATGTCTGATGCTTCATTAATGAGCACACCTATGGCCTCAAATGCAGTTATTGATTCTGATGTCAATGGCAAGTCTGTTGATCAAAAGAATTATAGAGCCATTGTTGGTTCCCTGCTGTATTTGACTGCAAGTAGGCCTGACATAATGTTTGCTACATGCCTATGTGCTAGGTTTCAGGTCAACCCAAAGGAATCTCACTTAACTCTCCTCAAGAGGATCTTGAGATACCTTAAGGGATGTCCTAACTTAGGACTGTGGTACCCAGCTGAGTCAGGATTTGAATTAATTGGATATTCAGATGCTGATTATGCTGGTTGTAGAGTTGACAGGAAAAGCACCTCAGGGACTTGTCAGTTCCTGGGAGAGAGACTTGTCTCTTGGTTTTGCAAGAAACAGGCATCTGTGTCTACTTCAACTGCTGAGGCTGAATATATAGCAGCAGCTAGTTGCTGTTCACAGATCCTGTGGATTCAAAATCAGCTGGTGGATTATGGGTACACACACTCAAACACAAAAATTCTGTGTGACAGTACCAGTGCAATATCAATTGCTCAAAACCCTGTGCACCACTCCAGAACCAAGCACATTGAGATTAGACATCATTTTCTGAGAGATAATGTGGAAAAGAACAAGATAGTAATGGAATTTATATCCACAGACCTGCAAAGAGGAGATATTTTCACTAAGCCCCTTGATGAACAAAAGCATTTGTTCTTCCTGAACCAGCTTGGCATGATTAATGGTTCAGAGTAGTGAAAATTTAGATAGTTTTGTTTTCTGTCTAAAATCGTCGAACGACTGCTCGACGATCTTCGACCAGGTCAGAACTATCGTCGATCAATCGTCGACGACAGCTCGTTCTGTAGTAAGGCAGAAATCGTCGACCAACTGGTCAACGATCTCTCCTTAGGTATCTATCGTCGACCAATGGTCGACGACAGATTTTCTGTGCTGTGTGGAGAATCGTCGACCATCATATATTGATCGACGATCGTAGTAATTGCGTGTAGTCGGTCGATGTTTACCGATTTAGTCAAACATTGACTATCGTTGGTCTGTGTTCGACGACCGATTTTATTCCGGGTTCGACGATCGCAGATTTGTTTCTAATAGTCGATTTAGGTCTGAAGATCGTCGTCCTTCCGCTCCGTCTTTTCATATTCCTTCTTCTGGCTTAGAATTCGCTCTCGAACTCTAATCCCGCGCGATTCTCTTCTCCCCTGTTTTGCTTCTCGATTCGCCATCTTCTCTCAAATTCTATGGCGATTCCTTCTGCTGTTCTCCTCGGAATGAAGTTCGACACGGCTTCTGTGTCGACTTCGATTCTTTCTGCCGATGCGATCAACCAATCCAAGATATTCTGCAGCTATGTGAAGACCAAGGCCTCAAGAAATTCATGTCATCCGCACCTAAGATTAATATACCCGAGATTCGTGAATGGGTATACACCTCGTCCTCCAGCGACGAAGCGATGTCAGGAAAGATAAATGGCGAGGAGGTCACTCTGACTCCTGAAGTATTGACTGAGCTGTTTGGACTGCAAACAGGAACTGAGGAATATGAGCAAAGCTCAGAGGAATATGGCCGCATGCTCACTGTGATGGGCCATGCCGAAGGGATTCCGGCTAAGCTGCTGAAGATAAACTTGTCTCCAGAATACAAGTTTCTGGCAGACCTGGTGGGCAAGATCATTTTGGGAAAACATTCGGCGCATGACAATATCAACAGGCAACAGTTTGCCCTTATGTCGGCTTTGGTGAATAGGACGCAGTTAGCCTGGGGGAAAGTTCTATTTGACCTAATCAGGAGAAAGAACAACAAGAAAGAGGTAAATCTTGCCAGGGTACTGGGTGTGTTTCTATATGTGAAAGCACCCCTGCTGCTCGTTTCTGCACCCTCCGCAGTAAATGCTAGCAAGAGGTTGGACCCCTCGCTATTCAAGAAATCTCAGAGGATTATCAAGAAGACAGCCAGGGTTGATCCTAACCCTTCTTCAGACACAAGGGCTGATTCGGCTGCTCTCCCGCTTACTGGGGAAGGCTCAGCAACCCCTGCATCCTCTTCTCCTGCATTACTCTCTACAACACCCGCAGTGCCACCACAACATGCATCATTCATTCCACCTGCATCTCCACACCAGTCACCAACACCACATCATCTGGCAGCTTCAGCCAGTGTTGACATGGTGACTGCCACCATCCTCACAAACCTTTCTCAACATGAATCCCACACTCATGTTGATGATCACCCATCTCCACATGATTCCTTTAATCATGTGGCAGATCATCCTGCCTCCATTCCATCCACCTCTACATCATCAGCATTTCAGATATCCCCTGAAATGCTTGCACACCTTGTACAGCTCATCACTCCCTCCATCCAAAGCATGATTGAGGCTGCCAATGCCCCTCTCATTGCCTCCATCAACTCTCTCACTGATGCCATCAAATCCATCTCATCTTCTGCTGAGCCCCCTTCTGTAAGATGCATGACTCCAGTCCCCACTGAAGTCATGCAGGGGGAGATGTCTGTCGAAGTGGTCTCAGGTGATGCCCTGACCCTTCAGGACAATTCCTCTCTTCCCCTTCAAGAATCTGTAGAAGTCCCTCAAGAAACTTCAGAGAAAGAACCAGAAGTGAATCTAGCTTCTGAGGAAGAAGTTCCTGAAAAAGAAAATGAAGAAGTCCCCATGGACGTTTGTGAGAAGGATGCTGCTCAACCTGATGGTATAGTTTTATTTAAGATTCTAATTAATTCAAACTCCATCTTTGAGTTAATTTCTTATCCCTTCCTTTTCATCACAGCTGCTGATGATCTTACATCAGTATTGCAAGTTGATGCTGCCAAGTCCATTGAGTCTGATAAAGACTTGGAATCATTTCTTTCCTCAGACTGTGAGTTCTCACTCACATCCCCTCCTTTTGTTCCTCCTCCTCAAGAGAAAATGGTCCCTTATAGACCTGAGTACCTTGATGACCCCTTGGTCAAGGATACCCTTTTCTTTTCCTGTATGGCACTCCTCTTGTGCCTTGCAGAGGTGTCTATCCCCGATGTCACTAATCATCTAGAAGGAATTATAACCTCCTTCCTAGATGCAAAGTGGTATCCTGTGTAGATCTTCAGGTAATCCTATCTATTACCTGTTGTTTGTTCACCTTGGGGGGAATATCTTATTCCCACTTGGTTGTTAACCTATCTTTCTTTGCATGCAGGCACAACCATAAATACTGCTGCTGCTGAAGTAATTGAAGATGTGCAAGATAGAGCAGACAATGCTCCCAAGATGACTGAATTGGACTCAAGTTCAGGTACTCTAAACATTGACCAATTTATAGACTTTGTGGCTGAAGGTATTGCCTCTGAGTACATTGAAGGGATGGCTAAATATCATCTGGATTCCCTAGCCATCTCTCTAGAGAAAGCATCTGCCCCTGCAGATATTGTCATCTTTTCTCCTCCTATCCTTACCTATCCTATATCCACTCCTTCTATTGCAGAACTGGTCCCCAAGACAGTTCCTGAGTTGTACCCAGAATCAGAGCTATGGAAAAGTGCTCCAAATGTTGATCTGGATGCCCTTCTTAGGCAAGATGCCATTGAAGAAGCTAAAGAGAAAGAAGAAAGAGAAAAGAAAGACAAAGCTGAACTTACTGCCAAAGATCCATCTGAACTAAACTTTGATGATTATGCTGGGAAAGACTCATCTCATTCTGATGATGATGATGATGACTCTGATGATTCGGACTCCTCTAAGAAAAGAAAAAGAGCTGCTTCCAAGAAAAGAAAAGCCCCTGCTCCTTCTACTGCAAATCCTAACAAGGATGTTCCCTATTACATTCTGAAGGGAATAGATCCTAAGAGCAAGGAATTCCAACCCTGGATGAGATTGTCAAAGAATCAGACTAAAGAAAATAAGAGAAGAAAGAGATATGACTCTCCAGTTCAAAAATTCCCCCCCAGAGGTCCTCCTCCACCTCCTGGTGCTGGAGCCTCTGGAAGTATCTCTTCTGCTCCAATTGGTAAATCAGCCAGTTCCAACCCCTCTCAATCTTATCAGAGAAGAAGTAGACAAGGCCAGGGAAGCCAAAGTGGTTCAGGACAAGGAAATAAAAGAAATGACAATGCTCCCGTAGAACAAATAAAGGAGATGACTTATCAACAACCTACATTCTCTCCTCCTCCTTCTCCTAAGAAGTTAGTCCCAGAAAGGAAATCTTCTCCTCCCAGGAAAGGTCCCTCCTCCTCTTTAAAGAAACCTGCTGCAGCTGATTCAAAAGGAAAAAGAGTAGTCTTTTCAGAAAATTCCCTCAAAAAGTTCATTGAGCTTGCACCTCCTAGATCTCTCTATGCTCAAACTGATCCTAAGAAGACTGTGCAGATTCCTCTCGATTCAAGCAAACTTGCTACAGCTCTTCAAAGGAATATGGAGATTGCAGCTCATACAGATTCTGATAGACCTCCCTCTCCATCAGACAAAACTGAAGCTGAAAGGATTGCCTCTATGGCAAGATTCAAAGAGTCTATTGCACTTAGCATGATGGAGAGAGCCAAATCTCAAGGACTGGATCCTACAGCTTACTCAACAATGTCAGAATTCAGAGAAAAGGAACTGAGCAGAATTCAAGTCAATCCAGAAGCCTTTGACACTGAGGAATACATGAGACTACATCCTGCTGCAGTTCTACCGAGTTATGCTGAAAAGAAAATCATAGGAGAACATGATCTAATGCTATCTAAAAGACAAGCAGCAAACCCTAACAGAGAAATTATTTTCAAACCAGCTGCAATGCCCAAAAACTCATCTGATGCTAAACATGCTGATAAATCTGCTTGATACATTCCATTTTTGCTGATTTATGCTTGTTATATTTTCTGTGTATTGCCTGTGTTTTATCATTCTGGTTAATCTTTAGAAGTGTTGTTGTCTGCTTTAGCCTTTAAATTGGATTGGATAACATAACCCAAATAGGGGGAGATTGTTGGTACCCTAGATGTGATTTGGCTTATGTAATCCCTTTCCAGCCCCTCTTGATCCATATAAAGATATATGATCATGTTTAGACTTTGCTTAGTCTCCCTAGGGCAGTATATAACTGACCTAGAGTTTAGGCTAGTAGTTTTAGAATGTGTTTTGGTTGAGACTTTTTCCGTTCGACTATCGTCGAACGAGGCCTCGCGATCGTCGATCATTGATCGACGATAGCAGGGCTATTGAATCGTTGAAGTCAAGACAATTATCGTCGACCGTTGGTCGACGATCTCAGAGCTAGCTTACTACGCTCTGAAGGTTGGTCGACGATCTGTCATCAACAGATCGACGATCGTGTTCTAGCTTCACGATTTCTGTCTCGACAGATCTTTGCCTTAATCGTCGACATCATTGTTGGTCGACGATATCTGTCTCGACAGATCTCTGCCTTAGTCGTCGACATCATGAGATGTTCGACGATTTCTGTGTCATCAGACTTTTTGCTTTAGTCGACGATATCTGTTTGCTGGTCGACGATCTATTAGCTGGTCGACGATCTATTTTCTGGTCGACGATTTCTGGTCGACGATTTCTGGTCCGACAGATTCCTGCTATTGGTCGACGATTTGTTAACAGGTCGACGATCTTCGAACCCCTGTTCGACGATTTCTGTCTGATTTTATCTATTTGTATTTATGCTATTCCTTGGTTTATTTCCAAGTGTGTTAGCTTGTGGTTAGAAAGATTCTCTAAAGTTATTTGTTGCTAAAATTATGGTTTAAATTCAAAATGAATTATTTACAAATTCTGTCAAACATAAATCACGGGATTCAGTATTCTTGATAAAGCATTTTGTCCTATTATACAAATTGCGTTGACTTTATCTTTCCAGCCTGTTTTCTAGCCGTTGGTACTATGTACTATTTCCAAGAAAGGTACGTCTTTATGCTGAGATTTCTTTCCCGCTTATTTTATTCCTTATTGGGACTGACAGAAAGTTAATAGGTCATTCTATTCCTATTGCTATATTCTATTTTGAGATAATCTGTTGCAGGGCTCGAGAATTCAAATCAATAGAGCCGTTTCAAAGGAAAACGTGAAGACATATTTAAAAGAGATTCTGCTCTCATTAAAGAAGAAGTAACAGACACAGAGAAAAATTATTCATCCGCTCAAGCATCATCAGAGCACTTCTTCAACATCTCTTTACAAGAAGAAGAAAAGTTTTCCTGAAGCAAAAGCCCAGAGCAATCATCTTCCATTCTCAAGTCTCCTGAGCAATCTGCTTAGAGTTTTTCAAAGACTTCAGAAAAGGCTCAAGATCTGCTTCAAGTGCTCCAGAATCTTAAGACCTGATAAAAATCAGTCTTCAGATTTCTGAGGATTTAGTTTCAGTTTATCTGAAACTCCTTCATCCTGAAGCAAAGGCTTTCCCTGGACTTCCACTGAGCCAGGGGGAGACTTTGATTCTTTAGAGAATCCACAAATCTTCTCTAATCTGTATTTAAAATAGAGAAGATAATCAAACCCTCTCAACCCCTTTGTAAAAAGAGTTTGTTCACACCTCTTCAAAAGTGAACGTTGGTGACAGGGCACCTTATCAACAACCTGTGGTTGAGCATCCTTATCAAAAGCTCAAAGGGTCTGTTTGATCTACCTGAATCAGATCATTGGTGGCAGGGCACCTTAGCAAAAACCTGTAGTGGATTCCTACCAGGGTGGTAGAAGAGTGGACGTACCTATTTAAAGGGAACCACTATATATCCTGTGTCCATCTGGTTATCTTGTTTATTCATTTTATTCTGTGGCTGTGATAGAACTACCTAGGATTGCTAGGTGCTGTGATAGGCTTGTAGTTAACTGAAATTTCAGTCAACTTCTTCACTTGTGCACTTCACTGTGTTAGGCTCTTAGGGTTCAAGTATCAGATTTTCTATTCCGCAAATAAACTCCAAGGGAGCTGACTAAGTGTTCATAAAATTTTGAATACTCTATTCACCCCCCCTCTAGAGTAGTTTACAACTTATCCCCTCACTTTCAAAGAGTTTTAAAAACTTTCATAAAAATATATATACTTTTTTTTTCTCTCTTCTTTTTTTCATTTTTTTTTCTTTTTTCAAAACAAAGGCCATAAATATTTTTATTTTCCTTTTGAATTGGCCAAATAGAAATAAACATAACTTTTGTGCATACTTTTTTTCAAAAACCTTTCTCCCACAAAAATCACAAAATATCCTATCAAAATCGTCAAAATAATTTATGAAACTCAAAAAGGCTAGTGTGATTCGATAGGTTGGAAATTTTGACTTTGGTGAAACTGAAATGAAGGGAGGAGCTATCAAATGAAATCGGAAAAAGGCTCAAAAACGGCTAACTAGTAGTAAAAGTTTTTAGGTTGGCAGGAAAGCTCAAACGAAAACAAAAACGGCCTAAATCATTTTCACTCTTTTGAATTTATTTAAAACAAAGGTTTGAAAAATTTCAAAAAGCGAGTCCTAGATAATAAAAGAAGATTGATGAAATTAACTTGAAAATAGAAATAATAGGTGACTTGGATCGTTCACATCTACTACGTTATTCAAAAGTTGACTTTAAAAAAATTATTCAAAAACGAAAAAGAAAATAGTGGACGATGAATTTTTGAGAAAGTAAAGGAAATAAAAAACAAAAAACCATAATAGAAATGCGAGTTTTAGAAAAATATTTCACCTTAACATGCTACCGTGAATTAGAAATAAAGCATGACCAACATTTGACTTGTGAAATATAATTTAAAAAGAATGATTAGAAATATTATAATTAACTACGTTGTTTATAGAAAATTTTGAGTAAAACAAAACAAAAACAAGGGGTACTATTGAAATACCAAAATGTCTAAAGTATTCAAAAACACACATTTTTTTTAATTTTGTGAAATATTCTCTTTTTTTTTGGGAAATTTTTTCTCTTTTTTTTGGAATTTTAAGATATTCAAATTTTTTTTTTGGAAATATTTAAAATATATACAAAAAGAAAAATATTTACACTAAGCACAAATGAAGGAGGAAGTCCTCCCCCAAGCATAAAATAGACATTGTCCTCAATGGCTAAAGAAGGGGATTGGAGAAGGAGAGAAAAATAAAGTACAGAATTGAAAGACAGAATTGAATGACAGGATTGAAAGACAGGTACTTCCCCAGATTTATTTGCTGCGAAAGCTGAGTGATGCCGCTCCCCCAGATGTCTTCTTTGGACTTCGTGATGGATTCAACAATGTTGGAGCAGGCGATCACAGAAGCTTCAGCTTGTCGACGCCGTCCGAGGCAAAAATTATAAAATAAAGAAAACAGAAAAAGATAACTTGGGTTGCCTCCCAAGAGCGCCCTTTGATTAAAGCGTCGTTGAGCTCGACGCATCAAAAAAAAATAATATTGTCCAAAAATATTGTTGTCCAGAAATAAAATTGTTTTTAGCAAAAATTAAAAGTTCGAAGTTAAAGTTCGTGAAGCAAGAACTTAATAATGTTTGGACTGACATCATCATCACAAGAAAAATAGAGTTTAAGATGCTGACCATTCACTTTGAAATTACCCTTATCAGGGTGAGAAATTAAAACAGTTCTATAAGGAAATACTTCTAAAATAGAAAACGGGCTAGACCAGCGAGATTTTAATTTGCCCGGAAATAAACGTAAACGAGAATTATATAAAAGGACTTGGTCGCCCGGCTTAAAGTTTTTAGGGTGCCTTAAGTGTTTATCATGTAAACGCTTCGTCTGCTCTTTATAAAGTTTATTATTTTCATAAGCATAAGAGCGCCACTCATCGAATTCATTTAGTTGAAATTTTTGAAGGTCACCGACTGAGTGGGGATCGAAGTTTAAAAATTTTAAGGCCCAAAAGGAGCGGTGTTCTAACTCTACGGGCAGATGGCACGATTTTCCATAGACCAGCCAATACGACGTACATCCGAGGGCGGTTTTGTACGATGTTCGGTAGGCCCATAGAGCATCGTCAAGTTTGGCTGACCAGTCTTTCCTAGAAGTTGAAACAGTCTTTTCTAATATTCTTTTTATTTCTCTATTAACTACTTCGACTTGTACGTTAGTTTGGGGGTGGTAGGCAGTGGAAAGCTTATGCGTAACGCTGTATTTGGTAAGGATTTTTGAAAATTGTGCGTTACAGAAATGGGAACCTCTATCGCTAACGATTGTGCGAGGCGTACTGAATCTAGAAAATAATTTTTTTAGAAACGTGACTACAACTCGGGAGTCATTCGTAGGAAGAGCTTGGGCCTCAGCCCATTGTGAAACATAATCAACAGCAACTAAAATATATTTGTTTCCGAAGCTAGAAGGAAGGGGGCCAACAAAATCAATTCCCCAGAGGTCGAAAATTTCGCACTCTAAGAAATAATTTTGCGGCATTTCATTTTTATTAGAAATGTTGCCCGACCGTTGGAAACTATCACACCTGCTCACAAAGACTTGCGTGTCTTTAAACAGGCTAGGCCAGTAAAAACCCGTGCAAAGCACCTTGTGAGCGGTGCGAGCAGCTTGATAGTGCCCAACTGTCGGACATTCATGCAAATGTTTTAGAATATCAATTTCTTCATCATAAGAAACACATATCCTTATCACTTGATCCGCACAAATTCTGAAAAGATGCGGGTCTTCCCAAAAGTAGTTCTTCAGCTCAGAAAAGAATTTCTTCTTTTGCTGAGAGGAGAACTCTTTTAGGAGCACCCGGGCCACTAGATAGTTGGCGATGTGCGCGAACCAAGGAGAAGTAGATGTGTTAACTAAAAGCAGCTTCTCATCAGGAAAATAATCATTAAAAGATTTTTCATTTAATTTTTCTATAAAGTGTTTATCTAATCTGGATAGATGGTCGGTGGCCAAGTTCTCGGCTCCTCGCTTATCACGGATCTCTAAGTCAAACTCCTGGAGGAGTAAGACCCAGCAAATCAAGCGAGGCTTGGCATCCGTTTTGGCAAGAAGGTACTTGAGGGCTGAGTGGTCCGTAAAAACAATGATTTTTGAAAGTGTAATGTAAGGGCGGAATTTATCAAATGCGAATACTACAGCTAAGAGCTCCTTCTCGGTTGTGGTGTAATTTTCTTGTGTATATGTGAGGGTTTTACTAGCATAATAGATGGGGTGGAAGTTTTTAGATATACGTTGACCTAATGCTCCCACCGCAAAACTACTCGCATCGCACATAATCTCGAAATGAAGGCCCCACACCGGAGCTATAATAATCGGTGCGTTAATTAACTTTTCTTTAATTAATTCGAAGGCAGAAAGGCAAGAGTCATAAAAAATGAATGGAGCGTCTTTTTCTAAGAGATGGGTGAGGGGCTTTGTGATTTTGGAGAAGTCCTTTATAAAACGACGATAAAAGCCAGCGTGGCCTAGAAAACTTCTTATAGCTTTTATGTTTGTAGGCGGTGGCAACTTCTCAATAACTTCTATCTTGGCAACGTCTACCTCAATACCTTTAGCAGAAATTTCATGACCCAAAACTAACCCTTCCCTTACCATAAAATGGCATTTTTCCCAATTTAGGGCAAGGTTAGTTTCTTCGCATCGCTCTAAGACTTTTTCGAGGTTTTCTAAACATCTATCGAAGGAATCGCCGAACACGGAGAAATCGTCCATAAATACCTCCATAATGCTTTCTACGTACTTGTCAAATATTGCGAGCATACATCGCTGGAACGTAGCTGGCGCATTGCACAATCCAAACGGCATTCTTCGATACGCGAAGGTGCCGAAGGGACAAGTAAACGTAGTTTTCTGTTGGTCCTCGGGAGAGATGGGTATTTGAAAGTACCCCAAGAGGCCATCGAGAAAACAATAAAAGCTATGGCCGGATAATCGTTCTAAAATCTGGTCGATAAACGGCAAAGGAAAATGATCCTTGCGGGTGGCGTCATTCAACTTACGGTAATCTATACACATACGCCAACCCGTCACCGTCCGTGTCGGGATTAATTCATTATTCTCATTACTAACTACGGTTATCCCTCCCTTCTTTGGCACTACCTGAACGGGGCTAACCCACTTACTGTCCGATATAGGGCAGATAATTCCTGCGTCTAATAATTTCATAACCTCGCCTTTAACTACTTCTTTCATATTCGGGTTTATACGGTGCTAAGGTTGAATAGAGTTACGCGAATTATCTTCCATTAAAATTTTATGGGTACAGAAAGATGGGCTTATACCCTTTATATCAGAAATTTGCCAAGCAATAGCCCGGCGATGCTTACGTAGAACTAGAAGAAGTTTATGGTTTTGCATATCTGTGAGGTAGGACGAACGATAACTGGTAACTTGGAATCTTTTTCTAAGAAAGCATACTTAAGGTTTTCAGGAAGTTCTTTAAGTTCTAGGGTAGGGGGTTCTTCATAAGAGGATTTAAAAATTCTTTCTTTTTCAAAAATAATATCTTCATAAACTTTTTTATAAGGAACGTAATAAGGGGTGGGGCTAGCAGCCAAGAAGGCTTCTTGCAGCGATTCAGTGGAAGAACAAAAATCAGAAAATTCTTTTTCAAACTCAGAAAGACAATCAGAAGATTCATCACTTCCTTGCAGCGATTCAGTTGTAAGAGAAGAGGAGAAAAAAGCAGAAAATTCTTTTTCAAAGTCAGAGAGGTAGTAGGAAGAATCATCACTCACGGCATCTACGAAAAAGCAGGAGTCATCGTTTGCTAAGGTGTTCTTCATCGAAGGGGTGATAGAAAATGTGACTTCGTCGTCGCCTACTCGAAGAAAGAGCTTACCATTGCTTACATCAATAATGGCTCTGTAGGTGGCAAGGAAGGGTCGGCAAAGGATCAGGGGAACCTCAACGTCTTCTTCGATGTCCAAAATGACAAAGTCCACCGGGAAGATGAACTTGTCGACTTTTACTAGAACGTCCTCCACTATTCCTAACAGGGAATTGACGGATCTATCAGCTAGCTGGATACTCATACGCATGGGGTTAAGTCTACCAATTCCTAGATTTTTAAATAACTAAAAGGGCATCAGGTTTATACTCGCGCCTAAGTCGGCTAACGCGTGTTTAACAAAAAGATCACCGAAGACACACGGGATAGAGAAACTACCCGGGTCACTGATTTTCTTCGACAAACTGTTTGTTAAAAAACTAGAGCACTCGGCGTTTAGCGTGACGTGCGAAAGATTCTCTAACTTCTTCTTATTGGTGAGGAGGTCCTTAAGATACTTGGCGTATTTCGGCATCTGCGAAATAGCCTCGTGGAAGGGAAGATTAATGTGGATTTGCTTGAAGATCACTAAGAAGAGGGAGTACTGATCATCTTGACATTGTCTATTAAGTTTAAAGGGGTATGGAGGAGTTGAATTATTTTTGAAGATGGGTGGTGGAGTGAGATTATTTTCTAAAATAGGGGTGATAACTTCTTCAGCAGAGGGTGGAAGCGGAGCGGAGCTTTGATTTTTAAAGGCGGGAGCGGAGCTTTGATTTTTTAAGGCGGGAGCGGAGCTTGCCTCGGCCTCTTCACTTACAATACCGGAGACTTGCTTCCCACTCCGAAGAGTTATAGCTTTTGCTTGCTCTCTCGGGTTGGGTTTGGTATTGGAAGGAAGAGACCCTGCGGGTCGCTCAGAAATTATTTTCACGAGCTGTCCTACCTGATTTTCTAGACTTTTTACGCTTCCGGTTAAAGTTCTTATAGTAGCATCATTCGTGGTGATATATTTAGAAAGTAATTCCTCCAAGCTTGGAGTTTTGGATAATTTTGAAGAGGTGGTTATGGTGGTGGTATAGAAAAATCATTTTGTGGTGGCGGGCGCATAGCATTCGATGGATTACTCCACGAAAAATTCGGATGATTTCTTAAACCAGGGTTATAACTATTCGGAAAATTAAAACCAGGAGGATGAAAATTCGCAGCAGAAAAATTATTAAAAGCATTTCTAGGCATATTATTAACATAATCTAAATGTTTTGGAGTAGGGGTTGTAGATTCCCATACCTGAGGGGCGGAGGCAGCAGTCATCTCCGTTATCTTTTTGCTTAGGATTTCTACTTGCAGAGCGAGCTGGGAGACGTTGTCCACTTCAAAGATACCTACAGGCTTGTTCGAGTGGGACCTAGGCACATTCCACTGATAAGTGTTCATTTCCATGTCCTCAAAAAGCTCAAGAGCTGCTTCCGGGGTCTTATGATTTAAAGTACCGCCAGAAGCTGTGTCTATCATTTGCTTCGTGCTTTGATTTAGCCCGTTATAGAACGTCTGCACTTGTAACCATACAGGCAGCACGTGATGTGGGCATCGTTTTAATAATTCTTTAAATCTTTCCCAGGTTTCATATAGGGTTTCAGAGTCTATTTGTCCGAAGGAAGAGACGTCGTTCCTGAGTTTTGCAGTTTTAGCTAGCGGAAAATACTTCGCCAAAACTTTTTCAGTTAATTCATTCCAAGTGGTTATGCTATTTTTAGGAAGTGTGTTCAGCCACTGCTTAGCTTTAGTTCTTAGAGAGAAGGGGAAGAGTCTTATCCTGATTGCATCATTTGTGACACCAATTATCTTGAAGGTGTCGCAAATTTAAAGAAAGAAAGCTATATGTCCGTTCGGATCTTCATCTTGAAGTCCGTCAAATTGCACATATTGCTGCACCATTTGAATTATGTTAGGCTTTAATTCGAAGTTATTATTTGCTATAGCAGGGCGGACTATACTAGATTCTGTTCCCTCGAGGTTCGGTCGTGCATAATAGGACATAGTCCTTTCTACGGCCTCATCTACGTTGGGTTCTTCCATTCTTAAAGTAGCAAATGACTCGGAGTCCTCAACCGGCACTTGGATAGTAGGACCTTGAAATCGCGATCTTCTCTGAAGAGTACGCTCAATTTCGTGGTCCAAGTCCAAAATAACCGACGGACTCCCGCGGGTCATGCATTAAAAGAACAGAAAAGAAGAAAAGAAAGAGAAAAAGGATAAACTAGAAAAAAAAACTAGATTAGAATTTTTTTTCTTTTTGAAATAGATTTTTTATAGATTAACTCCCAAACTTCCCAAGGACTACCCCATGAAGGGTTCGCAAGGTACTAGACAAGATAGTGGCGCTTAAAGTCCTTTGCCCTTTTCGAGAGAATTAGGTGGCGTAGAAAAATTGTGAGGTTGGTTACTATTAAGAGCGGTGATAACTTTTTTTTTAAAAAAAATTTAATGAAGGAGGATGAGAAAGAGAAAAGATAAAATTAATAGGTTCGTGTTTTTAATATATCAACGAAAGTTGGGTCCCCGGCAACAGCGCCAAAAACTTGTTGCGCGCTAGGGTTCGAAGAAAATAAACGCAACCGTACTAGCAACCCAATGAGGCAAGTATACCTATCGAATTGTAGCGGGGAAAAAAGTGTCGTATTGAAATCCGGGAACTGTTGGCTATGCTTACTCACACGAACACTATTATCTTATCAACGGAAAAACTAGGGTTTTAGAAAATCTAAGTGCAAGGAAGGCAGTAAAGCTATACTAGAAAGGGAACTACCACAATTAAGTAAAGCTATTAAGTAATGAACTATGCTAGAAAGGAAACTACTGCAGTTAATTAAAGAGCACAAGATAGATGATTTCTATGAAAGGTTGAAAATATGGAATGGAAATGCACTCGATCAAGAATCACCTCGGCTAAAGACGATTAAGAAAATGCGATAAAAATCTAAACTTAATAGGATAAAGGTCCTTGACCGTGGAGGTTCCTAAAGCTTGAACACGCTTCTCTCGAAGTCATGCCCAACTGAGTTTAGGAAGGTCCAACCGACTCTCGTCTAAATCGGAGGACTAAAACTCGCTTTACGCGGTGAACCCCACTATTGTATTTTACTCCAATTCGGGAGATTTGGACGTTTGCCTCTCTCGAGGGGTGCGTACAACTCCCTTTACTCTTGAAAGCTCACTTCATTCTATCACCCACTCGGCAAGCCCATAATGAAAGCAAAGGTGGAGAGTATATATCGATAATATACCTCCAACCCATGATTAAGAAAGAGTAATTCAAGGCCCTAACCTAAAAAGAAAAGATTAATCAAAACATCATAACTTAATCGCTCGAACCTCGGATCATCAAGATCGAGTACAAGGAGGATTAGTTAATCATAGCAAAGTGGAGGAGGGGGGATGAGTAGTAAAGCATAAAAAGAACACAAGCTACACAAATAACACTTCTATTAATAAAAAGGGGCAAGTTACACTTTTGAAAAAGAAATTACAAGTGCATGAAAATTTAATCCTATTCTATCCCTACAAGTAGCACTACGCAAGAGCAAGATTACAACAAAAGCTAAAACACACTAAGATTAAACTAGGGTTAAACAAAAATTACAAATGGAGGGAGAGAGAGAGAGAGAGAGAGAAAAGCATAAAAACTAGAAAAGGACCCAAGAACCAAAGGGGCAGCACCTCCCCCTCTCAGCCAAAACTTGTTGAAATGAAGAGGGGGGTCTCAATTTATAGATTTTTTTCTCACGGGTTGGTCACGCCCTCCGACACGCCCTAGGGGGGGCGTGTCATGGGGCGTGACAGTAACCTCGGGCTCTTGACTCTGGCAGGAAGGATCATTGCCTTTGTACGTTGGTTGACACGCCCTAAGTCACCCTGGTGTAGGGGGGCCGTGACACGTACGTCGCGTCGAAATCATAGGTCGGAAATCTGTCAGTCGTCTAAAAAGTTGATGTCACGCCCCAGGTCACGCCCGTGACGGGGGGCGTGACAGTACTGTTGCGTGCTGTGGTGGAACCTGCATTCAATGCGGCGGCAGGCTTTGCGGCAGAGGGCGACACGCCCTCGGTTACGCCTAGCGACACGCCCATGGAGGGCGTGTCAGGGGGGGCGTGACAGCGGTTTTGTTCGTTTTTCTGTCCCTTCCAACAGGAGTCCTCGGGATCGGGTAACAAGCCCTACGTCACGCCTAGGGAGGGCGTGACAGGGGGGCGTGTCAGGTCATTTTTGACCAATTTTCTGAAAACCTGCAAAAGGACAAGAAAATGTTAGTGGCAATAATATTTACATAAAAATGATAAAAATAAACAAATAATAGACATGATTTGTACAATATAAAATAGAAAATACGATAATAGTTTAGGCAACAAAATGTATTATCATAAACCACTAGACTCGGCTACTCCACTATCTCGGATTGAAAATCAATCCTACGTCTCGGAACCAAGTTCCTATAATCTCGATCCAAATGTATCTACACTCGTAAGGTAAAACTTCCTATAACTCGGAGAAAAATCTCCTACAAGAATTTATAATTCAAAAATTGAAAATACAAACAAATGATCTTCGAATCCTGAAATATTCTTGCTGGATCTTCTTCTTTGAGAGTTACGGCTTTATTAGATTTTGTTGAAGAAGAACTCATGGCTAGAACGAGATCTGAAGATTTCCTTTTGACTTCACCCGATCGGAACGTTGATGGAGAAAGAGAAAATATCACGATCAGAAAATCAATCTTTGTCTGAATCCTTTGAATCAGAAACCCTAACTCTTGCATGATGAAGATCGGCGGCAGAGGCGGGTCTTGTTTTGGAAAGAGAGATAGAGGATTCAGAGAACTTGTGAAAATATGACAGCGTGTAGATCCTTCTTTCTTGGTATTAGGGTTAGTCGGTTAACATGACCATATATAGGATCTCTCTAACGGTCATAATTAGTCTTAATGATGGACACGTGGACCAATCACACCATGTGATTTGAAAATCCTGTCAATCTGGACTCAACAGAAATTCTGTAGAAAATGAACTTCAGTTTTAGAGAGAAAAGATTACTTCTCGAAATGTAGGAATTATTTCTCTAGATAAGGCAGCTAATGGCGTTGTGTCAAGTCTTAGCATTCAACGCTCTCAATGCTTTTAGACTTGGAGGATCCAGATACAGATGGCGTTGAGACATCTCTCGACATTCAACGCTTTTACTGTTGAGTACTCGAGTACTGTCTTGAACTTCTCGAGTACTGGACTGAACTTCTCGAGAAGTGAACTTAGAAAAATATTTCTAATCCTGGAAAAGATTACTCCAGAATAGGAGTTGATTTCTCGAGAGAAAGAAAATTTCTCGAGAACAAAGAATAGCATTTCTCGAGAACTAAGGGTAGTTCTCGAGAACTACACTTAGAAAATTTCTGAGATATCAAATGAATACTCAAGAAGTAGAGAAAGAGTCTACTCGAGAACTAAACTTAGTTACTCGAGAACTAAGTTAGTACTACTCGAGAACTAAGGATAGTACTCGAGTAATTCGACTTATTACTCGAGAACTCTAATATTTAGTACTCGAGAACTAAAGGATTACTCGAGTAATGGACTTAGAGAATTTATGTTTTTAAGAAAATATTTTTTTTAAAAATTCTCATCACCAACATGTCATCCTTTGATCCAAGTGCTTGAATATGAAGTGTATCCCAATAGAGAGGCTATACATGAGTCAACACCTTGGATCCCACAATGAGGGATTACATTGTATTGTCTTGTGTTTATGACCAACAGTAGACTGACATTGGTCTACACTTAGCAATAGAATCCTGCAAACACAACTAAAACTGAATATCAAATACAAATTAATTCATCTAAGTTCAAGGGTGACTTCTTGCGAATCTGGGTTATTGTGGATGCAATACCAAACACTTTTGGCGGTCCAGTATGTGTTATGGGAGGCAGTGTCGTGAAGTAGCCTCAATGCCACGTTAGGAGATTGGTTCATTATTGTGCCTCCAGCTGCTCCGTTGATCATAGCCCAGAAATTAGGCTCAATAGCAAAATTGAATATTTCAACTAAATTCCACGGCTCACAGCCGTGCTGGGGGCATCGACGCTGCAGGTCAGCCAATCTCTCCCATGCCTCAGACAACGTTTCTTGGTCCAACTACCTAAAGGTTACAATATCCCTACACGCATTCACAATCTTATCCACCGGGTGATACTTAGACAAGAACTTAGAGGACATGGACTCCCATGTAGTAGCGGTCCCTGGAATAATAGTATGGAGCCAGGTTTTGGTATTGTCCCTTGGCGAAAATGGGAACAACCTCAGCTTAACTACGTCATCAAAAATACGGGCATATTGGAATGTTCTTCAAATTTTTAAGAACTCTGCCAGATGGAGCTGCAGATCCTCACTAGGCAAGACCGAGATCTCAGTATTATTCTGGATCATATTCAGGATAGCGGTTTTTATCTCAAAGTGGTTGTTTACGATGGCAGGTCCGAAGCCATGATAAACACTTCTTGCAGCAGGGGTTGTGAAATCACGCATTTTCCTAATGCGTGGTTGGAACATCTCTTGGCCCTCAACAACCCGTTCATTGTGTTCATTTCCTCCTTGGCCAAGATCCTCCATCCTCTCTTCAGCAGCAGCAGCACGCAGGCGAGCTCGCCTCGCTCTTAATTTCTCAAGATCAACCCTCAGATCTTCGCCCCTATCACAAGGGTTAAGATCTGTCATACAACACACCAAAAAAACGATCAAAATACTAAAAACACTTGCAAAAATTTTCCAGTAGAAAAGTACACACAACAGTTACACTCCCCGGCAATGTCGCCAAAGACTTGATGCACTCACGGCAAGTGTACCGATCGTAGTCAAGTAATAAAGTAGAGGAGTTGAATCCCTAGATATCGATCTCTCGGGGAGTGCAAGTAGGGAGTTTGATTTCACTATTGAAAAAGTGATTTCATGTGGTAACATAAATAAAGGGGGTTTTGGTTTGGTGTTTCCTAAGTTTAGCACTAATAATCCCATTGTGGGTCGCCATCACCGCGTCTCTTTGGTGGATTACTCAAGAGAGTAATACAGAAGATGAATGAGCCAATGAGGGTCACAATCACCTCTTCGCCACGCACGCTTCTAGCAATCGCTAGAACGTCACTATATCAACATGAATAAGAGAAAATAGAGCTCAACACATAATCATGAACTGAGTTATAACAACACATAGACATGCTGAAATACATAGGCTAACATTGTTCTTACACATCATTCTAGCATCCAAATAAGGAGAAAAAGAATTACTACAAGTGAAGGGGAAGAGAAAGAACCAAACTCATGAAGGCTTTCTGAGATTCGCGGCCAGAGTCAAGGGTTGTCGGGCCTTGTTCGAGCTCGGTCTGCCAATGACGTATGGGGTCCAAATTTGCTTTCGCTTCCTTCCAATAACCTGTCTTCACCGTGAGTAATCACTGGGCTAAATTTATCTAGAGAACTCCACGGATGCAGCACCCTAAGAGCTTGAAACGGAGCTTGGAGCTTGGAGAAGACAATGGTGGTCAGAGATGATGCTATTGCGAGCTCTTGGAGGAAGAATGGTGGCCGGATCAACTCTCAAAAGAGGAGAGAGAAAATATTAAATGAAGGGAGGTTTCCCCACTCAGAGGAGCGGAAATGGCGGGCTGACCGGCGTGAAAAATAGAAGGCATTTACCTAAATCGCGGAGCACAAGCTTAAATACAGCAGTAGATAATCAGAGCGCACGATCAGTGCCGCACAACCCGTGGTCGTGCGCACTGACGATTGATGATTATGCGCTCTGCTCCGAAGAAACCTGTAGAGACAGAAAAAATAATATATATGCACACAATTAGTGGCGCACGACCGATGGTCGTGCACACTGGGTCCCATGATCGTGATATTAGAAAAGACAAAACCCAATAAAACCTCGGATAGCGTGCACGACCAGTGGCGCACGGTCATTATTTGTGCTCACTATGTCCAATGCCCGTTCGAATGCCCTAGACAGAACTTGGAAAAGTGGAGAATAGTGCGCACGATCATTGGCTCACGACCAGTGGTCGTGCGATATAGGTCCAATGATCGTGCGCAGTGCTCCTGGACTGTTTGGGAATATAATGAGCAAGTCGCGCAAGACCAGTTGTCATGCGCTAAGGATTCCACTGATCGTGCGCATGTAAAAATGCACGACCAGTGGTCCTTAGGCAGGAAACTTCCCAAAACAACCTGAAACACACTTACAACATTTGTATCTGTAGCCACAACAGAAGAGCCACCAAGACTGGCATACTATAGTCTCCAAATGTAGCAAAACACAAGTAGAGAACAAGAATAATAACTAAGAAAATCACACTGAATGCATGCCAAAAGTGCACTTATCATGTAATGGACATAATAAAAAATATGAACAAATCTCTCTAAAGTGTAGTGCAACAATGAGAACACTAGTCTAGATGTGTCCAAAAATATGTATATAACTTGGACTCATCACCTTCTTTCTAAAGTTATCATGTGTGTTTGTATCAATTTCTACTGTACATCGTAAACCACTTCCAAATCGCTTACTGTTCTGTTCTGATTTTCCAGGATATAATTTTGAGTTTGTCTTATTTTAGACAGCTTACTTTCAATGAAGGTTACAGCAGGAGCAGCCCTCATGAAGAATATAACATTGTTAGCTTTGAGCTGGTTGACTTCAATCCTAATTGACTTGATCCCAGTGGAAAGATCATGTCTAACTTCCTTGAGAGAGTTATCAATGTAGTGCTCTAACTGTATTCTTTGATCATCAAGTAGACCCATCAGTTGAGCAAGGAATGTAGGTGACATATGTTTAGCTTGATGAGATGTTCCTGCTTCACAAACATCTTCATCCCTGACATTGGCAGGAACTCTTACTTCTAAGTCAGCCATCATATAGTCTAAAGAATGTGCATCAACATGTATATCAATAGTACCATTTCCCTTATTAGACTCAGAGGAGTCAATATTATACATTGTACCTAGAGCAAGGAGTTCAGAGTGAATCTCCACCTTAGTTTCAGCCTTGTCCTTATGGACATCTTGGTCTTCTGCATTCCCCAAGGGAATCTATTGCTCTGAAGTGGCTGTGATGGGAGCATCTTCTATCATCCTCGTAAGGACTTGCTCCCCCTCAACTTGAGGACATAATAGAACAACTTAAGGACCCTCTAGAGTTTGAGCAATCCTTTTCTACAGATTCTCAATAAAGGAGTCTAGTTGTTCTTTAACTGATTGGATAGCCTCCCCCTCAGTAGGGAGAAGTATCTGGGAAGTCTCCCCCTCATCTTCTGCAATCTTTTGAGATGTCACTCCCTCAACATCTGTATAGATATTTTCTATCTTTTTTCTTGTAAGTTATTCAAAAGCTTCAGCTGGAATCTCTTCAGATTGAGTTCCACTCATTTGATTCCTTGCTACAGGTTATGAGGAAATTTAAACCTGAGAACTTATGTATTTCATTGGTTCTTTAGAAGAACTGCTTTTAGTCAGGTGAGGATCACATGGCTCTTCTTAACTCTTCTCAAAAGAACTGCATTTTATGTTGTCTTCAATAGCTAGGACAACTTTATTTTTCTTCTTTTCAACAGTTTATTTATTTGGCAACAGAACAATGTCCCACCTATCAAGCATATTTGAGTCTATCCGACTACTGTGATGAATTTTTGTTCCTAGCCTTATGTTTATGATCCCTGGAATAGTGTTGTGCAGATACAGAGAAAGAATCCTTCCTAGGTTTGGCTCGGGGATGCATTCTACTATTCTTTCAAAAAGTACCTTTCCCTAGTCTATTTTCTTAGAAAGAATTATTCTTTTCATCAACCCGAACATTTTTTTGGATATCTTATAATGAGATCTAGTCTTGTACATCAGATCTTTCACAACAATATCTTCTAGCAATTTTCCTTTTAGGTTCAGCTCTTTTCTCAAAATTGATCTAGTGGAGTGCTTTGACAGTCCACACCACTTGAGGTCAGATCTGACATCAGTTTGGTACAGTTCATCCTCTCCATCTGACGGCCTGAACTTGTGAAGTTGCAGTGCCTTGCTCAATCTTTTGGGGTTGCCCTTATTTCTGCTAATGGATGACTTATTTTAGTGGAGGATGAGTCGACCTTATCATTTAAGTATAACTCAAGAACTTCCCTCTTCCATAGCAGACTCAGCCCTGAAAGAATGTGTTATAGGCCAGTAACCTGCACGAGATGGAGAACGAGCTGAAATTCCTATGGTGTATCACTAAAACCATTTCTCACTAACTCATATCCTCGAATAAGAAATCCAATCGACTTGGCATCATTGCTTCTATGATTTTTTATAGATTTTCTGAGCTTTCGTTGTTTTGTCATAGTGGGAAGAAAAGGGTGAGGGATAGTGTATTTTGTTCTAAGCACGAACCCTTCTTGTTATACTAACCTCTATTTGAGAATGTGAAGAGGCGAGTAATTATTGTTATAATCACGAAGTGATCAACGACTGATATTTATTCCTTGAGATAAACGCAAAATGATGTCCCTAGGAGAATTCATTGAGTGGAATCAACGCTTGAAGTTATCTCGATGCACACGATTCCTAGACACTTGAACTCAGCTGACTTGAAGCTGGATATTATCTCGACACACTCGACGCCTGAGTACTTAAACTCAGCGCACTCGAAGCTTGGATACTTAGTCCATACTCTCTTGTTATCCTATAGGAAATCATAATACCTACTACAACAACAAAAAATTCATTAAGAGATACTGAAGCTATATCAAGTTCATCATACCCAATTAAAATTTGGAGCTGTTAAACATGGCTTCATCTAGTGGCTTGCTGAAGATATCAGCCATTTGCTTGTCAATGGGGACAAATGAAGACTAATGTCCTTACATTCCACATGCTCTCAAATAAATTGATATCTAATCTCTATGTGATTAGGCCTGCTATAAGAGAAAGGATTCCTAGAAATAGAGAGTGCACTAGTTGAATCACAAAACATAGAAGTTATACTTAGCTTAAGATTGTAGTCCTGTAGATTATGTTGGATCCACTGTAGTTGTGTACAGCAACTACAAGTTGATATATACTCTGATTCAGCTATTGATATTACAACACTTGTTTTCTTCTTGTTGCTCCAAGATACAATCCTTCTTCCAAGAAATTGACAGGATCCTTAGGTGTTTTTCATGTCTTATTTGCAACATGCATATTCTATATCCGAATATCCAGTTAGTTCAAAGTCATTATTCAGATGGTACCAGAGACAAAAATTCGGTGTGTTCTTGGGATATCTAAAAATTCTTTTAGCTATAGAATAATGAGATTCCTTAGAGCATGTCTAGTACCTAGCACAAACACATGTAGCATACATAATGTTTGGCCTACTATTTGTAAGGTAGAGGAGGGAGCCAATTATGCCTCTATATAAGGTTTCATCAACATGTTTTTCTGTCTTATCATTATCTAATGACACTTTTGACCCCATAGGAGTTTTCATTACGGAGGTACTGTAATGCCCCCGATTTTTTTTTCCTGCGATTTTTTTTATTCTCGTTGGCATTACGACGACGCGTTTCCGTGGCTTGTGCCATGTGTGGAGTATGGTTTAGCTCCTTAGAACTCAGTGCCCTGTTTGGTAGCCTGTTGGCAAGATCTCCCTAGCAAGCCGAGTCGTTTTGGGTGACCCGGTGTGGCCTCTCGGGGGGATGGTTGTGTTTGGCTTTATTTGGGTATAACTCGAGTTCTGTTCGTCGAAAGTTAATTTTGACTTCGCCGTTGTGTTCGTAGCATGGGTATTTAGCTACGGTGCGAATTTCGTCGAATTCCGAGGTGATTCGGTTTTCGTGTCGTTTGGTGTGTTAATAGTCTATGTGATCAGTTAATTAAATTGATTTGGCTGTCTTGTAGCCTTTCGGTTTGGACCGATTATTAAATTCTGCGGGAGAATTTAATTGGGCAGTTCTTGCCTTGCCTTGGTGGCAACCATATTTTTGGCTTATACCTATTTTGGTATTTACTTAATGAAATTAAGTAATTAGGCATTTTAGGGTTCGGTTATGGATGAACCGGTGTTTAGATTTTCGTATAAAAGCTTTTCTTAAGAAGTGACGGCCCACTTCTTCTTCCTTTTCCTGAGCGAGAACCGTCCCTGCTTGTTCGCGGAATACAGAGGAGAAAATCGCCCGTCCTGTACCTCCATTGGTCGGCGATTCCGGGCTTGTTCGTGGACGGAATTCGATTCTGAAAGCGGCGTTGTCTTGCTCTCTCTGAGATCTTTGTTTCGACGGTAAGATATTCATTTTTCGTCGAGTTTTGATGAGATTTGGGTTTCGGTTTTGGAGTTTTCCGCCATTAATGGCCGTGAGATTTGTTCGAGGTGCTGCGGATGTTCGTTCTGTGTAAAGAGGAGGAAAGCCGTCCAAGCATCGCTTAAAGTTGAGGCAAGTGATATTCTTGCCCTTGCCAAGTTTCTTTTTGATTATTCTTGCTGAAATTGAAATCCCTGTTAGCCCAGGTTAGAGGCCTTGTTGTTCTCATTTTACTTGCTAACTATAGGAATTAGTTCTTCCTATTGAACCCCCCTACTTGTGCTGTTGGAACCCAACTTTGTCGGCATGATGCCGTTTATCTTTGTTCAGATTTTCTTTGGTTTGGGTGTAGCCGAGAGGGAGTGTTAGGAGGGGGGGTGTGATTTTTCCCAAATTTGTTAAGTGTATTACTCGAGTATTGGAGTATGTTACTCGTGAGGTAGAAGTGGATTACTCGGGTATTAGTTCTGGAGTACTAGAGTAGGTGGTAGTTACTCGGGTATTAGTTCTGGAGTACTCGAGTAGGTGGTAGTTACTCGGGTATTAGTTCTGGAGTACTCGAGTAGGTGGTAGTTACTCGGGTATTAGTTCTGGAGTACTCGTGTAACGCCCGGACCATACCGTCCGTGGGACTCAGCCCACTAGGATTAGTCACGGCGCGTCACAGGACTGCAGTCCGTGCCACCCAAACCCCTCTCCGGCCTGTTTCTAAGCACGGCGGGTTTTTGCAAGTGCCGGGTTTCGAACCCACACCGCCTTGATAAGGCACCCTCAACAGTCCTCATCACCAATTGAGCTGCAGCTCAGTTGGTGATGAGGACTGTTGAGGGTTCCTTATAAAGGCGGTGCGGGTTCGAAACCCGGCGCTTGCAAAAACCCGCCGTACTGAGAAACAGGCCGGAGAGGGGTTTGGGTGGCACGGACTGCAGTCCTGTGACGCACCGTGACTAATCCTAGTGGGCTGAGTCCCACGGACGGTAAGGTCCGGGCGTTACAAAAAAAGTGCAGCTCAGTTGGTGATGAGGACTGTTGAGGGTGCCTTATCAAGGCGGTGCGGGTTCGAAACCCGGCGCTTGCAAAAACCCGCCGTGCTGAGAAACAGGCCGGAGAGGGGTTTGGGTGGCACGGACTGCAGTCCTGTGACGCGCCGTGACTAATCCTAGTGGGCTGAGTCCCATGGACGGTAAGGTCGGAGAGGGGTTTGGGTGGCACGGACTGCACTCCTGTGACACGCCGTGACTAATCCCAGTGGGCTGAGTCCCACGGACGGTAAGGTCCGGGCGTTACAAAAAAAGTGCACTTTGCACTTTTTTTGTAACGCCCGGACCTTACCGTCCGTGGGACTCAGCCCACTGGGATTAGTCACGGCGCGTCACAGGACTGCAGTGCGTGCCACCCAAACCCCTCTCCGGCCTGTTTCTCAGTACGGCGGGTTTTTGTAAGCGCCGGGTTTCGAACCCGCACCGCCTTGATAAGGCACCCTCAACAGTCCTCATCACCAACTGAGCTGCAGCTCAATTGGTGATGAGGACTGTTGAGGTTGCCTTATCAAGGCCGTGCGGTTTCGAAACCCGGCGCTTGCAAAAACCCGCCGTGCTGAGAAACATGCCGGAGAGGGTTTTGGGTTGCACGGACTGCAGTCCTTTGATGCGCCGTGACTAATCCTAGTGGGCTGAGTCCCACGGACGGTAAGGTCCGGGCGTTACAAAAAAAGTGCACTTTTTCTGTAACGCCCGGACCTTACCGTCCGTGGGACTCAGCCCACTAGGATTAGTCACGGCGCATCACAGGACTGCAGTCCGTGCCACCCAAGCAGCTCAATTGGTGATGAGGACTGTTGAGGGTGCCTTATCAAGGCGGTGCGGGTTCGAAACCCAGCGCTTGCAAAAACCCGCCGTGCTGAGAAACAGGCCGGAGAGGGGTTTGGGTGGCACGGACTGCAGTCCTGTGACGCGCCGTGACTAATCCTAGTGGGCTGAGTCCCACGATCGGTAAGGTCCGGGCGTTACAAAAAAGTGCACAGCTCAATTGGTGATGTGGACTGTTGAGGGTGCCTTATCAAGGCCGTGCGGGTTCGAAACCCGGCGCTTGCAAAAACCTGCCGTGCTGAGAAACAGGCCGGAGAGGGGTTTGGGTGGCATGGACTGCAGTCCTGTGATGCGCCGTGACTAATCCTAGTGGGCTGAGTCCTACGGACGGTAAGGTCCGGGCGTTACAAAAAAAAGTGCACTTTTTTTGTAACGCCCGGACCTTACCATCCGTGGGACTCAGCCCACTAGGATTAGTCACGGCGCGTCACAGGACTGCAGTCCGTGCCACCCAAACCCCTCTCCGGCCTGTTTCTCAGCACGGCGGGTTTTTGCAAGCGCCGGGTTTCGAACCCGCACCGCCTTGATAAGGCAACCTCAACAGTCCTCATCACCAATTGAGTATCAGCTCAGTTGGTGATGAGGACTGTTGAGGGTGCCTTATCAAGGCAGTGCGGGTTCAAAACCCGGCGCTTGCAAAAACCCGCCGTGCTGAGAAACAGGCCGGAGAGGGGTTTGGGTGGCACGGACTGCAGTCCTGTGACGCGCCGTGACTAATCCTAGTGGGCTGAGTCCCACGGACGGTAAGGTCCGGGCGTTACAACTCGAGTAGGTGGTAGTTACTCGGGTATTAGTTCTGGAGTACTCGAGTAGGTGGTAGTTACTCGGGTTATGGTTTGGAGTACTCGAGTAGGAGGTATTTACTCGAGTACGAGTCTTGGTTTACTCGAGTAGTAGGTAACTACTCGAGTAGGGGACTTGAGCTACTCGAGTAGTGGATTCGAGATACTCGAGTAGTAGCTTTGAGATACTCGAGTGGAAGGCTTTAACTCGAGTGAGTGGTTTAGTTTCTCGAGTAGTCGGTACCTACTCGAGTGGGAGGTTGGAATACTCGAGTATTAGGTTAGCTACTCGAGTACTGAACTTCTCCCTGCTTCTAGTCTGGAGTCATTCGACTATCGTCGATCTCTGGACGGTGATCGTCGATCGCTGTATCTGCCTTATGTCGTTCGACTATCGTCGATCTCCATTCAACGCTTGATGAGCGTCGAGCTCAGTTCTTTCTGTCTTAGTGCCGTTCGACGCTCGACATTTTCTGGGAGGAGAACGTCGAGCTCAGGGTTAGTCTTGAGCCGTTCGACGCTCGACATTTTTCCGAAAGGAGAACGTCGAGCTCAGCTTTTGTCTGATAGCCGATCAGCGCTCGATGATTTCCTAGAGGAAGATCGTCGAGCTTTGCTCGCCTGTAGCCATCGACGATCGTCGACCTCCAGGATGATGATCGTCGGGCTTCTGTTGGCCTTCAGTCGATCGACGATCGTCGACCTCCGACTGACGATCGTCGAGCTCCGTGTTACCTTAGTGGATTTGTGGTTAGAGTTTGGTTTTGGCTTTAAGTGAGGCTAGCTCACTCAACGCCAAGGTGTAGGTAGGCACTGAGTGGGTCTCACTCAACGCCTTGTCGTGTTGATTCTTTTCAACCCTCTTCTTTACCTTGATTTTGTTCCCGAGTGGTTTTTTTTTCTTGTTGTGTTGCTGGGTTATCTTGTCGGCCGTTTCTTTACATTCTTGGAGGCCGAATCGTGGGTCGTGGTTAGTAGTGGTGGTTTGTAGCTCTTCAGGAGGGTGGAGTTGTGTGATATAGCCAAGGCCACTCTTATTTTTCTTGCTCCAGGTACGGGCTGGGCATGTGTGGGTGGAATGTCCCTTGTGCTTTCACATGTTGACCCTCGAGCTTTTTGACTTGGACATGGTGGATTGGGGGACTGCGGTTGCCTCCGATCCGGTTCCTCGTTGTTTTTTTTGCTGTTACCACTTCTCACAGTTTAGGGTGTTAGAAGTTTCTTCCCTGGTGGTTTGCAGCACTTTTTTGCTCTTGGTAGCCTAGTAATCCCTGCAGGATGTTGTTCCTGGGTTGGGTTGTTGCTGTTTTCTTGCACATGGTGCATTTTTCCTGTTGTCCTATTTTTGGACAGTTGTGACTCTTTCTACTGCATGTTTTTCAATTACTTCTTCCTTTTGATTGACTCCTACATGCAGTTGTTTTTTTTCCTTGATTTGCTTGCTGAAGTATTCTGTTTTTCCATGGAATGCCTCAGGTTCTGAGCTGTAGCTGGTCTGGTGGCTAGTTGAGGCAGTGGTGTTGCTGGTGGACTCCCGGACTTTGGAGTTCCGTTTACCTTGTTAGTGAGGTAGTTTTTCAGTACTTTCTTACAGACAGGCATGTATGCTAGTGGGTTTGTGTCAGGTTGTTGGCGCCCACTGGTAGTTGTTACCTTGTACTAGATATATTACTTATGCTGCTACCATTTTCTGGAGATAATCTACTTGCTTTGAGAAGAATTTGTGCTAGGTTGCTAGTTACTTTTAAACTTTAAATATTATTATAAATGAAGCTCATGATCAGCATGTTTTATAAACTTAATCACTACTTTCCAAATCACGTATGAAAACCGTTTTCTTATATATTGTATAAATTAAATGTAGAGGCTTGCATAGCTTAAGTGGTTCTCTTAAGGACCCTTATGTGCTCTTTAGGATGTCAAACCTAAACAAAGTATTTTTCCGCAGCGTACAAATATCGTTTTCTTTTGTGGACTAGGTGATCCACTGAGCCGAGGGATACGGTCTCTAAAATATAACTGATTTTCTAATCATTAAACTAAGGATTTTTCTTGCATAAAGGTTGTAGTTGGTTTTCCTGAGCGTCAGCAGTTATCCCCTGCTTGACGTGGCATCATAACGCCTATTTTCTCATACTCTGATAATTCTTATATTCAGAGAAAATGCGGGTTGTGACAGTTGGTATCAGAGGGAGGTTGCTTGACAAGTTAGTTGAGCAACCTTCCTTTGTTTGCTTTTGGTAGTTCTGCATCATGTCATTCACACACCGATATGTCATCAGCACGTCTTGGCGAAAGCACGAACACTTCACTCATGGCATAACATGAAGTATACGGGGCATATTATGTAGTATGGGATGCATAATATGTGTTCGTAAATATGGATCCACCATAGGGGCTACATGTGAGGGTTATGTAGTATGGGATGCATAACCTCACCACATGACTACGACTAGCACGTTTCTTTTTCGTTGCATGGGAATGTTATGTAGTATGGGATGCATAACATTTTCATGCATACGCCGCTCATAACATGCATTAGGGCCTTTTTTTTAGAATGCATAGCACAATCATGCATAGCATATCATTGCATAAGCACAACGTGCCAAGCTAAAGATTTGCAGGATGACATATGTACACACATAAGTTTTCAAATTAATTTAAAGTCATGCATTCGATCTAGGCACAAGAGTTAGTATGGTGGTGGTTAACCATCCTAGGTTAGGGCATATCATCAAATTTTTGTTAAAAGATAAACTCTCAGAGCAAGTTTAGCAGCTTTAAGTCTATATCTATATATGTACTGTATGTACTTGTGTTTGGTTCTAGTCGTTGATTGGGGGATCTGATTGGGATATATTGATATTAGGATGGCTAGGAGACCTGCGACTCGATCGACTCCCCTGTCTGAAGGTGAGTCGTCTGGGGCTCAGCATGATGCGGTGATCGAGAGTCTGCGTCAGAGTAGCGATTCTATGGGCAGGCAGTTGGAAGAGGTGCGAGCCCAGATTCAGTCCTTGGTGGTAGTAGTGGCAGGGCATGCTCAGGAGGTGCAAGTTCTTGCAGGGGGGATAGCTGTTCCTACTCTCCCTGCACCCGTGAGACCTCCAGTGGTGGTGCCAGCGGAGATGGCCTTCATCTCGCAATTTCAGAGATTGAGCCCTCCCACTTATGACGGGAAGGTAGATTTCATGGTTATAGATGATTGGCTGATCTCCATGGAGGAGATGTTTTCGTATTCAGGGATTGCTGGTGACCAGAGGGTGATGTTAGCCACCTATCAGCTCAAAGGTTTGGCGAAGAGTTGGTGGCTGAGAGAAAAGGAGAGCCTAGTAGCTGGATGCTCTTGGGAAATGTTTAAAGAGATGCTGTTGAGGAAGTTCTTGCCTTCGGTCGAGCGTGACCGCCTTATGAATGACTTACTTTATTTGAAGCAAAGGCAACTCACGGTGGGTGAGTATGAGATAGAGTTCAGTAAGTTGAGCCGTTTTGCCCCTGGATTGGTCAGCGTTGAGGCTGATCGGGTTAAGATATTTCTTGGTGGTTTGAAGAGCGAGGTGCAGCAGTTGACCAGTGCTTATGGGTTAGTGACTTATGCTGGAGTTGTAGAGGTTGCTCTGAAGGTGGAGGCTATTGAGACAGCAAAGAGCAGAGGCCAGCAGATGAGAAAGGACAAGAGAAAGTCTGTCGAGGGGAAGAAGCCCTTGGTACCCGATGCTGTTCCAGGAAAGAGGAGCAGATTAGTGTGCAGTTTCTGTGGCCGGTCAGGCCACCCTGTTGAGAAATGTTTTAAGAGGTCAGCAGCTCAGAAGAAGGAGCAGGTCCATTTGATTTAGGGTGCTCTTAGGAGAGAAGTCTCTTGTTCAGTTTGTAAGCGATTCGGGCATGATGCGGCCCAGTGTTGGAGCAAGTATAGAGTCTGCTTTCAGTGTGGGCAGAAGGGTCACATCAAGTCGATGTGTCCTCAGGTTCAGTCAGTTCTCCCCACAGTTCCATTACAGGCCTTACCTCCACCTCCGCGTGTGGACAAGGGAAAAGGGAAGCTGAACGTGATTTCTTCCGTGGAGGCTCAGACTTCGACCCAGGTTATTTCAGGTTAGTTGATTGTTGTTTTTCTAGCCTGGTAGTTTTATTTGCTAGAGTGTTGCGGTATTGCTGTGGTAGTTCCTTAGTTTATGTGTTACTATAGGGAAGTTTAAGGTGAAGAACCGCTGGGCGCGTGTTCTGTTTGACTCCGGCGCTACCCACTCGTTCGTGGCTAGAGCCTTTGTAGAGCATCATCGGTTGACTCTAGATCATGTTCGGGATTCCTTTCGTGTCAAGTTTCCATCTGGTGAATCTGTGTTGTCAGATTTGGGCATTTTGGATTGCCCGGTTTTGTTGGGGGACTTTCTTGCGAAGGCGGATCTGAAGATGATTGATCTACAGGACTTCGATGTCATTTTGGGCATGGACTGGCTCTCTCGGTATGATGCGGTCATTCAGTGCAAAGGAAAGCGCTTGGACTTCATCAGAGATGACGGTCAGCCCGGCAGCGTGTATGCTGTTCTGTGTCAGGATTTTCCTGTCATCTATGCGGTATGTGCTCAGAGGTTGTTTCTTTCTAGCTGTTGTGTTTGTTTAGTCTCGGCAGTGGGAGCCGCTGTTAGCGCACCACGCTTGGAAGAGATTCCGATTGTTCGTGGTTTCGCCGATGTTTTTCCTGATGATCTTCCTGGTCTTCCCCCTGATCGGGATGTTGAGTTTGTAATCGATTTAGAGCCAGGTACGCGTCCTATTGCTAAGGTGCCGTACCGGATGGCCCCTCGTGAGTTAGAGGAGTTGTGAGTTCAGTTTGATGAGCTGTTGGCTAAGGGGTTTATTAGGCAGAGTTCGTCGCCTTGGGGTGCTCCTGTTTTGTTTGTAAAGAAGAAAGATGGGTCGATGCGGCTTTGCATCGACTATAGAGAGTTGAACAAGATCACTATCAAGAACAGGTACCCTCTGCCAAGGATCGATGATTTGTTTGACCAGTTGCGTGGTAGCACGGTATTCTCCAAGATCGATCTTCGTTCTGGATATCATCAGCTCAGGATCCGTGAGGCGGATATTCCACAGACTGTGTTTAGGTCGAGGCATGGACACTTTGAGTTTTTGGTGATGTCGTTTGGTCTGACCAACGCACCTTCAGCCTTCATGGATATGATGAACCGGGTGTTCAAGGATTTCCTCGATAAGTTCGTTGTGGTCTTCATTGATGATGTATTAGTTTATTCTCGTAGTGCTGAGGAGCACGAATAGCATTTGCGTTTGGTTCTGTCAGAGTTGAGGAACCACAGGTTATTCGCCAAGTTGAGCAAGTGCGAATTTTGGTTGCCTCAGGTTTCTTTTCTAGGCCACGTGGTGAATAAGGATGGGATCTCGGTCGATCCAGAAAAGATTGCAGCAGTGATGGATTGGAGTAGACCGAGTACGCCTAAGGAGATCAGGAGTTTCTTAGGGTTGGCTGGTTATTACATGAGATTTGTGGAGGGTTTCTCTTCCCTAGCCGCACCTTTGACCAAGTTGACTCAGAAGAATATGGCTTTTGTTTGGAGCGAAAAGTGCGAGGAGGCTTTTCTAGAGCTAAAGAAGAGATTGTGCACTACTCCCTTTCTGACCCTGCCTACTGAGGGAGGAGATTATGATGTCTACGTGGATGCTTCGCATGTAGGTCTAGGATGCGTATTGATGCAAGATGGAAAGGTAATTGCCTATGGGTCAAGGCAACTGAAGACTCATGAGAAGAATTATCCCACGCATGACCTTGAGTTTGCAGCGGTTATTTATGCCTTGAAGCTGTGGAGACACCTACTTTATGGGGCTCAATGCAAGATCTTCACTAACCATAAGAGCCTAAAGTACGTGTTCACGCAGAAGGAGTTGAATCTGCGTCAGCGGCGGTGGTTGGAATATGTGGCTGATTATGATGTGGAGATCCAGTATCATCCGAGCAAGGCCAATGTGGTGGCTGACGCCCTGAGGCGAAAGACGGGAAAGATCTTTAACCTCTCCGCCGATCGTTTAGTGGAGGAGTTCCTCCTTATGGATATATCAGTGGGATGCTGTAGTTTGCAGAGTAGTTTGTCAGTGGCAGAGCCGTCCTGGATTTCTTTGACTAGGCTGCACCAGAAGGACGATCCTGATCTTATGCACCTTTTCACCAGGACTGAGAAGGGAGAGTTGCCCGATTTTGCTATCGATGATGCGGGTACTTTGAAGTACCGCGGCAGGTTTTGCGTTCCCGCGGTTGGGGATATTAGGAGGATGATTTGCAGTGAGGCTCATGGTTCAAGCGTTGTCTACCATCCAGGATCTACGAAGATGTACTGTGACTTAAGGCAAATTGCCTGGTGGTATGGTATGAAAGGAGATATAGCCCGATTTGTTGTTGAGTGTCAGACTTGCAAGCGTGTGAAGGCCGATCATGGAAGGCCTGGTGGTATGTTGACTCCGCTAGAGATCCCGACTTGGAAGTGGGAAAGAATATCTATGGATTTCATTACGGGTTTACCAAAATCCCCGAGAGGATTTGATTCTGTTTGGGTTATAGTGGATAGATTGACGAAGTGCGCTCACTTCGTGCCTTATAAGATTGATTACCCGATGAAGAAGATAGCAGAGTTGTACTTGAATGATGTCATCCGACTCCACGGTGTGCCGGTTAGCATCATTTCTGATCGAGACTCCCGGTTTACTTCTTGTTTTTGGCAGAGTCTGCAGGAGGGTTTGGGTACGGATCTGAGGTATTCTACTGCATACCACCCGCAGACCAATGGGCAGACGGAGCGGGTGAACCAAATTGTTGAGGATATGATTCGGTGCTATATTTTAGACCACAGTGGGGCGTGGGATGAGCGGCTGCGACTTATGGAATTTGCCTACAACAATAGTTATCAGAAAAGTTTGCAGATGGATCCGTTCGAAGCCTTGTATGGGAGGTGCTGTAGGACTCCGTTGTTTTGGGCTGAGGCTGGCGAGAGGCCTTTGTTGGGTCCTGATGCGCTTGAGGATATGTAAGTCGCTGTAAAGCTTATTCGGGAGAAGCTTCGTATAGCCCAGGAGAGATATGAAAAGAACGCCATTCGGTGTAGGTCTGCATTGGAATTTTCTGTAGGGCACCTTGTATTCCTTAAGGTTTCCCCGATGGTGGGTGTTAAGAGGTTTGGTAAGAATCGGAAGTTAGACCCAAGGTATGTGGGCCTGTTTGAGATTTTGGAACGGATTGGTGTGTCAGCGTACAGATTGGATTTGCCAGCGAACTTTCCAGGCGTGCATAATGTTTTTCATGTTAGCCAATTGCGGAAGTGTGTGCGTAGCAGTGGGCAGCTCTTGGATGTTGTGCCCCAGTTGGAGCCCAACCTCTCTTTCGTTGAGGTGCCGGTTCGTATTTTGGATACTCAGGAGCGTGTGCTGCGAAAGAAGTCCATATCGATGGTAAAAGTTCTTTGGAAAAATCAGGATTTGGAAAGCGCGACTTGGGAGTTAGAGTCGGCTATGAGGATGGCTTACTGATGGCCGCGGAACAGAGACCTACTGTGGTTGGTTCGAAATGGTCAGATTCCGCGGGCCGGTTAGAAGATCGAGTTTTCTAACGAGAGGAGGCAAGTGCACCTATCGCAAGTAGTACTCGGTATTCGGGAAAATACCGAGGTCGTATTATTCTCGGGGACGCGTTGATTATATCAACTCTTCCAGGAACACTATTATCTTACTAATAGTAAGGTGGGATTTTTTTTAGTTTAATTAAAACGGAAAGAAAGAAAGCAGAATTTTGCTAAGTTAGTTCGATGACGGGTTAACGCTCGGCATCGAATCGGATTAAGACTAAAATAATTCTTAACAATTATTAAACTTTGTTTTTAATTTAATAAAAGGCACCTGGCCGTGGAGGTTCCAAAAAATATGAGCGCACTTATCTCTAGGAATATTGCTCACCTAAACATTAAGACTATTCGACCGATCGTTAGACCGACGAAGGATTCCTCTTAATGCCCGCTTTACGCTAAGAACCCCGCTATTGGGTGGGGAACACAATCCGGCAGAACTACGCTTCTCCTCTTTCAAGGGGGCGTACGCAGTTCTCTTTACCCAAGGGGGATCGGTCCATACGTGCAGCCTCTCGGCGTCGCGTATGGATAACGGAAATAGAGCCCACACATCGATTATGTGGTCCTATGCATCGTTAACCTGGGGTAAACCTTAAGTCCTTAAATTAAAATAAAAATAAAGTTTTTTAATTATTTCAAATCATTTTTTATGTCCCAATGCTTTTCGATGCCGAAGGCTAAAAGAGATTAGCCACTCATCGGTATGGGGACGGCTTTATGTTTTTAGGTGAAGCGTGAGTGTTAAACTAAGCACTGAACAATTATAAGAGAAAACACGAAAAATAGGACAATTAGATAAATTGAAGGCTAATTGATGCAGGCACTCACGCACACTTCAAAACCATAAAGAAAAGTAAATAAAGCAAGCCCTACTCAAATGAGTAGGCGGAAATAAATGCACACACGCACACACTCTTCTTAATTGAAGAAAGCGATAAATAATGCGGTAAAATTATCTCCTACACGCACGCACTCGACATAATTGAGAAAGCGATAAAATTACAAGTCCCGGCTCAAATGAGTGGGCGGGAGTAAATTTATCTCATACACGCACGCACTCTACTTGAAAGTAAAACACACACACGCACTCTACAGAAACGAAAACACACGCACCAACACAAAGTTTTCCTACTCAAGTGAGTAGGAAGAAAATGAAAGCAGTAAAAAGACAAGTCCCACTCAAACGAGTGGGCGGAAAATGAAAGCAGAGCACCATTTAACTCTTAACGAGTAGGCGAAAATAAATGCATACGCACACACGCACTTTACAGGAGTTGAAATAACGCAGAAAAACCTAACTCATACACGCACGCACTCTTGCAAAAATAAGAAAAATAAAGTGCTCAGAAAATTTAAACGACTGCATTTCTACCGCTAAAATGCGGTAGAAATGCATAAAAAGTGAAAATAAAAATTAACCGGAGCTAAAAGTTTTGCAAATAAACGCAAAATGAACGTACTCGAAAAATTAATACAACTGCATTTCTACCGCTAGAATGCGGTAGAAATGCATAAAAAGATGAAATAAAAATTAAAGGGACTAAAAGTTTTACTAATAAAAAGCTAAAATGAAGTGAGCGAAAAATTATAACGACTACATTTTTATTCATAACTTTTTATAAAACCTCCAAAAAAGTGAGAATAAAACTAAAAAGGAACGATAAGTTTTACATTCCTAAGAGCCTAAGTTAAAGAAAATAAAAACGAACACTTTTAGGGGGGTTTTTATAAACCTATATGAATGAAAATGATAAAGAAGAAAAAGCTAAAGCAAAAAAGTGCGGAAAATGAAAACTAGACGGACGGCACAACGGCTAGAAATGCCGATAAATCCTAAATCTAACTAAGTAATGAAAGCTAAAAAGATGAAAACATAAAAGAAATACAAAAAGATGAACGAAAAATTGCTTAAGTAGGCGCATTCAAATGGATTATTCATACTAATTAAGAGAGAAAAATTCAAATTTTATTAAAGTAAAAACCCTAATACAAACTAAGAGAGAGAGAGAGGGGGGGGGGAGAAATTCTCCTTACATAAGTATGGAATCCAATTGGGCAGCACCTCCCCTAAGCAAAGTGGTCAAAAAAGTGGACAAAATAAGCTTCCTGGAAGCTCTTATTTATAGGCAATATTTCGGGTGGGTCACGCCCGTGACTAGGGCGTGACAGGGGGGTGTGTCGACACTATTCATGTTCTGATCGGGTGACTTGACTGGAATGTTGACTTCGGTTGAAAATGTGGCGGTCACGCCCTAGGTCACGGGCGTGACATGTGTCAGTCACGGGCGTGACTGGGGCGTGTCGGGGAGGTCGATCTGGGCGCGGTCCGGCCGCAAAGTCGCGCGCGTCACGTCATGCCAGGTGGCTAAGTCACGCCCGTGTCACACCTTGACACGGGCGTGTCTTGGGGCGTGTCGAGCTTGGTTTGATCATCGCCGATCGTCGAGCTGGCAACTGTGGTCGGCGATCGTCGAGGGCGTTACACGGGCGTGTCGGTCATGTGACACGGTCGTGTCAGTCAACATTTTGACTTTTTCTGGAATTTTTCTGGAATAAAAATAAAGCTAAGTTAGAAATAATATTTACAAAAATAAGCAATTTATTGAATAAAACTAATAAAAAAGACAAAAAATAAACAAAATTGACTTAAATAAAATACGAAAATATAGGTATATTTACAACTCATCAAACACCCCCATACTTAAGCTTTTGCTATTCCAGAGCAAAAGTTTGAGGTGAACTTATAAGGAATAATAAAAAACCCTAAGTTCTGCTACCGCTAAATTAATTATAAGAGAGATCAAATAAAAATATACGGGGTATAAGAGTTAAGTCCTAAAATTATTTAGATGATTTAAACAGGGCAAAAGTTTTGGCCAAAAGACTTCTTGATGTAATCAAATAGAAAGCAATAATTTGTATTGGTTAGAATAACAGAAAATAGTTTGGATTTATACGAACTTTAGCTTATAGGAGTGTTATCGGAAATAATGCAATTTACGAATTATGCTCTCAAAAAGATTTTTGAATTAATTCTAGAGTCATGAAATTGGCTAAGGGGGGTTGATGTTGGTTTATGAAGATGGTTGGATTTTGAGGCGAGGTTATTTTTTCTCGAACCTCCATTTTTTTTTGATTTGGATGTTAAAGGAAAACGAAATCTTATTTTCCTTAACATAAAATTTTTTCTTCTTCATAAATAAAAATAACCCAATGTATATGTGTTGGAGTAATGAATTTTATCCTCTTACTCCGTAACGTATAATTTTTTAAATTTATTGGGTGCCTATGTTTACGGAATGAAATCTTATTCCCATTGACATAAGATCTTTTTCTTTTTGGGGAAATAGCTTTATCATACCAAGTAGGTTATGATCAGTAAGGGAGAAAAGAGAACTAGATTTTTAATTGAAAAATAATTGAGAGCAACCTTTATAAATTGTACGTTCCAATTTTTCAGAAAGCTAAAAGTAAGCATAATTGAATTCTATAGTCGTTATTTTCTAACATGGTACACATGCTCCTATCTATGAAAAATTAGAAGTAGTGCCTAAAGCGAGTCCCCTATTTTTAACAAAGTATAATAAATTCTTTAAAACTTAACCCCGGCTATTTAGATTTTTCAATCTATAATTAACAAACGAATAGTGAACAAAGAATTGATCAAATTCGCATATAAATAAACTCAAAACGAAAGTTTTGGATAACAAGAAACTTAAGAATGAAATGTTTGATTTATTTGTTTCAAAACTTACATAAAAATTTTTTGTTGTTTTTTTTGAAGTTATGCTCTTTTTTTGTATTTTTGTATTTATATCTTTAATATATACATACTAAAAAGAAAGAAAAAATGCGAAAATGAAAACTTTTTGGATTTTTTAGTTTTGTGAATTTTTTTGTATTTTTAAATGAAGTTTTCATTCTATTTACAAAAATTTGGGAAAAAGAAAAAATATTTACAAGGACGAGAGGGAAAAAGGGAGAGGGGAAAGAGAAATAATATTTACAAAAAGTATTTACAAGAATTATTTACAAAAATATTTACAAGAATATTTACAAAAATATAAACTAGGTAGCCGCGAGATGACTCGTTATGTGGATGGCTTGATGAGCCGGATCTCGCGGACCGAGTAAAAAATAAGTCAAAGTTTCAAAAATGAAACTTCAAAAATTTTTAATTAAAATTTTTTGATTTTTTTGTGTTATATATATTTTTTGAAGTTTTGTTTTTTTATTTTGTTTTTTTTGTTTTTTTTTTGTTTTTATTTTGTTTTTATTTTGTTTATTTTGTTTTTTTTGTTTTGTATTTTTTTTTGGTTTTTTTTTAAGTGAAAAAGAAAGTACGAAAATACGAAAACACCCCCATACATAGATCCAACATTATCCCCAATGTTGTATGCTAAGCATGAGGAACAAGACAGCAGGTATATGTACAAAAAAGGAAAAAGAGGGGGGCAGAAAACGTCCCTGATCCGCGCTCGGGGAAGCCCATTAGAAACCCTGCATTTATTAGAAAAATAGAAAACATAATAAATAAAGACGTAAAAAAGATAGACGTGGGGTGCCTCCCAGGAGCGCTTTGTTTATAGTCGCGTAGCTTGACTATAGTGGCGGGTTTATAAGTCGAGGAGGGATATGGTTTCGCTATACTCGATCACAGGGTCGCCCGCTATGTAAGTCTTTAACCGATTACCATTCACCTTAAAAGTGCCTTTTTCGGGGTGGGAGATGAGTATGGTCCCATATGGCCAAACCTCTTCAACCCTGAAGGGGCCGAACCATCGTGATTTAAGCTTACCCGGGAAAAGCCTAAGACGTGAATTGTAAAGAAGGACTAGATCGCCCGGAGAAAAAATTTTGGGGGTTTTAATTTTTCGATCGTGATAAAACTTAGAACGCTCCTTATAGAACTTATTGCTCTCGTAAGCGTTCGCACGCCATTCATCGAGCTTGTTTAGTTGCAGTTTTCTATTTTGAGCGGCTAAGTTAGAGTCGAGGTTTAAGAGTTTTAATGCTCAAAGTGCGCGGTGCTCCAGTTCTACGAGTAAATGGTACGCTTTGCCATAGACTAATCGAAACGGGGTACAACCGGTAGCGGTTTTGTACGCCGTACCATACGCCCATAACGCGTCGTCGAGCTTAACGGACCAATCTTTCCTATTAAGTGAAACGGTTTTTTCTAATATGCATTTTATCTCTCGATTTACTACCTCAACTTGGCCACTTGTTTGCGGGTGGTAGGGGGTGGCAAGCTTGTGCGTGACTCCGTATTTAGCTAAAGTCTTAGCCATTAGAGAGTTACAGAAATGCGTTCCCCTATCACTAACAATAGCGCGAGGCGTTCCGAAGCGAGAAAATAATTTTTTTAGAAATGTAACGACGACTCGCGCATCGTTGGTGGGGAGAGCCTGCGCTTCTGCCCACCGTGATACGTTGTCGACCGCCACTAAAATATAAGAATTTTTATAAGAAGGAGGTAGGGGGCCAACAAAATCTATGCCCCATAAATCGAAAACTTCGCATTCTAAAAACATATTTTGGGGCATCTCGTCGCGACGTGAGATGTTACCCGACCACTGACAGCTATCGCATGCGCGCACAAAATTGTGCGCGTCTTTGAAGAGAGTGGGCCAAAAATAGCCCGCCTCTAGCGCCTTCCTAGCGGTCCGGTTGGCTTGATAGTGCCCCCCGGCTGGACCCTCGTGGCAGTTCCTCAATATTTGTGTGCACTCCACTCCCGCGACGCATCTTCGAACCGCTTGGTCCGCGCAGATATGGAAAAGAAATGGGTCATCCCAAAAGAAATTTTTCAAGTCGGAAAAGAATTTCTTCTTTTGATGACTTGAAAAATCTTTTGGAAGTACCCGCGCAACTAAGTAATTCACAAAATCTGCGAACCAAGGCGAAGATGACGAAGACGAACGAATGGCGAGAAGGCGTTCCTCGGGGAATCTGTCATTTATCTCAGATTCGACGAGCGCTTCCGCACCCGGATTTTCTAAACGGGAGAGGTGGTCTGCCGCTAGATTCTCCGCGCTCTTCTTATCTCGGATCTCCAAGTCAAACTCTTGTAGGAGGAGAATCCATCGAAGAAGGCGGGGCTTCGCGTCGGCTTTAGCTAATAGATATTTAAGGGCGGAGTGATCGGTAAAAACGATAACTTTAGATAGCGTAAGGTACGAGCGAAACTTATCGAAAGCGAAAACGACGGCTAAGAGTTCCTTTTCCGTCGTCGTGTAATTCACTTGTGCGGAAGTGAGCGTCTTGCTAGCGTAATAAATAGGATGAAAGTGTTTTTCTACGCGTTGGCCAAGAACGGCGCCTAAGGCAATATCACTAGCGTCGCACATGATTTTGAACGGAAGGGACCAATTAGGGGCCACTAGAATCAGAGAATTGATAAGTTTTTGTTTTATAAAATTAAAAGCAGACTCGCAATCTCTACTAAAGACAAAAGGTGATTCCTTTTCCAAGAGGTGAGTAAGCGGCTTTGTTATTTTTGAAAAATCTTGAATGAAGCGCCTATAAAAGCCCGCGTGGCCTAAGAAACTCCTAATGGATTTTATGTTTGTCGTCTGAGGAAGTTTATCTATGATTTCAACTTTGGCCTTATCGACCTATATCCCCTTAATCGAAATCTTATGGCCGAGGACCAAACCTCCTCGAACCATAAAGTTACACTTTTCCCAATTTAAAACAAGATGCGTGTCCTCGCATCGCTGGAGGACACGATCGAGATTACGAAGACAATCCGGGAATGAGCATCCGAATACAGAAAAGTCATCCATAAATATTTCCATAATATCTTCTACTAGCTCACCAAAAATTGCTAGCATACATCTTTGGAATGTAGCCGGCGCATTGCAGAGGCCAAATGGCATTCTTCGATAGGCGAAGGTGCCAAAGGGGCAAGTAAAAGTTGTTTTCTCTTGGTCTTCGGGGGAAATGGGGATTTGGAAAAACCCCGATAAACCGTCGAGAAAACAATAAAAAGGATGATCGGAAAGACGCTCAAGAATTTGGTCAAGGAACGGTAGTGGAAAATGGTCTTTGCGGGTGGCATCATTAAGTTTGCGATAATCGATGACCACACGCCAACCCGTAACAGTACGAGTTGGGACGAGCTCGTTGTGCTCATTCGCCACTACGGTCAGACCGCCCTTCTTGGGCACGACATGAATGGGACTAACCCATGCACTATCAGAAATGGGATAAATAATCCCCGCATCTAATAATTTAATTATCTCAGCTTTGACGACGCCTTTCATGTTTGGGTTAAGACGCCGCTGCGGCTGAATGGTTTTGCGGCAATTATCGTTTAAGAAAATTTTGTGAGTGCAGAAAGAAGGGTTAATCCCCTTTAGGTCAGAAATTTGCCACGCAATTGCGTGGCGATGTTTAAGCAAAACCTCCAATAACTCGGAGGTCTTCGAATCGCTTAAATACGAAGAAATGATTACCGGGAGTGTATCATTTTTTTCCAAAAAGGCGTATTTTAGGGATTCGGGTAATTGTTTGAGTTCCAGGATGGGCGGTTCTTCTAGTGAGGTTTTAGTGCTAATGTTTTTTGAACCAATTGGTTCAAAAGGCAAGTTCGTAGACTCGTCCTCATCGCAATAAAAATTTTCGAGCGAAAAAATATTTTCGTTTAAAAGTTCGGACTCGAAAACCGGAGAAGAACAATCTCCATAAAAAGAATCTAAAGAGTAGTAGAAATCGTCGCTCGGCGACGAGTCTTCCATAGAGGAGTTAATAGAAAAAGTAACTTGGTCGTCTCCTACCCGAAGGAGAAGCTCACCATTACTTACATCAATTAACGCACGTGAGGTCGCGAGGAAAGGGCGACCAAGTATTATTGGTACGTTGGCGTCTTCCTCGATGTCCAAGATGACGAAGTCCACCGGGAAGGTGAACTTGTCTACTCGAACAAGGACATCCTCAACAACCCCGATGGGGAACCTAACCGAGCGATCAGCTAGTTGGATGCGCATATTGGTAGGAGCAGGAGTACCCAAACCTAAACGCAGGAAGAGCGAGAACGGCATCAAATTAATGCTCGCGCCTAAGTCTGCCAAGGCGTATTTTACTAATACATCGCCAAAAAGGCATGGGATGGAGAACCTTCCCGGGTCGTTTTGTTTTAAGGGCAATTTACTATTAAGAGCCGCCGAGCAGACAGCGTTGAGAGATATATGCGAAATATCCTCGAGTTTGCGTTTATTAGAAAGTAGTTCTTTTAAAAATTTCGCATATTTAGGCATTTGCGAGATAGCCTCGCAAAAAGGAACATTAATATGAATTTGTTTAAGTAATAAAATAAATTTTTCATATTGCGCGTTTACTCGCTCGTTATCTAACTTATGCGGGTAGGGCAACGCCTTGTTTAAAATAGTTTTGTCGTTAAAAATCGGTAAGGGTTGCGTAATCGAAGAAGAGGGAAGAGGGGTCGGAGGTGAAATATGTACCTAAGGATCGATCCGTTTTGGATCGACCACCTCCTTACTGCTACGGAGGGTTATAGCTTTGGCGGTTTCCCTTGGATTGGGCTCCGTGTTCCCTGGTAGTGCCCCCAGTGCGCGTTCTGACATAAGTCGCGCCAGCTATCCAACCTGGAGTTCTAAATTTTTTAGCGATCCGGTGATGTTCCGGATATTGGACTCGTTGGACGCGACATAACGATTAAAATTTTCCTCCACCGGGGATGGCTTCATAGGAGGGGGAGGAGGAAACGTTGGCGCAAAAGGAGGGGGAGGGGGACGCTGCGCGTTGTTCGGGTTGCTCTAGGAGAAATTCGGATGGTTCCTCCAACCCGGATTATAGTGGCTACTATAAGGGTTGTTTTGAAATGAGGGCTGCACCGGATTTCCCATGTAGTCCACGAATTCGTCGACTACGCAGACATTGGAGGGGGGGAGAAAACAAGGCGGAGTGGAGGAGGCAACAGACATCTCCGCCACCTGCTTAGTTAGCCTTTCCACTTGGAGGGCAAGCTGCGCAGTGGCATCCACTTCAAAAATGCCCGCCTTCTTAGGGCGTGCCCGCGGGACATTCCACTGGTAGGCGTTCACTGCCATTTCCTCGAAAAGGGCCTGGGCGGCCTCGAGGGTCTTATTGTTCAGAGTGCCCCCGGTAGCCGCGTCAATCATTTGACGCGTCTGACTATTCAGTCCATTATAAAAAATTTGTACCTGCAACCACGTTGGCAGAGCGTGGTGCGGGCACCGGCGGAGGAACTCCTTAAAGCGTTCCCAAGTCTCGTAAAGAGACTCAGAGTCGTTTTGGACGAACGAAGATATGTCCGCCCGCAGTCTTGCAGTTTTCGCGGGCAGAAAATACTTCGTAAGGAATTTCTCAGCCAATTCCGCCCAGGACGTGATGGATCCCCGCGGGAGGGAGAGTAACCACGCCTTAGCCTTGGACTTAAGAGAGAAGGGAAAAAGGCACAAACGAATGGCGTCATCAGTGACGCCATTAATTTTAAAAGTATCGCAAATTTCAAGAAAATTAGACAAGTGATTATTGGGGTCCTCATCCGGCAGTCCGTCGAACTGCACGGCATTTTGGATCATTTGAATCACACTTGACTTAATTTCAAAATTATTGTTGGCCACAGCGGGCCGAACAATACTCGACCTCGTATCATCCAAGTTGGGTCGAGCGTAGTAAGACATAGTACGCTCGGCCGGTTGGGCATTATTCGGGTCGGCCATAGAAGAAGAAGAGGGTTCTCCGATAGATTCTGCGGGGTCTAAAAAGGGAATTCGACGGAGAGATCGGATACGCGCAAGAGAGCGGTCGATCTCGGGGTCGAATTCAAGATTTTCAGAACTCGAAGGTTGTCCACGGGTCATAAACCCTAAAAAAACGAAAGGGGGGAGGATTTTTTTTGTATAAATTTTTTATTTGAAAATAAAGTAAAATTAATAGAGTCCCGAATTCAATATAACAACCGTGCTTCCCCGGCAATGGCGCCAAAAACTTGATGGTCATGGAACAGAGACCTACTGTGGTTGGTTCGAAATGGTCAGATTCCGCGGGCCGGTTAGAAGATCGAGTTTTCTAACGAGAGGAGGCAAGTGCACCTATCGCAAGTAGTACTCGGTATTCGGGAAAATACCGAGGTCGTATTATTCTCGGGGACGCGTTAATTATATCTACTCTTCCAGGAACACTATTATCTTACTAATAGTAAGGTGGGATTTTTTTTAGTTTAATTAAAATGGAAAGAAAGAAAGCAGAATTTTGCTAAGTTAGTTCGATGACGGGTTAACGCTCGGCATCGAATCGGATTAAGACTAAAATAATTCTTAACAATTATTAAACTTTGTTTTTAATTTAATAAAAGGCACTTGGTCGTGGAGGTTCCAAAAAATATGAGCGCACTTATCTCTAGGAATATTGCTCACCTAAACATTAAGACTATTCGACCGATCGTTAGACCGACGAAGGATTCCTCTTAATGCCCGCTTTACGCTAAGAACCCCGCTATTGGGTGGGGAACCCAATCCGGCAGAACTATGCTTCTCCTCTTTCGAGGGGGCGTACGCAGTTCTCTTTACCCAAGGGGGATCGGTCCATACGTGCAGCCTCTCGGCGTCGCGTATGGTTAACGGAAATAGAGCCCACGCATCGATTATGTGGTCCTATGCGTCGTTAACCTGGGGTAAACCTTAAGTCCTTAAATTAAAATAAAAATAAAGTTTTTTAATTATTTCAAATCATCTTTTATGTCCCAATGCTCTTCGATGCTGAAGGCTAAAAGAGATTAGCCACTCATCGGTATGGGGACGGCTTTATGTTTTTAGGTGAAGCGTGAGTGTTAAACTAAGCACTGAACAATTATAAGAGAAAACATGAAAAATAGGACAATTAGATAAATTGAAGGCTAATTGATGCAGGCACTCACGCACACTTCAAAACCATAAAGAAAAGTAAATAAAGCAAGCCCTACTCAAATGAGTAGGCGGAAATAAATGCACACACGCACACACTCTTCTTAATTGAAGAAAGCGATAAATAAAGCGGTAAAATTATCTCCTACACGCACGCACTCGACATAATTGAGAAAGCGATAAAATTACAAGTCCCGGCTCAAATGAGTGGGCGGGAGTAAATTTATCTCATACACGCACGCACTCTACTTGAAAGTAAAACACACACACGCACTCTTTAGAAACGAAAACACACGCACCCACACAAAGTTTTCCTACTCAAGTGAGTAGGAAGAAAATGAAAGCAGTAAAAAGGCAAGTCCCACTCAAACGAGTGGGCAGAAAATGAAAGCAGAGTGCCATTTAACTCTTAACGAGTAGGCGAAAATAAATGCATACGCACACACGCACTCTACAGGAGTTGAAATAAAGCAGTAATACCTAACTCATACACGCACGCACTCTTGCAAAAATAAGAAAAACAAAGTGCTCAGAAAATTTAAACGACTGCATTTCTACCGCTAAAATGCGGTAGAAATGCATAAAAAGTGAAAATAAAAATTAACCGGAGCTAAAAGTTTTGCAAATAAACGCAAAATGAACGTACTCGAAAAATTAATACAACTGCATTTCTACCGCTAGAATGCGATAGAAATGCATAAAAAGATGAAATAAAAATTAAAGGGACTAAAAGTTTTACGAATAAAAAGCTAAAATGAAGTGAGCGAAAAATTATAACGACTACATTTTTATTCATAAGTTTTTTTAAAACCTCCAAAAAAGTGAGAATAAAACTAAAAAGGAACGATAAGTCTAAGAGCCTAAGTTAAAGAAAATAAAAACGAACACTTTTAGGGGGGTTTTTATAAAACCTATATGAATGAAAATGATAAAGAAGAAAAAGCTAAAGCTAAAAAGTGCGGAAAATGAAAACTAGACGGACGGCACAACGGCTAGAAATGCCGATAAATCCTAAATCTAACTAAGTAATGAAAGCTAAAAAGATGAAAACATAAAAGAAATACAAAAAGATGAACGAAAAATTGCTTAAGTAGGCGCATTCAAATGGATTATTCATACTAATTAAGACAGAAAAATTCAAATTTTATTAAAGTAAAAACCCTAATACAAACTAAGAGAGAGAGAGGGGGGGAGAAATTCTCCTTACATAAGTATGGAATCCAATTGGGCAGCACCTCCCCTAAGCAAAGTGGTCAAAAAAGTGGACAAAATAAGCTTCCTGGAAGCTCTTATTTATAGGCAAAATTTCGGGTGGGTCACGCCCGTGACTAGGGCGTGACAGGGGGGCGTGTCGACACTATTCATGAGCTGATCGGGTGACTTGACTGGAATGTTGACTTCGGTTGAAAATGTGGCGGTCACGCCCTAGGTCACGGGCATGACATGTGTCAGTCACGGGCGTGACTGGGCGTTTCGGGGAGGTTGATCTGGGCGCGGTCCGGCCACAAAGTCGCGCGCGTCACGTCGGGCCAGGTGGCTAAGTCACGCCCGTGTCACACCTTGACACGGGCGTGTCTTGTGGCGTGTCGAGCTTGGTTTGATCATCGCCGATCGTCGAGCTGGCAACTGTGGTCGGCGATCGTCGAGGGCGTGACACGGGCGTGTCGGTCATGTGACACGGGCGTGTCAATCAACATTTTGACTTTTTCTGGAATTTTTCTGGAATAAAAATAAAGCTAAGTTAGAAATAATATTTACAAAAATAAGCAATTTATTCAATAAAACTAATAAAAAAGACAAAAAATAAACAAAATTGACTTAAATAAAATACGAAAATTTAGGTATATTTACAACTCATCACTGACCCTCACCTGTTTCGTTGATTTGATCGGTCTGTTTTCCTTCTTGTAACTCCAATGTGTTGCTTTTCCTTCTTTAGTAGGAGTGTTGTGCGCAAAGTTTCGAGACGAAACTTTCTTTTAGGGGGAGTGACTGTAACGCCCCCGATTTTTTTTTTCCTGCGATTTTTTTTTTCTCGTTAGCGTTACGATGACGCGTTTCCGTGGCTTGTGCTATGTGTGGAGTATGGTTTAGCTCCTTAGAACTCAGTGCCCTGTTTGGTAGCCTGTTGGCAAGATCTCCGTAGCAAACCGAGTCGTTTTGGGTGACCCGGTGTGGCCTCTCGGGGGGATGGTTGTGTTTGGCTTTATTTGGGTATAACTCGAGTTATGTTCGTGGAAAGTTAATTTCGACTTCGCCGTTGTGTTCGTAGCATGGGTATTTAGCTACGGTGCGAATTTCGTCGAATTCCGAGGTGATTCGGTTTTCGTGTCGTTTGGTGTGTTAATAGCCTATGTGATCAGTTAATTAAATTGATTTGGCTGTCCTGTAGCCTTTCGGTTTGGACCGATTATTAAATTCTACGGGAGAATTTAATTGGGCAGTTATTGCCTTGCCTTGGTGGCAGCCATATTTTTGGCTTATACCTATTTTGGTATTTACTTAATGAAAATAAGTAATTAGGCGTTTTAGGGTTCGGTTATGGATGAACCAGTGTTTAGCTTTTCGTATAAAAGCTTTTCTTAAGAAGTGACTGCCCACTTCTTCTTCCTTTTCCTGAGCGAGAACCGTCCTTGCTAGTTCGCGGAATACAGAGGAGAAAATCGCCCGTCCTGTACCTCCTTTGGTCGGCGATTCCGGGCTTGTTCGTGGACGGAATTCGATTCCGAAAGCGGCGTTGTCTTGCTCTCTCCGAGATCTTCGTTTCGACGGTAAGATATTCATTTTTGTGGAGATTTGATGAGATTTGGGTTTCGGTTTTGGAGTTTTCTTCCATTAATGTCCGTGAGATTTGTTCGAGGTGCTGCGGATGTTCGTTCTGTATAAAGAGGAGGAAAGCCATCCAAGCATCGCTTAAAGTTGAGGCAAGTGATATTCTTTCCCTTGCCAAGTTTTTTTTGATTATTCTTGGTGAAATTGAAATCCTTGTTAGCCCAGGTTAGAGGCCTTGTTGTTCTCATTTTTCTTGCTAACTATAGGAATTAGTTCTTCCTATTGCACCCCCCTACTTGTGCTGTTGGAACCCAACTTTGCCGTCATGATGCCGTTTATCTTTGTTCAGATTTTCTTTGGATTAGGTGTAGCCGAGAGGGAGTGTTAGGAGGGGGAGGGGGGTGATTTTTCCCAAATTTGTTAAGTGTATTACTCGAGTATTGGAGTATGTTACTCGTGAGGTAGAAGTGGATTACTCGGGTATTAGTTCTGGAGTACTAGAGTAGGTAGTAGTTACTCGGGTATTAGTTCTGGAGTACTCGAGTAGGTGGTAGTTACTCGGGTATTAGTTCTGGAGTACTCGAGTAGGTGGTAGTTACTCGGGTATTAGTTCTGGAGTACTCGAGTAGGTGGTAGTTACTCAGGTATTAGTTCTGGAGTACTCGAGTAGGTGGTAGTTACTCGGGTTATGGTTTGGAGTACTCGAGTAGGAGGTATTTACTCGAGTACGAGTCTTAGTTTACTCGTGTAGTAGGTAACTACTCGAGTAGGGGACTTGAGCTACTCGAGTAGTGGATTCGAGATACTCGAGTAGTAGCTTTGAGATACTCGAGTGGAAGGCTTTAACTCGAGTGAGTGATTTAGTTACTCGAGTAGTCGGCACCTACTCGAGTGGGAGGTTGGAATACTCGAGTATTAGGTTAGCTACTCGAGTACTGAACTTCTCCCTGCTTCTAGTCTGGAGTCGTTCGACTATCGTCGATATCTGGACGGAGATCGTCGATCGCTGTATCTGCCTTATGTCGTTCGACTATCGTCGATCTCCGTTCGACACTCGATGAGCGTCGAGCTCAGCTCTTTCTGTCTTAGCGCCGTTCGACGCTCGACGTTTTCTGGGAGGAGAACGTCGAGCTCAGGGTTAGTCTTGATCCGTTCGACGCTCGACGTTTTTCCGAAAGGAGAACATCGAGCTCAGCTTTTGTCTGATAGCCGATCAGCGCTCGACGATTTCCTAGAGGAAGATCGTCGAGCTTCGCTCGCCTGTAGCCTTCGATGATCGTCGACCTCCAGGATGATGATCGTCGGGCTTCTTTTGGCCTTCAGCCGATCGACGATCGTTGACCTCCGACTGACGATCGTCGAGCTCCGTATTACCTTAGTGGGTTTGTGGTTAGAGTTTGGTTTTGGCTTTAAGTGAGGCTAGCTCACTCAACGCCAAGGTGTAGGTAGGCACTGAGTGGGTCTCACTCAACGCCTTGTCGTGTTGATTCTTTTCAACCCTCTTCTTTACCTTGATTTTGTTCCCGAGTGGTTTTTTTTTCTTGTTGTGTTGCTGGGTTATCTTGTCGGCCGTTTCTTTACATTCTTGGAGGCCGAATCGTGGGTCGTGGTTAGTAGTGGTGGTTTGTAGATCTTCAGGAGGGTGGAGTTGTGTGATATAGCCAAGGCCACTCTTGTTTTTCTTGCTCCAGGTACGGGCTGGGCATGTGTGGGTGGAAGGTCCCTTGTGCTTTCACATGTTGACCCTCGAGCTTTTTGACTTGGACATGGTGGATTGGGGGACTGCGGTTGCCTCCGATCCGGTTCCTCGTTGTTTGTTTTTGCTACTACCACTTCCCACAGTTTAGGGTGTTAAAAGTTTCTTCCCTGGTGGTTTGCAGCACTTTTGGCTCTTAGTAGCCTAGTAGGCCCTGCTGGATGTTGTTCCTGGGTTGGGTTGTTGCTGTTTTCTTGCACGTGGTGCATTTTTCCTGTTGTCCTGTTTTTGGACAGTTGTGACTCTTTCTACTGCATGTTTTTCAATTACTTCTTCCTTTTGGTTGACTCCTACATGCAGTTGTTTTTTTCCTTGATTTGCTTGCTGAGGTATTCTGTTTTTCCTTGGAATGCCTCAGGTTCTGAGCTGTAGCCGGTCTGGTGACTAGTTGAGGAAGTGGTGTTGCTGGTGGACTCCCGGACTTTGGAGTTCCGTTTAACTTGTTAGTGAGGTAGTTTTTCAGTACTTTCTTACAGACAGGCATGTATGCCAGTGGGTTCGTGTCAGGTTGTTGGCGCCCACTGGTAGTTGTTACCTTGTATAGATATATTACTTATGCTGCTACCATTTTCTGGAGATAGTCTACTTGCTTTGAGAAGGATTTATGCTAGGTTGCTAGTTACTTTTAAATTATAAATATTATTATAAATGAAGCTCATGATCAGCATGTTTTATAAACTTAATCACTACTTTCCAAATCACGTATGAAAACTATTTTCTTATATATTGTATAAATTAAATATAGAGGCTTGCATAGCGTAAGTGGTTCTCTTAAGGACCATTATGTGCTCTTTAGGATGTCAAACCTAAACAAAGTATTTTTTTCCATAGCGTACAAATATCGTTTTCTTTTGTGGACTAGGTGATCCACTGAGCCGAGGGATACGGTCTCTAAAATATAACTGATTTTCTAATCATTAAACTAAGGATTTTTCTTGCATAAAGGTTGTAGTTGGTTTGCCTGAGCGTCAGCAGTTATCCCCTGCTTGACGTGGCATCATAACGCGTATTTTCTCATACTCTGATAATTCTTATATTCAGAGAAAATGCGGGTTGTGACAGGTACTCTCCATTAAAAATTTTCTAATCAACTCCTTGGTGAACTTAGATGTAGAGATGGATAGACCATCCTCAGATTGTCTTATTTGAAAACCCAAGAAGTACTTGAGTTCACCAATACTGCTCATCTTAAATTTCCACTGCATAAATTTAGCAAACTTTTTGTAGAGGATATCATCACTAGACCCAAATATTATGTCATCTACATAAATTTGGACTAGAATGATCTTAACCTTGACTACTTGAAGGAATAATGTCTTGTCTATCTTTTCCCTTGAGAATTTGTTCTTAATGAGAAAGCTAGACATGGTTTTATACTAAGCCCAAGGGGCTTGCTTTAACCCATACACAGATTTTCTAAGCTAAAATACAATATCAGGAGAGTTAGGATTAACAAAACCTGAGTGTTGCTCAACATAGACCTCTTCTTTTAGGTCACCATTTAGGAAGGCTAACTTCACATTCATTTGGTAGACCTTGAATCCTTTATGTGCAACATATGCAAGGAATATTCTTATAGCTTCCAATATAGTTACTGGTGCTAAGGTTTGATAAAAATCAATCCCTTCATCTTATTTGTATCCCTTGTCCACCAGTCTAGCTTTATTCTTTAATTTAACACCACTTTCATAAGCTTATTCATGTATATTCACTTGGTTCTAATGATGTTATGTCCTTGTGGTCTGGTAACCAGCTTCTAGACATGCATCTCTTAAACCGGTTCAATTCTTCTTGCATTGCCATAATCCAAAATGGATATATATTGTCATCTTCAAACGTTTTAGGTTCAACCTTAGATAGAAAGCAAGAGTACATAATAATGTTGTGGCTTCTACTATTTGTTGTAGCCCCTTTGATGCAGGCTGGCACGTTGACACCGAAATATATCTACGGACGCACACGAATATCTCTCTAAGAACAAAATTCTACACTTGCACACTCGATCTACGCAGCACCACCTAATTAATGTTATCAATTTTATACTAGCGTACGGGTAGCCAAACCGATTAGGATATAACAAGGGCTACAGGCATATGTTCTTTCCGGCAAAAGGGACCTACACGGTCCGGAAGAGCGGTGTTGTACCAAAAGAGATCTACCGAATAAAATACGATTCGGAAAGGGTATATCTCTCCCAACAAAAAAAAAGATGGTTCGCCAAACCCTTTTGAAATTAAATCAATCAAGAAAAACACAAACCGATCTAAGAAAACCTCGATGAATTAATGATATCCAAATTCAATGCCAAGGATTTCCACCAAAAGAATATCTAGGAAAAAGAAATGACACGAACGTAGGAATTTTTCGTTACAAAACCGAAATGGATGATTTCGATTATCTCTACGTAGATCACTCTTCAACGACTCCGCCAGATTCACGTCGGAAGGAGAGGAAACTTGTCCGCCTTCATCGCATCACGCCGGAGTAGGAATCCACAAGGAAGCAACTTTTATTCCCTTGACCAAATAATATTCAATGGTGGGTGGTGCTTGTTTTTTGCAAGTGGTTGTGGTGGTGTGGTTGGCGGCTAAGAAGGGGGATGCTAGGGGAGAGGGGGAGAATGCCTTGGCCGAAATTTCAAGAGGGGAGAGGAGGAGGAGGAAACGAATTTTCCAAGAGGGGAAGAGAGAGGAGGAGGGGAAATTCAAATTTTGAATTCTTGGTTTCAATTTTTCATTCTCTAATTATTCCTTCATAACATGTCTATATATAGTCTACACCATTCAATCTCCTTCCATTCAAAATTCAAAATTAAAAATTCAAAATGAAAGTTGAAAGTAAGGGTTAGATCTGATATACTCCAGAGGGGGGGGGGGTGAATAGAGTATGTGGGTATATTTAAAACTTTTTCTGAACTATAGGAAGTACTCCTAAACTCAGGTACTGTATCACAGAATACCAAAAGAAATAAATGAAATCATAGGAAAAACTTAATAACACAGCCACAACAAGAACAAAAAGAAATAGGGGCAACCGGACGACACAAGAATTTATAGTGGTTCCCAAACCTTGGTACGTCGACTCTTCTACCACCCTGGTAGGAATCCACTCAGTGTTTTGATCAAGTGCCTGACACCAATGAGCTTTTGATCAGGTGCTCAACAACAAAACCTCATGTCTTTAGATAAGGAGACTTGCAACCAGGAATCACTCTTGAAGGGAGATGACAAACCTTTTTACTGTGGGGGTGAGAGAATGATTGTGTCTTCTCTTTCTCAATTCAAACAATTAAGAAGACTTGTGGATTTGATGGTAGCAAAAGCTCCCCCTAAATGTTGCTTGTTCAGGATGATGGAAGCTTTGTTACAGGGTGATAGGCCATCTAGCTTTCAGTTTTGACAAGAAGAACTTAAGGAACTATTTTTACAGATGCAGTATTGTTGTCCTTCAGAGAGTTCCTGAGAAGAAGACACTTGATTTGGATGGTTGTTCTTCCTCTTCAGAATTTTTCTTCTTCTTCTCTGGCCGCTGTTGATTCTTGACTGATCGATTTTCATTCTCAAGAAATTCTGTATATCTCACATAATGTTGTTGTCTGTATGTGATTCTCTGTACAGGAAATGATAATCTCTGTTTTTTAATATTTCCAACGTGAATGTCCATTTGAATTTTGAAATTCCTTCTGCAATTAATGCTGACAACCTTGGAATATTTTTGGCATTGATTTGTTTCCCCAACTATCCCTTAAAAAAATGGTTGGCAAAAATTATGATAAAGACCATAATTAATGCTCTTGTCTAACAGTAATATTCAGAGAATATTAGAGCACTATTTACTCAGGAATTATTGCCACGTAATAAGGAAAAACGAGGCAAATTTCTAAGACTAGATTCGTTGACCTGAGTCCACAGTTCGTCGAGCTGAGAATGGCTGTTCGTCGAGCTGAGATCCAAGATCATCGACCTCTGAATGCTGCTTGATAACTTTCTTTCTGTGCATCAAGTTCGTTGAGCTGAGTCTAAGATCGTCGAGCTGAGCCCTGAGAACAGAGTTAGTCCAGTTGGGGTCCAAGATCGTCGACTTGAGTATGCAGTCTGGACTTAGAATATTTTCTGATGTAGAGTGTTGAAGTATATTTTTGGCATTGAGTGTGATGTCCTCTGGATTTGAGTGTTAACTCACCATTCTGGCATTGAGTGTAATGTCATCTGGCGTTGAGTCAAATGTCATCTGGCGTTGAGTGTTGAATCACTTTACCCAGAATTAGTAGACCAGAGAATAGAGTTCTTCTAGCTGATGTTCTAAGTTCGTCGACTGAGGATTGACTTAGAGGAGTTATTACTTTGTCCAGAGTTCGTCGAGCTGAGAACTATGTTCGTCGAGCTGAGAACTAAGTTCATCGAGCTGAGCTCAGCGAATTGTCCCTGAGTTCGTCTAGCTGAGCTCGACTTTCGTCGACCTTAGTTCGACGAATGTAGAACTTCTTTTTAAGTCTTGAAAGTCTTTGAGTCTTGCATTGTTGGAGGCTAGTCCTTTGTACTGTTGACTCAAGATACTTGACTAAGACTCTAAGACACAACCATGACCCTGATCTATACATGTTGGGTCATATCCTAACTTAGTGAACCTAGCACAAATCCAACTAGGGATCCAACAATCTTCCCCTATTTGGGTGAGGTCACTAAATACAGACTCAAACGAAATTTAAATAACAAAGCAAGAAGACATATATCTGGCAGAAAAATAATGCATGTAACAAATATATTTATACACTGTAAGCTTTGTTTTATAAAAACGCAGTTATTAAAAAAATGATACAATAATCACATCAGTTCAGGTTTTTTACTTCATCTGCTTCTTTTCCCTTGGCTTTTCTTCGTTGATTTTATCCCCAAGCTGAGTGAAAATTTATTTCCTGTAAGGATTGGTAGCTTCTTTCTTTGATATGTATAGATCTATTTCTCCAATCACAGTTTGGGAAGAGGCTGTGGGTACAGTTGCCTCTGGATGTAGTGTCATGTATTTTGCTGGATTAAATACTATCTTGCTGACTTGAAGCTTATCCAGTTCTTTTTCTCTATATGATGACATAGTTGTTTACTTTGATGGATCTTCTCCTACCTCTATAGCCTTCTTTATCTGAGATAGACCAATCAATTCTTAATGCCTAGCCATCCTGAAATTAGGATCATCATCCTGACTGACAGATGATTGATCATCTTGAGAGGGTAGTAGAGATGCAGGCCTGAATTGAGTTGACTGTGCTTGAAAGTTTGTTGCCTTCTGGCTTTCATTACTCTGAGTGTATAGTGACTTTGGTGGTGCAGCTTAACAATATTTTCTTTTAGATTTGTGTGATTCTGAATGTCTTCTTTATTCAGCTTGTTGTTGGGGAGGAGAGAACTATGGCTTCTTATGGATTATTTCCTTTATCTGCTCTTTATCACCAGTACTTCTTTGCTGACTGCTTCCATGTTATTGATATCTAGATGGCCTTCCTTGCCTTTGATAAGTTTTGCGTGAAAGATGTAGACTTGGAGGGAGCAACTGAACTTTGAGGAGTTTTTCCTAAAGCACCAGCAGCTAGAGGAGGAGGAGGAGGGGGGTCCTTTTTGTATCTGTGAGCTTGAGGAGGAGAGTATCTTCTGCTTTTCTTTCTGGCCTTTTATTCATTCTTTGAAAGCCACATCCATGCTAACATCCCTTTATATTGGGTTATGTTTTGTAAAATATAGTAGGAAGTGTCATTTGTATTTCCAGGCTTGGGAGCAGGAGGAGGAGCCTTCGTTTTCATAGAGATTTTCTTCCTCTTTTGATCCTTATTAGAATCATCATCATCATCATCATAAGACTGAGGATTGTCATACATAACATCAATTTGGCTTATTGTATCATTGGAGATTTCTTTATTGACTGGAGTGGGGAAAACTTCAGCATGAGCTACTTCACTTTCCATGACATTGTATTAGGCTATTATGTCATCTAGATTGGGGAGAAGGCTATCATCCATGATATAGGATGGCCCAGGAGGGCTAGATCTTTGATCATTAGACTTATTTTCTGGAGGAGCTGTCAAACTTTTCATTATAATGTCTAACACCTCTGAGCTAGCAGGAGAGGTATAGTACACCATTGATTTAGATGATGGAATGGGGGGGGGGAAGCAGAAATAAATGTATGACCAAAATACTCTTATTAAAGCTGCTAGATGCACTTTGGATTTAATGAAGTAAATCCTTCCTAGCAAAATATCTGGCAGAGTGATCTCTTTAGTATTTGACATTGTAATTTCTGTTGTTGCTGTTGTTGCTACTGATGCTTCTCCTAGTAGAGTGATCTCTTGAGTCAGAGTGATCTCTTGAGTATTTGACATTGTGATATCTGTTCCTGCTTTTGACACTTCTGTTGTTGCTACTGTTGCTACTGATGCTTCTGCTTCAGCTACTGCTTCTTATTCATCATCAAGTATCTCCCCCTGCCTGGTTTAAGTAGAAAATGAAGCTAGGCTGCCAAATGAAGACTAAGTGGTGACAGAAGATATCTGGGCAGCAAGAGAGTATATGGAGGTAGCTAGAGGATAAATTGCCTCTACTATAAGAGATTTTAGTAGGGGTGTGAGGATAGTTTTGAGTGGGGTGGCAAGAGATGGATCTAGGTGTGGAGAAGTGGAGTGCGGGGCAGTAGTTTGTTGAGTGAAGATTTCAGTTGGCTAGGGGTTGATAGGTGGAGGTGAAAGTGGAGTGTCTAAGGGGAGTCATGTTGAGGAGAGGGAGTGTGCAGTAGAGATGATAATAGGCTGAAGTATGGGAATGAGGTGAGGTTGATGTAGGGGATATCAGAAAGATGAGATGGAAGAGGGGATTGAGGTGGTGTTGGCATTGGTGTATCTTGTTGGGGGGAAGGTGTAGAGGAGGAAATATGTGTTGGAGATTGAGGAATTTGGTGTGATGAAGGTAGGGGAGTAGAGACTGTATCATGAGTTAAGGCTGGGGTGTGTTGAGTTGCTTGTAGAGATGAAGGTTGAAGAGATGGAGATTTAGGAGTGGCTGGACTAATATTGTATGTAATAATGTTTGATGTAATAATGTTGGATGGGATCTCTTTAGAAGGGTGGGGAGTGGCTGACATAGCCCTTGTACTTTTAGAAGCTTGGGTAGCAGAGGATGAAGCCTTAGATGGATTTGTGATTGTTCTCTCCAACCTGCCAAACAAGGCACATGTGAGCCTTTTGCTGGCATTGATGAATGTGGTCTGGGAGACCAGTGATTCAGCAACCTTTTCTGTCAAGAAGATCCCTAGGATCCTTCCAAAGTTTACTTCCTTTTCACTGTTCCTTTTATTGATGAGATCAAAGATGATTTGTGCCCAGTTTACCTGCCTCTTGTTTACCACTGCACACATAACCAGAAATTTATGCCTGGTTATATAATCATGTGCAGTGTGCTTGCCCAGCAAGACTTTCGCAACAATATCTGCGAGAAACTTAAACTCAACAGATAGGTGTTTCTTTAGTAGTTAATTTGGGTTATCTCTAGAGTAACCCATCAGACTAAACATCATATCATATTCCTAAATATAAATTTCTAATTCTTCTTCTCCATTCTCTAATCCAAAGATTTCAGTTAGTACATTGGGAGTGAGAGAGATTACAGTACCCGCTATTGATCCGGTCATTGTGTCGTCCTCGGTTGTAGAAGCAGTATAGACCCATTCTCTGATTTTCGTGCTGGGTAATTTGATTCTAATGGACAACTGATTTTTCAATTGCTGGTCTTCTAGCAGTTGCAGAATGTGGAGGAACATTGGATCGGAGTGATGGAAGGAGTCGAAATCTACATTGAATCATGTATCAAACCGCATTGCCGCAAGAGCGCCTGCTGGAATCATCATGAGTGCACCAGCAAGAGAGAAAACGAAGATCAAGTGCAAGGGGAACTGAAAGCGCGTGACGGAGGTCAAAGAAAACCTAAATATAAGGTTTTCCGGAATATGAAACGACAGACTCCAGACCATAAGAAATAAAAGTATCTTCATTCTGAGGTCAACGAAATAGTTTAGAGTTAAACAGTTCGTCGATCTAAGTCTGAAGGGTTGAAGACATTTCGTCGATTTATGGTCGACGAAAGTTTTCTGAAGTAAGTTCGTCGATCACAAGTCGACTAAGATCTCTTACCACAAAGAGTTCGTCGATCTCAGGTCGACGTAAATCTCAAGAACCTTTCATAGTTCGTCAACCTCCGATCGACGAAATTTGAAGAGTTCTTCGAGTGCAGACAAAAACTAAACTAGGTCTTCTCCATTGATCATTCCAAGCTGATTTATAAAGAACAAGTGATTTCTTTCATCCAGGGTTTTGGTGAAGATATCAGCTCTTTGTAAATCAGCGTAGATATAGACAAGTTTGATTTTGTTTTTGTCTGCACACTCTCTAATGAAATGATGCCTAATGTCTATATGCTTAGTCCAACTGTGATGGACTGGATTTTTTATTATTTCTATAAAACTTGTGTTATCACATATTAGAATTGAATTATTTAAGTTGAACCCATAATCAAGGAGTTGGTTCTGAATCCACAGCATCTGGCAATAACAACTGTCAGCATCAATATATTCTGCTTCAACAGTTGATGTGGACACAGATGATTGTTTCTTGCAGAACCAGGACACTAATCTCATACCAAGGAACTGGCATGTTCCTGAGGTACTCTTTCTGTCCACTCTACATCCATCAAAGTCAGCATCTGAGTATCCAGTTAACTCAAACTCTGACTCAGTGGGATACCAGAGACCTAGACTAGGATAACCCTTTATATATCTCAAAATTCTTTTTAGAAAAACTAGATGAGATTCTTTAGGGTTCACTTGGAACCTAGCAGAAAGGCATGTGGCTAACATGATATCAGATCTGCTTGCTGTAAGGTATAGTAGGGACCCAACAATGCCCCTATAGAGTTTTTGATCAACAGGTTTTCCTTGTACATCAGAGTCTATTACAGCATTTATAGACATGAGTGTTTTCTTTGCTGACGCATCAGCCATCTGAAACTTTTTGATAAGCTCTTTAGCATATTTAGTTTGGGAAATGATAATGCCATCAGGAAGCTGCTTCACTTGGAGACCAAGGAAGTAGGAGATCTCAACCATTCTACTAATCTCAAATTAAGAATGCATTAGATCAGAGAATCTTTTGTACAATTTATGATCAGTTGACCCAAATATTAGGTCATCTACATAAATTTGTACTAACAAAATTTACTCATGATGCATTTTAGTGAATAAAGTCCTATCTACTATGCCTCCTTAAAAACCATGCTCTATGAGAAAGCTGGCTAAGGTCTCATACCATGCTCTTGGAGCTGGCTTTAAACTATAGAGAGCTTTATGCAATTTAAATACATAAGAGGGATGAGTTGGAGAAACAAAACCTAGAGGTTGTTCAACATAAACTTTTTTTTAAGTTCCCCATTTAAGAAAGCACTCTTCACATCCATTTGATAAACTTTGAAATTTTTTAATGCAGCATAAGCCAGAAATATCCTTATAGCTTCTAGCCTGACAACTGGAGAAAAGGTTTGATCATAGTCAATTCCTTCCTCCTGTATATATCTTTGAGCAACAAGCCTAGCCTTGTTCCTCACAATCACACCTTGGGCATCAAGCTTATGTCTGAATACCCATTTGGTTCCAATGAATTGGTAGTCTTTTGGTCTTGGAACCAAAACCCAAACTTTGCATCTCTCAAACTGATTGAGTTCTTCTTGCATTACATTGATATAGCGAGATCTTGCTCTGTATCAGTTATGGATTGAGGCTCAATTTGAGAGAGGAAACAGGCATGCATTAAGTCTTGGTTGAGTTAATGCCTTGTTTGGACACTTGCTGCTATGTCTCCAATCACTTGGGATCTGGGGTGATCCCTTTGTGTGACAAGATCAGTAAGTGGAGTTCGTTAAGCCACAATATTTTGAAGGAATTCCTCTTGTGGAATAGCCGCTATTGTTGTAGGAAGTTTAGTTATTTCCACAATTTCTACATCACTTTCTTAACTGACTTGTTGAGAAGGATGAGATACAACTTTGGGGTTTAAGTGTAAGCCATCCAATTCCTCACACAAGTTATGTACCTGCAATGAGTCTTTGGTAGAAATCTCTTTTTACTTATAAAACATATTAGCCTCATCAAATGTAACATGTATAGATTCCTCTATTTTCAATGTGGATTTATTAAATACCCTATAAGCTTTGCTAACTTGGGAAAATCCTAGAAAAATTCCCACTGCAGTCTTTGTTTTAAACTTTCTAATGTGCTTTTTGCCATTATTATGAATATAACACACAAAACCAAAAACTTTAAAATAGTTGATTATTTGTTTCTTCCCTTTGAGTAATTCATAGAGAGTCTTATTATTTAGTTTGTGTGTCAAACTTCTGTTCAGGACATAGTTTATTGTGCTCACTTCCTCTGCCCGATAGGAAAGGGGCATGTAAGCATCTGCAAGTAATGTGCCTGCAGCTTCAATGAGTGTTCTATTTTTCCTTTCAGCTATCCCATTTTGTTGAGGAGTTCTAGGAGCTGAGAAACAGTGCCTGATACCTTCCTTCTCACATAACTCATGCATAAGAAGAGACTCAAACTCTATACCATTATCACTTCTGATCAATGCAACATGAGTAGAGTACTCAATCTTTATGGTCCTGAGAAAATCTGTAAGAACCTTTAAGGTATCTGACATAGATCTCAGAAAGAATACCCAAGTGAAATGTAAAATTCATCTACAACCACTAAGGAATAAGATTTCCCTCTTAGGCTTTGTATAGCCATAGGGACAAAAATTTCCATATGTAGCAAGTATAATATCATAGGTGAATCACTCTTATTAATGGATTTGAAGCTAGATTTAGTTTGCTTGCCTAGTTGACAAGCCCTGTAGAGGCATTCCTTCTTATAGGGGCCAGAAGTTAAACCTCTAACAATGTTGTCCTTAGATAGCCTAGCAATGTTTTTAAGATTTACATGTCCTAATCTTGTATGCCATAAGTCATTTTGACTACTAACTATATTGAGCAGGCATATGTCTGAAGTAACAGAATGAAAATTTACTGGGTATATGTTTCCTTGTCTACTTCCAATTAAAACAGGTTGGTTTTATTTTGAAGTAATAATACAGGAACTAGAGTTGAATGATACCTGATAACCTTCATCATATAGTTGGATTATAGAGATAAGGTTATGCTTCAGTCCACTTACATATGCAACTCTTTTGAAAGTTATTTCTCTAATTCCTACTTTGTCATAGCCTTCTGTTTGGACATAATTGGAGTCACCAAAGATGAACTTTGGTCCTAGCTTTGACTTGTAATCAATTAGATTATCCTTGCTGTCTTTCATAAGCTTGGAGAAACCACTATCCAGATACCAATGTTGATTATATGCTTGACAGGTGATCATCTGCAAACAAGACAGTTAGTTGTTCTTGACCCAGGTAACCTTGGGTCCTTGTTGATTTTTATAACTATAACTGGAGATGTAAGAGCATTCAGGTTGATCTTTATATCCTTTAGGATGGTATCTCCTAGGTTGAATTATCAATTGAGTGAAGGGGTTAAAGTTGTTATTAAAATTTAAGTTTCTATTATTAAGATCTGGGTTCGACGATCTCTGGTTGGGTCGTCGGCCTGAGCTCGACGATGTTGGATGAGATCATTGTTCTCTGCTCGAAGAATGAAAATATACATTCTCTGGGCACCAAAATCGTCGATCTCTAGTCCACGAACCATACTAGTATCGTCGTTGATAGATCGAAGAATGATTGTTACTAATGTTTGCGTTCAAAGATCGTCGTTCTGAGTTCGACGATCTATTCATATATCGTCGATTTGAGTTCGACAATAACTACTGAACATTGTTATTTTTGTTATTCCTCTTGATATTGAGTTTATTCTTGGTTTCAATTTGTTCAAGAATCTTATTAACTTTATTTACCTGTTCAGTATTCTTCTTTCCCTTATCAGATATGAAGTTGTCTGGTCTTGAATGATTATTTTTCTTAATCAAGGGTGGATCACTAGAGGAGGCACCTAGTCCTAGTTTGCTATTGTTGGTCCTAGCATTTACAGTACTAGTGATATCTAATAATTTTAGACTTCTTCCATTCAGTGATTGTTTTAATAGTTTTGTCATACTTAGTTTAGTTTTCAGAAAAGATATGTGTTTATTAGCAGACAATAGTTCATTGGTTAATTTTGTATTTTCTGTAGTGATGTTGTCTAGGGTGTTTAACTTTTCTCTGAGAAGTTTTATTTCATTCTCAGAGCTTATCAAGTCTAAGCATAAATTTTTTAATTAAAATTTAAATTCATCTGACTCAAAATCATAAGAAGCTATTACCTGATCTTCAGCTGATAGAGATTCATCATTATCTAATTCATCTCAGTCAGATCTGCTACTGCCTTCCTCAATAGCCATGAGGTATACTTCCTTTGCTTTCTGTTCTTCTTCATCCTCACTGGAGCTGGAGGATGTAGATTCTTCTTCAGTATCACTCCATGTCTCAGCAACAAAGTCCTTGTCTTTCCTCTTTTGCTTGCTTGAGGAAGGCTTGTTGTAGTGACTCTTCCATGAGTCCTCCTTTCTTCTGTCATTCTTTTGAGCTTCTGGACACTCAGAAATGAAGTGCCCAGATTTCCTGCAGCCAAAACACACTACTTCTTTAGAGGGTGTTTTGTCATACCTTGGCTTATCTTCATATTTAGAAGGTTTCCTTCTGAGGTCTTTTCTAGCCATCTTGAAGAATCTCTTGGCAAAGAGACTCATAAGCTCTTTATTTATTTGCATGACTTCAGAGTTTTTTGTAGCTTTGAAAGCTATATTATGCTCCTTCCTAGTTGGTGTTGGATTCTTCACTTCTGCTGCTGCTTCTCTTGCTTTGATCAGCTGCTCATAGGACTTCAATTTGCCTAGAAGAGATTCTATTGAAATCTCTGTCATGCTTTTGGCTTCTATGATGGGCCAGATTCTTGAATCCCATGTGCTGGGAAAACATATTAAGATCTTGTCATTCACTTCAGTTAAAGTGAATTCTTTGTCTAGAGTCCTTAGCTCAATGATGATGGAGCTATGTCTGTTGTACATTACTTCTACTATTTTTACTTCATCCTTCTTGAAGTTCTCATATAGAGTGATGAGATTTGACCTTCTTTCTTTCCTCTCATCTGATATCCAGCAACCATTTGGTTTAGGGAATCCCAAATATCCTTGGCTGATTGACACTCAGCAACCTTTTGAAATATTTCATCGGACATAGTTTGAGCAAGTATTTTAATGGCTTTGGCATCAGCTATCTAGGCCTTCTTCCGTGCATCTGTCCATCAAGGGGGTAGAACTGCACTCAGGTCAGTTGATGTAGTTGAGTTTGAAGCCACTGGAGCTGGTGGTCTTGTTAAGATAGAATTAAATATATCTTCATCAATAGAGTTCATGTAAAGCCTAATTCTTGCCTTCTCGATTGTGAACTTGGACAAGTTACACACTGTAGTTCTGGTGCTTGCATATTCTTTATTTTGTGCCATGCTGTATGTATAAATCTAGTAATGATAAAAGAAAAAGATCTAACTTAGGATCTTTGGTTCAAGGGTTAGCTTGTACAACCAAAAGAACCTCCTATGATACCAATTGAAAGTAAGGGTTAGATCTGATATACTCTAGAGGGGGGGGGGGTGAATAGATTATGTGGGTATATTTAAAAAAAAATTTGAACAATAAGAAGTACTCCTAAACTCAGGTACTGTACCATAGAATACCAAATGAAACAAATGAAATCACAGGAAAAACTAAATAACACAACCATAGCAAGAACAAAAAGAAAAAGGGGCAACCAGACGACACAAGAATTTATAGTAGTTCCCCAACTGGGTACGTCCACTCTTCTACCACACTTATAGGAATCCAGTCAGAGTTTTGATCAGGTGCCTGACACCAATGAGCTTTTGATCAGGTGCTCAACAACCAAACCTCAAGTCTTTTCATCAGGAGACTTGCAACCAGGAATCACTTTTGAAGGGAGATGAAAACCCTTTTTATAGTGGGGGTGAGAGAATGATTGTGTCTTCTCTTTCTCAATTCAAACAACTCAGAAGACTTGTGGATTTGATGGTATCAAAAGCTACCCCTGAGATGTTGCTTGTTCAGGATGATGGAAGCTTTGCTGTAGGGTGATAGGCCTTCAAGCTTTCAGTTTTGACAAGAAGAACTTCAGGAACTATTTTGACAGATGCAGTATTGTTGTCCTTTAGAGAGTTCCTGAGAAGAAGAAACTTGATTTGGATGGTTATTCTTCCTCTTCAGAATTGTTCTTCTTCTTGTCTAGCCGCTGTTGATTCTTTACTGATCGATTTTTAATCTCAAGAAATTCTGTATATCTCACAAAATGTTGTTGTCTGTATGTGATTTTTTGTACATGAAATGATAATCTCTGTTTTTATATTTCCAACGTGAATGTCCATTTGAATTTTGAAATTCCTTCTGCAATTAATGCGGACGGCCTTGGAATATTTTTGGCATTGATTTGTTTCCCCAACTGTCTCTTATAAAAATGGCAGGCAATAATTCTTATGAATACCATAATTAATGCTCTTGTCTAACGGTAATATTCAGAGAATATTAGAGCACTATTTACTCAGGAATTATTGCCACATAATAAGGACACACGAGGGAAAATTCAAAGACTGGATTCGTCGACCTGTGTCCACAGTTTGTCGAGCTGAGAATGGCTGATCGTCGAGCTGGGAACCAAGATTGACAACCTCTGAATGCTGCTTGATAACTTTGTTTCTGTACATCAAGTTCGTCGAGCTGAGTCTAAGATCGTCGAGCTCAGCCCTGAGAACAGAGTTATTCCAGTTGGGGTCCAAGATCGTCGAGCTGAGTCTGCAGTCTGGACTTAGAATATTTTCTGATGTAGAGTGTTAAAGTATCATTATGGCGTTGAGTGTGATGTCCTATGGCTTTGAGTGTTAACTCACCATTCTGGCATTGAGTGTAATGTCATCTGGTGTTGAGTCAAATGTCATCTCGCATTGAGTGTTGAGTCACCTTACCCAGAATTAGTCAACCAGAGAATAAAGTTCTTCTAGCAGATGTTCTTAGTTCGTCGACTGAGGTTTGACTTTGAGGAGTTATTACTTTGTCCAGAGTTTGTCGAGCTTAGAACTAAGTTTGTCGAGCTTAGAACTAAGTTCATCGAGCTTAGCTCAGCAAATTATCCCTGAGTTCGTCTGGCTGATCTCAACTTTCCTTGACCGGAGATCGACGAATGTCGAACTCCTTTTTAAGTCTTGAAAGTCTTTGAGTCTGTCATTGTTAGAGGATGTTCCTTTGTACTGTTGACTCAAGATACTTTACCTAGACTCAAGGACACAACCATGACCTTGATCTATACATGTTGGGTCATATCCTAACTTAGTGAACCTAGCCCAAATAAAACTAGGGATCCAATAGAGTGTAATGTCATCAGGCGTTGAGTCAAATGTCATCTGGCGTTGAGTGTTGAATCACCACCCAGAATTAGTCAACCAGAGAATAAAGTTCTTCTAGATGATGTTCTTAGTTCGTAGATTGAGGTTTTACTTAGAGGAGTTATTACTTTGTCCAGAGTTCGTCGAGCTGAAAACTAAGTTCGTCGAGCTGAGCTCAGCGAATTATCCCTGAGTTCGTTTACCTGAGCTCGACTTTCGTCGATCGGAGATCGACGAACGTAGAACTCCTTTTTAAGTCTTGAAAGTCTTTGAGTCCGGCATTGTTGGAGGCTGGTCCTTTGTACTGTTGACTCAAGGGACTTGACCTAGACTCTAGGACACAACCATGACCCTGATCTATTCATGTTGGTTCATATCCTAACATAGTGAACCTAGCCCAAATCCAACTAGGGATCCAACAATCTCCCCCTATTTGGGTGAGGTCAATAATTACAGACTCAAACAAAATTGAAATAACAAAGGAAGAAGACATATATCTGGCAGAAAAATAATGCATGCAACAGATATATTTATACACAGTAAGCTTTGTATTATAAAAAGACAGTTTTTCAAAAATGATACCATAATCACATCAGTTCAGGTTTTTTACTTCTTCTGTTTCATTTCCCTTGGCTTTTCTTCTTTGCTTTTATCCCTAGGCTGTGTGAAAACGATTTTCCTGTTGGGATTGGCAGCTTCATTCTTTGATATATATAAATCTACTACACCAATCACAGTCTAGGCAGAGGCTCTGGGTACAGTAGCCTCTGGATGTAGTGCCATGTATTTTGCTGGATTAAATACTTTCTTGCTAACTTGAAGCTTATCCAGTTCTTTTTATCTATATGATGACATACTTGTATACTTTGATGGATCTTCTCCTACCTCTATAACCTTCTTTTTCTGAGATAGACCAATCAATTCTTGAAGACTAGCCATCCTGAAATTAGGATCATCATACTGACTGACAGATGATTGATCATCTTGAGTGGGTAGCAAAGATGTAGGACTGAATTTTGTTGACTGTGCTTGAAAGTTTGTTGCCTTCTGGATTTCATTACTCTTAGTGTATAGTGACTTTGGAGGTACAACTACACTATATTTTCTTTTAGGTTTCTGTGATTCTGAATGTCTTCTTTGTTCAGCTTGTTATTGGGGAGGAGAGTGATGGAGCCGTCATCCCCCGGTGTGTTGATTTGGAGCGTCCCCCTCCGAACGACAATGGTGATCCTGTACATGTTGAAGACCCGTGTCACGTTGCTGAGGAAGATCCCCTTCCGGTTGATTATGGTGACCTGGTTATGTTTGGTGTCGTTGTTCGTCGCTATGTGGAGTTTGAAGATTATGATGACCGTTGCCGCAAACTTGAAGGTTGGGACTTGACCGCGATATCCTCTGCCAAGGCCATGTCAACAACTTTGCCAAGGCCACGTCAACATCTCCACCAAGGCCGCGTCAACATCTCTGCCGCATCTATGCATGAAATAATAATATTGTTGTTTAATTCCAATATTTAATTTCTGCATTTTAGTTATTTATTAAGCACTTTCATTTTCATTTCATGTTGGCCTATGTTTAGCCAAATTTTGTTTTTCTTTAGAGTGGGCTGCATGTAGCCTCTTGTTTGTGATGTAGCCTATATATAGGCATTGTTTTGTCATAATCCAGTAGAATGAATGAAAAAAACCTAATTTAAAGGTTAAATTTTGCCTCCTCCTCTTCTCCCCTTGGGCGCCGCCCCCTTCCTCTCCTTCCCTTTTTTTGGCCGCCAGCCCTCCCTTCTCCTCCCACCCCTTCTCGGTTTATACCCTCTCCTCCCCTCTTCTCCTTATCTCTCTTGTCCACCCAAGCCTCCTCTTCCTCCACCAAGAAAACTTACCACCTCCTCTTTCACATAGACGACCACCACCTCCATCTCATAGCCGACCACCCTCAAATCCATCTCCAATATTTCGGCCACCATCATTTCCATTACAAAAAAACCGATCCCTCTTGTGAGATTCCAAAAACAGCCCCCTTTATGTCCTAGAGAAAATTCGGCCAAGGCTAAGAGGTGAATCTCGTGGATCTTCAACGACAATGTGAAGGCAACGAAGGACAACGTGTTTCCCTCCAATCGGTGTGCTTTCGGTGGATTCGGAAAGAAACGATTCAAGGATAGGAAAGCTGGAATCATCCATTCCGGTTGGGTAACGAACATCTCCACTCTTGAGCGTTTCCTTTCTTAGATAATTCTCGTGGCATAAGCGTAGCGCGTTATTTGTGAATGGTTTGAAATTTCGTGGTTGATTTCATATAGATTTATTATTGCCTCTTATCTCCATTTACATTCGTGAGGCGTGGCAGCCCTCGTTTTATTTTGTTGGGAGAGAACCACCCATTATCCGAATCTTTGTTTTCGGTTGTGTCTCTTTGGGTACAACTTACGCTCGACCGAACCATGTGGTTTCATTTCGCTTGAGAGGACCTTGGCCTAAAGCCTTGGACTTATCTTGAGGAGCTTAGCGAACACCCCATCACCTAAATATTTTAATTATTGCTATCGCATAGTTGCTGCGTTTTGTTATTGTGTGGACGTAAAAGTGATAGTAGAGAAGCGTACATGTGAATCCCTTAGTAGTCACCGTGTCGAACCCAGAAGCCTACATCAATTTGGTATCAGAGGGAGGTTCTCGTCAATTTCCTAATTGGCACTCTTCCCCCTCTTATGTGGCACGTACATACGCATTCAAATTAAAAAACAAATAAATTTCAAAATTCAAAATTCAAAATTCAAAATTCAAAATTCAAAATTCAAAATTCAAAATTCAAAATTCAAATTTCAAAATTTCAAATTTCAAACTTCAAATTTCAAAATTTAAAATTTAAATTTCAAATTTCAAATTTCAAATTTGGAAATTTCAAATTTCAAATTTAAAATTTCAAAATTTAAAATTCAAATTTCAAATTTCAAATTTCAAAATTTCAAATTTCAAATTTCAAAATTTCAAATTTCAAATTTCAAATTTTAAATTTCAAATTTCAATTTCAAATTTCAAATTTCAAATTTCAAATTTCAAAATTCAAAAATTAAAATTCCAAATTTCAAATATTTCTCCAAATTACAAAAAAACAAAAAAATTATTTTTGTGGTCTGCCAATAGCCGGCTAAATTTTATTTTCAGCAATAAAAAAATCTGAAAAAAATTAATTAATAATCTCCATATCTTTTCCAGCAAAAATATCAAAAAAAAATTATATATAATTTTGAAATATTAGCGGGAACAAATCTATCTTTGAAAAAAAATAGGATCAGGATATTTTTCTTCCTTGCACGTGCACCGGTTTCCGTTGAGTGTTCTCTCCGATTCCCTATTAAATGTCCCATGACGTCAATGACTCTTGAGAAAAAACTATAGGTTCCAATAGGAATGTAAGGAAATCTGTCCATTCCCCAATAATGGATGAGATTACTGCTTTAGTTGCTCAACTAAAGGCTAGTCAAGTAGCACCGCCACAGCGCACCTCTAGGCGTGTTAGGATTCCTGCACCGACATATGATGGGCTAGGGGGACCGCAGGTGTTTCTATGTTGGGTGAAAGACATGGAGCGTTATTTTGAGCAATATCATCTTGTGGACCCCTACAAGATTCCTGTTGCGAGACTTCAGTTATTTGGTCGAGCCCATACTTTCTGGCTCAATGTGGAGAGACGTTTTGGGGCGCCCCTCGTCGACTTACGTATAGGTTGGCAGATTATGAAGAATTATTTAATGGATGAGTATTACCCTCCATACTACCACTCTCAGTCTTCCGACTATCTGAGTGAATCGCCGCCTAATGTTTTACTTACATCAAAACAGCCCGTCACCCCGTACTCCCGTACTAGGACGTCTCATGTTGTTATTTCTCCCTGCCAGGGCACTAGACCGTTTCTGATTATAGGAGTGACCATAAGTCTCACGTTAGGTCCTTACTATGTGCACCTACCGATGAAGGAAAAGAGAAGCTTAGGACCCTGGTCCCTAGTTCGATAGACGTGATTGCTAGGAATGCCATGAGCCCATGGGGTAAGAGTGTTCCTATCAGCATGATTGAGCCTGAGGCTGATTCTACGATTGTGCCCGTCACTGAGGACGAGACTATTATCACCGACGAGTGTAGCGATGTTGAGGAGATTGGTTACCCTAGTGACCTGGAAGAGGATTTCTCTTTTGAGGAATCATCACCACTCCTTATCGACGATATTTCTTAGCTGTCTACCGTGATTGTCATGAAGTCTTCCGATGACCCTGAGTTAGTTGATATTTTGGCTGAGTCAAAAGAGTCACCTCTTGTTGTGACCTTACCTAGTAGTGATGTAGGTGATGATCTGCTAGAACTCGAGCTTGGTTATTTTAGTTCGAGACATATTGATGTGCCCATTCCTGAGATTTTTACTGCGTCTGACTTGGAAGATGTGACGGATGTGTTGGAAGTATGTCCTAGTGAGGGAGTGCTATTTTTTGAAGACGTTATTGATGTATACCCGGATGGGCATCCCCTGATGCTAACTCCGTCGCATGAAGTTAATTTTGATCTTGACTCTCTACCGGTTTTAAGTTTACTGACTCACCCTCCTGATCCGTTGACTCGACTAGCTGACCATTTAGGATACGAGTTGGGTACATATTATCTTAGTCATTTTATTTTGCCAACCGTGTTGGTACCGTCTTTGGAAATGCCTCGACGAGCGTTGATAGAATTCGTGTGTGGTCACTATAAAACTTTTGATAGTCTTGTATCCTCCCGAACTCCCACGTTTAGTCAAATCTCTGAGTATTCATTGTTGATGTGGCGGTTGATTGTGCCAATTGATTTCATTCTGCTAGTACCACCAAAGGTGGTCCCCTTAGTGCCGCCTGATCACATAGTATTGGTGCCGATCTATGACCCGATCACTGAGTTTGAATCACATGATATACATAATGAATTGGAAGACATGTCGGATGAGTTTTCCATAAGGGCGAATCCACTGTTTGAATTTTCTTATGATTTTAATGGCTTACAGTCGGACGATATTTCTTCGATGTCAAATCCGAGTTTTGAGATTTCGAATTGGTCTTCTAGTGATACCTTGGCTATGGTGCCTTATGATGTGATGCCCGCTCGACACACTTATTTGCCAAGCATGACGGCTCGCATTTATCCCCCTCCTTTTCACGACCCATGCACGCGCATACTGGTGAAAGTAGTTGGGAATGTTTAGTTGTGTTGCCCGCACGTCTTTTCAAATCTGGGAGAGTCCAACTCTAAAGTTGGTGATGAGAGTTATTCGCTTGCTTTTCTTCATGACGTTTTAAGTTTTAATTTAAGCCTAAATTTCAAACTTCGACGTTGAACTGCACCAACTTTACCACTGATTTTAAAACACCCATGCCACCTGACTTAGTCCCGTTATTTCCCACTGTTGAAACAAGTAATGTTGCACATGGGTTCTCCCCACACAGTTTTAAGATTGTTAGATTGTATCGGAGAGTATCTTATCGCTATACGAATGATTTTGTTTTGGCTTGTCTCGCCCCTGAACGGATGCCTCCGGGCACCTTAGAAAATTAGTAACATGACATTTCTTGTAGAATTTCCCACTGAATGGGGCATAGCTCCTATTTTCGATTTTTCATATTTAACGCTTCGTGCTTCTATGCCCCTTGAAAAGTCTCTCTCAACGTTTACATATTCCACTATGCTTTTTATTGGGTTGGGTGGTGTTAGTATTTCTTGATCATTCTCTTCCCCAGTCTCCATCGGAGGTATGTGGGTTGATGTTGTGGAAATTCTTTGTTCTTATTTGGCTAATATGTTTTTGAGGTCCCCCCAAGACCACCTTTTTCCTTGCAGGTTCCTTTTCCCCGGCGATTACACACAGGACTACTCATCAGTGATGATTATTTTTGAGAGGGGGAGGATTGATGGAGCCGTCATCCCCCGGCATGTTGATTTGGAGCGTCCCCCTCCGGACGACGATGGTGATCCGGTACATGTTGAAGACCCGTGTCACATTGCTGAGGAAGATCACCTTCCGGATGATTATGGTGACCCGGTTATGTTTGGTGTTGTTGTTCGTCTCTATGTGGAGTTTGAAGATTATGATGACCGTTTCCGCAAACTTGAAGGTTGGGACTTGACCGCGACATCCTCTGCCAAGGCCACATCAACATCTCCGCAAAGGCCGCATCAACATCTCCGCTAAGGCTGCATCAACATCTCCGCCGCATCTACGCATGAAATAATAATTATGTTGTTTAATTCCAATATTTAATTTCAGCATTTTAATTATTATTTAAGCACTTTCATTTTCATTTCATGGCGGCCTATGTTTAGCCAAATTTTGTTTTTCTTTAGAGTGGGCTGCATGTAGCCTCTTGTTTGTGATGTAGCCTATATATAGGCATTGTTTTGTCATAATCCAGTAGAATGAATGAAAAAAAAACCTAATTTCAAGTTGAAATTTTGCCTCCTCCTCTTCTCCCCTTTGGCGCCCCCCTTCCTCTCCTTCCCCTTTTTTTGCCGCCAGCCCTCCCTTCTCCTCCCACCCATTCTCGGTTTCTACCCTCTCCTCCCCTCTTCTCCTTATCTCTCTTGTCCACCCGAGCCTCCTCTTCTTCCTCCAAGAAAACCGACCACCTCCTCTTTCACATAGACGACCACCACCTCCATCTCATAGCCGACCACCCTCAAATCCATCTCCAATATTTCGTCCACCATCATTTCCATTACCAAAAAAAACTGATCCCTCTTGTGAGATTCCAAAAAACAGCCCCCTTTATGTCCTAGAGAAAATTCGGCCAAGGCTAAGAGGTGAATCTCGTGGATCTTCAACGACAACGTGAAGGCAACAAAGGACAACGTGTTTCCCTCCAATCGGTGTGCTTCCGGTGGATTCAGAAAGAAACGATTCAAGTATAGGAAAGCCGGAATCATCCATTCTGATTGGGTAACCAACATCTCCACTCTTGAGCATTTCCTTTCTTAGACAATTCTCGTGGCATAAGCGTAGCACGTTATTTGTGAATGGTTTGAAATTTCGTGGTTGATTTCATATAGATTTTTTATTGTCTCTTATCTCCGTTTACATTCGTGAGGCATGGCAACCCTCGTTTTATTTTGTTGGGAGAGAACCACCCATTATCCGAATCTTTGTTTTCGGTGGTGTCTCTTTGGGTAGAACTTACGCTCGACCGAACCGTGTGGGTTCATTTCGCTTGAGAGAACCTTGGCCTATAGCCTTGGACTTATCTTGAGGGGCTTAGCGAACCCCCCGTCACCTAAATATTTTAATTATTGCTATCGCATAGTTGCTGCATTTTGTTATTATGTGGACGTAAAAGTGATAGTATAGAAGCGTACGTGTGAATCCCTTAGTAGTCACCGTTTCGAACCCATAAGCCTATATCAGAGAGAACTCTGGCTTCTGATGGATTACTTCCTTTATCTGCTCTGTATCACCAGTACTTCTTTGCTGACTGCTTCCATATGATTGATATCTAGATGGCCTTCCTTTCCTTTGATAAGTTTTTGTTAAAGATGTAGACTTTGAGGGAGCATCTGAACTTTGAGGAGTTGTTCATGAAGCACCAACAACTGGAGGAGGAGGAGGAGGGTCCTTTTTGTATCTGTGAGCTGGGGGAGGAGAGTTTCTTTTTCTTTTCTTTCTGGCCTTTTGGTCATTTTTTGAAAGACACATCCAGGCTGGCATCCCTTTGTATGGGGTTATGTTTTGTAAAATGTAGTAGGGAGTGTCATTTGTATTTCAAGTCTTGGGAGCAGGTGGAGGAGGAGCCTTCCTTTTCTTAGAGATTTTCTTCCTCTTATGATCCTTATCAGAATCATCATCATCATCATCATCAGACCGAGGATTGTCATACATAACATCAATTTGGCTTATTGTATCCTTGGAGATTTCTTTATTGACTAGAGTGGGGACAACTTCAGCATGAGCTACTTCAGTTTCCATGGCAATATCTGGAGCTATTATGTCATCCAGATTAGGGAGAGGGATATCATCCATGATATAGGATGACCCAGGAGGGCTAGATCTCTGATCATCAGACTAATTTTTTGGAGGAGCTATCAAACTTTTCTTTATAGTGTCTAACACCTCTGAGCTAGCAGGAGAGGTATAACACACCATTGCTTTAGATGATGGAATGGGGGGGGGAAGCAGAAATAAATGTATGACCCAAATACTCTTAGTAAAGTTGCTAGATGCACTTTGGATTTAATGAATTAACCCTTCCTGGCAGAATCTCTGGCAGTGTGATCTCTTGAGTATTTGATATTGTAATTTCTATTGTTATTGTTTTTGCTACTCTGCTTCTACTGGCAGAGTGATCTCTTGAGTTAGAGTGATCTCTTGAGTATTTAACATTGTGATATCTGTTCCTGCTTCTGACACTTCTGTTGTTGCTACTGTTGTTACTACTGCTTCTTCATCATCAAGTATCTCCCCCTGTCTGGTTTCAGTAGACACTGAAGTCAGGCCCCCAAATGAAGAGGGAGCAGTGGTGAGAGGATAGATCTGGGCAGCAAGAGGGGATATGGAGGCAGCTAGAGGAGAAATGGCCTCTGCTATAAGAGATTTTAGTAGGGGTGTGAGGAGAGTAATGAGTGGGGTGAGAAGATTTGGATCCAAGTGTGGAGAAGTGGAGTCTGGGGCAGTAGTTTGTTGAGTGGAGATTTTAGTTGCTGAGGGGGTGATAGGTGGAGGTTAAAGGGGAGTGTCTTGGGGGGAGTCATGTTGAGGAGAGGGAGTGTACAGTGGAGATGATAATAGGTTGAAGGATGGGAATGAGGAGAGGTTGATGTTGGGGATATAAGAAAGATGAGATTGAAGAGGGGATTGAGGTGGTGTTTGCATTGGTGTATCTTGTTGGGGGGAAGGTGTAGAGGAGGAAATATGTGTTGGAGATTGAGAAATTTGGGATGATGAAGGTAGGGGAGTAGAGACTGTATCATGAGTTAAGGCTGGGGTGTGTTGAGTTGTTTGCAGAGATGAAGGTTGGAGAGCTGGAGATTGAGGAGTGGCTGGAGTAATGTTGGATATAATAATGTTGGATGGGATCTCTTCAGAAGGGTGGAGAGTGACTGAAACAGCCCTTGTACTTTTAGAAGCTTGCGTGTCAGAGGATGAAGCCTTAGAGGGCTTTGTGATTGTCCTCTCCCACCTGCCAAACAAGGCACATGTGATCCTTTTCCTGGCATTGATGAATGTGGTCCGGGAGACCATTTATTCAACAGTCTTTTCTGTCAAGAAGATCCCTAGGATCCTTCCAAAGTTTACTTCTTTTTTACTGTTCCTTTTCTTGATGAGATCAAAGATGATCTGTGCCCAGTTTACCTGCCTATTGTTTACCACTGCACACATAACCAAAAATTGATGTCTGGTTATATAATCATGTGCAGTGTGCTTGCCCAGCAAGACTTTCCCAACAATATCTGCGAGAAACTTTAACTCGGCAGATAGGTGTTTCTTTAGTAGTTTATTTGGGTTATCTTCAGAGTAACCCATCAGACTCAACATCATATCATATTCCTCATTATCAATTTTTAATTCTTATTCTCCATTCTCTAATCGAAAGATTTCAGTTAGTAAAGCTGGAGTGAAAGAGAAGGCAGTACCCGCTATTGATCTGGTCATTGTGTTATCCTCTGTTGTAGACGTAGTATAGACCCATTCTATGATTTCCATGCTGGGTAATTTGATTCTAATGGACAGCAGATTTTTCAATTGTTGGTCTTCCAGCAGATGTAGAATGTTGAGGAACACTGGATCAGAGTACTGGAAGGAGTCGAAATCTACGTCTAATCCGGTATCAAACCGCATTGCCGCAAGAGCGCCTGCTTGAATCGCCATGAGTGCACCTGCAAGAGAGAAAACGAAGATCAAGTGAAAGTGGAACGGAAAGCGCGGGATGGAGGTCGAAGAAAACCTAAATATAGGGTTTTCCGGAATTTGAAATGACAGACTCCGACCCATGAGAAATAAAAATATCTTCGTTCTGAGGTCGACAAAATAATTTTGAGTTAAATAGTTCGTCGATCTCAGTCTGAAGGGTTGAAGACATTTCGTGTATCTCTGGTCGACGAAAGTTTTCCGAAGTAAGTTCGTCGATCGCAGGTTGATGAAGATCTCTTATCATAGAGAGTTCGTCGGTCTCAGGTCGACGAAAATCTCAAGAACCTTTTGTAGTTCGTCGACCTCCGATCGACGAAATTTGAAGAGTTCTTCGAGTGCAGACAGAAACTAAACTAGGTCTTCTCAATTGATCAATCCAAGCTTATTTATAAAGAACAAGTGATTTCTTTCATCCAGGGGTTTGGTGAAGATATCAGCTCTTTGTAAATCAGTGTAGATATAGACAAGTTTGATTTTTTTTTGTCTACACACTCTCTAATGAAATGATGCCTAATGTCTATATACTTTGTCCTACTGTGATGGACTAGATTTTGTGTTACAGCTATAGCACTTGTGTTATCACATAGTAGAGTTGAATTATTAATTTGAACCCATAATCTATGAGTTAGTTCTGAATCCACAGCATCTGGGAACCACAACTTCCAGCTGCAATGTATTCTGCTTTAGCAGTTGATGTGGACATAGATGATTGTTTCTTGCAGAAGCAGAACACTAATCTCATACCATGGAACTTGCAAGTTCCTGAGGTACTCTTTCTATCCACTCTGCATCCAGCAAAGTCAGAATCTGAGTATCCAGTTTACTCAAACTCTGACTCAGTGAGATACCAGAGACCTAGACTAGGACAACCCTTTATATATCTCAAAATTCTTTTTCAAAAAACTAGATGAGATTCTTTAGGGTTCACCTGGAACCTAGCACAAAGGCATGTGGCAAACATGATATCAGGTCTGCTTGCTGTAAGGTATAGTATGGACCCAACAATGCCCCTATATAGTTTCCGATCCACAGGTTTCCTTTGTGCATTAGAGTCTATTACAGCATTTGTAGCCATAGGTGTTTTCTTTGCTGAGGCATCAGCCATCCCAAACTTCTTGATAATCTCTTTAGCATATTTAGTCTGGGAAATGAAGATGCCATCAGGAAGCTGCTTCACTTAGAGACCAAGGAAGTAGGAGAGTTCACCCATGCTACTCATCTCAAATTTAGAATGCATTAGATCAGAGAATCTTTTGCACAATTTGAGATCAGTTGACCCAAATATTATGTCATCTACATAAATTTTTGCATAATTTGAGATCAGTTGACCCAAATATTATGTCATCTACATAAATTTGGACTAACAAAATTTTATCATGATGCATTTTAGTGAATAAAGTCATATCTACTATGCCTTTTGAAAAACGATGCTCTAAGAGAAAGCTGGCTAAGGTCTCATACCAAGCTCTTGGAGCTTTCTTTAAACCATATAGAGCTTTATGCAATTTAAATACATAAGAGGGATGACTTGGAGAAACAAAATTTGGAGGTTATTCAACAAAAACTTCTTCTTTAAGTTCCCCATTTAAGAAAGCACTCTTCACATCCATTTGATAAACTTTGAACTTTTTGAATGCAACATAAGCCAGAAATATCCTTATAGCTTTTAGCCTGGCAATTGGAGCAAAGGTTTGATCATAGTCAATTCCTTCCTCCTGCCTATATCCTTGAGCAACAAGCCTAGCCTTGTTCCTCACAATCACACCTTGGGCATCAAGCTTATTTATGAATACCCATTTGGTTCCAATGATTGTGTAGTCTTTTGGTCATGGAACCAAAACCCAAACTTTGCATCTCTCAAATTGATTGAGTTCTTCTTGCATTGCATTGATCCTGTGGGGATTTTGCTCTGCATCAGTTATGGATTAAGGCTTAATTTGAGAGAGGAAACATGCATGCATCAGGTCTTGGTTGAATTGATGCCTTGTCTGCACACCTGCTGCTATGTCTCCAATCACATGGGATCTGGGGTGATCCCTTAGTATGACAAGATCAGTAGGTGGAGTTGGTTCAGCCATAACATTTTGAAGGAATTCCTCTTGTGGAATAGCCTCTGTTGTTGTCGGAAGTTCAGCTATTTCCAAAGTTTCTACATAAGTTTCTTCACTGACTTGTTGAGAAGGATGAGATACAACTTTGGGGGTAAAGTGTAAGCCATCCAATTCCTCACACAAGTTGTGTACTTGCAAGGAGTCTTTGGTAGAAATCTCTTTCTCCTTATAAAACATGTTAGCCTCATCAAATGTAACATGCATAGATTCCTCTATTTTCATGGATGATTTATTAAATACCCTATAAGCTTTGCTGACTTGGGAATATCCTATAAAAATTCCCACTGCAGCCTTTGCTTCAAACTTTCTATTGTGCTTTTTGTCATTATTATGAATATAACACACAGAACCAAAAACATGATAATAGTTGATTATTGGTTTCTTCCCTTTGAGTAATTCATAGGGAGCCTTATGCTTTAGTTTGTGTATCAAACTTCTATTCAGGGCATAGTTTGCTTTGCTCACTGCCTCTGCCCAATAGGACAGGGGCATATAAGCATCTGCAAGTAATGTGCCTGCAGCTTTAATGTGTGTTCTATTTTTCCTTTCAGCTACCCCAATTTGTTGAGGAGTTCTAGGAGCTTAGAAACAGTGCCTGATACCTTCCTTCTCACAGAACTCATGCATAAGAAGAGACTCAAACTCTGTACCATGATCACTTCTGATTAATGCAACTTGAGTAGAGTACTCAATCTGTATGGTCCTGAGAAAATCTGTAAGAACCTTGAAGGTATCTTACTTAGATCTCAAAAAGAATACCCAAGTGAACCTGGAAAAGTCATCTACAACCACTAAGGTATAAGATTTCCCTCCTAGGCTTTGTATAGCCACAGGGCCAAAAGGTCCATATGTATCAAGTACAATATCCTTGATGAATCACTCTTATTAATGGATTTGAAGCTAGATTTAGTTTACTTACCTAGTTGACATGCCCTGCAGAGGCCTTCCTTCTTGTAGGGGCCAGAAGGTAAACCTCTAACAAGGTTGTCCTTAGATAGCTTTGCAATGTATTTAAGATTTACATGTCCGAATCTTTTATGCCATAAGTCATTTTTACTACTAACTATATTGAGCAGGCATATGTCTGAAGTAATAGAATGAAAATTTACTAGGTATATGTTTCCTTGTCTACTTCCAATTAAAATAGTTTGGTTTTCTCTTTAAGTAATAATACAGGAACTAGAGTTGAATTATACCTGATAACCTACAACACATAGTTGGCTTATAGAGATGAGGTTATGCTTCAATCCACTTACATATGCAACACTTTTGAAAGTTCCTGCTCCAATTCTGACTTTGCTCCAAAGATGACCTTTTTGGCCATAATTGGAGTCACCAAAGATGACCTTTGATCCTAGCTTTGACTTGTAATAAATCAGATTGTACTTGTTGCCTGTCATATGCTTAGAGAAACCACTATCCAGATATATTGATTGTATGCTGGACAGGTCTTAATCAACAAACAAGATAGTTAGTTGTTCTTGACCCAGGTAACCTTGGGTCCTTTTTGATTTTCATATTTATAACTTGAGATATAAGAGCATTCAGGTTGATCTTTATATCCTTTAGTATGGTATCTCCTAGGTGGAATTATCCATTGAGTGAAGGGGTTAAAGTTGTTATTAAAATTTAAGTTTCTGTTAGTAAGATCTGGGTTCGACGATCTCTGGTTGGATCGTCGACCTGAGCTCGACGATGTTAAATGAGATCATCGATCTCTGCTCGAAGAATGAAAATATACATTCTCTGGGCACCAAAATCATCGATCTCTGGTCGATGAACCATACTGGTATCGTCGATCATAGATCGAAGAATGATTGTTACTAATGTTTGAATTCAAAGATCGTCGTTCTGAGTTCGACGATCAGTTCATATATCGTCGATCTGAGTTCGACGATAACTGCTGAACATTGTTATTTTTGTAATTCCTCTGGATATTTAGTTTATTCTTGGTTTCAATTTATTCAAGAATATTATTAACTTAATTTACCTGTTCAGTATTCTTCTTTCCCTTGTTAGATATGAAATTTACTGTTCTTGAAAGATTATTTTTCTTAATCAAGGGTGGATCACTAGAGGTGGCACCTAGTCCTAGTTTGTTATTGTTTGTCCTAGCATTTACAGTACTAGTGATATCTAATAATTGTAGACTTCTTCCATTCAGTGATTCTTCTAATAGTTTTGCCTTACTTAGTTCAGTTTTCAGAAAAGATATTTTTTTATTAGCATACATTAGTTCAATGGTTAATTTTGCATTTTCTGCAGTAATGTTGTCTAGGGTGTTTAACTTTTCTCTGAGAAGTTTGATTTCCTTCTCAGAGCTTATCAAGTCTAAGCATAAATTTTTGAACTCAAATTTTAATTCATCTGACTCAAAATCATAAGAAGCTATTACCTGATCTTCAGCTGATAGAGATTCATCATTATCTGATTCATCTGAGTCAGATCGGCTACTGCCTGCCTCAAAAGCCATGAGGCATACTTCCTTTGCTTTCTATTCTTCTTCATCCTCACTAGAGCTGGAGGATGTAGATTCTTCTTCAGTATCACTTCATGTCTCAGCAACAAAGCCCTTGTCTTTTCTTCTTTTGCTTGCTTGAGGAAGGCTTGTTGTAGTGTCTCTTCCTTGAGTCCTTCTCCTTTCTTCTGTCCTTCTTCTGAGCTTCTGGACCCTCAGAAATGAAGTGCCCAAGTTTCCTACAGCAAAAACACAATACTTTTTTATAGGGGGTTTTGTCATACCTTAGCTTATCTTCATATTTAGAAGGTTTCCTTCTGAAGTCCTTTCTAGTCATCTTGATGAATCTCTTGGAAATGAGACTCATCAGCTCTTCATTTACTGGAATGACTTCAGAGTCATTTGTAGATTTGAAAGCTATGTTGTGCTCCTTCCTAGTTGGTGTGTGAGTCTTCACTTCAGCTGCTGCTTCCCTTGCTTTGATCATCTGCACACAGGACTTCAATTTTCCTAGAAGAGATTCTGTATAAATCTGTGTCATGCTTCTGGCTTCTCTGATAGGCCAGATTCTTGAGTCCTATATGCTGGGAAAGCACATTAAGATCTTGTCATTCACTTCAATTAAAGTGAATTCTTTGTCTAGATTCCTTAGCTCACTGATGATGGAGTTAAGTCTGTTGTACATTACTTCTACTATTTCTTCTTCATCCTTCTTGATGTTCTCATACTAAGAGATGAGATTTGACCTTCTGTCTTTCCTCTCATCTACTGATCCAGCCACCATTTGGTTCAGGGAATCCCAAATCTCCTTAGCTGATTGACACTCAGCAACCTTTTAAAATATTTCATCAAACATAGTTTTAGCCAGTATATTCATGGCTTTGTCATCAGCTATCTTAACCTTCTTCTATGCATCTATCCATCCAGGGGGTAGAACTGCACTCAGGTCAGTTGATGTAGTTGAGGTTAAATCCACTGGAGCTGGTGGTCCTGTTAAGATTGAATTAAATATATCTTCATCAATAGAGTTCATGTAAGGCCTAATTCTTTCCTTCAAGATTGTGAACTTGGACAAGTTACACACTGGAGGTTTGGTGCTTGCATATTCTTTGTTTTGTGCCATGCTGTATGTATAAACCTAGTAATGATAAAAGAAAAAGATCTAACTTAGGATCTTTGGTTCAAGGGTTAGCTTGTACAACCAAAAGAACCTCCTCTGATACCAATTGAAAGTAAGGGTTAGATCTGATATACTCTAGAGGGGGAGGGGGTGAATAGAGTATGTGGGTATATTTAAAACTTTTTCTGAACTATAAGAAGTACTCCTAAACTCAGGTACTGTATCACAGAATACCAAATAAAATAAATAAAATCACAGGAAAAACAAAATAACACAACCACAGCAAGAACAAAAATAAAAAAAGGCAACGAGACGACACAAGAATTTATAGTGGTTCCCCAACATGGGTACGTCCACTTTTCTACCACCCTGGTAGAAATCCACTTAGAGTTTTGATCAGGTGCCTAACACAAATGAGCTTTTGATTAGGTGCTCAACAACCAAACCTCAAGTCTTTTATTCAGGAGACTTGCAACCAGGAATCACATTTGAAGGGAGATGACAACCCTTTTTACAGTGGGGGTGAGAGAATGATTGTATCTTCTCTTTCTCAATTCAAATAACAGAGGAGACTTGTGGATTTGATGGTAGCAAAAGCTCCCCCTGAGATGTTGTTTGTTCAGGATGAAGGAAGCTTTGCTATATGGTGATAGGCCTTCAAGATTTCAGTTTTGGCAAGAAGAACTTCAGGAACTATTTTTACAGATGCAGTATTGTTGTCCTTTAGAGAGTTCCTGAGAAGAAGACAATTGATTTGGATGATTGTTCTTCCTCTTCAGAATTATTCTTCTTCTTGATTGGCCGCTGTTGATTCTTGACTGATCGATTTTCAATCTAAAGAAATTCTGTATATCTCACAGAATGTTGTTTTTTGTATGTGATTCTCTGTACAGGAAATGATAATCTCTTTTTTTTATATATTTCCAACGTGAATGTCCATTTGAATTTTGAAATTACTTCTACAATTAATGCTGACGGCCTTGGAATATTTTTGGCATTGATTTGTTTCCCCAACAGTCCCTTATAAAAAAGCAGGCAACAATTCTGATGAAGCCAATAATTAATGCTCTTGTCTAACGGTAATATTCAGAGAATATTAGAGCACTATTTACTAAGGAATTTTTGCCACATAATAAGGAAAAATGAGGGAATTTTCCCAGACTCGATTCATGGACCTGAGTCCACAGTTTGTCGAGCTGAGAATGGCTGTTAGTCGAGCTGAGATCCAAGATCGTCGACCTCTGAATGCTGCTTGATAACTTTCTTTCTTTGCAACAAGTTCATCGAGCTGAGTCTAAGATCTTCGAGCCGAGCACTGAGAACAGAGTTAGTCCAGTTGGGGTCCAAGATCATCGAGCTATGTATGCAGTCTGGACTTAGAATATTTTTTGATGTAGAGTATTGAAGTATTATTTTGGCATTGAGTGTGATGTCCTCTGGCTTTGAGTGTTAACTCACCATTCTGGCGTTGAGTGTAATGTCATCTGGCGTTGACTCAAATGTCATCTGGAGTTGAGTGTTGAATAACCTTACCAAGAATTAGTCGACCAGATGATGTAGGCTACCGGGGTGAGTTGTTCGGCACGTCTTAAGCGTTTAAATCTACCCAAACACGTTCTAACTTTGAACACTACTCGCAAGCGCCGCCACGTATTATATGAACGTTTATCGCCACACAACGACTTGAGGATCGCGAACCCTCTTAGGATCAAATAGTGACTAGAGGCCACTATCCTTTCCGTCGAAATGAACCCACACGGTTCGGTCGAGTGAAGTCGTACCAAGGAGATCCACCAAAGAAAGGATTCGTAAAGTGGTTGATCTCCCCCGACTAAGAAAACCAAAGGTCACCACCCTTCTTCGAAATACGAGAAAACGTAAGGGACCAAACATGAAATCAAAAGGAAATACCGCAAATGAAATTTCAGATTTCACACCTAACTTTCGCACAAGAAATATGCCACGGATGTAGAGGAAACACACAAGATGGAGATGAGGAATCGTTACCCCAACTCGTAGATAGTTGCAGGTGGAGAATCGCTCTACCATGGTTCCGCTGGAGTCACACCGGAAGAAGCTTTGCACGTCCGCCTTCAACGGAGTCACACCGCGAAGTTCCAACGCCGGAGGAGATGGAGCCTTCACTTGGCCGAAAACTCCAAGGAGGAGGAAGAAGAGGGGGTGGGGGTGATGTAGGCCACTCCCTAAATGGAATTAAGGCACGAAAAAAACACGAAAGACTCCTAAGGGGACTTTGAGCGAACACGTGGAGTGCGCGTAAAACTTGAAATTTTGGCAGAGTTTCGTTTGTAATTGCGCGATCTCACAACAGGGAAAGTCTCACCCGAACCTGCAAGAACATACACAAATACATTTATCATATCCTAACCAAACATCTAGCATCGCATCATAACCTTTTCCATTCACAAAGAGGGCTTCCGGACTAAAGATTTCGATTCAGAAAATAGTCCAAATGCAACCCTCAAAACAAAACCATACGAGGATATACCAAATCATCTTGATCCGTTCGAAACCGAAGGCTAAACAAACCCCGGTTTGCAATCGTCCAAGGGGACCTACCCTTACAGAAATCTTTGCGAAAATCGGATGTAAAGCAATAACAATTTCAGATTTTTATCATTGCAAATGTGAATCAATAATTAGGATGAAATATGAAATCAAAGTCTCCACTAACTCACAATATTAAGATGAAAATCACACAAGTTTAGGGATAGAGCGTCGTTACCCAGAACCAGAAATTAGAGAGGAGGTGAGGAGGAGGAGGAGCAAGATAATGGTGGAAGAGTCGCACTTCCACGGGTCACTGGAGTCGCACCGGATGAGGAAGAACCGAGCCGCCTTCTTCGGAGTCACACCGGAGGAGGTAGGAGGTCGCCGGAGCAGCAAGGAGCAGCCCAAAGGTGCGGCGGCAGCAGCAGATCGGCGTTTCCCTGGCGTCGGGATGCTGGTCGGGTTCGGCCAGGCCGAGAGAAACGAGGAAGGGGGGTGGCTACAGCAACCGATAGGTTTAGGGGTTTATTTTTTTCTTCTTCAATCCATCTCTCCCACTCCACATACATGTATATATATAATTTGGTACACCTCTCCATCACCCTTCATCTTAAACAAAAAGAGATCCTAACCACTAATAATACTTAACAATATAAAACTAAAACAACATAATTATAAAGCTTATAAAAATGAGACTAACTAATAAAATTAAAGATAGGAGGATTATAATATTATTTCAAAATGAAATAATCATTATAATAATAATGACGTGACGAAATGCTGGCGGCGGCGGTGGCGGAGGCGACGACGGTTGCGCCAACGACCATCAATGTCCACGAACATGTAGCGGTGGCGATCAAAAGAGAGATTCATATGGTGGAGGCGACGACGGTTGCGGCAACGACCATCAATGTCCATGAACATGTAGCGGCGGCGATCAAAATGGAGATCCATGTCGGCACAGGCAAACGGCGGGGCATCCTCGCCATCAATCCTCCACCGCTCAAAATCACTCATCACCAATGAGTGGCGAGGGAGGGAATACCAGGAGACAGCAACATCCACAGGTAGCATAGCAGGAGCGGAAATCCACGGGGCAGGACAAGCAGTGCGGGCATCCGTAATAGAACATAACCTATCATAAACAAGTACAGCAGAAAACCTCGTAGATGTGTCAGCAAAAAGAAAAGCAGTGCGAATCTTACCATCCAATGCGAGAACCAGGAAACCCAAATGGAAGAGCGACACGGAGAATATCTCACCTCTCAACCCACAAGAAGTTGAAGTGGAAGAGAGAAACGTCGGAGAAAGCAGCTCATATGGAGACCAGATTTGCAAAATTAAATCCAAAAAATTGAAATGCGGTGAAAAACCGATTGCATCGTAAAAATCCAAAGAAATTGTATTAAATCCAAAATTCTTGAAAATCATGAAAGGATCGGCGCTCCAATGTAAAAATTTTGTTTCGGAACCCGAAGGTATCCACTCAGGGGCTAACCAGACTAAATTAGGATCATCAATTCTGCAGTCAGAAGCTCTCGAAGGAGAACGGGCGTGAAAGTGATGCAACTCATAGATACTGGCATAAGGCAATGATATGTTTACATGCAGTTCGTACCAGGATGGACGAAAAATATGCGCAAATTGATTTGGCAGGTAACAACATCGTGAGGGCGCCAAATCAATAGACACAGTCGCCGTGAAATCATACGCAGTCGCAAATGAAAACATGCCCGCCGGCGGATACTCACTAATACATAGCTCACTAGACATCTCAAGCGGAGGTGTTAATAACGACGGTTTAACTAAGTGGATCGGACTAGGAAAAATCAATTCGTGTCCTAACAAGTCCGCTAATTGATCCAAAAGGATGGCTCCCTCGCAAGGCAAATCTTCCAACTCAGTAGGTACGTCATCTAACTCTGGGCAATTGTACGGTTCCTCAACTAACATAGGAGACGGGCCTGAAATATGGTCGAGGGGAGGTGGGCTAATCCCAGGGAGGGACAGCTCGTGAGCATCTAAACGAGGGGCCAACGCTAGTGTAGGGGTTATCCAAGTAGGTATATCATAAAAGCGTAGACTATGACAAGCGGATCCATGTCCTAAAATGATATCAAATGTAGGCACACAAGCAGGAGGGAGGGTCGGTAAAATCGAGCTCGGGACTAAATCCAAATCCAAATGAATCTCACACAATGGTGACTCAATTACGAGGCAGTCATCCGGGAAACTCACGTTTGGGCAAACATTAGAAGAATCGCCAAAAGATACCCTACCCTCAGGAGGATACTCATCCAACATAGTAATTGAGAAATCCTCAATCTCTGGTTCCATAGATAGCTCAGATTTAAGTTCAGAAAAATCAGATCGAGGTTCACTCGACAAAGGGATCATAGACTCGAGAGGGTACTCAATAGTAGGGTGAACTGAAATATCACTAACAAGATATGTAGTGGCTAAAGGGGTACTCTCACAAGTCAAAGTCTCATCAAAATCCCAAAAATCATCATCCAAGTCGCTAGGATATCCAGTCTCCTCATCGTCAGATAAATCGGCAGAATCATCGGGCGCTATGGAACATGCCAGGATACTCTCATCTAACTGGACATTCTCAACTAAATCAGAAGATACCACATCAACGTCTAGGTGCAGGATCAGCAGCAATCTCAGAGGTAATCTGGGGTGGTTCCAGAGGGGAGACTAACATAGATAAAGCCCAAGGTTTTGTGGGGCATGTCACGGCGTAGTGGCCAGTCACGCCACAAGCATAACATAAAGCCTTCTCCTTGGCAACCTTAACTGGCTTCCTATGCCTAACCTTCGACTGGATAACATCCCTAGTTGAGATAACAACATATGGTGGAACAGGGGACCTAGCATGCTCAGGTTCCCGCACGGCAGGTGTAGGTGTACATGTGCTCGAAATAGTCAGATTTTGGCGGGGCAGAGATCTAGCGTGGGGCTTATAGTCACCCCTATGATCAGAAACGGGTCTAGTGCCCTGGCGGGGAGGAATAAAATCATGAGACGTCCTCATATGAGAGTACGAGGGAACATGCTGGTTCGATATAGGCAAAATCTTGTGCGGCGACTCACTCAGATAATCAGTAGACGGAGAGCGGCAGTATGGAGGGTAATACTCATTCGTTAATAAGTTCTTCATAATCGTCCAACCTACAAGTGAGCCGTCGAGGGACGCCCCAAAACGTCTCTCCTCATTGAGCCAGAAAGTCTGGGCTCGACCAAATAATTGAAGTTTGGCAACGGGAATCCTGTGGGGGTCTACAAGATGATATTGCTCAAAATAACGTTCTATATCCCTTACCCAACATAAAAACACTCGCGGTTCACCTAACCCATCATAGGTCGGAGCAGGAATTCTAACAGGCCTATAGGTGCGCGGTGATGGTGTCATAATCTCTTGACCAACCCTCGAACTTGGAACAGGGGTCCTAAGCTGTGGCTTGGGGGGCTCAAGATGTGGCGTTAGTAGCTGACCGCTAAGTTGCACTATTAATCCCTTTAGGTCATCACATTGGCGGTTCATCTCCTTGCGAAATGCACCAACCGAGGAAAGTGAGGGAAGGGGATTCCCAATGTACGCCATGACAGACCAATCGGAAACAACTCAAATTAAGTAGAAATGTAAAACATATATTTTTTTTTTCTAAAAAAAACTAGAAATAAATTTTTAAAACCAACGAAACGTGCCTAAGTGCAAGTGAGGGATAGCATGGATAGAGCGGATCGTTGCCATGTTGAGAAATTGACAAACCTCCCTCTGATACCAAATTGATGTAGGCCACTCCCTAAATGGAATTAAGGCATGAAAAAAAGACGAAAGACTCCTAAGGGGACTTTGAGCGAACACGTGGAGTGCGAGCAAAACTTAAAATTTCGGCAGAGTTTCGTTTGTAATTGCACGATCTCACAACGGGGAAAGTCTCACCCAAACCTGCACAAACATATACAAATACATTTATCATATCCTAACCAAACATCTAGCATCGCATCATCAACTTTTCCATTCACAAAGAGGGCTTCCGGACTAAAGATTTCGATTCAGAAAATAGTCGAAATGAAACCCTCAAAACAAAACCATACGAGGATATACCAAATCCTCTTGATCCGTTCGAAACCGAAGGCTAAATAGATCCCGGTTTGCAATCGTCCAAGGGGACCTACCCTTACGGAAATCTTCGCGAAAATCAGATGTAAAGCAATAACAATTTCAGATTTTTATCATTGCAAATGTGAATCAATAATTAGTATGAAATATGAAATCAAAGTCTCCACTAACTCACAATATTAAGATGAAAATCACACAAGTTTAGGGATAGAGCGTCGTTACCCTGAACAAGAAATTACAGAGGAGGTGAGGAGGAGGAGGAGCAAGATAATGGTGGAAGAGTCGCACTTCCACGGGTCACCGGAGTCGCACCGGATGAGGAAGAACCGAGCCGCCTTATTCGGAGTAACACCGGAGGAGGTAGGAGGTCGCCGGAGCAGCAAGGAGCAGCCCAAAGGGGCGGCGGCAGCAGCAGATCGGCGTGTCCTGGGCATCGGGATGCTGGTCGGGTTCGGCCAGGCCGAGAGAAACGAGGAAGGGGGGCGGCTACAGCAACCGATAGGTTTAGGGGTTTATTTTTTTCTTCTTCAATCCATCTCTCCCACTCCACATACATGTATATATATAATTTGGTACACCTCTCCATCACCCTTCATCTTAAACAAAAAGAGATCCTAACCACTAATAATACTTAACAATATAAAACTAAAACAACATAATTATAAATCTTATAAAAATGAGACTAACTAATAAAATTAAAGATAGGAGGATTATAATATTATTTCAAAATGAAATAATCATTATAATCATAATGACGTGACGAAATGCTGGCGGCGGCGGTGGCGGAGGCGACGACGGTTGCGGCAACGACCATCAATGTCCACGAACATGTAGCGGCGGCGATCAAAAGAGAGATCCATGTGGTGGAGGCGACGACGGTTGCGGCAACGACCATCAATGTCCATGAATATGTAGCGGCGGCGATCAAAATGGAGATCCATGTCGGCATAGGCAAACCACGTGGCATCCTCGCCATCAGGGGGGCGGCGGCTAGGGGGAGAAGTTCTCCAAAGCTGAAATTAAGTTTAGGTTTTCTTGTTCTCTACTCAAAACCAAGGGAGTCGATGCCTTATATATGGCCCCCACTCTAAATAAAAGTCTTACAATTATAAATTCAGAAATTTAAAGGCTATTGGTGGCTAAATGCAGGCCACCAATTAAATAAAACAAGCATAAAAATGGCTATCCGCAGCCCGGCTGTTTTTATATTAACAACGTCACTTGATGGCGTTGTCATGCGAACGAAGGTTGTAGCGGTGGGAGGTGTGGCGCCGCGCTCCAATGTCTTTATTTCGCCGTAGATATTTGCTTTGTAGTGGTGGCGAGTCATCCGTTAGCGCTTCAACATCAATGGCCGCGGGTTGGAGAGGGTTTGCTTCGTCAATCCTCCCCGTCTCAAAAGAACTCATCACCGAGGAGTTGGTGTCTTTGTAGCGGCGAAGGAGAGTATCGTCCAAGCGACCCACTTCATCTTCGGGAACCCATGAATCATCGGAGGAGGGGCGATCATGCCAGTGGACCAGATAGCGACGAGAGCTACCATGCGGGAGCGTGAGAACATCGGATTCCTCGTCGGCCTCATAAATTATTTCAGCCGGGTCATTTGGGGTCTCTATTAAAGCTAAGGCCTTAGGCTTGGTGGGGCATTCGCTTGCATAATGCCCTTGGACTCCACAAGCATAGCATGTTGCATTCGTCTTGTTAACCCTCCCAATTGGCACTCACTCTCCGGTTGGATTTTTAGAATTCCTAGCGGTGACGACTATCGAACTTGTGTCGGTAGCCTTAAACTTGCCCTTGTCCTTATACGTGGACTTGCCCTTTTGGAAGTACTTTGCTTTAGACTTGAGAGCAATATTTTTCTCAATGTCCAAGGCTGCGTTGTACGTGGAGTTGATGTCCGTATGTCCATAACGCAAAAGCTTGCGCTGAATATCCGAATCCAACCCCTTCCGAAACCTCGAGAGTGTCACTTCGGGCATCTCCTTAACGTCGCAGCGTACTAACATGTCCTTAAGTTTACCCATGTAATCGGACACCGACTGACTACCTTGTTTAAGAGAGGCTAAGTCGTCAAACAATTGTGTACGGTAATACGTGGGGACGTATTGATCCGACAACATAGCTTTCATAACCTGCCAACCAATTGGTGGCGTAACATCAAGTGCCCCCATGCGTCTCTCCTCGTTGAGCCAATATACTTTGGCCCGGTCTAGTAATTTCATCCTAGCGACTTGGCCCGTTTGCCTATCGGTTAAGTTGTGCCACTCGAAGTAGCACTCAATATCCATGATCCAATTCAGAAATATTTGGGGCTGCCCCAATCCGTCGTAAGTAGGGGCGTCTATACGGATGGCTTTCGAGATGTTGAACTCTTGTGGAGCTCGATTATAATAGGGCGGACCACGTGGTGCAAGGTCATCATAGTCGTCCTCAATTCGATGAGGATAACGAGGCTGGTGGTGGTTTGGGGGGTGAGGATTAATGGGTAGAGGTGGGTTAGGAGGGACCGGTGGAGCCGCTCTCACAATCGTGAGATGCGCGATCATGTCCCTTAACTCTTTCATGCGACACTCTTGATTCGCGATGTGCTCATTTAACTCGTGTCGAAGAACCTCGATGGGAGTCGAGTCTTGGTCTCCCTACCGCTCGTCTCCCATATTGGAAGAAGAGGGTGTGTACTCGGTGCCGTGCCTTGTGCGCATGCAGATTTTTTTTGTTTCTACACTAAAGAGGCCTAAAGACCCTAACTGGCTAAAATTTTATAAGAAATAATTTTTTTCCCGTCTGAGCGATGGACTAAACTGAAATATTTTTTTAATTTAATTCTCCCTAAGGTGAAGAGAGTGCTCCAGAAAAAAAAAATTTGAATTTGAAGAACATTCAGATTTTAGCCGGCTATTGGCACACCAAAATAGTGATTTTTTGCTGAAAAACATATTTTGCAGAAATTTGTTTTATGGAACGAAGCCTACTCAAGCGGAGAAGGATTGTGCCGATTAAGAAACTGGCATGAACCTGGCTCTGATACCAAATTGATGTAGGCTACCGGGGTGAGTTGTTCGGCACGTCTTAAGCGTTTAAATCTACCCAAACATATTCTAACTTTGAACACTACTCGCAAGCGCCGCCACGTATTATATGAACGTTTATCGCCACAAAACGACTTGAGGATCGCGAACCCTCTTAGGATCAAATAGTGACTAGAGGCCACTATCCTTTCCGGCGAAATGAACCCACACAGTTTGGTCGAGTGAAGTCGTACCAAGGAGATCAACCAAAGAAAGGATTCAGAAAGTGGTTGATCTCCCCCGACTAAGAAAACAAAAGGTCACCACCCTTCTTCGAAATGCGAGAAAACGTAACGGACCAAACACGAAATCAAAAGGAAAAACCGCGAATGAAATTTCGGATTTCACACCTAACTTTCGCACAAGAAATATGCCACGGATGTAGAGGAAACACACAAGATGGAGAAGAGGAATCGTTACCCCAACTCGTAGATAGTTGCACGTGGAGAATCGCTCTGCCACGGTTCCGCCGGAGTCACACCGGAAGAAGCTTTGCACGTCCGCCTTCAACGGAGTCACACCGCGAAGTTCCAACGTCGGAGGAGATGGAGCCTTCACTTGGCCGAAATCTCCAAGGAGGAGGAAGAAGAGGGGGGGGGGCTAGGGGGAGAAGTTCTCCAAAAGCTGAAATTAAGTTTAGGTTTTCTTGTTCTCTACTAAAAACCAAGGGAGTGGATGCCTTATATATGGCCCCCACTCTAAATAAAAGTCTTATATTTATAAATTCAGAAATTTAAAGGCTATTGGTGGCTAAATGCAGGCCACCAATTAAATAAAACAAGCATAAAAATGGCTATCCGCAGCCCGACAGTTTTTATATTAATAACGTCACTTGATGGCTTTGTCATGCGAACGAAGGTTGTAGCGGTAGGAGGTGTGGCGCCGCGCTCCCATGTCTTTATTTCACCGTAGATCTTTGCTTTGTAGTGGTGGCGACTCATCCGTTAGCGCTTCAACAACAATGGCCGTGGGTTGGAGAGGGTCTGCTCCGTCACCAGAGAATATTGTTCTTCTAGCTGATGTTCTTAGTTTGTCGACTGAGGTTTGACTTAGAGGAGTTATTACTTTGTCCAGAGTTCGTCGAGCTAAGAACATAGTTCGTCGAGCTGAGCTCAGCGAATTGTCCCTGAGTTTGTCTAGCTGAGCTACACTTTCGTCGTCCGCAGATCGACGAACGTAGAACTCCTTTTTAAATCTTGAAAATCTTTGAGTCTGGCATTGTTGGAGGTTGGTCCTTTGTACTGTTGACTTAAGGGACTTGACATAAACTCTAGGACACAACCATGACCCATATCTATACATGTTGGGTCATATCCTAACTAAGTTAACCTAGCCCAAATCCAACTAGGGGTCGAACAAAAGTTATGATGGTTATACGCACCCATCATAATACAAGATATGAAATATTTAAAACAACCTATGATGGTTATAAGCACCCATCATTACATGAATTAGTTAAATGTAAATAAAATAACAATGCTAAAATAAAATAAAACATGAAAATGACCTGAAAATTAATAATAATAAATAATAAATTATTATTAATTATTAATATATTGGTTTTCGTTCAGGACGAATATTATGGCGATGCTCCACATGGTCATCCGTAAGCACGCCGTCGCCGTCTTTAAAACATTACGGGTCGTCGTCTCCATCAATCCTCCCCCACTCAAAAGTACTCATCACCGATGAGTTGGGCTGAATGCATCAGCGAGGGAGAGCAACATCCAAAAGTGCCACCTCCGATTCTTGTAAGCCAAGAGTCATCGATGGCTGGACGATCACGCAATCGAATCAAGGAGTGGAAAACATCACGACATGAAAAGGAGAGCACTTCAACCTGGAGTATCCTGACATGCAAAAAGATGGTCCTGGGGAACCTTGAAAAAGCATTAGGCAATAAAGGAAAGCAAATTTCTATATCAACAACCCACATACCTCCAGTGAAGACTGATGAAGAGAACGATCCAGACACAAGCTCACTACCCAAACCATAAGAAAACAAAGTGGACCCAAATGGACAGGCAGATAATTCAATTGGTGGATAAACATATAGCGCTAAATTAAAAACATTAAAAATAGGGGAAATACCCCAATCAGTGGAAAGCTTCAAATGATATGTGTATTCTCCTAATTTCATTACTATTCAAAAAAGGTCCAGCTCACCAACTCGCCAACTTTCTATAGTGCCCGCAGGCAACCGTTCAGGGACGAGACAGAACAAAACTAAATCGCAAATCATATAGTGAGATGCTCTTCTATGTAAACTAGCATGAAATTGATAAAATATAATTTGTATGGCTAGCGCTTCACTACTGTGCTTATATAATTTTTGAACATGAGAGGCATGAACTAGTGCGAGTTGACTTGGTTTATCAGATAGTGGAAACGAAGTCAAGTCAAAAGTCACTTGTGCTTTAAATCCATGCACGATCTCATTTGGAGAGCAACAAGCATATAAATAATCATAAGACGCAACTATATAGAGTAATTTATTACAAGTGCGCCTAAATATCTCGCTACCGTGTGGAGTGAACCCATGCGCTATGTGACTTAACCCAAAAACGGAGGGTAACAGGGTAAAATCCGGGGGTACGGGAGCCTTAAAATCAAAGATGACTTTCATAGGCATCAAAGTTGCAGTTCTAATTTTATAATTAACGTCATCCAAGTCAAAAGTAGTAACGGTCTCCAAAATGGGCACATCAATATGTCGCAGACTAAAAAGAACCATCTCGAGTCCTAGCAAGTCATCTAATCGAGTCAAGGGAACCGGAGGGAGAGTCAGCATGGTCGATTCCGTAGGAGGAGCTAAGTCATACTCTCAATCAAAACACATATTTTACGTCCAAGAAATTCCTCCGGGTGCCAGTCATCAAAGTCAAAAGGAATATCAAACAGTATATTGATCCTCACAGAAAACTTAACCGGACCATCATCACCTAACTCACTCTAAGATAAACATTCATCACAGGATGACTCTATCAATTCAGCCAAAATATCTTCCAACCCACTAGATACTTCCTCCAAATAAAAATCAATAATGGTCTTTGAAGTAGGCTAAATTGAACCCGATACAATTTTTAATCCATATTGGGCTTCAGGCAATAGAGATATCATCAAGGAAATTCCTTTCGGGTCCTCAGCGCTGACGTCATCCAAAAATAACTTTCCCACACAAGGCAAATCTTCCAATATAACACTTCCTTCGCTAGCCAATTCTTCCCATGATGTAGGTACATCGTAAAAATTAGGATAGAGGATTGTGTTAATCGAATCCTGGGGAGAATCTAAATTAGCTTGAACCTCAAGCAACGCTGATAATATCAATGTACTATCTCCTAGATGTGCATCACTAAGTTCATCCCAAGATATACATCCATCCCAAGGTGACTCTCCCAACAATGCTGAAACATCTACCAACACTGGGTCAACCGAAGACTCCATGATAATCAAGGGTGACACCTCAGAAACATCGTCAAAGGGAAGAGGAGATGATTCCTCAGAGGAGAAATCCTCATCCAGGTCATTAGGATAACCAATCTCCTCATCGTCTCAAAAATTGTCAGCGTAATTAGCCTCATCCTCAGTGACGGGCACAATCCTAGACACAGCCTTAGACTCAACAGGAGAGTCAATGACTAATCCAGGTAACTTGGGGGGAGACTCACAAGGGTCTACGGATATAATCGGGGTAGAACGCTCCATAGAGCCACGATCAGATACGCCATTAAACTCGTAGTAATCGTCTGACACAAGGGAACATTACTCCTAGGAATGTGGTGCTTCTCAATTTCCAATGCAACATTAAAAGTGGTGTTCAGGTCAGTGTGACCATGACGCAGTAACTTACCGTGGATGTAGGGGTTTAAACCCCTATGAAACCTAGAAAGGGTGACCTCAGGCAATTCCTTCATACCGCTCCTAACCATCATATCCTTAAAGAGTTGTATATAATTTGAGACCGACTTATTTCCTTGTTTAAGGGTAGCCAAATCATCAGTTATCTGCCGCTCGGTCTGGGCGTTTGGTTTATAGTCATTCTTAAAGGTAGGTATAGAACTAGTTCCATAATAATACTCACTCGCAGGCTTATTGTTAGTAGTGCAGAGATAGACGGGATCAAATTGATCCGAGAGTAGGCTACGCATTGCCTGCCAAGTATGTTTATAACTACCAACACGACGCTCTTTGTTTTGCCAAAATATGCGGGCTTGCCCTACTAATCGATCTCGGGCGATGTTAACCTTTTGGTTGTAGTCCCATAAGTGACAATTAAAATAATTTTCTAGTCCCTTAAGCCAATCTCTAAAAATTTGAGGCCATCATAACCCGTCATAGGTAGGATAAATGTGGTGTGCCCTAGGGGTGTGTTTAGCCATATCCTTACCATATGAATAGTCTAACCGTGCAGCATATACGTCATATGCCATTTTAGTGAGAACCGGAGAGAAACCTCACCCGGATTTGGTGCTGCAATGAGAAATGAACCTGTCCCTATTTAAAATTCAACAGATGGATTTGTTCCCGCTTAATAACTATGGCGATATAAGATTTTTTTGTTTATTTGCTTGTAGGAAATAATATGAAAATTATTAAATAATTTTGTTTTGATATTTTTTCCTGAAAAATAAAAATATGGGCTGCTATTTGCAGGCCAAAATTAAGATTTATAACAATTTTATAAAAATAATTACTTCATGAAAAATAATTTTTTTTTAGATTTCTTATTAAGAAAATGATGGATAAATTCCAGAAATTTATTATTTTGAAATTTGAAAAAATTTGAAAATTTTAGGCCGCTGTTTGCAGACCAAAAATTTAAAAATTGATTTATATGTTTTGTAATGAACGTGCAAAGTGTGTGTCGGTGTTCAAAGAAAAAGGGGGAGGGGGCCAATTAAGAAGTTTACGTGAACCTCCCTCTGATACCAAATTAATGTAGGCTTACACGTTGACACCGAAATATATCTATAGACAAACACGAATATCTCTCTACGAACAAAATTCTACACCCGCACACTCGATCAACGTAGCACCACGTAATTAATGTTATCAATTTTATACTAGTGTATGGGTAACCAAACAAATTAGGATCTAACAAGGGCTATAGGCCTATGTTCTTTCCGGCTAAAGGGACCTACACGGTCTGAACAAGCGGTGTTGTACCAAAAGAGATCTACCGAATAAAATATGATTCGGAAATGGTAGATCTCTCCCAACAAAAGAAAACGAAGGTTCGTCAAACCCTTTCAAAATTAAATCAATCAAGAAAAACACAAACCCAGCGAAGTAAACCACGATGAATTAATGTTATCAAAATTCAACGCCAAGGATTTCCACCACAAGAATATTTAGGAAAAAGAAATCACATGAAGGTAGGAATTTTTCATTACCAAACCAGAATTGATGATTCCGATTATCTCTATGTGGTTCACTCTTCAACGTATCTGACGGATTCACGTTAGAAGGAGAGAAAACTTGTCCCCCTTCGTCGCTTCACACCGGAGTAGGAATCCACAAGGAAGCAACATTAATTGCCTTGACCGAATTATTTTCAATGGAGGGTGGTGCTCATTTTTTGCAAGTGGTGGTGGTGGTGAGGTGGACGGCTAAGAAGGAGGATGCTAGGGGAGAGGGTGAGAAGGCCTTGGACGAAATTTCAAGAGGGGAGAGGAGGATGAGGAAACGAATTTTCCAAGAGGGGAAGAGAGAGGAGGAGGGGAAATTCAAATTTTGAATTCTTGGTTTTCAATTTTTCATTCTCTAATTATTCCTTCATAACATGGCTATATATAGCTTACACCACTCAATCTCCCTCAATTCAAAATTCAAAATGAATGTTATGATGGTTATATGCACCCATCATAATACAAGAAATGAAATAATTAAAAAAACCTATGAGGGTTATAATCACCCATCATTACATGAATTAGTTAAATGCAATAAAAATAAAAATGCTAAAATAAAATAAAACATGAAAATGACTTAATAATTAATAATAATTATTATTAAATTATTATTAATTATTAATATATTGGTTTGCGTTCAGGACGGTTATTATGGCAACGCTCCACATGGTCATCCGTAAGCACGCTATCACCGTATTTAAAACATTGTGGGCCGTCATCTCAATCACCCTTTGCTAGCATCTCCTATGATCTAATTTCTAGGACGATCCCCGCCTAACTGCAGGAGGCATTCTTACTTCAGCATCATGAACTTTAGTGGCTAGATCCTTCTAGTATTCAGACATATACTGTGTACTTTAACTTTCTTTTGGAATGTACACATCATCACCTTCTTCTATGGTAGTTGGAGAAGTGTCCTTGATCACTAGGTTATCCATATTCAGCTATACACCTATAGTTCTAGAGAAGCTAGGTAGCTCAGTGTTAATCATTGATGATTCATCAAAGATTAAATTCACAGACTCTTCTACAACTTGATTTTTAAGTTATAGACTCTATATGCTTTGCTATGATTGATGTACCCAATAAATATCCCTTCATAGGATTTGGCATCAAACTTAGTCATGTAGGACTTCCCATTATTAAGCACAATGCACTTACTACCAAAGATCTTGAGATAGTCTAGATTTGGTTTTTTGCCTTTCATATTCTCATAGGAAGTCTTCTTGCGATACTTGTTGATAGAGACTCGATTAAAGACATGACAAGTAGTGTTCACTACCTCAGACCAGAAGTATTCTTGGAGAAAAGTGTTACTGGGCAGTGTCCTGCCATCCTCAATGAGAGTCCTATTTTTCCTCTTAGCTATCCCATTTTGCTTGCATGTTCTTGGAGAAGAAAACTCCTAACACATCCTTAGTTTTTCACAGAACTTTGTCATGCCTTCAGAAAAAAATTCAGTACCATGGACACTTCTGATTTTAACCACAAAACTATCCTTTTCATTCTGAACTTGCCTAACAAAGGTCATAAAGATGTTTAGGGTTTCAGAATTTTTCTTTAGAAAGAAAACCCAATCATATCTGGAATAGTCATCAACTATCACAAGTGTATAGAATTTTCTACCTGGACTATGAACTGATATAGGACAAAACAAGTCCATATGCCTGAGGTACAAACATCTTATAGAATCCTTAGCCCTAATGCTCTTAAAGGATGCTTTGATCTGTTTTCCCTTTTGAAATGCAGAGTAAATGCCCTCCTTGGTGCATCTTATATTAGTTCCATTTCAGACTAGCTCTTCACTAAAGGGCTTGTTAATGGTCTTGTATTTCAAGTGGGAAAGCCTTTTGTGCCATTACACAAAGTAAGAGACTTTCTCATTAGCAACTAGACACACTGGAGTGTCGGAACTTAGACATAAGAATGTTTAAACCGTAAATATTTTCACTCCTAGTGTCTATAAAATTAACTCTTAGTCGCATGACCTTTTAATTAGGCACTCATCCTTGTGGAAGACAATGATATAGCCAAGATCACATAGTTGGCTTATGATTATCAGGTTGTGTTACAACCCTTCCACATAAGACACCTCTATGATTGAGACTATTCCATTTGTGATCATAGCATTACCCTTGGTTACACCTCTATCTGAACCTCCAAAGATAACCTTAGGTCCATTCTTAACAGGAGTGTAATCCTTCAGGTGGCACAATGTTCCAGTCATGTGTCTGGAACAACCACTGTCCAAGTACCATATTGGTGCATGAGTACTTGGAATATCCTGCAACTATAATTTAGTTTAACTTAGGACCCCAAATGGGTTTGGGTCCCTGGTTCTTGTTTGTCTAAAAATGAACTTGTCTAACTATCACACTTCTAACAGGAAGACTTGCCCTTGCCGTAGACAAATTAGGATTATGCCAACAATCTATGGAAAAGTGTCCCACCTTGCCACAACACAAACATTCATTAATGTTGTATCTCCTCTTATGAATAGCCCTTGCAGAGTGCAAGCAATCAACAGTTCAATGTTCAGAAGGGAGAGAAGCAACCTTTTTGTTATTTCTTTCAGCAACAATCTGACTGAATATGAGTGTGCCCATCGAAGTAATTGTCTTACCTTGAGTTCCACCAGCAATACTCTGCTTTTTAGTAAACATGTTGTTAATAGACTCAGAGATATCCAAGTCAGGCTTACAGGCCGACTTACTTTTAATCTGAGTTGTTGCTAGAAGAACCTGAGAATATGCCACTGCCTTATTCTTGAGTGTGGGGGCTAGTGCACCAAAAACAAATGGTCCATGATTATCCATCTAAATTTCCTCATGTAGGGCCATAAAAGCACTTACGCCCACACCCTTCCTTCCACCATAGTTATGAGCATTTTTTGTCACACTAGTGGATCTTCCATTCAACCAGTGACCATAGATACTCTATTGGTCATACTTGTTAGATTGAAAGAGAACTTTCTCAAAAGAGATAGCAGGCTGAATTAGAGCCTTGCCCTTACTCCTATTTCTTCTCATAGTATTCCTCTTAGTGTGCCCCAGCCCCTTCTTTTCTGTTTAGGAGGTTAAGGTATCAATGAGTGGCATTACAAAATTTGGTTTGGAGTATTGAGCCACTAGAATCCTCTCTTTAAGGAGCTTCTCTTCAAGATCAATAATGATCTTGTTCTTATGGCTACTGGTCACAATCTGGATGATTGAGATAGTCTTCATTTGCCTGACTTCCCTCCTCATCTGATCAATAAAGGGTGATGAGTCAGATAGTAGAGAAGCAGCTAAGTGTACAGAGACAATCTCCTTGGCTTGCCTTTTGACAAGCAACTTTCTCTTCTTCAAAGCATCCAAGATTAACCCATAATTGTCAATAAATTTATTGACATCTTGTAACACCTCTACCCGTCAAGAAGAATATAATAGAGGGTCCGGCCGGGGCCCCACACCATATTTCACAAACAGGCGGAGATGCTACTAAATAATATCAATTCCAATGCATCCTAACACAGAGCATTCTAGCGGAAGCTTCACGGTTTAAAACATGAACTCAAAAGTTACAAGAACTGTCCACTATAATAACATAGGAATGTATACAACCCAAGTATTTGGCCTTAAGGCCTTACAAATTTCTCTTAACAAAGGTGATGTTTACAGACATTTGCGCGTAGGCTGACCACACATGAACAAGAAGAAATAAAATAAAGCCTTCGAGGGCAGCAGTGTAGCTTGGGCTTCAGCCCACTAAGTCCCGCTCGGACCAGCACCTCCTGCACCTGCAAGAACAAATCCACCAAGCGGTGGCAAATAGGGCAACGGTCAGCATTCAGCTGACAAATTATAGCGACCCTACCCCTAGCACGGGGCAGAAGAATTCCATCCCTGCATAGCATTTTTCAATAGTATGTATAGAAAACCACGCAAGACGTGCACGACCGCACAGTTAATACATATCACAAACGCCTGCATGACGGCCCGACGCTCCGTGCACTCAGGGCACATTCGGGTGTACCAGAAACACCGGATCCCACCAATGAGCATTTACTCTAGCACGTAGGCTTAAGACTCTCATTATGTCGCTGATGAAAGCCCAATGCCTTAGCGCTCTCATGTCCAGCCTACATAACGCAGGTACGGATCAGCCACCCCCCGTTGCTCAAACAGCCTTGCCACTACCAAGTACATTGTACCTAAGGCCACAAATTAAGGTGTGGGTCGGTTTCACATTTCCTGTTCTACACGAAGCCCTGTTTATACAGTTGTAACCCAACGGCTCAACATCACACAAAGTGACACCTCACGGCCACAAGAGTTGAACCCAACTCTCATAATTTCCTGGACTTCCTCCAGTACTTCCTGCGGTACCAAGCCATAGGTATCCACAACGGATTTCATGCATAAAAGCAATAATCACGGAGTCTTCTCCGATGTGCAAACAAGCAACACCAATCCAGACCAGCATGTCAAGATGGGCTTCACACAGCATGCCTAGATCCGTACTCTGATTCCGGACTCTAACAAGGGGGAATTCACATATCTACCCCAAGGGACACCGCAACCCACCGCACACTTGTGGGGATGGGTATTCCCTATGCAAATGCAAGAAAGTAGCACTTCACATGTCCAAGACGGAAATTGTTACCCTTGGATTTCACCTCGGAGCCATGGATGGAAAGAAAACAGATGGAAGTCTTCGCAGCAGCCTTGGCTTCGCAAATCCGAACTCGGCTCGCGATTTGGACAACCGTAGCACCACCGGCAGCCAGATTCCCCTTCTTCTTCCTTCTTTTGCTCTCCTCTCTCTCTTAGCTTTAGAAAGAGAAAGATGACACTCAAATGAGCTTTCTCCTCTTCAATCCGGGCCTTATCAACCCAAGGAAGAGCCCAGACCATTGCATCTTGGTCAAAGAAAATGAACGGCTTTGATCAGCTCTAAAATTGATTTTCCTGGGCCGAACACGGGTTGTGATACGCCCGTGTCACAGGCCGTGTTCCTGAAGCGGTGCACAACTGACTGAAAATAAACCAGAACACGGGCATTGACATGCCCGTGTCAAGCCTGAAATGCCCGTGTCACCAAGTACACGGTCGTGTATCTGGAAGTGTTACCCATGTAACACGATCTCCAAAATCACCCGAGCAGGACACGGCTAAGGCACATGCCTGTGTCCATGGCCGTGTGCCCAACCCGCCCCTGTGATACGGCCGTGTCACAGGCCGTGTCACCTCTCGACGATCAGTTCTCCAGTACTCGTCGAGAAGAGGGACATGCCCTAGGATACGCCCGTGACTCAGGCCGTGTACACCTAACACGCCCTGAGACACGCTCTTGTCTCAGGCCGTGTCAGCCAACCTGAATTAAAATTTTGGCTTTTGAGATTTCTAGGGTGTTACAAACCTCCCCTCCTTAAAATAAATTTCGTCCCGAAATTTTGATGCAGTAGGGAGATAAAAACATAACACAATATATACGCATATATGTTGCTACAACATATACAAACGAGCCAACAGGTTACAAAAAAAAAATGGTAAACTCGGCTCGCATTGTCTGCTCTCGCTCCCATGTTAGCTCTTCTCGGCCACAATTGTCCCACTGGACTTTGACCATCCTGATCGTTTTGTTCCGCAACTGTTTCTCGACTCGATCCTCGATCCGAATGGGCCTCACCTTTTTCATTAGCCCATACTCAACCGACACCCGATCATTCTCAATCACTGGAGTTGGGTCTTTGACTGCTTTTCATAGTACCGAGATGTGGAACACATCATACAGTCCACCCAATTCGGATGAAAGAGCTAGCCTATAGGTAGCTTCCCTAACTCGCTCCACCACTTCAAACGAACCAAGGTATCGCGGACTTAGCTTTTTCAACTGCCAAATCCGAGATACGCCTTTTAAGGGTTTAATCTTTAAATAGACCCAGTCACCCACCGCGAACTCCACGTTCCGGTGCTTAGCATTGTAATACTTGGCTTGTCGATCTTGGGCTATTAGTACTCTCTCTCGAATAGAGCGTATTGTTAAGTTAGCATCCTCGACTTCCTTTTGTCCCAACAGTTTGGACTCGCCAGTTTCTGCCAAAGCTAGCAGTGTATGGCACTTGCAACCATACAGAGCTTCAAATTGTGCCATACCGATGCTCGGTTGGTAGCTATTATTATAGGCAAACTCCAAAATAACAAGGTGATCTTCCCATTTCTTACCGAAGTCCAGGGCGCACATACAGAGCATATCCTCCATTGTTCTGTTGGTTCATTCAGTTTGGCCATCTGTTTATGGATGAAAGGCCGTACTGAATGCTAACTTCGTGCCCAACAGCTGATGAATTAGCCTCCAATCTTTCGAAGTAAATCGCCCATCTTGGTCACTCAAGATGCTTCAGGGAACACCGTGTAATCGAACAATCTGCTCTACATTGAGCTTTGCCAACATTTCCACATAATCATCCCGCTTGTTCGGTAGAAAGTGAGCCACCTTTGTCAATCGGTCTACAATCACCCAGATTCAATCATTCCCGAGTTGAGATCTCGGCAATCCGTGTACGAAATCCATAGAAATATCCTTAAACTTCCACTGCGGAACTGGCAACGGTTTCAGGAAACTGCTAGGCCTTTGATATTCTGCCTTTACCAAAGCACAAGTACAACACTTAGCCACATACTCGGCTATGTCCTTCATTAAACCGGGCCACCAAAACAATTTCTTCATGTCCTTTTACATTTTTGTGCTCCCAGGGTGAATTGAGTACTTTGTAAAGTGCGCTTCATTTAACAATTCCTCTCGCCATTAACCCGCACAAGGGACGCACAATCGGCCATCCTTCTGTAATAAACCGTCATCCCAGGAGAATTGGTCACCAGAACCTTCCTTTGCATAGCGCTGGAGACTTTCATCCAAATCCGTTGCTCGCCGAATTCTGTCTACAAGGTCATATTGAACCTCTATCCATTTCAAGCGTGCATCGGCCGAGAAATCCCTCTCAACACAAGATATCTCTAATGCCTCCAACTCCCGGATTAGACGCTCATCATGTATCTGTAACCAACTTGCCCGCACCGGAGTCCGACGACTCAAGACATCCGCGACCACAGTTCCCTTTCCGGGAATGTAGTGAATGTCGAAGGTATAATCCCCTAGGAATTCCATCCACCTCCTTTGTCGTAAATTCAAATCCTTTTGATCGAGCAGATACTTTAGGCTTTTATGATATGTATAAATATCTACCTTCACGCCATAAAGATAGTGCCGCCACAACTTTAACGAAAAGATCACCCCCGCAAACTCCAAGTCGTGGACTGGGTAATTACGTTCACGCACTTTCAATTAACGTGAGCCATAAGCGATCACCTTGCCAAACTGCAGGGGAATACAGCCTAAGCCGCTCCCTTACGCATCGATGTATATCTCAAAACCGTCTGTACCACATGGTGAAGTCAAAACGGGCGCCGTGGTCAAACGACTCTTTAGCTCCTCAAAAGCTCGCACGCACTCTGACGTCCAAATGAACTTCTGATCTTTTCTCGTCAACGTAGTCAAAGGCAAAGCAATCCGGGAGAAGTTCTCCATAAATCGTCTATAGTAGCCTGACAATCCAAGAGAACTCCTGACTTCGGCCACCGAAGACATCACTAGACAATCACGAATGGAACTTATCTTTGCTGGATCCACCACTATGCCCTCTCCACTTACCACATGGCCCATAAAAGCCACCGACGAGAGACAAAACTCACACTTAGAGAACTTGGCATACAGCTTATTCCGCCGCAAGGTGTGCAATAGCAACCGCAAATGGTTTGCATTATCTTCCTCCGACTGTGAGTACACGAGGATATCATTAATGAACACGATCACAAACAGATCCAAGTATTCGCGGAACATTCGATGCATGAGATCCATGAATATCGAAGGCGCATTACATAGGCCAAACGACATCACTGTGAACTCATAATGACCGTAGCGTGTGCCAAACGCTGTCTTGGGAATGTCACCTTCCCTAATCCGCAATTGATAATACCCGGATTTCAAATCCAACTTGGAATAGACGGTTGAGCCCGCTAGCTGATCGAACAAGTCATCGATCTGTGGAATCGGATACTTGTTTTTCTCCGTCAGCTTATTCAGTTCACGATAATCAATACATAGCCGCAAACTACCGTCTTTCTTTTTCACAAAAAAAACAGGCGCACTCCAAGGTGACATACTTGGGCATATGTATCCCTGCTCCAACAGCTCTTGCAACTGAACTTTAAGTTCGACCATCTCTTTTGGCGTTACCCGATATGGCAAACGGGCCACAATGTTTGCACCTGGCACCAGCTCGATAGCAAAGTCGATTTCCCTTTGGGGAGGTAACCCCAGAATGTCCTTTGGAAACACATCAGCATACTCCGACATAATCAGCACATCACTCACACTGGCCTTCGGCGCCTCCGCCTCTACGAGTGTGAAGAATAACTTCGCACCCTTCCGAACTGCCTTAACGACTTGGAGAGCAGATAATAACATCCCACTCATCCCTTGTATACCAATGAACTTGGTCTCTTGTTCGGTATTCTTCCTGAGTGTGACCTCTTTTGAAGTGCAATCTATACAGGCACGCTACTCTGAAAGTTAGTCCATACCAAAGATTATATCAAATTCCTTGATCGGCAATACTAATGTTTCCACCTTGAAATCCTGACTCCCTATCTTGACCTCAAGACCGCAAGATTTATCCGTGCACGTCAAACATCCGTTAGGTAACAATACCTTTACACTGTCTGTCATGATCCGGATAGGTATTCCGATACGAAATACGAAATCTTAAGACAGAAATAAATGAGAAGAACCTTTGTCAAACAGTGCTCGCGCCGGATACTCTTGTATAAGGACAAACCCTATAACATCACAATTAAACAGGCACAGCACACAGTATAAAATAACATTAAAAACTGTGCACACCTGTGACGACATCGGCCTGCTTAATGGCCTCCTGTTTTCTAAGGTTGAAGACCCAGGGCTTCATGTGCGAGGCAGAAGACTCCACCACAGTCTTCCCTTTCTCCGCATAAGACGCTCCCGTATTCTCGTCACCCTTTAGAGGACCAACTCGACAATCACGTGCGAAGTGTCCCAACTTCCCGCACGTAAAACAAGCGCGAGATCCATACCCAGATGTCTCTGTCACAGTCGCAGAAGGAGCTTGTCCAATAGACTTGGACTTCTTTCCCCATCTCTTACGATACCCAAACTTCTCCGGACGCGATGGCTTGAACTCTAGCTTTGTCACAGCCAAGGTCCCGTTTGCTTGCCCTCTTCTCATGTCCGTCTCCAGAGACCGATCTGTACAGACTAAGGCTTGAAACCCCTGACTCACAGAACTCGAGATCAAATACCGCAGCTCATCACACAGTCGCGCATAAAACCAACTAGTCTTACGCTCTTCTTCGGCGAAGATTGTACCCGCATATCTTCTTAAACGTGTGAACTCATGTAGGTACTCATCAACACTACGATCTCCTTGGGTTAACCGTTGAAATTCCATTTCCATCGATATCCTTGGCTGTATTGGTAGATGTTGTGCCAAGAACAACCGAGAAAATTCGTCCATCGAGACCTCTGCCAATTGCTTGCCGGCCAAGTGATGCAGTTCAATCTCATCCCACCATAAACGAGCCTCTCCTTCTAGTAGGAAAATGACCAACATAACCTTCTTTCCCTCCTCAACTTTGATAGCTCTAATGATCCTCTTTATCCTTGCAAGCCAATCCTTTGCTTGGGCCGGTGAACCTGCCCCGGTAAATTGCGGAGGATTGAAGCTCAGGAATTGCTTCAATTGTTGATCTGCTACCCACGGATCAACTACATCTTTTACCGGTTCTTGTCGTACCCCAGCATGCGTTGGCACTACTGCAGGACGTACCTATCCAGCCTGCTGAGCATTCATCACAGCAAGTACCGTTTACGTGATGAAACGTATCATTTTAGCGGATGGAGAAGGTGTGGGCAACTCAGTTGGTGCTGTACTTTCTACAGAATGTTGAGGTTCGGATTGACCCGCAACACTTCTGGTCACCTATATGTGTAAAACACACAACTTAGCGACCAAGTAAAACAACAAACATACAAAAAGAATACACCAAGCAAGTGTAATTACATTCCTAAGTGGACATTCTGGAGTTCAATTTATGTGTTATAACGACAGCACTGACACGTGCTCGCAACCTCTCAAAAGAATTCGTCCGCGAATTCGGAAGAGATCGACCAACAAGTTGATACTAAATTGTAACACCTCTACCCGTCAAGAAGAATATAATAGAGGGTCCGGCCGGGGCCCCACACCATATTCCTCAAATAGGCGGAGACGCTACTAAATAATATCAATACAAACGCATCCTAACACAGAGCATTCTAGCGTAAGCTTCACAGTTGATAACTTGAACTCAAGAGTTACAAGAACTATCCACAATAATAACATAGGAATGTATACAACCCAAGTATTTGGCCTTAAGGCCTTAAAAATTTCTCTTAACAAAGGTGTGGTTTACAGACATCGGCACGCAGGCCGGCCACACTTGAATAAGAAGAAACAAAATAAAGCCTTTGAGGGCAGCAGCGCTGCTTGGGCTTCAGCCCGCTAAGTCTTGCTCGGACCAGTACCTCCTGCACCTGCAAGAACCAATCCACCAAGCGGTCGAAAATAGGGCAACGGTCAGCATTCAGCTGACCAATTATAATGACCCTGCCCCTGGCACGGGGCAGCAGAATTCCATCCCTGCATAGCATTTTTCAACAATATGTATAGCAAACCATGCAAGACGTACACGACCGCACTGTCAATACATATCACAAATGCCGGCACGACGGCCTGATGCTCCGTGCACTCAGGGCACATTCGGGTGTACCAGAAACACCAGATCCCACCAATGAGCATTTAGTCTAGCACGCAGGCCCAAGACTCACATTATGCCGCTGACGAAAGCCCAACGCCTTGGCACTCTCATGTCCAGCCTACATAATGCAGGTACGGATCAGCCACCCCCCGTTGCTCAAACCTCCTTGCCACTACCAAGTACATCGTACTTGAGGCCACAAATTAAGGCACGGGTCGGTTTCACCTTTCCTGTTTGGTATGAAGCCCTGTTTATACAGTTGCAGCCCAACGACTCAACACCACATAAAGTGACAACTCACGGCCACAAGAGTTGAACCCAACTCTCACAATTTCCTGGACTTCCTCCAATACTTCCTGCGGTACAAAGCTATAGGTATCCATTCTCCAGTACTTCCTGCGGTACCAAGCCACTGGTATCCACCACAGATTTAATGCATACAAGCATTAATCACGGAGTCTTCTCTGATGTGCAAACAAGCATAACCAATCCAGACCAGCATGTCCAAATGGGCTTCACACAACATGCCTAGATCCGTACTCTGATTCTGGACTCTAACAAGGGGGACTTCACATATCTACCCCAAGGGACACCGCAACCCACCGCACACTCGCGGGGACGGGTTTTCCCTATGTAAATGCAGAAAAGTAGGTCTTCACATGTCCAAGATGGAAATCGTTATCCTTGGAATTTGCCTCGGAGCCATGGAGAGAAAGCAAATGGATGGAAGTCTTTGCAGCAGCCTTGCCTTCGCAAATCTGAACTCGGCTCGCTATTTGGACCACCGTAGCACCACCGGCAGCCGGATTCCCCTTCTTCTTCCTTCTCTTACTCTCCTCTCTCTCTTAGCTTTAGAAAGAGAAAGATGAAACTCAAATGAGCTTTCTCCTGTTTAATCCCGGCCTTATATACCCAAGGAAGAGCCCAGACCATTGGATCTTGGTCAAAGAAAAAGAATGGCTCTGATTAGCTCTGAAATTGATTTTCCTGGGCCGAACACGGGTTGTGACATGCCCGTGTCACAGGCCATGTTCCTGAAGCGGTGCACAATCGACTGAAAATAAACCAGAACACGGGCATTGACACGCCCGTGTCAAGCCTGAAATGCCCGTGTTACCCAGTACACGACCGTGTATCTGGCCGTGTCACCCCTATAATACGATCTCCAAAATCACCCGAGCAAGACACGGCTATGGCACACGCCCGTGTTCATGGCCGTGTGTCCAACACGCCCCTGTGACACGCCCGTGTCACAGGCCGTGTCGCCTCTCAACGATCAGTTCTCAAATAATCGTCGAGAAGTGGGACACGCCCTGGGACACGCCCGTGTCCCAGGCCGTGTACACCTGACACACCCTGAGACACGCCCGTGTCTCAGGCCGTGTCAGCTAACCTGAATTCCAATTTTGGCTTTTGAGATTTCTGGGGTGTTACACATCTTCCTCAGATTCTTATCCTTCTTCATCATGGGATAAAGGAACATCAAAACTAGGACTTGTTTCATAATCAGATTTAGAGGAGGAGATATAATGAATTGGTACCTCATGTGTATCAGACTGATCTTAGATAGATTCACCATCGATCATGGGCATAAGTCCATAACAGCCACTAACATCTTCATCCCCCTCATTATCACTATCTGAGTGTGATAGAGGGGCCATGATTCTTATCCTTACAGTTGGATACTCCTCATCCTCTTCAGCACTAGGAGAATTAAATAGCCCTATATACGCTTCATCATCTTCTTTAGAGTAAGAAGATGCTGACTCAGTTTGGCTCCAAATCTTCTATTTCTTGGCAATAAAGGTCCTTTCCTTCTTGCCTTTGTGTATGTGATGGTTCTTCTCACCTATCTCTTTTCCATGCAATTAGTAATGACATGCCCAGGTTTGCTACAATAATTACAAATAATTTTAGAAGAAATACGTTTACTGGGTTTAGAATCATACCCTTCTCCTTTGGAGAACTTCTTCCAAGATTTGTGGTTATCCTTCTTATAATATTAGGAGGAGGAAGGATTATTCTTCCACTGCATCCTCTTTATCATCTTCTGGAATTCCCTTGAGAAGGTAGTAAACTCTCCATCTGACATGCTATTGTCAAATGAGATGGACCCAGAGCATTATGAATCAGCTAGCCTCAATGGTGGTGAGGAGATCCTTTCCTTGAACTTCTTAGAGCTCTCATCCTTGAAGTCCACTGTCCTCTCCTTAGCATGGGACCGGATAATAGTCTCCTCTTCCTTCCTGGCAGTTATCTGCATCTCATAAGAAGGCACATTCCAAATAGAGTGCAATGAGGAGTTTCAGCATGCTTTGCCACTTCTATGATTGCACAGATCCATGTGTCCCAATATCTTGTAAGAGATCTTAGTAACTTATCATTCAGCTTATAATTATTGAAGACAATCTCATAGGTCCTTAGCTTATTGACCACTCTGAAAAACTTTTCATAGAAGTCAGCTATATTGTCCTTGCTACTTTGCCTGAAAGAATCATATTTCTGATTAATTAGGGATTTCCTATCATCCCTAACTTCTTCCATAACCTCCATGTATACAATCAGGGTGTCCCACATTTCCTTTGTAGTATTGTAGTGGATGAGATTTTGGAATGTGGAATCATCTTTGGCACTGACATTTATGTTTTGTGCCCTCTTATCTATAGTTGTCAGGATGACCTCATCCTTGGTCATCTTGGTGTACTTCTTAGGGACACTAACATCTAAGATAGAGAACTTCATGGGGATGAAAGGTCCTTCTTGGACAGTAATGAAAATACTTGTGTTTGAGGCTTCCATGAATAGCCTGACCCTCTCTTTCCAGATACCAAAACTTTCCTTTCTATTGATCGGAAGCTTCATGGAGCTCAACTCCTTATGGTTCCCCCAATAAGGATAATCCTTAGCTACCCTTGGAGATCTTTTAAGACAGTTAAGTCCTTTTTGAATAACCTCCCACTGACAACACTTGAAAGTCTTTGTTTCAAGAGTAGCTAAATACCTAGGTGTGAATTGGTTTTTATGCCTTTTATTTCTTTCTTTTAGCTTTGGTGTGTTGTGAATTAGTTTTATATTTGATTTCAGGAATCACAAAATAGATCACAAGTATTTATAGTGGTTCTCCAAAGTATGGGTACCTCCATTATCCCTCCCATCTTTCTAACAGTGTGTTAGAAAAGGCCAACTTCTCCAATCTCAGCTCAATAAGCTTACAACACAGATCCCTCAGGATCTCTTAGACTCCTCCAAGTCTTAACTCAGGCCCAAAGCCCTACACTCAGAGATATAATCTCCTACAGCTCAGTAATCTTCACCAGATATTATCCAAAGTCCAACACTCAGGCAAGGAGGATAGCCCTATACTCAGATCCAACACAGGATCTTACCTCGGAGAATAAATCTCCTATAGCTCAGGCACACAGGTCCTACCTCAAATATATAGAAGGATCCTACCCCAGCCTTTATATATTAGGCTTACAAGTCAGATCAACACAGATCCTAAAAAAGAATTCTTAGTTTTTGTTGATGATGATTGACTCCAGATATGTGATCTTTGAGTCTGCCTCTTCCTGAGCTGAGAAGACTCTATTCTTTCCTCCTCACGTCACCGCGAATATATCTTCAAAGTTATTCTGCTTGTGCTGTGAAATAACCTGCAGAGCACTGCTTTTTCTAGCCTTTTGAGTAAATGAGTTGAATGCAGTTGTAACACCCAAAATCACAATTGAGTTCAGGTTGAGTGACATGGCCTGGGACACGGCCGTGTCCCACGCCGTGTCCTACTATATGTACTCGATTAAGTCGCAGGACGGTCTCGAGTGGGTCTTGAGTGTGCCTAGAGTGAGGCACACGACCTAGGATACGGGTGTGTCAAAGGTCGTGTCCTGCTCTGTGTACTCGAGTGTGGTGCAGGGCGGACTCGATTGGATCTCGAGTAGGTCTCGAGTGAGGCAAACGACCTGTGACACGGGCATGTTAGAGGTCGTGTCCTTCTCTGGATTTGTTAAGGGTACTGAGGCCTGGTGAACACGGTCAAGACACGGGCTTGTCTGATTCTATGTCAGGACACATAGCCTGTGACACGGGTGTGTCACATGGTCGTGTCCTGTTCGGTGCAAGTAAGTTTTAGTGCTTCTTAAGGTACACAGCTTATTACACGGGCATGTCACAGGCTGTGTCAGCCCAAAAATAGAGCTTTCAGAGTGATTTGTGGCCATTCATTTCCTTCATCTGGGATCCAATGGTCCAAGCTTCTCCCTACTGATTTATGACAAAGGATTGAGAAGATAAATCTCATTCATCTTTGTTATTCTTTTTCTAAAAGAGATAGAGAGAAGGAATATCAAGGAGGAAGAGGAGAAGAGATCCGGCCGCCTGTGGAGCTTCAGCGTTCGGAATCGCGATCCGAGTCCAGGTTTGTGGAGGCAAGGACGTTGCGGTGCTTTCTAACTGGCTAGATTTCAATGGCTCCAAAGAGGTCGTCAAGGGTAACAATCTTCCTTCTTGGACATGCAAAGTCCTTGTTTTGGCATGTATATGTATTTCCCCCACCAAAAAGGTGGCTTTGGAGGGATTTCCTTGTGTTGATTCATGTGATCCCTATACTTGCATATAGATTCGAAAATGTGTAATACAGAATAATCATGCTGTGTGAAGCCCATATGGACAGGTTGGTCTGGATTTGTGATGTTGTATTTTGCACATCGGAGAAGGCTCCGTGTATAAACGTGTATGTTGGGACTCGATAGGTTATACCTATGAAGGGTAGTAACAGGAAGTACTGGAGTGGAATTCCAGGAAAATACCCTCGTAATGGTTATGTTGTACGCTATGAAAGACCATTTCTCTGGCACTATAGGATGCTGTAGGTTTGGGTTGAGTTTGGGTGCAGAAAGTGAGTTCTGCTGAACCCTCCAAGCGATCTTATAGGACGCTGCTAACTCCCTATTTGGATTATGAAGCCAGTTCTTGGTGGATAGTGTGGCTATTGTGAGTTGCGAGCTCTTGAAGGCTTCGTGCCAAACTTATAAGGGGAAAGCTGACCCGCGTCATGTTGGACAATTTGAACAACAAGATTGGCTTAACCGAACCGCGTTATGTCTTACCGACTAGTAGAGCTAGTTATTGGTCTCGTTGGAGCGCATAATCAGAGTCTTAGGCATGTTCGCCATTAAGACCGAATGCTCAATCCCGTTGGGTTTTGGACCTTGAACAGTGGTGCGGCCCTGGTTCGCCGGTACACCAAGAATGTGCCCTGAGTGCACGTATCGTCGGGCTGCGTGGAAGAAGGTTGTGATATATTGATTGTGCGTGAGTGCACATTGTATGATATATATGTTTGTTAAATGCTATGCCTATAGGGAAAGAATACCACTACCCCAGGAAAGGGGTAGGGTCGATATTAATTGGCGAGCTGAATGTTGGCCATTGCTTTGTTTGCCACCATTATGGTGGGATGTCCCTGTGCAGGTGCTAGAGAGCCGAGCGAGAAATGGTGGGTTGAATCACCTGCTGCTGCTGCTGGCCCCCGAAGGCTGAACAAAGGCTTTTGTTAGGTTCAAGTGTGGTCAGCCTGCACGCCGATGTTTGTAATCCACACTTGTAAAGCGTAACTGTAAGGCTTAAGGGCAAACTCTTTAGTATTTTGTGTACATTCTTTTGTGAGTATATATAAATGTGGTGGTTTATATATAGTGGACATTCATGGTTTGAGTTCAGTTTAACGTTAAAATCATCCGCTAGTATGCTCTGTGTTAGGATGCGTACCTGTTTTTGTATTTACTTGTGACTTCGCCGCTTGTTTATGGAATATAGTGTGGGGCCCTGACCGGACCTTCTATTATATGTTATTAAACGGATGTAATCATTACATTTTGGTATCATCTTGTCTCGGTCTTCCTATTTCAAATTCGTGGTCGAATTCTTTTGTGGGGTGGCGAGCACGTATCTGTGCAACCCGCTTTAACATTAATGAACTCTGGAATGTCTAATAAGGAATGCAAATACTCCTGTTTGAGGAATATGCGCGTTCCTATATTGTTGTGATTGCTTGTGCAAGGTCGCTAAAGTGTGTCTGGTTCACCTATAGGTGACTCATAGTAGTGCTGGGCAGTCTAAGCCCCAGCATTCTAATTAGAGTGCGGCACCAGCTGAGGTGCCCACTTCTCCTCCGTATGCAGAAACAGTCCGCTTAGTTGTTGAGGCACTATTTGCAATGATTCATGCACAGCCTATTGGGCAAGCACAGCCAGCAGTGGTGCAAGAACGGGTTGGTGTAAGACCAAAACCTATTGAGGATATTGATCCTCGAGCAGATGAGGGGCAATTAAAGCATTTTATGAGCTTCAATCCTCCGACGTTTACGGGTGTGGGAACCCCAGTACAAGTGGAAGATTGGTTTTCGCGCGTCAAGCGTATATAGACGGCGATAAGGACAGAGGAATATAGGAAGGTCACCTTGGCTACCTTCTTGTTTGAAGGAGAGGCTCGGCTATGGTGGGACGAGATAGAGTTGCATCACCTAGCCGGCAGTCAATTAACACAAGTCTCGATTGAGGAGTTTTCGCGATTATTTTTGGCAAAGCACCTACCAGCGGCAAAATGCATCGCCATAGAAAATGAGGTCCAACAGCTAATGCAAGGAGAAAGTAGTGTTGATACTTACTTGCATGAGTTTACAAGATTGGGCCGTTATGCAGGGTTTATCTTCGCTGATGAATAATGGAAAACCAATAGGTTCTACGAAGGGTTACGGGATGAGTTGAAATTCCATCTCTCTAGTTCAGTGAACCAAGGATTTCAGGCATTGGTTGTTATTACTTGTGCACTGGAGAATGATATGAAACAGGTGCAAGGAAAGAGGGACTTGTCTATGATGAAGTCTTAGTTCAAAGTGCCCCGTCCTGGAAAATCGAACTACCAAAAGAAGTTGAGCAAGAGATCCAAATCTTCTGGACAGGCTCCTTCTTCAGTTGTGTCGGGAGCAACGGTATGGCAAGAGTCTTGTACATTCTTTACATGTGGCAAGGTGGGACATATAGCCCGTGTCTGTTGGGTTGGTCCGCCAAAGGTGGAAAAGAAGATGGGAGCGTCATATGCTGAGAAGGGAAAAGCAGTGGTGGAGTCCTCTGCATCCCAGGCGCAGCCCTGAGTATATAATCTTGCTCAGCAAGAGGCCAGAGAGCAAAGTGACGTTATCACAGGTACGAGTTAAGATATTGATTTCTTTTTATATTGCATACCTTATGTGTAGCTTTATGTATGATGTGTTTGTCTTAGGTTTTGTCCTGATTCGGAACAATCTAGCGAGATTACTGTTTGATATGGGTGCTTCACATTCATTTCTGTTAAGGACTTTGTAGCTCGAATTGGAGTAACTATTGATGTTACGATAGATAGTGTTAAAGTGTTATTACTGAATGGATGCGTGAAGCTTGAAGATAGGGCTTGTGATGTGGAAGTTCAAATATGAAGTCAAGATTTCTGCTTAAGCGCAGCTGTGCTATCGATATCAGAATTTGATGTGATCTTTGGTATGGACTGGCTTTCGGAGCAGCGTGCCTTTATTGATTGCAATTCAAAGGAAATCACACTGAGCCAGAATACCGAGCCAGAGAATAAGTTTACGGGTATACGAGGAGTAGACGGGACCTTGATTTCTGCTCTCCAAGTCTTCAATGTTGTTCAGAAGGGCGCGGAGTTATTCTTCACGCTTATTCAGGTTGTTGAGCCAGAGGCCAGTGTGAATGATGTTCCAATTATATCGGATTTTACTGATGTGTTTCATAAAGATCTTCCTAGGTTACCTCCCCAGCGGGAGATAGACTTATCTATTGAGTTGGTGCCAGGTGCGAAACCTATGACCCACTCGCCATATCGCATATCGCCAAAGGAAATGGCACAGCTGAAAGTTCAATTGCAAGAGTTGCTGGAACAGGTTATATACGCCCAAGTATGTCAATTTGGAGCGCACCTATTCTGTTTGTGAAAAAGAAGGACGGTAGTTTATGGTTTTGTATTGATTATCGTTAATTGAATAAGCTGACAGAGAAAAACAATTATCCAATTCCACGGATAGATGACTTGTTCGATTAGCTAGTGGTATCAAACGTCTATTCGATATTGGATTTAAAATCTAGATATTACCAATTGAGGATTTGGGAAGGTGATATTCCCAAGACAGCGTTTGAAACACGCTACGGTCATTATGAGTTCACTGTAATACCGTTTGGGCTAGGTAATGGGCCATCGGTGTTCATGGATCTAATGCACCGAATGTTCCGAGAGTACTTGGATCTATTTGTGATCGTATTCATTGATTATATCTTGGTTTACTCTCAATCTGAAGCTGATCATGCAAACACGTTATGGTTTGTGTTCCATACCCTGCGGAGAAATAAGCTCTTTGACAAGTTCTCAAAGTGTGAGTTTTGGCTGTCGTCAGTGGCTTTTCTTGGCCACTTGGTAAGTAGAGAGGGCATTGCGGTGGATCCATTAAAGATAAGTGCCTAATGAGAGTGGCCATTGTTGTCTTCGGTGGCCAAAGTCAGGAGTTTCCTTGGACTGGCCGACTACTACAGACATTTTGTGGAGAACTTCTCACAGATCGTTGTGCCTCATACCACATTAACGAGGAAGGATAAGAAGTTCGTTTCGACGCAGGAGTGAGCGCGAGCTTTTGAAGAGCTAAAGAGTTCTTTGACTACGACGCCTTTTTTGACATCACCATGTGGTACAGACGGTTATGAGATTATAGTGATGCTTCAGGGAGCGGCTTAGGCTGCATTATCCTGTAGTTTGGCAAGGTGATTGCTTATGGCTCACACTAGTTGAATGTTCATGAGCGGAATTATCCCGTCCATGACTTGGAGTTGGCGGTGGTGATCTTTGTACTTTTATTGTGGCGGCATTATCTATATGGTGTAAAAGTGGATATCTTTACGGATCATAAGAGCCTAAAATACCTATTGGATCAGAAGGATCTCAATATGAAACAACAGAGGTGGATGGAGTTCCTCGGGGACTACACCTTTATTATTCACTATACTCCCAGAAATGGAAACGTGGTATCAAATGCCTTGATTCGTAGGACTCTGGTAAGGGAAAATAGGTTGTGGATGCATGATGAATGTCTGATCCAGGAGTTCGAAGCGTTAGAGATTTCTTATGTTGACAAGAATTCCACAGCCGATGTATGCTTGAATCTAACAGAGGTATAGTATGACCTTGTACATAAGGTTCGGCGAGCAACGGAACTTGATGAAATTCTCCAACGCTATGCAGTGGATGGTACAAATGACAAATTCTCCTGGGATGATGGCCTTTTAAGGAAAGATGGTCGTTTGTGAGTCCCAAGTATGGGTAAGTTGAGGGAAGAATTGATGTATGAGGCTCACTTTACAAAATACTCAATTCACCAAGGGAGCACAAAGATGTACAAGGACATGAAAAAGTAGTTCTAGTGGCCAGGGTTAAAGAAAGACATAGCACATTATGTGGCTCAATATCAACCATGTGCTTTGGTGAAAGCAGAATGCTAGAAGCCCGGAGGTTTCCTGAAGTCGTTACCTATTCCAGAATGGAAGTTTGATGATATTTTGATGGATTTCGTGCTCATTTTGCCGAGATCTCAACGCGGGAACGATTAGGTTTGGGTGATCGTAGACCGGTTGACTAAAGTATCTCACTTCTTGCCGAACAAGAGGGATGATTAAGTGGAAGTTGATAGTTCGTTTTGTAGTCTAAACTACTATGGTATTTTCTAGTTTTTAATATACAAATCATGTCTTGTATGCTCATATATTGGCCTCTATTTGTATATAATTTTGTCACTAACATATTTCTTTCTTTTTTTAGGTTTTTGTCAAATTTAGCTGTGACACGCCCGCTGGTCACGCCCTCCCGTGGCGTGTACCAAGGGCGTGTAACATAGTGGAATGAAGCCGTCGGTCCAAAGTCAGTCTCCAGCTAAAATCAGCTCAAACGCCTACAGTCCCGCCCTCCCCGGTCACGTTTGCCAGTCGTGTCCCGCCAAGTCCCAAGAAGTCAGTACGACGCTTAATTTCAACGCTCCAAAGTCACGTTGAATCTGACAATCCTAGTTGTCACGCCCTCCTAGTGCGTGTAATCCTGCCACCGTGCCAGACTTTAATTCGAACGCTCAATATGTCATGCCGAGTCTGACACGCCCTATTATCACGCCCTCCACGGGCGTGTCACAGGGTGTGAGCCAGCTAGAAAAATTTCTATAAATAATCATCATCTTCAATGGTTGGGCATCCAGATCTTGGGAGGAGAGGCGCTGTTATTTTAGAGTAGTTCTAGTTTAAAGCTCTTCTCTCCCTTCTCCTCATTTCAAGTCTTTTTATTTTTCAGTTTTCATGCAAATCCTTGTAGCGTTCCTGTACTATTTTTTCATCGCACTTTTAGTCATTATGGAAGTTTTCCTCATAGTATATGTGTTCCCTTCTTGTGACTCTTCTTCACTAAGAAATAAAATAGCTCATTATTATATTTATCTTCTACTCGGTATCAGTTTTCATATTCTAAATATAATTTTCTTTTTCTACACCATGAGTAAATAAATTCTCCTTATACTCGATCTTGATGATTCGAGGTTTGAGTTGATTAAGTTTTAATGCTCTAGTTTTCTTTTTTCTTTATAAAGATTAGACCTTGATTTATTCTTGATTAATCATGTTTAGAGAAGTATTATCGATGTACATTTTTCATCTTTGTTTTCGCTCTTAGTTAGCCGAAAGGCTCGTAGTTTGGAGTGAACATTCAAGAATAAAGAGAGTTGTATGTACCCCTCGAGAGAGGCAGAAGTCAAATCTCCTGGAATGGAATAAAATCTAATAGAGGGGTTCACAGCGTAAGGCGAGTTTTAGGCCTCCGACTTGGGCGAGAGTTCGGTCGAACCTTCCTAAATTAAGGAGGGCACGACTTTGAGAAAAGTGTGTTCATGCTTTAGGAACCTCCATGATCAAGGTCTTGGGCTTTATTAAGTGTAAGTCTATTATCACATATTTTGTCAACTCCTGCTGAGGTGATTCTCGATCGAGTGCTTTTCTTTATCAAAGTTTAACCCCCCCCCCCCTCGTTTCAATAACTAGTTTAAGTGTTGGCATTTTATTTTTCTTTATGCAGATAATCTTTTCTTATGAATTAGTCAAACTTAAACAAACTTTCGGTTGGATAATAGTAGAAACGTGAGTAGTTGTGCTTGATAGTCCAAAGTTTAAATACGACCTTGGTACTACAATTTAATAAGTACACTTGACTATTCTGGTTGAGAGCATTTTTCTACACAATGTTTTTGGCGCCGTTGTCGGGGAAGCTTTTTCGTCAATATTAGGAAAACGGTTTCTCTATATATTAATTATTATTATTATATTATATTATAATCAACCCACATCATCATTCCCCCCTCCTCTTTAATTTTGTTTTCTAGTGCATGACCCGCACGAATCCGTCGCTACTTGTTAATTTGGACCAAGAAATCGAACGCTCCTTTCGGAGAAACTTGTGATTTGGGTGTTCCAGCCTGGAGGGTACGAAAACTTGTGATTTGGTTGAGGATTCCGAAGGTGTTTGTAATTTCAAATCTGAAATGGGAGAACCCAACCCAGGAATTGCACAGCAAAGGACCATGTCTGATCATGCTCGACCCAGCCTAGAGGGTACGAAAACCAGTATTGTTTGACCTGCAATTGCGAACAATAATTTTGAGCTTAAGCCTAGCATCATACAAATGGTGCAGCAATATGTACAGTTCTATGGATCACAAGATGAAGATCCGAACTTACATATTGCCAGTTTTCTTGAGATCTGTGACACCTTCAAAATGAATGGTGTCTCACATGATGCTATTAGTCTAAGAGTCTTCCCCTTCTCCTTAAGAACCCAAGCCAAACAATGGTTGAGTTCTCTTCCAAGAGGATCAATCACTACTTGGAACATTTTAGTTGATAAATTTCTTGCTAGATATTTCCCTCCCGCTAAAACTGCTAAATTAAGAAATGATATAACTTCTTATTCTCAAATTGCTTCTAAGACCCTCTATGACACTTGAGAGAGGATCAAAGAACTTTTGAGACGATGCCCTCATCATGCTCTGCCTGTATGGTTACAGGTTCAGACATTTATAATGGGCTAAATCAAGAGACTCAGCAAATGATAGATGCCGCTTCCGCTAGTTCTTTGGACCGCAAAACTCCGGAAGCCGCTCTTGAGATTATAGAGGACATGGCGATGAACACCTATCAGTGGAATTCGTCTAGGACTCTCCCAAATAAAACTGCAGGTATCTATAAAGTAGACTCTATATCTTAACTAGCGTTGCAAGTTGAGATGCTGATTAAGGAGATTTCGGAGATGACTGCTACCTCCGCCCCTCAAATATATGAAATTTCGAATGTTGTTGCTGTCGAGCAGATGGATTATCTGGGGAACATACCCAGGCCTGCTCAAAATAATTTTTCGGCTTTTTCTAATTTTTCTGCACCTCCTGGTTTTAATGCTTCTACGAACTCTTATCACCCTGGATGGCATAACAATCATAATTTTTCTTGGAGTAACCCTGCCAATGCCATACGTCCACAACATGATTTTACACCACCACCACAACAAAACCAAAATTTTCAAAAACCTCCATCTTTGGAGGAAATTATTTCTAGATATATAAGCTCGAACGATGCTACCATTCAAAATCTAACAGGGTCAATGAAAAATCTAGAAAATACGGTCAGCCAACTCGCCAAGGTAATCTCATAGAGGCCACCTGGCCCTCTTCCCTCAAATACCTAACCCAAACAAATGGAGCATGCGAAAGCGATTTCCCTTCGGAGCGGTTAAGTTATTCAAGAGCCCACCACAAGGGAAGAGCCAGAAGTGATTGCCTCTCCTGCTGCTAAAAATATTATAATTACGAAAATGAACGCTGAATATTTTTAAAAAGAAAAAGAAAAATTTGTTTTTGACAAAGCTAAATCTGCTTTTGAAAATGACAATGATAATTTTCAAAATGATGCCCCTACCAATATAAAGGAATTTTGCCACCACCTTATCCCACTAGGCTTAGGAAGGAAAAAATAGATGATCAATATCAGCACTTTCTTGAAATGTTTAAACAAATTTATATAAATTTTCCATTTCACGAAGCCATTAGCCAAATGCCAAAATATGCAAAATATCTCACAGATTTGTTAACGAACAAAAAAGAAAAATTGGAAAATTCTTCTCACGTAACTTTAAACGAGGAGTGCTCGACAGTCATTAAAAATTCTAATCTTCATAAAAAATAAATGATCCGGGTAGCTTTTCTATTCCTTGCGTTTTAGGTGATTTTTTTTAAAGCATGCGTTAATGGACTTAGGTGTGAGCATCAACTTGATGCATTTTTCTTTATTCAAGAAACTAGATTGGGCACTCTCATCCCTACACGAATGAGTATCCAGTTAGCCGATAGGTCAAATAAATATCCATTAGGTATCGTAGAGGATGTGCTAGTGAAGGTCGACAAATTCATCTTCCCGGTGGATTTTGTCATTCCTGATATTGAAGAGAACGTCGAGGTACCTCTTATACTTAGTCGTCCCTTCCTAGCCACCTCTCGAGCGATCATTGATGTAAGTAACAGAAAACTTTTTCTCCGTGTGGGAGATGATGAGGTAACGTTTTCTATCAATCAATCAATGAAAAACTCCTTAAAAACACGATTATATCCTTGCAAGCAAATTTTTAAAATGAATTTGTTTTTAGAAGAAAAAATCATGAAAACCTTTTTTTTGAAAAAGAAAAAAGTTTGAAAAACACTTACGATGAACCACCCAACATAGAATTAAAACCACTCCCTGAGCATTTTAAATATGCCTTTATTGAAAAAAATTCTAAATTGCCCGTTATAATCTTGGCCTATCTTTCTCAATCCGAAAACGATCAATTGATCGAAGTACTACCAAAGTATCGCCGAGCTATAGCGTGGCAAATTTTTGATATTTTTGGCATAAACCCTTCTTTTTGTACGCATAAAATATTTTTTAAAATTAATTTTAAGGGCATAGTCAAACATCAATGTCGTCTTAATCCGAATATAAAGGAGGTTGTGAAGGGAAAGGTGCTCAAATTATTTGATGCTGGGATAATTTTTCCTATTTCCGATATTAAGTGGGTAAGTCCAGTCCAAGTTGTACTTAAGAAGGGTGGGATCACAGTAGTGACGAATGAAAACAACAATTTAGTTCCAACTAGGACGGTAACAAGATGGAGGATGTGCATCGATTACCGTAAGCAAAATGATGCCACTCGTAAAGATCACTTCCACCTTCCCTTTATCGATCAAATTTTAGAACAATTATCTAGGCATAGTTTTTATTGCTTTCTCGACGGTCTCTCGGGGTATTTTCAAATCCCTATCGCACCTGAGGACCAAGAGAAGACCAGATTCACTTGCCCCTTCGGAACTTTTGCCTATCGGATGCCCTTCGGGTTATGTAACGCACCTGCTACCTTTCAATGGTGTATGCTCGCCATTTTCGATAAATTCGTAGAAAATATTATGGAAGTATTTATGGACAATTTTTCCATTTTTGGCGACTATTTTGATTTGTGCTTAAAAAATTTGGAAAAAGTTTTACAACGCTGCGAAGAAACAAATTTAGTTTCAAATTGGGAAAAGTTACATTTTATGGTGCGTGAGGGCTTAGTCTTTGGCCATATGATTTACGCTAAGTGAATTGAAGTGGACAAGGAAAAAATTGAAGTGATTGAAAAGCTACCGCCGCCTACGAATATCAAAGCGATTAGAAGTTTCCTAGGGCATGCGGGTTTTTACCGACGATTCATTAAGGTCTTTTCAAAAATTACTAAGCCACTTACCCACCTTCTCGAAAAAGAAACTCCTTTTGTTTTTGATAACACTTGTCTTGCTGCGTTTGAATTAATTAAATCTAAACTTATAAATGCTCAAATTATGATCGCCCTATTTTGGGATTTACCCTTTGAAATAATGTGTGATGCGAGTAATTTTACGGTAGGGGCGGTTCTAGGACAACGAATTGCTAAGCACTTTCATCTGATCTACTATGCAAGTAAAACTCTATTTTCCGCTCAAGAAAACTACACCATTACCGAAAAGGAACTATTAGCTGTTATTTTCGCATTCGATAAATTCTTACAATACATTACTCTCTCTAAGGTTGTCTTTTTTACTGATCATTCTGCTGAAGTACCTCCTTTCTAAACTGGATGCCAAGTCGCGTCTTATTCGTTGGATCCTCTTACTTCAATAATTCGACTTGGAAATCCAGGATAAGAAAGGAGCAGAAAATCTAGCGGCTGATCATCTTTCTCGTCTCGAGAATCCTGAGCTAGGTGTTTTAAATGAACATTTTATTAATGGTTCTTTTCCGGATGAACAAATTTGAAATGTTTCCTCTTCTACCCCCTGGTTTATAGATCTGGCCAATTATCTCGTGGCCCGGGTCCATCCAAAAGGGTACTCTTCTCAGCAAAAGAAGAAATTCTTTTCTGAGTTGAAGTATTATTTTTGGGAGGACCCCTTTCTATTTCGAATTTGTGCGGACCAGGTGGTAAGAAGATGTGTTTCCCGGGAAGAAGGTCAACAAATCTTAATGCATGTTCATGAAGGTCCGACTGGTAGGCACTTTCAAGCAAACTGCACCGCCCACAAGGTGCTTAGTGCTGGCTTTTATTTGCCTAGCATATTTAAAGATGCACAAATCTTTGTGAGCGGGAGTGATCGATGCCAGCGGACCGGAAACATTTCTAATAAAAATGAAATGGAGCAAAATTATTTTCTTGAAAGCGAAGTTTTTGATTTATGGGGCATCGAATTTGTAGGCCCGTTTCCCTTAAGCTTAGGAAATAAATATATTCTATTTGTCGTAGATTATGTCTCTAGATGGGCAGAGGCCCAAGCTTTACCAAGTAATGATGCTCGCATCGTAGTTTCTTTTCTTAAGAATTTATTTTCTCATTTTGGTTTCCCTCGAGTAATCGTTAGTGAGAGGGGAAGTCATTTTTGTAACGCTCAGCTCGCTAAAGATTTAATGAAATATGGCGTTACACATAAACTATCCACAACTTATCACCCCCAAACTAACGGTCAGGTCGAGGTGGTCAATCGAGAACTTTAAAGAATTTTGGAAAAAACTGTTTCCACTTCTCATAAAGGTTGGTCTTTAAAGTTAGATTATTCTCTTTGGGCCTATCAGACAGCATACAAGACCACTATTGGTTGTACTCCTTTCTGATTAGTCTTCGAAAAATTGTGTCATCTCCTGGTATAAGTAGAGCACCGTGCGTATTGGGCGCTAAAGTTTTTTTAATTTCGATCCGCAATCGGTCGGCGAGCATAGAAAAAACCAACTAAATGTACTTGACGAATGACGAGCATACGCTTATGAAAATAATAAAATTTATAAAGAACACACAAAACTTTATCACGATAAGAACTTGCGCCATCCTAAAATGTTTAAACATGGCGATCAAGATCTTCTTTTCAATTCTCGCTACGTCTTTTTCCTGGAAAGCTTAAATCTAGATGTTCTGGACCGTTTATGGTCAAGCATATCTTTTCTTACGAAACTGTGTTACTCTCGCATAAGGATAAGGGTGACTTTAAAGTAATTGGACATAGACTGAAACATTATCTTTCTAATGATTCTGTGTCTCCTGCAAAGCAGGAACTTGTTTTGGACTCTTGAATATTTATCTTCATGAGGACTTTTATTTTATTTTGGAGATCTTAATTATTATGAAACACTTATTATTATTCAGACTCTCTTTTATTTTATAGCGTCGAGCTTAAACGATGCTTTAAATAAATGGCGCACTTGGGAGTCAACCCAAGTTATTTTTTGTGTTTTCTTCATTTTTCACTTTTTGCCCAGGACGGCCCCGACAAGTTGAGATTTCTGTAATCCTCTGTTCCAATGCTGCTGTAACCATCACAAAGTCAAACAAAGATGTTTCATGAAGACCGAAAGTGCAAGCACAGGGGAGAAGCCACACTCAGCTTTTGTAGTAAAGAAATCCGGGGAAGTACCTGTGTTTCAATTCTATACATTAATTCTCTCTCCTTCTCTAACCTCTTTTCTCCATTGAGGACAATGTCCATTTTAAGCTTGGGGGAGGTTTCCTCCATCTTTTTGCTAAAAACTAAAAATTATATATATATGCTTTTTATTTTTATTTTAAATAAATTTAGATCTTTCAATAGTACCCCTAACTTTTATTTTGTTTTTCTAAAAATTGCATATAAATAACTTAGCTATTTATAAATTTTCTAATCAATCATTTTAATTACACTTCACAAGTAAAATGTTAGTCTTACTGTGTTTCTAATTCACGGTAGCATGTTAAAGTGAAATATTTTTCTAAAACTTGCATTTTTATTATGGTTTTACATTTTTTTTATTTTCTTTACTTCATAAAAATCTTTCATCCACTATTTTTCTTTTTGTTTTTGGATAATTTTTTGTAAAGCTAGCATTTGATTAGCGTAGTAGATGTGAACGATTCTAGACACATATTATACTTATTTTTAAAATAAGTTCATTAGTCTCTATTTAATTTCTAACACCTACTTTTTGAAATTTTTTCAAAACTAATGCTTTAGGAAAAACTTTAGGAACATGAAAATGATGTAGTCCGTGTTTTTGTTTTTGTTTGAGCCTTCTGGACAACCAAAAAAAACAAAAAAACTTTTCCCCTTGTTAGCAACTTTTGAGCCTTCTTCCGATTTCCATTTTATAGCTCCACTTATCATTTTCATCAAAGAAAAATTCTTCCAACCCTTTTTATTACACTAAACGTTTTGAGCTTCATAAATTTAATGTTGTGATAAGACTGGTTTGTGACTTTTGGAAATTTTTTGGATAAAGTATTCTTAAAAGTTATGTTTCTTTATATGGCCAATTTCAAAATGTTGATTGCCTTCATTTTGAAAAAGAAAAAAAACATATATAAAAAGCTAAAAAAAAGAAAAAAAATGCTCATGTTATATTTTGAAGCTCTTTATTTTGGTTTAGCGTGATTTTAAGCCTTCATCTTTAATTCCATTCCTTATTATATGCCTAAACCTAACATTTCATTCATATTAAGTCCTGTTGATTCATGCCCCTAGATTTTTCTTTTAAGCTAAGTAAAGAAAAATAATAGACTAGTTGAGTCTTGGATTTAAATTTAGATTTTTGTTCTTTGTTTAAATTTGGTATAAAATGCCTCTTAGAATCTAGTAACATTTCAATGCATTTTTCGAATGAAGTCACCATGCTTAGGATTATTTAAGAAAAAAAAAACAAAATTTTTAAAAAAAATTTTGATGAATTATTTTTGTTCGTAAAGTTTATAAAAATTGAAACCATGTTTAAGTAATTTTTTTAGGTTTACATTTCACCTCGTCCCTACTTAGAATTCCGCATAGTACTTATGTAGCATAATTAGAATTCTCCTGATTAGTCACTTGTTATTTTAGCTAGTTTTTTTATCTTTGCTTGGGGACAAGCAAAGCTTAAGCTTGGGGGAATTTGATAGTTCGTTTTGTAGTCTAAACTACTAGGGTATTTTCTAGTTTTTAATATACAAATCATGTCTTGTATGCTCATATATTGGCCTCTTTTTGTACATAATTTTTTCACTAACATGTTTCTTTCTTTTTTTCCGATTTTTGTCAAATTTTTCTGTGACACGCCCCCTGGTCACACGCCCTCCCCGGGCGTGTACCAAGGGCGTGTAACCCAGTGGAATGAAGCTGTCGGTCCAAAGTCAGTCTCCAGCTAAAATCAGCTCACACGCCCACTGTCACGCCCTCACCGGGCGTGTTTGTCAAGCGTGTCCCGCCAAGTCCCGAGAAGTCAGTACGACACTTAATTTCAACGCACCAACGTCACGCCGAATCAGACACGCCCAGATTGCACGCCCTCCTAGGGCATGTCCGAGGGGCGTGTTATCCAGCCACCACCCCAGAATTTAATTCCAACGCTCCATATGTCGCGCCGAGTCTGACACGTCCTATTGTCATGCCCTCCGCAGGCTTGTCACAGGGCGTGACCGAGCTAGAAAAATTTCTATAAATAGTGATCATCTTCAAGGGTTGGGCATCCAGATCTTGGGAGGAGATGTGCTTCTATTTTAGACTAGTTCTAGTTTTAAGCTCTTCTCTCCCTCATCCTCATTTCAAGTCTTTTTATACCTTTAGTTTTCATGCAAATCCTTGTAGCATTCCTGTAATATTTTTCCATCGCACTTGTAGTCATTGTGGAAGTTTTCCTTATAGTATATGTGTGCCCTTCTTGTGACTCTTCTTCACTAAGAAATAAAATACCTCGTTATTCTCTTTCTCTTTTACTCGGTATCAGTTTTCATATTATAAATATAATTTTCTTTTTCTACACCATGAGTAACTAAATCCTCCTTATACTCGATCTTGATGATCCGAGGTTTGAGTTGATTAAGTTATGGGTCTCTATTTTTTTTCTTTATAAAGCTTAACCTTGATTTATTTTTGATTAATCATGTTTGGAGAAGTATTATCGATGTACGTTTTCCATTTTTGTTTCCGCTCTTAGTTAGCTGAAAGGCTCATAGTTTGGAGTGAACATTCAAGAGTAAAGAGAGTTGCACGTACCCCTCGAGAGAGGCAGACGTCGAATCTCCTGGAATGGAATAAAATCTAATAGTGAGATTCACAGCAAAGGCGAGTTTTAGGCCTCCGACTTGGGCGAGAGTTCAGTATGACCTTCCTAAACTGAGGAGGGCACGACTTCAAGAGAAGCGAGTTGGTGCTTTAGGAATCTCCACGGTCAAGATCTTGGGCTTTATTAAATGAAAGTCTATTATCGCTTATTTTTTTCAACTTCTACTGAGGTGATTCTCGATCAGGTGCTTTTCTATATCATAGTTTAACCCCCCCCCCCCCCCCCCCCCCGCATTTCAATAACTAGTTTAAGTGTTGGCATTTTATTTTTCTTTATGCAAGTAATCTTTTCTTATGACGTAGTTAGTCAAACTTAAACAATCTTTCAGTAGGATAATAGTAGAAGCGTGAGTAGCAGTGCTTGACAGCCCCGAGTTTAAATACAACCTTGGTACTACAATTTGATAGGTACACTTGCCTTTTCGGGTTAATAGAATTTTCTACACCAGAAGTCTTGGCAAAGCTTTATGTTGGCAGATTGTACGATTACACGGTGTTGCCCGTAGCATCGTAAGTGACTGTGATGGGCGATTGACTTCAAATGATTATAGGCTAATCCATAAGATGTTGAGCACAAATTAAAATTTATTACAGCCTTTCATCCCCAAACTGATTGCCAAACTGAGAGGACCAAGAGAACGATGTAGGACATTCTCCGAATGTGCGCCTTGGATTTTTGTAAGAGGTGGGAAGATCATCTCTATATTACAGAGTTTTCCTATAATAATATCTACAAAACGAGCATAGGTATGGCTCCGTTTGAAGCTTTTTATGGCCGGAAATGCCGTACACCATTAGCTTAGGCGGAAATAGGAGAATCTAAATTATATGGGAATAAATAAGTTGAAGAAGCTAATTCGACGATACACTCTATTCGGGAGAGACTACTGATAGCCCAAAATAGACAAGCCAAATACTATAACACCAAGCACCAAAAGGTTGAGTTTACGGTGGGCGATTGGGTCTATTTGAAGATAAAACCATTCAAAGGTGTGTCCAGGATTCAGCGTTTGAAAAAGTTAAGTCCGAGATATCTTGGTCCGTTTGAAGTGGTAGAGCGAGTTGGGAAAACTGAAAATCTGCTAGCTCTTTTGGCAAATTGAGTGGATTGCATGGTGTGCTCCACATATCAATGCTTCGAAAAGCCGTGAAAGATCCAACTCAAGTGATTGCAAATGATCGTTTATCGGTCGAATTTGGGCTAACGATGAATGTTAGTCCCATTCAAATTGAGGATAAAGCCGATAAACAATTGTGGAACAAGACAATTGGGATTGTCAAAGTATGATGGGACAACTATGGCTGTGAGGAGCTAACATGGGAGCCAGAGCAGGCCATGCGGGCTAAGTTTCCCGAGCTATTTGTTTAAATTGTTGTACAGTGCATATCATGTTGTATCAAACTTTTGTGAAGTTATAACATCTTGATTGTTGTTTTCCTTACGATATCTAAATTTATGGTTGAAATTTATTATAAGGAGGGGAGGGTTGTAACACCCCAAATCCCAATTGAGTTCCGGATGAGAAACACGACCTGAGACACGATCGTGTCCCAGGCCGTGTCCAACTTTTTGTACTCGAGTAAGGTGCAGGATGGTCTCTAGTGGGTCTCGAGTGGGCCTCGAGTGAGGCACACGGCCTAGGACATAGGAGTGTCTAAGGGCGTGTCCTACTATGTGTACTCGAGTGTGGCGTAGGGCGGACTCGATTGGATCTCGAGTAGGTCTCGAGCGAGGCACACATCCTGTGACATGGATGTATAAGAGGTCGTGTCCTCCTCTGGATTTGGCCAGGGCAATGAGGACTTGTGAACACGGGCTAGATACGGGCATTTATGAAGCCGTGTTAGGACACACGGCCTGTGACACGGGCGTATCACATGGCCGTGTCCTGTTCGAGGTAAGTTGGTTTTTGTGCCGCTTAAGGTACACGGCCTATGACACGGGTGTGTCACAAGCCGTGTCAGCCTAAAAATAGAGCTTTAAGAGCGATTTGTGGCAATTCATTTCCTTCATCTGGGATCCAATGGTCCAAGCTTCTCCCTGCCGATTCCAAATTTGTGGAGGCAAGGCCGCTGTGGTGCTTTCCAACCTGCTAGATTTCCATGGCTCAAAATAAATCCTCAAGGGTAACGATCTTCCTTCTTGGACATGTGAAGTCCTCATTTTGGCATGTATATAGATTTCACCCACAAAAAAGGTGGCTTTGGAGGGATTTCCTTGGGTTGATACATGTGACCCCCAGTCTTGCATATAAATTCGGAAATGTGTAGTACGGAATAGGCATGCTGTGTGAAGACAATCTAGACAGGTTTGTCTGGATTGGTGATGTTGCATTTTGCACATTTGAGAAGACTCCGCATATAAATGTGTATGTTGTGGAGTCGATGGGTTATACCAGTGAAGGGTAGTAATAAGAAGTACTTAAGTCGAATTCTAGGAAAATACCCTCGTAATGGTTGTGCTCTATGCTATGAAAGACAAGTTATCTGGCACTGCAGGATGCTACAAGTTTCGGTTGAGTTTGGGTGCGGAAAGTTAGTTCTGTTGAACCCGCCAAGCGATCTTGTAGGACACTGCTAACTCCATATTTGGATTATGAAGCCAGTCCTTAGTGGATAGTGTGGCTATTGTGAGCTGTGATATCTTGAAGGCATCATGCCGAACATATAAGGGGAAAGCTGAACCGCATCATGTTGGTCGATTTGAGCAACTGGATTGGCTGAACCAGACCACGTTATATCTGACCGACTGGTAGACCTAGTTATTGGTCTCGTTAGAGCGTATGATGATAGCCTTAGGCCTCTGTGCCATTAAGACTGAATGCTCAATACCGTTGAGGTTTGGACCATGAATGGTGGTGGGACCCTTGTTCGCTAGTACACCAAGAATATGCCAAGAGTGCATGGATCGCAGGGCTGCTTGATAAACGGTTGTGATTTATTGATTGTGCGTGAGTGCACATTGTATGATATATATGCTTGTGAAATGCTATGCCTGCAGGGAAGGAACACCACTTCCCCAAAAAAGTGGTAGGGTCGTTATAAATTGGTCAGCTTAATGCTGATCGTTGCTTTGTTTGCCACCATTATGGTGGGCTGTCCCTGTACAGGTGCTAGAAAGCCGAGCGAGAAATAGTGGGCTGAAGCCCCTCCTATTGCTGTTGATGTCCCTCGAAGGATGAGCAAAGGCTTTTGTTATGTTCATGTGTGGCCAGCCTGCGTGCTGATGTTTGTAATCCATACTTATAAAGCGTAACTGTAAGGCCTTAAGGCCAAAATCTTGAGTATTTGTTTTACATTCCTTTGTGAGTATATATAAATGTGGTTGTTTATATATATTGGACATTTATGGTTTGATTCCATTTTAACGTTAAAAACTTCCACTAGAATGCTCTGTGTTTGGATGCGTACATGTTTTGGTATTAACCTGTGACCTTGCCGCCTGCTTGTGGTTTATAGTATGGGGCCCCGGCCGGACATTCTATTATATGTTATTTAAAGGATGGAGTCATAACAGAAGTGGTCTTGAAGATGAATAGAAGCTTCGGCTTACTCTTCTCCTCCTTATATCTCAGAGAGTGAACTTTCTAAACTTGCTATTAAAGATATGACTATCAACAGCTAACTGTCAGAACTTCTTAGACAAATAGTAAGAGTATTTTCCTTAAACTTTACAACTGAGTTAAGAAGAAGAAAATTAAGCTCAAAGCTCTTGTTTCCAAAAGTTAATTTCTTTTTCCTCGGAACTCTACTTTTGTATCGCACCATCCAACGACTCTTTGCGCAGTAAGATTGGCCTGAAATGGAAACTGCTCCATCATTTTTGCATTTTTAGATATACTAAAGGCAAGCGGCCCCTTTTGTATTCTACCAAGCAAATCTGACGATATTTGAATTTTAGTGACGTCAGCATGACTCTGCAATTTTGGACTTGGTAAAATCCAGACAGACTTCTCAGGCATTTAGTGAAGCCTTATCACTCAACGCAATAGTACTTGGCAGAATTCTGCATCTTAGGCGTTGATTGATCCTTCATCACTCAATACATATAGACTTTATATGCTACCAGCTTAGGCGACGAGTGAGCCTTCATCACTCGATGCTTCTAGACTTGGTTAGATTTCTCTGAATGAAGGCATTGAGTGCATCTTCTTCAATCAATGCTTTCTACCTTTGCCTGGCTTCTTGATGAGGCATTGAGTGGTCTGTCTTCACTCAATGCTTCTTTACTTAGTTTGATTGTCGGTTGAGTCGACGCTGAGTGAACTGCCTTCACTCAACACTTCTAGACTTAGGCAAATTTCTTGATAGCAACATTGCGGCTTTAGCTGTATGTAGTTCTGTCGATGCTTTTTGTTCTAGGCATTGAGTGAACTGGCTTCACTCAATTGTTTTGGACATAACTAAATTTCTGCTATGATAATACAGAGGCTTTGACTGCCCGAGCATTTGTCGATGCTTTTAGCCTCTTAGCATTGTGTAAACTGCTTTTACTCAACGCTTCTTGACTTAGAAAGATTTCTTCTTTGCCAACATCTTGTCTTGAGTCCATCTATCTTTGTGACTCAGACTACCTATCAAATCAGTTCAATAGAGAACAACCTTCATACATTGAACTTAGGGCAAGCATCAAATATTATCATGTATATACCATTGATTTGTAGGCCTTATTCAAATCACGAACATTGTGTTCAATGGACCCAACATCTATGGAGGAGAAGTTTAGCACCAAGAATTTGAACTTCTTGATAGTTTACAGCCAGAGTCATGACATGTTATGCAAAAAGATTTGCATTTAAAGAATAGATGCGTGAAGTCTGCAGTCCCTTAGATTACATGGTAGCAAGATGATTCTATGCAGTCTTGACAGTCGTATCATGTCGAATGATAGGAAAGCACTAATTAGACAAACTATTGACTAACCATGTTATCATCAGGGCATCATTAGCATCCCAATCATCCAAAGAAGTGTAGCCATATGCAAAGGGATCAACTAATAAATGGTGGTGCTTACAATGAAAGTATAATAGGAAAAAAAGATACACTCCTATCAGTGTAATTGGCGCTTGTAAGCTTTGAAGCAGTACTAATATTACAATAAGCAGAAACAGAAAAGATAGAAAGAGAATTAGGTGCATATAAAGTTGTATAAGAAGAGAGAGTCGGAGTATCCATAAAAAGCAATAAGAAACCGCACGGGTAGAGAAAAAATAACCTGCGCGAACTCAATAGAGGAGAAATCCAAGCGGACAGATTGGCCATGCAAACATAAGTGGATAAAAACAAAGCCTCGCGAATAGAATAGGTCACAAAGAAGAGCGAATAGCAAGGGAGGGCGTGCGGGAAAGAGACCGCAAGCTGTAGGAAAAATAAACCACATGCAAAGAGGAGCAAAGGATCAGTTAGCTTTGATAAAATATAAAATAGTTAAGTAAAGGACAATTCTATTTCTTCGAAAAGATAAATAATGCAAAGATATGCCGCCTTATTTATAAAAAATGAGGGATATAGAAGAATACAACAAGCAATGTGTGACTAAATACAAGCCGCGCGGGCTATGCGGTTTAACTTTGTCAAACCGCAAGACTATACAATGGAGAATACATATCCTTAGAAGTTATTTATATTCTACTGAGGAAAGACCCGAGACCACAACTACGGGTTGGCCCCAGACCATAGTTTTAGATAACCACCAGACCGCTACAGCGGATAACCACAAAGTCATTGCTGGAGATAACCTCTAGACCACTGCTCAGAATAACCTCCAGACTGCTTCTGTGGATAATCTCAAGACCGTTACTGTAAATAACTTCCAGACCCATACTATAGATAACCTTCAGACCTCTACTGTGGGAAGAAATTTTCAGCAGCTGCGGGTAGCCCTTAGACCGTAGTTGCATGATGCCAATAGGTCGCAGCTGCCAGTTGCTCTCCAGTCTGTAATACAAGAAGGCAGAATCTCCAAGATAGCTCGATAAGACACAGGTCAACAACAGTGGTATGTCAAATTGAAAACACTATTTTCAAAGACAAACCGCCAGAACAAAGAAACTAGTAGACCGTTGCGACTAGATAACATACCTCCCTGTCTCCTCAAGTTTAAACACTCTATTCGCTAAGCCAAACCACTTTAGCTTAGAGACTTGTAAACCGCTATGACTAGAGAAAAGACCGCCCAGTTTCCTAATGTTTCAACAGTCGTTACCTATTCTGTAATGGAAGTTTGATGACATTTTTATGGATTTCGAGCTTGGCTTTCTTTGATCGCAGCACGATAACAATGTCATTTTGGTGATCGTATACTATTTGAAGAAGGTATCCCACTTTATTCTGAATCAAATGGACGATTAGGTGTAAAACTTAGCAAAAATAATTTTTGATAATATAGTATGTTTGCACAGTATGCCTCGCAGCATCGTAAGTGATCGAGTTGGGCAATTCAAATCGATTGATTGGAGGAAACTCCAACAACTTTTGGGTACCAAGATGATGTTTAGCATGACCTTACATCCTCAAACGAATAGTCAAACCAAAATTATAAACAGAACATTGGAGGACATGCTCTGTATTTGCGGTTTGGATTTCGGCAAGAGGTTATCCTATAATCTAGTGATCAAGTGGTGCACTTGTGTAGAGATCGCAATAATCACCCTGACTGCCTAGACCAAGATCATCGCAATTCCTGAATTTTGAATTTGTAATATTATTTCAACAATATTGTGTTGGATTTGGCAATTTGGTGAAAGATGATTTGATTTGATTTCGGCCTTTCCTTATTTTCTTGTGATAATATGACTTCTCATGTGAACTTGAAATCACATTGTGTGAGGCGAAGTTTTCTATGTTTTGCGGACTGTGCGATCTGATTACTTTATTAAATACTAATTATATTTGTAGCAATTGCAAGATAGGTACCTTGCAAACTAGTAAACTAGATTTTTTTGTCTGCGGTGTTACTCGCAAGTCAACTTTTCCTATAAATATCATTATATTTCTTCATTTATGACAAGAATGTGTGTGAAACCGAAGTCCCAACAGTCTGTGAAAATGGTGTCCGCACAAACATAGGAGGCCAAAGCTTTCCAAGATGACAAAAATAAGATGTGCAAGCTTATTGAAGACATTTTGTGGGAGTTTGTTTGCAAAGCATATACAGAGTTCGTCGATCCATGTACGACATCCAGAAAAACATGAAGGAATAAATAATTCCCTAGAGAACCATATCGCCATCCCTACTGACCATTATAAGAGTGGCTTAAAGTTCCTATTATTTAGGAGGCCACAGAGATCTTCGAGCACAATACAGTCGTTCCTGGCTAGCTCGCCCCAAATATAATTATCGCCATCTTTAGCTACCTTGCTTAGCTAAGGTTAACGCAAGTAGCTTTTTCAATGAACATTTTAAGAAAGACCTTCTACGTGCGATATATCACCCCGTCGGGAGGTAAAAGTTTCAAAGGCGGTCTATACCTCTACAGTAGAGGTATGAAGGTTGTGAACCTTCCAAATAAGGTACACAACAAGTCAGCCCACTACTTGACGTTCGAGGGCAATCATGGCTTAGATCACACCTATCCGCAGGGATGGGCAGATAATGACTTGAAGGCTTGCAGGATATCCACCATTGAAAAGAGCATTATAGAGTTCATAGGGGACTCGTGATTTGACATTCAACACTACCTTCCTCTACTCTGAAGTCTTGATGGAGTAGTCTGCCAAGATAGTAAGTGCTTGCTGCATTCAAGAATTTCTATCCGCCTTGTTGGTATTATAACCAATAATTTCTATAGCTAACTTGGTGGTTCCAACAAATCCATCATTGACACCGGGAGGTCTGACTCCCAGCCTAAGAGAGTAGTGGGTAGAGCTTGTGTAGAAGTGTAGGGAAGAGGACAATCCCACTATGGTCTACTCCTCCTTTGACTTCTATCTACTTCACGGGATAGGCGAGAAGCTGAAAGATCTCTGAGGAAACCAGACAATGAAATATCACCGAAAAATAAAACATGTCTAGGTGTCGACTATAACGCCCCCATCCGTCGTATGGTATATAACAGATGGTCCAGCTGGAACTTGACGTCATATACCACGGATAGTCGGAGGGTTTACAGAATAATACCAAATACTCAATTATTCGTCCAAACATAAAGCATTCTAGCGGAAGCTTTATAAACGGTTAATAGAACCCAAATTTTGCACAAGCATGACATGAATGTCCACTAACCAAAATAGTAATGAAATAAAACAAATACACAAAAGAGTACATGGCCTTATGGCCTTACAAAGTTTCTCTTAACAAGATAATGTCTTACAAACATCGGATCGCAGGCCGGCCATACATGACAGAAAATAAAAATAGCAATTCACTTCGGCCTTCGAGGGCCTACACAGCAGCTTAGGCTTCAATCCCGCTACTTGGGGCTTGGTTCTGCAACACCTGCAAGCAATCATTCCACCGCATGGTGGTAAAAAGAGCAACGGTCAGCTAAAGATGACCAAAATATAACAATCCTGCCCCCTTATTCGGGCGATGGTGCTCCTTCCCTGCATAAAGTTAGCCCAGCTAAATAATAAAGTGCATATAAAGACTTTCGCTATAGGAGTAGGCTCGGTCGGCCAAACACCCCGTGCAGTCAGGGCACATTCACGGTGAATCCGGTCAATTCTGTTGCTTCACCACCATCCTTAGGATGGCAAGCTATGTGAGCATTTTGGAGTCCTTCCGATTGTAGTCCAATACTCCTGAATATACCAACGGCCAGTTCCACTTTAGGGCCTCTAGCACCGAACCGCATAGCCCAGGACCATATCCACCCGCCCGTTGCTCACGCTGCCTAGTCACTTTAAGACGTATGCGCGTGCCAAGCTTCACCCGGATCCTAAATCATTACCAAACAAAACATAACCCAGTTATGTTCAAGGCTGACTCCCCGGCCGCCAAGTTAGTAGAATTACGTTTCCGCCCAGTTTTTCGGGTGCGCCTTGGAGTTAATCTCCAAGGATCCCTGCCACAATCTACCGCTTAGAAACCTGAAAACAACGCACGGAGTCTTCTCCGGCTATTCATGCAATATAATATCACCGATCTAAACAAACACGTCTAGGTAGGCTTCACACTCAATGCCTATGCCCGTACTTTGATTCCGGACTCTAATAAGGGGGACTTCATATATCTACCCTAAGAAACACCACTCACTCACCGCACACTCGCGGGAGCGGGTTTTCCCATGCAAAGGAATAAAATCTTCAAGTGCTCAAGTTGAAAATCGTTACCCTTGAAGTTCGCTTCGGTGCCATGAAAAACTAGTCGAATAGAATGTTTCGCAAAGGAATTCTCTCCACGAATCCGGTCTCGGTTCTCAGATTGGTGCTCCGATGCTCCACCGATGGCCAGATTCCTCCCTTCCTTCTTCCTTGATCTCTTCTCTCTCTAACTTATTAGAAAGAGGGAGTTAAGGATGGAATGAGGAATAAAACCTCTAATCCCGGACTAAACACTAGCAGGAACTCATCTAGGCCGTTGGATCTTATTTAGAGAAAGCGAACGGCTCAGATTATCCTGAAATCTTAAATCCTGGGCTGAACATGGCTTTGCACACGACCGTGTCCTAGGCTGTGAGCCTCGATCTTGCCACAAACATCGAGCACAAAAAGGACACGGGTTGGGACATGCCCGTGTACCAACCTGACATGCCCGTATCGGGTCCTTGACACGACAGTTACCAGGGGCTGTGTCACCAATAACCGCCACGCCAACTGCCACGTCATTTGGTGTACACGGGTTATGACACGCCCGTGTCGGATTTGACAAGCCCGTATTAACTAGTGCACGTCCATGTATAACAGTCCACACAAAACACAAAATATTCCAGAGAAATACACGGCCATTTGACATGCCCGTGTCCCATGCCGTGTGCACTGACACGCTCTGGGACACGCCCGTGTCCCAGGCCGTGTCCTTCACTGGATGACCTAAGCAAGACACGGCTGTGTGACACTCCTGTATCACAGGTCGTGTTAACCCTAACAAGATCCAAACTTGGTACAAACACCGCCCATTTCTTCTCTAAATTTTGGGGTATTACATCGACCACTCTCCCTTTGTGGAGAACCTGAAATCTTTTCGCCAAGCCTTTGTGGAGAGTACCGCCCTTTAAGGAAAGGGCAGCTACAAGGAGATTTCTATGCTCGTACCTTAGCATTAGTCGTATTTCACACCTCAAGCTCAAGAGAATGGCTTGGTCACGAGACATTTTATGGGTTGCGCTTTGAAGGAGATTTTGAGAGATAAAAAGGGCCTTGCTGAGAAGAATGCACGGCTGGAAGCAGAGATCTCCCATTTAAAGGTGGAAAAAATGGTATGCTAATCCCTGCCCGCTGCGACCTGATTCTTAGATCGCATAACCTGAGTTCACTTTTTGATTCCTTTCAGAATGTAACTCCCCAAAATTTACACATAATAGCTCAAAAAATTCTATCGCCAGACGGTAGCACTAGCACCGACCCTAGCTTTGTGGTTTTTTTTGTCATAACTCTCAGTGAGCTAATGCCTAGCGGTAGTAAGATACCATATTGCGGTAGTAAACTGAGGTTGTTTTGTTGCATTTGGAGGAGGTCCCCGTGGTGCGTGAGTTTCCTGATGTATTTCCTGATAATTTTCCTCGTCTTACACCTGAGGGAGAAGTAGAGTTGGTGATAGATTTGGAGCCGGGTACTCATCATATTGCTAAGGCACTGTACCGAATGGCCCCTCGTGAGGTGGAGGAGTTGTGTACCCAGCTCGATGATTTGTGGCAAAGCCAATTTATTAGGCCGATTTCTTCACCTTGGGGTGCTAACGTACTATTTGTGTAGAAAAAAGATGGATCCATGAGGCTGTGCATTGAGTATA